>OZ018358.1:18913914-19566641 GCA_963969515.1 Yponomeuta evonymella | reverse complement strand
GAAATCCTGAAGAATATCGCAAACGTCAGGATTCCCAACAGGATTTGAATGGCGCATAACTGGGCCTCAAGGCGGGGACGATACGGACCAAATCTACGGTATCCTAACGGATTAATACAAATTGATGCACGCTGAATTTTAACCCCACTGATGGTGCATCAGGCTCGGACGGCGTCCGGCCGTTCTTCAAAATGAAGATTGATCAATGACGCAATCTTCTTTATATCGTGAAGCCGTGATGTAATCCACCCGCATGCAATGCTACACTGAGTCTATCCATAATATTTATCCAGACATTTTTTTGCGTTCGCAACTTTCGTGCCCACTATTTACCCAAACTCATTCAAACCTCGAACTTAAAAGCTGGAGATCTTCAACAAAAAATATTTAGTCACGCGCCGGCAAACGGACGCCCTTTGGAATTATTTTGAATGTATAATGTACCAGCGTTGTTTTCTCGAAATTAAACGCTGCTAAATATTGGAGGAGACTCTGTTCATGAATAAGTGAACGGAAATGTCTTAATGAGCTGGTGGACTATGGCCGGCGCTCCTTCGCTAAATGGCATATAATAAAGTTGTGACAGGTCCCCAAAAAGGTAAAATAAAAGAGCCAATATCATTATATGAAAATGAATTTTCTTTCTTGCTTTCTTCATTGGGTTAGCAAGCAATTTGATTCGCAGATTTGTCATGTTTGAAGTTCATGTAGTGGAAATTGAAAAGCATGCAAAATTTTCTTTATAGCTTATAGTTAAGACTTTTACTTATTGATATTTATCTGCTTAACTAATGCAATAGTAGAAAAAAACCAGCCAAGTGGGAGTCGGACTTGCGCACGAAGGTACGAAACCTTATATATACAACATTAGACACAAAGATCGAGAAAAAAACGGCAAAAATCACGTTTATTGTATCGAAGCCCCCCTTAAATATTTATTTTAATATAATTTAAGAAAGCGAATATAAAACGAAATATTTTGTGAATATTTAAAGCGTCTACCGGTTGCCGTTATTAATATCTAGGAAAAAAAACGGCAAAAAAATTTGCTTTGTTGTATGGGAGCCCCCCTTCAATATTTATTTTATTCTATTTTTAGTATTTGTTGTTATAGCGGCAACAGAAATACATCATCTGTGAAAATTTTAACGGCCTAGCTAACACGGTTACAGCCTGGTGACAGACAGACAGACTGAGAGAGATACAGACAGGCGGACAGTGGAGTCTTAGTAATAGAGTCCCGTTTGGCACCCTTCGGGTACGGAACCCTAAAAAGTACTGTTTTGTAGAGCGCGCTGGGCAGCCCCTTCAGACCATTTTACAGACGGGTCTTAGAATCGCCGGTTGGTGAATGCCTGGTCTTAGTCTAGCGGTATCACATCACGTCTGATTACCATGCCGGAGGTCGTGAGTTCGGTTCCTACTGATGGCCACCATACTTGTACACAGGGCCTCATTCTAGGTGTATTTCCATGTTTGTGATGTCTTTGCCTGGTTACCGTAGCACAGGGTATCCTAGTTTGGGACCAGGACAAGAGATTGTGTTGGGTGGAAATTAATATTATTATTCCGAATTTTTCAAAAAAAGATGGGACAGTGAAACACTTAAGTACCTATTTGCTTTGCGAACTTTAGTTTTAGCAACTGCAGAAGTTTGTCGCTGGCTTGCAGCTTACTGCTTTGTAGGTGACACATAGGTACCTGCCCTCGCAGAGAAGTTGCAGAGAAGTCGTGTTTCATAGCGTGTTAAAAGTCAATTGTCAAGATTGGAAATTAAAATTAAAAACTAAAGGTCTCGTTTATTTAAAAACGATTTCTTAAAATACTCCTCAGTGGCAGTTTAAATAGTCTGTGGTATAGGGGAAAACGTAACCAAACTTATGAAACTGCCTTCGAGGGGTGTTTTAGAGGAATCGCATTTTTATAAATAAGACAGTTAGTCAAACAGTAGAATGATTCTGCATTACAAAAGATGGTGCATTCGTTTTTTATCTTTTATAAAATCCGTATGCAACTGAGTAAATATTAAAAAACCTAACCTAAACCTCGGACAACTTTTGGCAGCTGCTCTATTAAACCACGTCGGTAGCTGGTTGTTGTTAAGAGATGAAACCTCTATGCTTTGTGTAGTTCAATGGCTGTGGTTGAGTAGAAGCCTCCTTTCTTAATACATCAATGTTATCTGTCTTGTCAAGTCTGTTCTTTGTATTTTATGCGATTGATAAACACCATATTATTTTATAAATTCTTTTAATTCAATACTAGTGTGCCTCTGTACTATTAAAGTGGTAGCAGTGCATTAGAAAAAGTTTTTCAAGAGTTTAAAACGTTCGAAAGTTCGATATGGAGAAGACAATTCTCGAGGCAGCCAAAATCCAAATTGGGGTTCTGCAGGAAACGAACTGGGCGACTTGGAAGTTTAAAATTTTGATCGCACTTCGAGGCCTAAAGATTCTGGATGTCGTTGAGGGTAAGCAAGTAGCACCCAAGAAACCTGACGAGAAATCTAAGCCAGAAGAAAAGGTAAAATATGAGGAAGAACAACAGAAGTATTTGTCGGCTGATAGCGCAGCCTTGCTGCTCATAACTACAAATTTGTCACAAGAGAATTGTGAAAAAGTTCTTAGATATTCATCCGCCAGGGAAGTATGGCTAGAACTTCACCGCCTGTACGATGGTACATCCGAGAGTAAAGCCTACGACCTATGCATGAAATTCTTTAGTTACACCATGCAATCCGGAGGTGACGTGTCAGCGCATGTAAGCAAATTGAAAAATATCTGGACAGAACTCACCAGGGAGCTACAAAAGGAGCACCTTAAGGAAGAATTACCAGATCTATTTCTCATTTGTAAGATCCTAGACATTTTACCTGAAGAATATTTTTCATTCAAATCCAGCTGGATGATGATGTCAAAGGAAGACAGAACAGTAGACAATCTGACCACTCAACTGTGCAATCATGAACGAGCTCTATCAAGTAAGAGTGAAGAGAAGATAGAAGCCCTAGTCATGAGAGGCAACAGAGTTACGACAAATAAGAAGAGCAAAGCAAAGGTGAATGCGAGCGTGGACAAATGCCATTATTGTGGCCTTTTAGGACACAGAGTTAAAGGATGCTCAAAGTGGATATCCGATGGAAGACCACCAAAATCCAAGCCAACATTGAAGTCAAGAGATGACCCTAGTACGAGTGTGAACAACATGAACATAATGTTACTGAATCCAAATGTTACTGCAGATGGAGACCATTGGTTTGTTGATAATGGGGCTACGAGTCACGTCACGAACAGAAATGACCTATTCCAGACATTTGAGGAATTCAATACGAGACATACTGTAACAACAGCAAATGGAGAAACTATTAAGGCAGTTGGGAAAGGAACTGTAATCCTAGAGGCTGATGTAGAGGGGCGCAAGGAAAATATCTTGTTGAATGATGTATGGTACGTGCCTCCAATACAGAAAAACCTATTTTCAGTACTGTCAGCGCAAGACAAGTTAGACAACAGCCTTTTCATGTCAACAACTACGGTATGCAAACTGTCACAGCATGGAAAAGTATTGCTCATTGGCGAAAGACGAAAAGAGGAAGGTCTTTTCAAATTGAAAGTGAAAAGTATCCGACCTAGGTCACCAATAGAGATAAACTATATTTCACAAGAGGATCAGTTGCAACTATACCATGAAAGGTTGGCTCATCAGAGCAAAGCACATGTGAAAAAGGTAATGGAGAGAGAACTTGGAATCAAAGTAAAGCTAGACAGAGAAATATGTGAGGGTTGTATGTACGGGAAAGCACACAAGTTGAAATTTGGCATAAGAAAAAGAGCTAAGGAACCAGGAGAGCTGATACACGCTGATGTATGTGGGCCGTTCACGAACTCTTTATCCAAATTCAAATATTTTGTACTCTTCAAGGACGATTTTAGCAAATTCCGCTATGTCTATTTTCTGAGAGAAAAGTCAGAAGTACACAAGAAGCTTGAACTGATGTTAGCTGAGATACAGACTACAGGACATACAGTAAAAGAGCTATTGAGTGACAATGGAGGAGAATTTGACAATGAAAATGTTAGAAGAATACTACAGAAGTATGGCATTAAGCAAAGATTGACTATGCCACATACTCCAAACCAGAACGGATGTGTTGAAAGAGACAATAGAACCGTTGTGGAAGCAATGAGAACTATGATGCATACAAATGACTTACCGCAGAGTCTATGGGCTGAGCTGGTGGGCACCGCAGTTTACATATTGAACAAGACGGGTCCAACAATGCTAGATAAGTCACCGTACGAAATCTGGTACAGTAAGAAACCCAGGATAAAACATCTGAGAATAATCGGAAGTACTTGCTATGCACATATTCCCAAGGTGACTAGAAAGAAACTGGATAAGAAATCAATCAAGGGAGTACTAGTTGGTTATGATAACGAAGAAGGTTATAGAGTTTGGGTGAGCGAGAAAAACAAAATTATTCGCTCTAGAGACGTCATATTTGAAGAGAAGACTTTGAAGTGTAACATAGACACAAAGGAAATTACTTCAAAGGATGACTTACAAAACCCCAACAATAGCATCGTTATACCAGACCCTATAGTAGAATTATTGAATCCAGACACAGTTACAGAAAAAGAGATAGAAATCGAAGATGATACAGAACTCAATGATGAATTATATGAAGATTGTGTTACTGAAGATCATACTAAACAAGAAATAGTAATTGAAGATAACATACAACCGGTAGAACAAGAGACAGAATCTCATGAAGAGATAGAGTCAACTGTAGAACCAAATGAGACAGAATCTAATGAAGAAACAGAGTCGACAGTTGAACCAAATATAGATCGAGGAAGAATGATACTTCGAGATCGTTCAACATTGAGAGCACCTGTAAGATTTGATGATTTTGTGATGTCAGCAGTTGCAGAGTTAAACGCCGACATAATTGAACCTGAAACATTCAAAGAAGTTATGACATCTAAAGATAAAGATAAGTGGGAAATAGCTATGAATGAAGAAATGAAGTCATTGAAAGAAAATGAAACTTGGAAAATGGTACCTTTACCTAAAGGAAGAAAGGCTATTCCGTGTAAATGGATTTACAAAATTAAGAGAAATCCAGATGGAAGTGTTGAGCGTTATAAAGCACGACTGGTTATTAAAGGGTATTCACAGAAAAAAGGCGTGGACTACTACGAAACCTTCAGTCCTGTTGCAAAAATGAGCACGATTAGAACTATTTTGAGTATCGCTGCTAGGGATAACATGCACTTGTCACAATTCGACGTATCCACCGCATTCCTCTATGGAAGCATAGAAGAAGAAATTTTTATGAAACCACCAGAAGGGTATGACGACAACACAGGCCGAGTATGCAAATTGACAAAGAGTCTTTATGGTCTTAAGCAAGCACCGAGATGCTGGAACAACTGCATACAAGGATTTTTACAGAAAGTTGGATTTAAAATGAGTGAAGCAGATCCATGCCTCTTCGTAAGGAGGAGAGAAGAGAAGATAATTATATTGGCTCTTTACGTAGACGATGGACTTATTGCTTGTAGTGATGAAGAAGAAGCACAAAGGTTTCTGACAGAACTGAAAGATAGATTCAAAAATTAAATCCAAACCTGCAAACTATTATCTTGGTTTAGAAATATCAAGAGAAGATGATGGATCAGTGAGAGTCAATCAAACCGCTTATACCAAGAAAGTGTTGGAGAGGTTTGGCATGAGCGAATGCAAACCAGTAGGAACACCGATTATCAAAGACGGAAAGTTAGAAAAAGGAGAAGACACTGACAAAATTTCTAACTCGGAAAAATTTCCGTATAGGCAAGTGGTTGGAGCTCTTGCTTACCTCATGGTTGGGACCAGACCCGACATTGCATACGCAGTTGGAGTTGCTTCCAGAAAACTAGATAAACCCACATGTGACGATATTGTCAAAGTAAAGAGAATTTTGAGATATCTGAAAGGAAGTTTAGATTGGGGTTTAATTTATAAAAGAAAGTCTGATGCCAAACTACGATGTTACAGCGATTCAGATCACGGTGGAGATTTAGAAACAGGAAGATCTACATCAGGGATGATTTGTACATACGCTGGAGGCGTGATATCATGGAAGAGTCACAGACAGGCTTCCGTAGCCATATCAAGCACTGAAGCGGAAGTCGTTGCCGCAAGTGAAACCGCAAGAGAAATTATCTGGCTCAGAAGACTTTTCGAGAGTATCGAGCATACAAGTGAAATGCCAATTTTGTATGTCGATAACGAGTCTGCTATAAAGCTGGCAAGAAACCCACCATATGAATACCATAGCAGGACCAAACACATAAGGATCCGCGAGTTCTTCATCAGAGAAGTTGTGACGGACGGTGTGTTGGACGTGGCGAAAGTTTCGTCAGAGTATCAGTTGGCTGACATGATGACCAAGCCGCTGTACAGGCCCAGGCTGACGATGCTTTGTAAGAAAATTGGGATGTTTAGTGGAAGAGAAGATACCACTGACTGAACTAGACAAAGAGAGAAGATGTTAAGAGATGAAACCTCTATGCTTTGTGTAGTTCAATGGCTGTGGTTGAGTAGAAGCCTCCTTTCTTAATACATCAATGTTATCTGTCTTGTCAAGTCTGTTCTTTGTATTTTATGCGATTGATAAACACCATATTATTTTATAAATTCTTTTAATTCAATACTAGTGTGCCTCTGTACTATTAAAGGTTGTCTCCCTCGTAACTTCTAAACGGTGCTAAAAGTAAAGCAAAAAGTTATTTTATAACAAAGTAAACTGCACAACATATGCGTCATAAAATAGCGTCTGATGAGTACTAAACCTTAAATTCGGTCGAGCGATTACCATTTTTAGGGCTCCGTACCCCAAGGGTGCTAAATGGGACCCTATTACTAAGACTTCACTGTCCATCTGGCTGTCTGTCTGTCCGTCACCAGGCAGACCATGATAGCTAGGCAGTTGAAATTTTCACAGATGATGTACTTCTGTTGCCGCTATAACAAAAAATACTAAAAACAGAATAAAATAAATATTTAAAGGGGGCTCCCATACAACAAACGTTGTCTAAGGGCTCGACTCGAGACAGCGCTCGCCGACTAGCGGCCATCTATGTAACTTTTACAGCGCTGATGTCATGTCGTTAAATGTCAATGTTAAACGCTTCTTGTTGGTTTCTATAGATGGCGCTGTTCTCAAATTCGATCTTTGTCTAATGTTGTATAGATAATGGTACGGAACCCTTCGTGCGTGAGTCCGACTCGCACTTGGCTGGTTTTATTTAGGGTTCCGTACCCGAAGGGTGCCAAACTAATACTATTACTTACTAATACTTCACTGTCCGTGTGTCTGTCTGTCACCAGGCTGTATCTCATGAACCGTGTTAGCTAAGCAGTAGAAATTTTCACAGATGATGTATTTCTGTTGCCGCTATAACAAAAAATACTAAAAACTGTCTAAAGTAAATATTTAAGGGAGGGCTCCCCTAAAATAAACGTGATTTTTTGCCGTTTTTTATCGATGTTTCTGGCTAATGTTGCGTAGATAATGGTACGGAACCCTTCGTGCGCGAGTCCAACTCGCACTTGGCCAGTTTTATATTTACTCATTTACACCCATACAAGATACATTACTTTACCTAAACTCAGACCTGTATCCCGTAGGGGTAGGCAAAGACTAGGGTCCGGGTTTACATTATAAAAAAAAAGCTAACGCGCGACCTTTTGCATTTTACCACTTTGATTTGAACCACTACCGACGCCAACGTACTCTATACAGCAATTTGTCGTCAAAACGACTGCGTGCGTATGTGGGTGATCCGTAGTAACTAAACATGACACGTTGCGTTGAACTGTGGCGTTGAACCCGTACTTTATTGAGCAACAGCGCCGTAACTCGCCGGAACACGCATCACGTGGACCAGTGATCCGCATAGCTTTCCTACATGCGCCTATAATGCCCTCACTATTTACCTGTTAATCCTGTCACCTACGGGAACGGCACGGCTATTTATTTAAAGGCAAATGGGTATTTAGGAAAGAGATTTACGACCAGTCAGTGGCGTATGTGTGCTCCCTCGCGTCCGCCTAATTCAGGAGATTAGATCTCCGGATTATAGGGTCTTGACAGACAGACGGACGGACGGACGGACGGAGAACAAAGTGATCCTATAAGGGTTCCTTTTGAGGTACGGAACCCTAAAAATTTAAAAATGGAGAAGTAGTCAGACACTTAAAAAAAAAACCGGGCAAGTGCGCATCACGCGCAGTGTAGGGTTCCGTAGAAAAAAGGGATATTATCTGCTTTACAGAAGTTAGAACTTCACCAACATAATTTTCAATGGATTACAAAATTTCCCTTTATAAGTTGGTCGCCTATTATTGTTGACTTGTAAAGCCTACTTAGCCGTGATAGTTTTAATTTTAAGGTTATTATATGTGCTACTACCCTGATTTCTTTCACGTTTCTACAATCAACCGTTTAGCCAGAAGTGAGAGGGTGAGGGGGGGGGGGGTCTCTGAGCTAGGCCGTAGACATTCAGACGGACGGACGACATGGCGAAACTATAAGGGTTTCTTGTCGACTACGGAACCCAAAAAAAAAACGATCTGTAAAAGAAGATCCGATAATATGATATTTTTTCATTGGTGAACGTCATTCCCTTAACGGATCACTAAAAATCGCAGTAGATCTGTAAAATGTATAAATATGGTGCGTGCTCATAAAGGAACGACCTACTGGGTACCCAAACCGTTTGGCCGGATTACCTCATAAGACAACGTCATTTTCGAAGAATAGCCGCTACATGTCAATCCGATTATATAATGCACTACCAGAAACCATAAAGAACCTGCAATTTTGCAAAAGAAATTACTTGTAATTTTATGTGACCATTTATACAATTGAAGATTTAAAAAAAATTTAATTGTAGTTTGATTTGATTTTATTTTTGACTCCATTATTATCTTTTGTTTTTAATGTATTTTTTGTTATTATTTTAAGAATATGTATGAATGAATTAAATAAACATTAATGTAATATAATAATCTTAAAATATTGTAATTTATAACAAATTTTAATAATATAATTGTAGTAAACTAAGTTAATATTGATACAAAAATACCTATAGGTTTTACCTATGCAATATTAACTGAAAATAATTTTGCACACCAGACTCTGGCGCATCACGCAAGTTCCTCACCATGAGTATACACAGACTGTCTTCGTACAAATAAAAGTCACATGCGAATACATAAAAAAAATTAACTAACTGTCAATTAAATAAACCACCCCGAGCCACATCCGACCCAAAGGTCGCCATAATGCTTGCGGCGTTCCCGCGCTGCACAGCAAGGGAGATCTTCTGCATCAGATGTGCCCCGGAGCGGTTGTCAAAACCTCGGTTCCTCAAGCGCCCACCGATCTCTTTCACAAGGGCCCTCCCCTGCAAACCCCAGACCCCAGTTGTCTCCAAGTGGCACGAAGATGTAGCTATTCAGACTGTCTTCCACAATTAAGGCTGGGTTCTCCGACATTACCCCTAAATCAGGTGTTTTTAAAATACATTTCACTCTCTAATGGTAGTATTTAAAATCTGAAAATAATATTATTACTTTCTATGTATTTTTAATCTAGGGCCGTCGGTAATTATGTTTATGATTTTTTAAACTTTACGTCATCCCGGGCATTGTGACGTCACAGATGTAGTTACCCAGCGCATCGGCTGCTAATTGCATGAGACTGTCCGGCCGCACTCAGCTCGAGTCTGATGGATGAATTAACGCGTACACTCGGTGACAAAGCTGCTGAGCTCTTCACAAATCCGCTCGCCACATAGGATCCTGATCCACATTCACGGGCACATTTCGGTTTAAAACATCAAAATGCAGATAGTTCTGGCTGTGTTTGTTGACATAGATTTTTTTCGCTTTCGATGGTCAGCTAATTTTGGTAATCGTTGAAACCGTTATTACAATAAGGCTGACTTGCACCAATTTCTTAAATGTAGCTTAAGCAGCGTTGAACTAACTGACGTCGTTGCTAGGCTTGTTTATTTTAGTTACTTCTATAGTATTCTACTGTGGGGTCGGGCAGCAGACATGTGTGAAAATGTGTAAAGCGCACTTTATGCCAACTGACAGCCTGTTAACGCAAGTGTGAAATTCCAATTAATCACCGATTAGCGCCATTTTGGGTTTCTAGAACGCATTTTCTTATATCAGCAGACAGACTTGAGATTATCGAGCAATGGTGTGTTATTATCACGAAATAGGATTTCTTTGCTATTTCAAAGCGTTGTTTGATGGAAATTGAGTGAATACAACGCAACTATCCTTAATATGTAACCTAGAACCCAAAGACTGTAGATTTGCCTACCCAAGCTCAAGCTGAAGATGCAAATATATTTTTTTCAGCTCGGTCTGCTGTAGGTAATGCTAACCTATAAAGTAGGCAAATAACTATACAGGTTTGAGTGAGGGTCTGCTGTATTAAATATGTACTTTGTGAAATTTCTTGAATAAATAACTATAAAAAAAACTAGCTACTAGAATATCCTACCACACCTGAATGTGCCCTGTGTTTCTAAAGAAATAAAGTAAATTTAAACATTTACTACTAAGCTATTAACATTTTAGAGTATTTTTATGTGCACATACAACTAGGTTTGGAATTTTTTTGTCAATTTTTCTTCAAAATGATCTAGATTTTGAAATGGACTGCTAGTTTAACTTGTAACGTTCATGAAGTCGCAGTTTCTGTGCTATTTTGAATAAGAAATTTTTGAATTTGAATTTAAGTATATTTTTTCATACAAAATGTATAGATCTTACGGTTGCAATCGCCTTCTTACATCATATGTACGTACAGTTCAGCTAGATATTTATAACATTTATACCGATAACCTCTCTCGCGAGTGCATGTTGTTACAGGTAGACTCTCAGAGTTAATTGCGGCAAAGGGATTTGTATTGTGAGCCAATATCTGCAGCTAATAGATGGGTAATAGCGGTCGATGTCACCACAGCCGGCGGGTCTTTCGCGGAGCGAAGCGAACCGGGATAATAAAGGTTGTTTCATAATTTGTATCACATTTACTATGGACGGAGACAAGCAGAAGTACACTATCGAGAGATAGCTCATTCGTCCACTCATTGTGTGTCAAGCACTTAAGCAACATTATTGTAATCAGACCGTAGTAACTTACTATCAATATCTATTTACGCTGTTAGTGCGTAAGGATGTACCTATATGCTGTTGATATACGTAATTAAAAAAATAAATGACATAGGCTTGGCACGCCACTTCTTTCTTTCTTCGGCCATCTTCATCCAGCAGCATTTGACGCAACGCCCGACACATAACTTGAATAAAAAACCGCGCGGCCGGAATAAGTTCGCGATGGATACGTTAGAGCATTTTTTTTAAATGAATTGTTCATTTGACTGAAGTCTGAGGAACTCTAATGCCCGGTTCCTATATTTAACGAATCGTTATTGGTAACCGGTAACTTATGCTTAACAAGCGTCCCCTAACTTGAATAGCTGGTCGATGTTTAAAAAATTGTTAGGAACTTTACAAATTGTCATCTCCATACATTTATCGTACGGTACGTTATTCGAAACCGTTTGTAAGAGGAATACTTGAGCAGACATTTTAACCATCCGTAAGCAAAACGAGTCGTTCTTGAATATAGGAACCGGGCATAAGCCACGACCTGCGTTCACCGCCAATGAAACCCGAAATACATCGATGCGAAGTCAAAGACATTTGTTCAAGTTATTACAATTTGCAACAAAGAATATAACAATATTGTTATCTTATCTTATTTCTCGGGTATTGTACAACACAGCTCCCGCCTATATTTCTCACCATCGTTTAGTTTCATCGTCCATTAAACAAAAATTTGAGGTGAAACTTGGTCTTCTCAAGCATAAAATGCAAATACAAACCGGTATCTGTATCTGTGCTTGTATTTGTATGAAATCCACGCATTTAGCATCGCATTTACATCACAATTAAGGTTATTTATGAGCTCGTTACACTACTACATAATAGATGTGCCTTCATTTGGACGGCAATTTGGTTATTTCTGGTATTTGCATACATGGATTGCACCAAATGGCACATCTTATTGTTATCTCATCATGACCGAAGCAAAAATCGAGCTGAATAGGTATATTCTATCTTGCTCTATATAGTACAGTAGGAACGAGATAGCGCAGTAAGCTCGAAACAGATAATGCATAATATTTTCTTATTATCTCCGTAACACTAACCTGTATTATTATTATTAAGACAAGGGATGATCAGCCAGTCTGTATACATTCGTAAAGCAAGTAAAGTAATACTAGCTATAAGTACTTGTTTATTTTCTATGCATGCGGTGTTTATCTGTGATTAGTTGTACATCTAGTTTAATACAATATCATTTCTCATTTAGCATGTAAGGATGTCGCAACTGTTGATAAACCAAATAAATAAATAAATAAACACCTGATGTGATGTCTCTTAGCGAGAACCGACACAGTGTCATCAATAGTTTTAGCGCCGACTTGAAGGTACGACTAGTTACGATCTGGCCAAGAATAGAGCGAACGAGCGTGGCCAAGAATTGAAGAAACTTTTGTTGCCCCTAAACTCCTCGAAGGAATAAGGGAATTCAAGAAGACTTTAAGGTCCCCTTTAAATATTTAGTGAATAAAGATGCACAAGTACAAATACATAAATTAATAAAATACATAGATCTATGTATGCTCAATCAATTTACAAAAGTAGAGTACGAGGTACTGCATTCTGACCTTCACGCTGAAAATAAACATTACATCATATGTACCCACCATGCTCGCATTCAACCCGCGTCTGACCTCTCGCATGTGAGAGCAGTCCCCTATCGTTGCGCTATCATGTGAGAGCAGTCCCCTATCGTTGCGCTATCATGTGAGAGCAGTCCCCTATCGTTGCGCTATCATGTGAGAGCAGTCCCCTATCGTTGCGCTATCACTATCACTGCTCGGCTGATTTGTGTTTTCTGGTGACTGTTGTATTTTGTTTTGTGATTTTATGTTTGTGAGTGTCGTCAAATAAATATATCTTTCTTTCTTCTTCTTTCTTAAACATGCTTTTGTATTTTGTTGTAGGTATGAATTTTATGGTAGATAAGAAAACATTTCATTTTTTTATTTCTGTCGGTTGTTATATACCGGGCAAGGCCGATTTAGATGGAATATTCCATAGTCCGTATTGAAATCCACTAGTCCCACTCTCAAATATTACCCACGGATCTTCATTACAGCACTGATAGTATCAAGTAGCTACCTATCGGTATAGCTGGCGGAGAGGCAACAAGTGGCGTGCGTCACGTGCGTGCGACACGCTGCGAAGTGTTTGCGCGAGTGACGTTAATTGTGATTAACATTTGTTCAGGTGTCGGTCGGCGAAGCTTTGGCTAGTTCACACTTGTAAAGTAGGCTAGTTAACTAAATTTTAGGTTAAGACATACGTGTAAACAGTCACTAAATAGGTATTTAGTAGCAAGTGATCAAGTGATATCACAGAATTGAGTCTACTTTTCTGTTCAGTGCTTTCGCATCGCGCGGACACCCCGTTCTGCGTGTCCTTGTGTATTCGTATGAAGGTACTTAGCTAAAAAAGAAATATATATATTTTAACCACAAAAACACAGCATTATCTTTACAAGTAAACAAATAAGACAAAAGGTGTCTTACAGATTTTATGTTAGAGTTTATTACGAATGTAATTGAATGCTGCTGTAACTAAATTGCTAATTTCCGTGTGAACGACTGACCACATAAAGTTTAGTTAACGTTTAATTGAGTACTAAATCATTTAACATAATGTCATGTAAACTAGGCAGTGTCAGCAAGCGTGTTGAGGCGTTGAGGTCTGTGCCCTGTTTCTGAAGGTAGTTTACCCTGGTAGCATTTATCGTTGCGAAATGCTTAGTGTTTTCGCCTTCAAACGTTGGGCCAACCGTGGTTAAGTTAGGACGATTGTTGGGCCTCTTGTTGGGCTTACAATAATATTGTTGGACCAAGGTTGGCCATGTGCTGTAATTGGTGCGGAGTTGCTTCTTCAAACTTAAGACCCTGTACAAAACACTTACTTTTGTAAATTTTTTATTTATTCGTTTAAGGCTGGTAGAGTCCTTTATACTTTCTAAATTAAATTACTGTGATGCTGTATATGCCCCTCGTCTTTTAGCTAGGAGTCAGCGGTTATTTCAGCATATTCAAAAGTCTTGCATCCGGCTCTATTTTGATGTACCGCCAGGGAGTCATATCATACCATACCTAAACAAAGCCAATAATTAGGTATGTTAAAATACAAACACGCCAGAAATTACACTATGCTTGTATAATAAAAAGTACCTGGGTGACCGAGCTTTGCTCGGTATTTTTTTTTAGTTTTTTTGGAAATTATATTTAAATACGATGAAAAAAAGGGAAGAGAGTAATCGGACTGCAGACATCTGGACTCGAACCGGGGCCTTCTGATTTCTGGACAGCCAGATTTTCCACCTGAGCTATCAAAACAAACAGTAGCAGTTTTTCTTTGCCTGAAAACATGGATACAACGACGTTTTCTAAAAATAAAACATAGCTAGATCGATTTATCGCCCCCAAAACCCCTGCATTCCGAGATTCCGATTAAATATATATATGTACAAGAATTGATCGTTTAAGGATGTAATATAATATAACATTTAATATAATATGTTTATAATATATTTGTTTAACAACTTTGACGTTCATTAAGTAAACATTCTGTTTTTACAATGAATAAAAATATTTGAATTGAATTGAATTGAATTTAATATTTTATCTAATAATATTTATGACAAAAATATTTTATTTCGTTAGCAACTTATAATTATTTTTACACTTGTGTGCTATTCGACATTGCAAATAATCAACAACCTGTTATATATCCTTCTACCAAAGTAAACTGGATGAATGCGCAGAGTAGGATGGTTACTAAAATTTTCGCATAAGAGAGCAAATGGTAAAGAGCATTCCAAGGCTCGTTCAAATTTGCCGCAAGAAAAATCGAAACTCACAAACTGAAGTAACCTTTAAGAAAGATCTCAAATATCACCTTTTCATTATTCAGAAAAATGCACGTTAATGATTTTTATGATAATATTATGTTCATTATGCGGCATTTTATTTTATTATTTTTATAATCTTTTGTTTAAACACCGATTTTTAAATTACTTCTATGTACGTTAAGTCAAGCTTCACGTTATTTGCTTCAGCACGCACTCTGTTGATTTTGTTCAATCAATTTCGTATCACGGCATAGCATAAATGCATAACTGTTTGAATCAACAGGCCCTAACTGAAAATTAGCGACGGTTATCTTGTTGACTCACAGCTGAGTTACCGTATTTTGATAATTGAATAAATCGTTACTTTATTTTACAAACCAGCTTAACGGTGCAATGTAAGCCAAAAAGTATGGGACGCTTTGTGTAGATGAAGTGAAACCATTGATTGAACGATGTCAAAAAGAAGTGAAGGTGCAGGTTGAACAATTCTACTATACTTTTTTCGCTCCACCAAAAGATGAGCGTAATAATACGCACCGAATCCTAAAGAATTCCTAACGTCTTACTGTCAAATCCTAGTCGCAGATTGTCAGGATTCTAAGAGCAAAATTAGCCCTCTGCTCGATGAAAATAAAGCGTGTTAAACATGGTTTGCATCTGTTAATGAACGACAAACAAACAGAAAAAGTTGAAGTTGCTTTTAATGAATCCTAGTAAACCACCAGAAAACAGCGAAGTTACTGAAAAAATATGTCAACCGCCAACCGCGACGCGAGGCGAACGTACTATATATACAGTTTCACGAACTTTTAATTGGCACCGCGCGTAAACGAATCAATGTTTGTGTTGAACTCTTCGCTTATACAGGGTCACCGCTAGTGCGTTATGCCTGAAACAACAACTTTTGAAAGAAAACAGAGACATATAACCTGGCTGTCTCCAAAACTAGAGTCAACCGGCATTTAACAGGTAAATACGTAACATCTTAGACCCTGTCTTCGTTTACCATCAGGTGTGACTGGAGTCAAGTGTCAATCTGTCCTAATCAAAACAAAATAAATAAAAAATTAAAACCGACTTCGAAACACTACAGCACTAAAAAGTTAGAAATAATTTAAATAATTTGAAGTATGACTACAAATTATACTTCTACAATACCTACATGTATAAATACTTCTAATTATTTAAATTATTTCTAACTTTTTAGTGCTGTAGTGTTTCAAAGTCGGTTGTAATTTTTTAGTTATAAATTTTTATTTTTAAATTTTTAGTGGGGTAGCGGGAGAAAAATATACGAGTCCCTTATAACCATAATTTACCCTACTTAATTCGTTGCTTTAAAATTTGACGTTCTCAATTTCCATCCCCGAAAGTCTTCCCTAGAACATCACCAAATTACCTTGGGACTACTTTTACGCTATTTTACGAAACGTACGGATTTTATACTAAATAATTAGGTCTTATTTACTGCTGTCCATTGAAGAGTTCCGTTCCCATCTCTGAAAGTCTTCATCAGATCTTCATCAAATTAAAATAGGACCAATGGGACGTTATATATGTTCGAACAAAAAAAGAATTGTTGAAATCGGTTAAGATTTGACGGAGTTATGGAGGAACATAGCCAAAAAAAAACGCGTCGAATTGATAACCTCCTCCTTTTTTTTGAAATCTGTTAAAAAAGACCTCGTATTTAATTTTATAAATTTATAATTGTAAATGAAAAATACGGAATAATTAATATGTGTGGTTCGGTTAACCTGCTTTGCGCTCTGTCTGATAGTTTATGCTTAAAAGCGTATGTGTTGAACAGAGCGGCGGTGGTAGCCCAGGTTCGACTCCCAGCGCGGGCATTTACCTATGACTTGGTTTATTTTCAAAGTTACGTACATCTGCGAATTTTTAGTGGGAATACCACGGCGAAGGAAAAAATTCGTGAGGCCTGGTTGGCTCCGCAAATATGGACCCGTCTATCCTGTGGGCTAGGCCGACTAAGCTGTCAGGATCGTATAGCTGGGCAAGCCTACTCCATCTAAAAAAAACAATGTTCCAGGCACTGCAGTGTCCGAGTGGTCCCTTCACCCATCTAGTGTGAGTGAAGGTGCCGCTGGACGCTGTATAAATCATCTCATTACGTAGATGCAAACAGCAAAGTTTGAACAGAAGGGTCGATTTACTGGAGGCTGCGACCCTGGTAGAGCCCGCCGGGTACAGCGCGGCAAATAAAAGAAAAAAATCATACGTTTTCTATTTGAAGTCTGCTTATAAGATGGTATTGCCTAATGATATTAGTAATATGCTCTGCTTCCATAATACAGGTTCTGCATCAGGTCAACTGTACACTAAATGCAGGGTGTGGAGTAAATAACGGTTAAGCTGAAAACCGTTTCTTTAGTCTTCCAACAAGCGTAAGATCTTATTTATAACAACACGATTCCACTAAATCACTCCTCAGAGGCAGTTTATTTTAATTTACGTCTTTTCTTGTAAAACCCCCGCCACAGACTATTTTAATGGGCGTTTACGGAGCGTCTTAAGGAATAGTGTTTTTATAAATAAGACCGTAATGCTTATTTTTATTTTCATATAATCTTAAAATTTCACGCGGTCTATTCGTACAATATATAAAAAAAGATTAAATTTAACCTTTTAAGAAACAATCTTAACCGTTTGTTGCTGGAATTGGTTAATAGTACATTACTTCAGAGGGAAGAAAGTGACAGTTCCATACCGAGATTATGGCATTTGCGCCACGAGCTTGCGAGGGGCGCAAACCATTTGAGGTATGGAACTGTACTTTATCCTGAGGTATGTATAGTGCTTTTTATTACACCTTTTCATACAAACTTCCATACCTTGGGATGAAAGGATTTGAAGGGCGGGATAAAGACGTTTCTTCCCTCTAATTGGTATAATTAGTATGTATTTTCAGAGCAGGTGTGATAAAAATTATATTATAGATACAAAAGAAACAGTTTTCAGCCATACCACGTGTATGTTGTATTGTGTCACCGTTATTGATTCCCATGAGCAAAGCAGTCAGTGCCAGGAAGGAAGCACTGCGGGCACACACAATGGGGAAGTATAAAATGGCGGCGCTAACCTGCGGCGGCGCGTTGCCCGCACCGTGCTCAAAGCGATGGGTTTCCCCGCTTCGCGGCAGCCGCACAATCCTGCGATCGCGGGGTGCGGCCATGAAATAGTGGCGAGTATTTATGTTCCGTGCTAGGGAATATTGTCAATATGCCTGGACACGCATTTAACACCAACTAACGGTGGGCGGGCGATGTCCTCCCACGTGTTGTTGGTAAAAACACTAGCTCACTTTGTTGTTGTTCCTTTGTGCCCGGCAATATTGGCAATATGTCCGGCAATATTAGCGGGCTTCAAGTTAACAACAATAATTCAGCAGAATTGGTGCTGTATTCTAAAACCTAGTGATCACTGTAGCTAAGAACCGGCCATAGCAGCAAATCAACTAAATTATAGTCGTCGAAATGTAAGAAGCCCGTTTTGACAGCTACACAAAATTGCATTTTATTTTGGATTTACTTGAGCAAATACGTAAAAAGACACATACTCAGACATATTATTTACGGCTCGAAAGAAAAGAGAGATTTTTTAGCCCGAAAAGTTATTCATAGTTTCGATTTTTAATGTTTTTGATTTCAAACTAGGTTGGATTGTATTGTTTTTGTAGCTGTTAAAACGGGCTTCTTATATTTTGATGACTTTAGTGAAAAAATACTGTTTCATTGTTGAGAATAATTTAAGTAGATAATAGGTATAATGATAAATTCAAATTGAAAATAAAATAATCATTATATACATAAAATGTTTATTTTATGATGTTAAAGCGGTAGTTTCAGCATTTATAGGTTATGTGGAAGAATAGTTAATAAGAAAAGAATACATTTTTAATTCCAAAAAACTTTCAACTCTGTTAATTAAACAGAGTTTTCTGCCTAAAGTTATTATTCAAGACTATGTTGAACAGTGGACACAATCGTCCTCTAATGACAAGTGATCTTGTTCTACTTTTACAATTGAAAGCCTATTTTCGGTACAAGATAGAAAAAAATCGTGTTAAGTTTATATAAATACATATTTTTTATTTTGTAGTCAAACCACAACTAAAGCAGTAGATTATATCAATGTTACTTATAGGAAAATTGTGCCTAGTGTTCAAAACATTCATGAGTAATAACTTCAAGTTGAAAACTCTGTCAAATTTGCCGAGTGCGATTCCTTGCATCGCTCTATGCCCTATCATTGCCGGTAGTCGCAGTTGCTCCGGTTGCTAGATTCGCTAATCTCGTGGCCGCCGCCCAATTCGCGAATGTCGAAGGTCACCGACCGGCGGCGCGAGTGCGGATCTTTGTACCGCACCGCACTTGCCACGATTATTGCCGGCACAGTCGCAGTTACCCTCTTGCCAACGAGCCCTTATCGTTACAGCTCTAATGTGATTGCCACTCCACTCCACGCACATTGTTTTCCCGTAACAATCGCGAAATGGGAACACGCAAGAGACCCACTTTGTTTGTCGATCCAAAAGTATCGTTTTTGGCTGGCTGAAGTATTGGCGTCAACAATTTTTTTCTTTTGTTACCGCAATTTGGAGCCTCTGAAGATGTCATCGACCCTCCTGGTCCAAATCCATTAACACAACGGATCATACGATTTGATGTTGGGGGGAGGGTTGTTCCGTGTCTACCACGAATTGTCTAAGATGCAACGTTTATTATGTGGACGGCCCATTACCAACTCCTATTTTCCCGTTTTCTGGACTCTTCCATTATCCGATTTTCTTTGTCCATCTTTCGTCTTCCATCTTTGTAAAAACATACATATGAATAGAACTTAAAGGGGGTCCCTCACACCACGAAACGACGACGACGTACGGGAATTGCCGACATACTTCATAATAAAACTTTACTTATATGACGAGGTTTAGTCAATCAATTAATCTAATAGAAATTTCAGTCTTGTGAAAAGTTTCTATGTAAAGGCTGATGGTTCTATTTCCATCTTTATCTAGTCAGCCCATAAACAGAGCCTACCGTTGAGCCTCTTCTCTTTCACGCCAACCCATCCGGTTCTTTGCTAGTCTCGTCTAAATTGTTCTTATATAAGCAGCCTATATATATACGTCTCACTGTAGGGCACAGGCCTTCTCTCAGAGAGAGAGAGAGTCCCATACTCCCATACATCCGCGGTGGGCACGCGTGGTGATTAAGCCCATACTCTCTCCCTGAGAGAAGGCCTGTGCCCTACAGTGGGACGCATATAGGCTGATTATGCTGTAGAACAGTCAATCAAGCCAACTTACTAAGTTAATTTGCGCTTTTTCGTCAAAACGTAAGCCATACGTTGCGAACACAGGTATCACTGCAATTGTGTTAGCTTAACTAACGCTGCAATTTATTGCACTACATATGTGAATGGTTATGTCGGATTCCCACGTGTTCTAGTTACCACGATGTCATCATAGTGCGGGGTGGTAGATGTTCACCGTCGCTAGGTTGTTTAGCGTTTTGGTCGTCCCACTGGCTTCGACTCTCACTGACTGGCTTAAACTCAAACTCAAATTTTTATTCACTATTAAAACAAAATGTTTACTTGAAGAAGGTCAAAGCTGTTAGTTTCAGAATTAATAAATTATGTCGAGAAGAAGTTAAAGTTACACTACACTAGATACAATCGTCCCCGTCAACATTATTTTAATACCGCTTTTTTGCACATAATATGCTTAACACATTTTTTAAACTGCGTCGGTGGTAGGTAGGTCTTGAGGAATCTTTTTGTAGAACCGTATACAGTGCCCCATAAGGGATGTATTAACTTTTGCTATTCTAAATCGAGCAAATTACATTTAATAGGTAAACTTCCAATTTTAAAGCCATGTTTCACCTGGTCTTACGTCGAGAGACTTGCGCCAATTTCCGGTGAATAGGCCTAACAATGTTAATTCGCGATATTAAAAAACGCTCCGCCCACCTCCCGCTTCAAGTGACAAACTTGACTTTTCCAGAAGCTACAGACACACACTACAATCCCGAGCGTAGGACTTTTGAATCCCGAGCGTAGCTTTCGACACGAAAGAAGACCAATATATTTTCGATGTTTTTTATTTATTTACATGTCGATATGTATACCTATCAAATATATCCACTCCTTCCAAAGCCTTTCTGGACGAGATAGCTCTAAGCGATGAGACCTCCTATAGTATAGATAGACTAGCTGACTCAGCAAACTTTGTTTTGCCATATTAATTGGCATGCGACCAGACCTGACAAATATACACAAAACTTCATTAAAATCGATGAAGCCGTTTCGGAGGAGTTCGATAAGAAACACTGATTTTTATACATTAGATATATGAAATCACAAGTCTTATTTGTGATTGTGGCATAAAGTGTTTTCTATCTATTTATGTATCTTTTTATCTGTTTATTCGGGTCGTACCAAGCGATGGCAGGGAGTTCGGTAGAATGCTTGCCTCGTATTCGAGAGATATTGTGTTGGATGCCAACATGTACCATTGGCTTTGTTTTCTATGATAACGTAAGTACCTACATTTGTGAATTTGTAGCAGCGAAAGTCACTCACTCACTGACCTGTCGCGAATATTGTTGTGAGCGTTCGGTAAACATGTGGAAGGGCTGTCGTCGTATTTTTTTCCTGAGACAATTTAATAGGAAAGGAACTTACACCCACGAAATAAAATAAGCTAAATACTTGTAAGATTAAACACTACAATACTAGCGCCAAATATTTGCCCGTCGACTGAGACGGGTGGCCGACGAGTACGACACGGGAATGGCCTTGATTTGTACAATGGCCTCGTTATAGGTATTTTTTTTATGTTTGTGATATCCTTACTTAAAGCTATACTTCCGTTGTATTTATTTAGCGTTTTAACGTTAAATTTACTTATTTACGAAGATAGACTGCCTTCATGCCGATATCAAAGCCCGACTAATCCTATTTCGCCTGCTTACCTCAATTCCCGTTTTATTTTTCGTACTTACAACGCTGGATCAGCGACCGTTCGATAGCTTTTTGTTCGGCACTGAGCTTTGGCAGTCCGTTAAGACTCTTTTTTTCAGGAGCGGGAAAACTCAAATGTATTAAATCGTGTTATTTAAATAACGCAATATTGATTATTACACCACTTTCAATAAGAAAAAGTTTATAATGCTCATTCCCTTGTGGCTCGTACACTAACAATAAAAAAGAAAATAAAAATAGCCTTTTTATCACACCCACTCAGAAAGTGTCTCATTGCTCGTTCATAAACGGGTTACAAAGTTCGTAATTTCCCCTTTATAAACGTGCGGCAGGAAAAGATTTATGGAATTTTAGGGCAGGAATGTTGTATGAAAATCCATTCCTGCCCTGCTAGCATTCTTTTGTTTTTAAGCAGCGAACATAAAAAAATACTTACAAACGTCAAATCTCAAAAAGGTTTTGTATCAAATAATTAGATTAATGTCCTGCAGTGGGCGTCAAATGGCTGATGATGATGGCGATGATCAATTCGATTATTTTTTTTTTGTTGCACTAAGCCATGCTGAGGACAATTTTAAAACCTATTTAAAGGCTAAAAATTCCACTCTGGCACGGTTAGCCAGAGGTCATGGGTTCAAGTCCCGGCATGGATGCCTCTAAACAGATTTTTCAAATAATTAGATTTTTTTGTGCTCTATTTTCAATGATACAAGGCTGGCAACCTTTTTTTGCTAATAAGAAAAAACACCGGCGAAGTGCGAGTCGGACTCGCGCACAAAGGGTTCCGTACCATTATCTATACAAAATTAGACACAATGATCGAGAAAAATCGGCAAAAAATAACGTTTATTGTAGGGGGGCTCCCCTTAAATATTTATTTTATTCTGTTTTTAGTATTTGCAGTTATAGCGGAAACAGATATACATCATCTGTGAAAATGTCAACTGCCTAGCTATCACGGTTCCTGAGATACAGCCTGGTGACAGACAGACAGAGAGACGGACAGACAGACAGGCAGACGGACAGTGAAGTCTTAGTAATAGGGTCTCGTCTGGCACCCTTCGGATTCGACCGAAACCGTGTGTTTCTATCTTATCGTGTGTTTTCGTGTATTTAAAAGGGTGGGGAGCACGTTCCATTAGTGTCGACCGTCGGATCTCGCCGGTTTATTCGTTTCAATCAGTATTTGCGTTGCCGATCCCTCCATAAACAGAACGTGATCATTAGGACCGACCGAAATCCCTCCGCTTAGTCCAGCTTGACGTGCGATTGTAAAAACTCATTTTTAGGGTTCCGCAGTCGACAAGGAAACGACCCTTTATAGTTTCGCCATGTCCATCCGTCTGTCTGTTTGTCCATCTGTCTGTCTGTCTGTCCGCGGTCTAGCTCAGAGAGGATTAGTACTAGAAAGCTGAAATTAAGCATAGACATATTAATCACGCTGACAAAACGGTAGAATAAAATCTTTTGTTTTGTTTAAAATCCCATACACCTAAATTAAGAGGCATTTTTTATTCTCGACCACACCATATCGTGGGGTATCATTAGATTGGTCGTTCAAAAATATTGTGTATATACAAAGTCCTTTTTTGATTTAGGGTTCCATTTGCGAAATTTTTGTCCGAGTAAAGCGTCCCCCCGCTCTCCTAGATAATCGGTTGATTGATGAAACGTGAAAAAATTCAGGGTAGTAGGACTTAAATACTTTATTATACTTTATTGCACACACAAGAATAGAGTACAGGAAAGGTAACAAAAGAAAGTACATGTACAAAGGCGAGCTTATCTCTGTGAGAGATTTCTTCCAGCAAACCTTGGGGAGTCGGAGCGGAGGTGTGAAACGGGTCTACGCACGTGCACATGATATAATATACTACATACCTACATATTTACACAAATAACAAAATAATATTAATATAAATACCTACCCAAAAATACAATATATATATATATATATATATGACAATAAGGAAAAGAATAAACTACATAAACAATGAAAGGAAAATACGTACTTACTTAAAATATATACCTAATGACAACCTACTTATCAGGGAGTTAAGATATTGATAGGTAAAGCTCTTTCAACCGTTTTTTGAAAATACTAAGTGATGGGCTAGTACGAATACTCTGCGGCAGTGAATTCCACAGCCTGGCTGAGTGCACCGTGAAGGAATCCCCATAAGCCCCAGTATTGTGGACAGGAATGTGAAGAAGATGAGAGTTTATTGATCTTACAGGTCTCACTCCAGAGTGCAATAGTTGGAAACGCTCTTTTAAGTAAAGAGGATAGGATGGGCTGTGCAGGATTTTGTAGAGAAGAGAAAGGATATGTGCATTCCGGCGAAGACGAATTGGGAGCCAATTTAACTCATGTCGAAAGCTGGATACATGATCAAACTTGCGTAAACCGTATATGAACCGGATACCCAAGTTTTGGAGTCGTTCGAGTTTATCTAGCAGCTCCTCGTTGGCATCCAAGTAGCAGACATCCGCATAGTCAAGTAGGGGAAGTAGGAGAGTCTGAGCAAGAGTAGTTCTAGTTTTAAGGGGAAGGAAGAATTGGAGACGGCGGAGCGAATGGAAAGCTGCAAAGACTCGTCGACTGACTTCACCGACATGAGCAGCCCAAGTGAGATGACAGTCAAAGAGCACTCCTAAGTTCCTAGCGGTGGTTGAGTATGCAATAGGTATGCCATCAAAGACAACCGTGGGGACCACTCTATGCTTCATAAGCAACTTATAGAAGTGCGGACTGCCAATTAACATCGCCTGCGATTTCTTGGGATTCACCAGAAGACCAAAGTGACGAGCCCAATCTAGAATCCGAAGCAGGTCGGCATTCAAGGAGTCCACAGCAGAATCAAACTCATCCACTCCAAAGTGCCTATAAAGCTGTAGATCGTCTGCATAGAGATGGTAGCGGGATGACAGTGATTCCGTGACAGAGTTAATGAAGACAGAGAAAAGGAGAGGGGAGAGGACTCCTCCTTGGGGTACGCCCGCAGTGAGCTTGCACCAATCAGAGGATGTCTCATCAGAGCGCACACACTGCTGGCGTCCCCGGAGATAGGAGTCGAACCATTCTATCACAAGAGGAGATACGTTAAGAGAGCTGAGGATGGCTAAAAGGATATCAAAGTCAACACAGTTAAAGGCACTGCTGAAGTCAAGCAGCGTCAGCACAGTGAGCTGCCTGTTGTCTCTGGCAAGACGTATATCATCTGTTACCTTCAGCAGTGCCGTAACCGTGCTATGACCGGAGCGGAACCCGGATTGGAAAGGGTTAAAAAGATTGTTTGTGGAAAGGAATGACGAAAGCTGGATGTTGACAAGGGATTCAAGGACTTTGGAAAGGAAAGGAATCTTATGATCAACTTAAAAAAAAACTATCTCAGCTAAGTAGGCTTTACAAGTTAACGAGTAATAGGCGACCAACTTATAAAAGGAAAACTTCGTACTACATCGACTGAAAATTACTGTAATGAAGTTGTTAGTTCTGTAAAACAGATAAAGCCCTCTCTTTCTACGGAACCCTACACTGCGCATGGCCCGACACGCACTTGGCCGGTATTTTAATTAAATACTCTGTGCTCTGAAAAACTGCAACATGAGATGTATACGAGGTATCTGCACAGGAAGATAGCCTTCAGTGCGCTGGACATATGTGGCAGAGTGGAACGAAATACATTTAAATCAAATCTACGGATGCATTTACATATTTTTTTATGTTTCACGGGATAATGGAATTAATCTAAAGTAATATGTGCTTATGAAAGTTTTTACTTTAAAATGTGTTTTTACATGTGGATCACTAAGAAATCCCCAATAAAGTTAGTTATTGCGAGTCTTTTCCTTTTAGATGTAAGTAAAGTAGGTAAACTAAAAATATTTTCTTCTCCTTATTTCACTTTAAAATATTTGATGAACATTGTAAATTTTCTGCAGTTATGACTTAAAGAACTTGCATAAAACTCGGCGTGCATTTAGATCGTAATACCTGTGTTGACGAAATCAAAATTCTAAGTTACGTATATTTGTGAATTCGTAGTAGCAATACCATATGCTAACCGTAAAGGAATACATCGTGAAGAAACCTGTGTTCCCGAGGTTTTAAAATACCTCAGCGCTTGAAATTGCCATTCTGCCGTGGGCACGCGTGGTGACTAAGCCCATACTATCTAAGAGAAGGTCTGTGCCCTACCATGGGACGCTTATAGGCGGCATTATTATTTATGTTTCGGTGGTATAATAAATTGACAATTAACACTTCACGTCGTCCACATGGCTGTACTCTATATGCCGACAGCAATCCATAAATGAGCTCAATTCGTGCCTAAACGTAGGCAGTTATTATTCCCAGTGCAAACATTAAAATGAGATCCAACATTTCAATTCCATTCCCTAACTGTGTACATAGTCGCGGAGCATCGGAAAATAAATGTTCCGTGGCGTGTAGAGCACACGCAATCATCCTGATTTGTGTATCGAAACGCGTAGTGTGTAAACAGTTTGCACAGTGTGTGTTACACATTACACAGCACACGCGCGCCGCTCAATAGCGGTAAGTGGCTTACCCACTGCCCAGCGCATACCGTTGCGGCATCAGTCCGAGCGAAAAGCAATGTACAGGGTGTAATACAATACATTTGTGTTCTTCTCGTCAATATAGCAACTATACAATAGCTGGTAATACACTATATGGTAAGATCCCACGAGTGCCATTAACAAATTGCAGTGTCGCTATTCTTAGACACATAACATAACATAAACTCACGCCGGTATCCCGAAGGGTAGGCAGAGCCCAGGGTTTACCACTTTGCACGATCGTGACCGACCTCTTTTGCTCCATCAACATTGAGCAAGAAAATATTGATGCTATGGTTAGACTCGCGAACAGCACCCGTCATCTGTCTCCTCAACAATTTTAAGGTGACAGTGACGCCGGGTGGCACGATTTTAATCTAAAATAAACCTTAAATTTACGAAGCTAGAGACTGCAATACATGTGCAAAAAAAGCCCGCCAGCTCGTCAGCTGCCTGTCGTTCGCACGAGGGCGGCCATTTTTACGCTGGTATTCAGTATCTACCTGACTATCTGAGTATCCTGACTTTTACATCATCATCAGCCTCTTTCTGCCCACTGCTGGTTATAGGCCTTTTCCTCATTACGCCATCTTCCGCGGTCTCTCGCCATTCGCATCCGCGGGTCCTTCGAAGACTTGATTACATCGTCGGACCATCGGCCTGTCGGTCTATTCACGGCCCGCCGCCCGGTTCTTGGCCGCCACTCAGTAAAAAGTAAAAGTATTTAAGGTTTATTTTAGTTTGTATTATTGCGCTCGTACGTCGCCCGTTGTAACGTGGATACATATACTTTATAGAGAAATAGGCGACCCGACCACTATTCGCACTTGTTCTAGTTTGGGACAATTATGCGTCGCGTGGTCTATGTATTTATAGCATGGTGCAGAAAGGCCGAACCTTACTTGGAGGTTATTCTTCTTATCAATATTGGCAGAGCAATTGTAAGAGACATTTGCTAGAGCAGACATTACAGCCAAAACTATTCCATTGTACAATAAGCCACTATGATTATATTATAAGATACATTTTACTAGCTGACCCGGCAAACGTTGTTTTGCCATTTTAGTTAGCCTACGACAAGGCCCTAGATTCTGTTAATGCATTGTAGTAACATGACAACTGCATGAACATGGCGGTTTTCATTTCATGGCTGCTTTAAGTCTACGCGGGCACACCCATCAAACCTTCTAGGCGTCAATGGTACGAAAAAAAACGTCACGTGACCCGTCAGTGTATACTACAATGCACTAACAGGATCGAGGCCCTGTTCTCAGACCTACCAAATATACACAAAAAAATCATAAAAATTGGTGGAGCCGTTTCGGAGGAGTTCGATGACAAACACTGTGAGACGAGATTTTTATATATTAGATTATTAATATTACGTAATATTGACGCGCTTTATGGGCTCGTCAGGCGACCCAAGAGCTGGTGAGTGTCTCGGCCGGCGCACGCCTGGCCATTCAGAAGGGGAACGCTGTCAGCATCATCTCCTCAACGACAGCAGTCTACATTTTTTTTTGTATACAATTTATAATAAACATTTTTCACTTTTCATTTCATTTTTCATTGTAAGTGTGTAAATAGTACGTATTATTTACTTAGCAATAGTTTATTTGTATTATTGCTAAGTAAATAATATTACAACGGCCATCAGTTCTCCGAGCTATGTGCCCCGCTCACTGCCACTTCAACTGAGCAATTCTTCGAGCTATATCAGTAACTCGGGTTGTTCTGCGGATCTCCTCATTCCTGATTCGATCACGCAGTGAAACTCCTAACATAGCTCTCTCCTTGAGCCTTTTTATGAGATCCATAGTCAGCGAACTGGTCTCACATTGATAAGTCGTGTTACCATCGTTACGAAAAAGCGAAAAGAAAAAATCCTTAAAAATGCAACCAGCATGTGTGGAGAGGCTCGGAACACATGTCAACTAAATTCAGAGTGCGTGGTAGTCACACAGTAGGACAAAGTTTTAATACGGAGGTAAGACGGCGAGTTTTCGCGTTCTCTTTTCTTTGTACAATTCGAGTTTCTCAGTACAGCAGCCGTACCACCTTCGACTTAATATGAACTTCCCTTCATTCGGAGAGACGATAATGATAGCGAGACGATTTCATTAAAAGTTTTTGTATATCTCCACCGGACTTTGAATCGGAGTATAGTGTAGCTAATCAAATAAAATGTGAAATTAGTTATAGTCGAATCACAATTACCGACCTATAATTTTTGACGCGTTTATTTAAAGGTGAACGCTCACTTAAGTCGACTAGCCAGGCGAAAGGAATTGTAGAATTGTTTTTTTTAATGAAATCCCGTTGAACTTTGTTCACCTTTCTAATTTCGCGGAATTTTCAAATTAGGAATTCGAGTGACTTCCGTGCGGTCGATCAGTTATATATCTTCTAGATTCTCCTTTAATTGTATTCCAAGTGCAAGGAGCTGGCACTATTTAGCTTCGTATTAGAAAAAACACCTCAATAAACTAACATATATGTATATATGTTCATTGTCCTAGCTATAGATGCTACTAACATAAATATAAGTTTTGAAATGTACTAACCAAATATGAATCTTGTTGTTCGAGGCAAATAAATTATTGTTATTATAACTAACTTATTAAATTTACTTTTGTTTTTCTCTTTATTTTTGTACTGCGTCAGCTGAAGGAGAAATACTGATTTAGTTATGTAAGTAACTGCATAAGTTCTGCGTTATTATCTTAATGGGACAGGTGTTTAAAGAAACACAGCCGGCTCTTGTAAGAACTTTTATTGGACAATTTGTAACTTCTCAAGAAGCTAACGATATAATGTACATCAAGTTGACTCTCTAGTCATTAAATAGTTAGCGTGTCTCACAGACAGCGCACCGCTCGGTCGGTGGTGAGCCGGGGACATGCGAGTGCCCCGGTGCCCCGGTGCCCCGGCTGTGCCCACACTCCTTAAGTATTAAAAGACTTCGTAAAAATAAACATTTATATCTTATCAATTATATATAGTAATTTATTTAAACTTTATTCTCTAGAAGGTGACATTGCTCCTGGCAGAGAGCTACATTATAGTAACATCTAGTTAACATCGTAACAGTTTGGTAGATACACCTATCGCAAATCATATTCACGTACTGCAAAACAACATAACGATTCCAACTTTCACTAACACAATCATTGCCCCGAATTAATTTTGAAGTCTAAATTAATCTGGGAATTATAAATATACCAAATCGACGGTCGAGTAACAGCTTAACTCACTACATTGGTTGGGAATGTAGTGAACTAAGGGGCGGACACAAACCTAAACAAATGAGCATCAACCTAATGAAGAACAAACGAACGCGAAATGTGATAAGTCAGCGAGTATTAAGATGTGGCGGTCGATTTCGTGTAGCGTACCTATATTACAGTAGTGGGTCGCCGTCGCTCGTCGTCTAGGCCTCGTCGCGCCCGTCTGTAAGCAAACAACATAACATTAATCCTGTTTAATTATGTAGACATGGTTACCAGACTGCTAGCGGTGAGTCTGAGCTCGCTGAAAACTTACACGAGTTAGCGTGCCACACACTGGCCGGGCGGCGGTTGCTGCGTCGTCCGCGATCCTTACAAGTCAGTGGCCAGATTGTTAATGTTTTGTATGGACCTCAGCCGCGGCCGCCACTGTGATCGTACTAGTGTGTGTTAGGCTTTGCGATTGTGTTAGTACAAATAGTTCACGTAATTGGGCAAGAAATGGGATTCTTAGCACTTATTTATTTTTTACAAAATATCAGTGTGGTGCCCAACGCAGCTATACGTTATCCTATGGCTGCGTTAGGAGCTACTTTGGAACAGGTTAGATATCTGCCGACAACTGTTCACCTAGCAAAATAGATCCGGGGGCCACCTCTGGAGTCCATTGAGTTAAGACATTTTCGTCCTTATGTCAATACAGACAAGGTCTTCTCTGTGGGATGTGAGTGATGGCGTGTGCTCTACTTCAGTCTACCCGCGGACCTGGTGCCTGCTATGTTGCCAAAATATCTGGTCCGAAACAAATACATTATTCGTGCTAAGATTCCTGTTTCTTTACCAATTCTGTTCACAATTAGAAACATTATATATTTACAACTAGAAACAGGTTTATTGTTTAGTGTTAAGTTCTATCCAGATTATACTGGGGGTAGTCATTACCTTCTCAATAAACGATGTATGTACTTTTTTGTTTGTGAATATAGATTTATTTATATTTACGGAACATAAACATGATTAACTATGTAATTAAAAACGTTATTATTTCCAAAATCTCCCATTCCATGTCATGTCAGTTTGTCATATGCAACAACTTTTGTTTTTATCAGCGGTTTTGCTGCTTTGTGGTGTTACATCGAATTGACAATCTCCTATGTTGGGCAATTATTTACTATAGGCTGATTTACCAATGTCGCGGTAGAGTGCATAAAATGCGAATTTAATAATTACCTATGCAATACCTGATATTTGAATAAAAATTAATCTGAGAAAAGACTTATGTACAAAATTTGTTGTACAATGCAGGCTCTAATTGGGTGGTTTCAGGATTGGCCCATTTTACAAATAATTCTGCACCAAAGCCTTTCTAACACCATGTATGTTGTATCTTGTGCTTTATCCATGAACTTGCCCAAGTATCGAGTGACTCGGAATCTTAAGCAAATTGTCGGCTGTGTAGACGGGACATTAAACAATTCCAAGACTCGTAAAGGCGGGGAGCGCCGTGCGGATTGTCACTCGGTTACGTGCGAAACGGGACATTCCGTAGCTGCCATATTTACACAACGTCATTATAATTTCGCAGACGAGACGTGTCGGCGATAAACCGCACTCATTTGTTTAATCAAATTTGAAACAAAACTCGGAGATACCGACGTTACATTTTATTCGTAGCTTCCACTGACCAACTGAAATATATCTCGTGAAGTTAATCGTCATGTTACGTAATAACAAAGTAATTACGTGAGAGTTAACGGCTTTTTGAACGCGCTCCCGCAGGCGCGCGGATGGGCGGATTAAAATAAAACTTTTACTGTAAAATTTGTTTACCTACATTTAATACGGGGGATTTAGAATTTTGAAGCCTTCCGCGTGAATTGGTAGCTAGATGCCCGCGCGGGGGTGGTGTACCCGAATTCCTGAAGGGAACTCACGAACATTTCAAAAAAGTTCCAATTTTCTAATCGCAATTTACCAGTTTTCGCGTTGCCTATATGAAAAGTAACTACTTAATTATTTTAATGCCGTGTTGCTAACACGAGTTTCCATTTACCAGTACATACAACTAAAACACCACACATCTAATGATCAACCAACAGTTTACACTGGAAATGAGTCACTACAGTGAGAAAGAGACAGAATGAGAATTTCTAAGAAGGAGGAAGAAGACAGGCAAGCACACAGACAATCTAACATAGCTACACATAGAGTCTACAGAGGGAAGACAGAGTGCATGAAGACCCGGGTGCGACGAAGATGGCGTCATTCGGCGACTGGTGCAAAACGATAGCTGGCGATCGTGCTGCATGGTCTCCCGCGAGGAGTTTCAAAGAAACCAATCACCTCTTGATCGGTTTCAGAGAAAAATACCCGAGCCATCTCTCAGCTGCCACTAAAGTCTGCTCTTAATTTACAATAACCTTGAGGTGTGTACGCACTGAACCGATCACCACTTCACCTGCAGTTGGTATTGGCTAGGAGTGCGTACACACCGTTATGATCCAACGGTTTTAGCGATGCCGTGATCAAAGGTCAAATTGTAGAGCAGAGTCTTGACCAGCGCTAATGTCTATTCCTAGAAGTTGACCTTGGTCTGCAGGAAGACCAGCTAGCGGAGATTTAAGTTCTGTATCAAGGCGGTGTTATAATGTTATATTTTATTTATGTAGCCTATATACGTTCCACTGCAGGGCATAAGGAAACAATGTGTAACGTTTTTATTGTAAACCTGTCCAACATCTTCGAAAAAACTTGCCAAGTTTGGTCTGTAAATTTAAAAGTCACACAATTTTTCTTTGTGTATCACAACTCTGCTAATTCCGCGAAGACAAGGAACTTGGCAAGTGCTTATTTCAACTACTTTTTGAGACGAGAAGTTGGCCAGTTTTTTTACATGTATGTCATGGTGGGATTATTTTGACGAAAGAAAATAATTGTAACATTAATTTGGTACCTTCCTTATTTTCAGAAAAAATGGCTTTAAAATATGACCTTCAATAACCCGAAAATGAAATAAAATACGGAACCCTGAAAAAGACGCTACGGGCCGAATTATTAAAGCGCTGTTACCTCTGAGATCGCTCTTGAATGACCATTGCAATATTATGCTGTTCGGAAAAAAACAACAACTTGATAGCGCACTCAACATCGACCTCATAAGTAAGAGCCCTTTAATAGTGCATTAAGTTTTAGTAACAAAGTAAATAATTTGTTTTTAAATTGAATTTAAGTTATTTTTTTATTGAAGCTATTTAAAAAAAATATATTGTCTCATTTTGATATTGCTTTAGGACATGATCAACTGCTATGTACAGACACAAGAGCTTAGCCTAGCGGCCTAGTGGCAGCTGAGAGCGGGCGGCGAGCGGTCGTGCCACACAACAGCGCGTGCCGCGTGCAGCACGCTGGTTACCGGTAGCGTCGTCCTCCTCTTCAGACGCGTCCGCAGACCGCTTGCCCCACACCCCGTGCAGATTCGTCCAGCCTGGCTGCCGCTTGAAGTAATACGACCCTGTTCACAGTCCAACACCTTTATATCCACACTCGAGACCGTTAGTTCCTTCTTCAAGCTCCTTCCGGGTATTCCGGGGATTCTACAGGGGGTAGTACTGGGACTTCTATCAGATTTCTATAGATAATAGAGTCTGATTCCAGGAGCAATATACTGCCCTTCTAAACGCAAAGGTCGTGTCTAAGCCCGTTAAGTGTAGCGTATTATAGGACATTTGCACTAAGCAGGGCCGTGTATTAATTAACGAAACACTTTAAGCGTGAACTTAACCCTCGTTAGGTATTTTTTTTGTCTTGAATTTAATAAATCTTTAAATAAGTAGCGTACAAACCTCAAAAGTGTTTTATTAATTCTGTGGAGAAAGTACAGGATTTGAAATGCTGACAGTATCTAATTACTGGGCGTAAAAAGAGCAAGTAGACTAAGAGTTATACTAGAGAAGATGCAGAGTCCACACTATTTAAGGTCCGCATTAATAGCGACCTCACCTCTTGAGTGCGCTGTGAAGTTGCTGTTTTATTTCGAAGAGCATCTTTAAATATATACCTCTTTCCAAACCAAAATTCGTCAAATCGTTGGCCATATTCACACCAACTATACAAATGTAAGTTATCGTGTTTACTCGAATTTTCGCAGAAACCATTTGAAATTAATACTTATGTGCCATTGCATATAATATATAGTAACATTCAATTGTAAGAATTTCTGTCATTGCAGGATTACGCTGTATTAGGTAATTTTTTTAGTATTGTAATAAAAAAACTTTGAAGTCATCTTTGGAACGGCCACTCAAGAGAGATCTTAGAGTGAGCGCTTTATTAATTGATACTTATTGATTGGCTTTACAAAAGAGAGTGTAAATAAGTAATTAAATCTTTGTCTAAGACTGTTTTAGTTTCATAATGAAACCGAGCTTATCCGCGGTTGAGTTATAACAAGCACATAAGGGATTATTATTATGAAACAGTTTGTCGTTAAGTAATAGGGGTTAAAGTATGAAATTGCCGTTTTATTGCAATAGGTTCTTTGAATTGACATAGAATCTTCATGGTTTGAGGTTTTCGAATGAAACTTTTTTCAAATGGTTTCTATGATGTTCTTTTTTAAAAAATGTGAAACATTTGAATATCGACTTTCAATTGTTTTTGTTATTCAATTTAGACAAGAAAGATGGATACTGCGAAAATTCGAGTGATTATGAGGCACCCATTTTTCGTATTTTTTTATTTTATTGATTTGACGCAAGTGAGTTAATAATGTGGGTAAGGTAACGTTAAACCATGCCGCTAATTCCTGGGTAGTTTGACTAGGGTCGGCTTCCACTATCTCTCTTAATTCATCGTTATTCACCTGTGTGGGCAGTCTTCCTCGTGGCTCGTTCTTTAAGTCGAAATTTCCATCACGAAAGCGTTTAAACCAAAATCGCACGGTGCGTTCATTAGTAGACCCCTCTCCAAACGCAGCATTGATATTGCGGGCTATTTCTGCCGCGTTAATTCCGCGTCGGAACTCGTATTCAAAAATCACTCGAATTTTCGCAGTATCCATCTTTCTTGTCTAAATTGAATAACAAAAACAATTGAAAGTCGATATTCAAATGTTTCACATTTTTTAAAAAAAGAACATCATAGAAACCATTTGAAAAAAGTTTCATTCGAAAACCTCAAACCATTAAGATTCTATGTCAATTCAAAGAACCTATTGCAATAAAACGGCAATTTCATACTTTAACCCCTATTATTTATTAAATTTTAGGATCTCAATGAAGCTAAAACATCATATTTCTAATTAAGTACAAGAAATGAATAATTTACTCGCTGTTACATGTTTTTTTTAACCTATAAATCCCTAAGATACAGGTTTCGTACTTCGTTTAGGGGTGAGAAGTTTGACATTAATCGTGTCACTGTGACTTCAAATTTAAGTATTTAAGGCAAACATTGTAATGAATGTACAAATAAAGATCATCTTTTCATTTAAAGACCTTTCGACGTCACGTCACCAAGAAAAAAATGCTTCTCATTGAAGCAAAAGCTAACTCAATATTTTTAATGGATTAAAACGTTGTGATTAGCATAAAAAGAGAAATATCGCAGAATAGGGGCGTGATCCTTTGGGCTTAATTTTTTTCTATGTTCGAAACCCTCTTATTCGTTGGTAACTTTCTAAAAAAGTAAAGTAAAAAGTCAGAGACAAATATTTTATTCACTGTAACACAAGAAACCGTTACTTAATCAAGGTATCAATTCAGTCACTATAATAAATTTCAGGACGGTACATTATGAGGAGAAGAACCTGACAAAAATAAATCATCTCTTGCTACGAATACGTCAATGGAAACTACGGGGCAAAGTGTGGAAATCTCAGGTCTAACTACCTTATCGCTTGAAGTCAGTGGGCACCCTTGGTGATCAAGCCCAAACTTTATCTTCGAGAGAAGGCCTGCACCCTGCAGTGGGACGTATATAGACATAATTCACGAAAAAAGTGTCACAATAAAAAGCATTCGATCTGGAGACTTAGCAGTGGTTCAAAGAGACACGTAGCTAATTCGACTGAAGGCCGCATCTTCTTCCAATAATAAATTATGACTGAGCCAATATCTAATTAATTTTGTAGCTGGCACCTGCCAGTGTCTTCGTACTTTGCGTATAAAAAGGTTCCGAATTGTTTAATTTGAATTGTTGGGCGAAGTTTTAAGAAGGTATTTTTTTTAGAATTAACATGTATTTAAGTTATAATTAGCGCATCAAAAGATCTGTTTTTTTTTCACTCAGCTCTGCACCCTTTGCGACATATGAGTTGAATTCATATGTTCGGAATTTGTTTTTATATTATAAGGGCTGCGTTGTAATCACAATACGTTTAATACTATTAATGAATTATCGTTTTTACAACAGAGCAAAAACAAAAATATTGTCATGATTTTGCGAAATATATTTAACTTTATACGTAAGTAATAGTCTATTACCCTTCGAAGTCGGTACCATCATAATAACAGTCGCATCAGTCACCATGTCATTAACGAGTCATGGGCTGTGGGGTATGTGAACATTAAGTTGACAATATTGAAGGGTAGTTGTGAAAGGAAACGGAAACGGAAACCCAAGGGGGTTTGAAAATGGCTTCACGTCCATGGAGGCCATTGCGTTCGCGAATATGGTGCCTATCGGATCTCACGAACAAACATCTTATTAATATTAAGTAAAAAATCACGCTGCCTGTATGCCCCTCCCCTCGCCCCTTTGTCATTGTTTTGTTTATCGTTCCGCCATTATAACACACTAGTAGTGCCCGCGACCACGTTCGCGTGGCTAAGGGCCTGTTCACACCACGTTTTTTAAACGCGCCTTCGACGTGCGTTTTAGAAACTTGCGTCAACGGCGCGCTTTTATCCTGCAGAACAATGTATTGTCGTTTGTATCAATACACATGCGCGTATGTATCGTCACAAACGCGCGTCGACGGCGCGTTTAAAAAACGTGCTGTGCACAGGCTATAACAGATTATGGAAGGATGTCCACCCTAAGGGTGCATCCTAAATACTGGTGAAAGAATTTTTGAAATCGGATAAATACTTTCAGAGATTACCACCTACATCATCATCATCATCAGCCATTTGACGCCCACTGCAGGACATAGGCCTCCTCCGTGGTCTATAATAACCATCATAACCATGAGGGGTTTTGCCATAATCGCCACGCTTGGCAGGCGGGTTGGCGATCGCAGTATGCGGTTGGAATCTCAGGAAGACGCTGCTACGACATCCACGGAAGGAAAACCACATAAATAGAAACTTACAAACAAAAAACTACAAACTCTTCCTCTTTATTATAATAGTATAGAAGTATAGATATTCTACGAAAATTTTAACTGGCTACCTATTATATATTTTTTATATATTCAAGATATAAAGCTCTATATAGGTCAGACACACAGACAGACGTCGTAAGCTTAGTACTCACTGTGATTTGTACAGAATACTCAAAGGGTCTGGATATTTTTCCATGTTTGTGAAGTCTTTGTCTGGTTATCACGGCACGGTATCCTGGTGTGAAACCAGGAGAGGTGATTGAGTTGTGTGTATTTTATTAATTGAAAATTGTTTCATCCATTTAACGTCAGTCGTATTTCAAAACTCAGAGAAGGCCGCAGAATCATGAAGAGGATTAACGTTGAGCCAAAGAGCATTTTTAAAGCAAACAAACAATCCAGTTTAAAATACACGTGGAACTTTATCAGAGGGGATGGTTTTAACCGTTCAAACAGCTAAAATCCAATGTCAAGTAAATACAAACCGCGTCCCTAACATTGGCCCTACCGTTGATGTAGTGAGTGTTGTACGTCGTACTTAATAAACAACGAGAACTTGCACAAAACATGTTTTAATATAATCGGAGCGGCTATGTGAACTTTTCGTTATGTGACCTGTCAAAAAGTCATTCTGGCCACGTGGTCATAACGCGCCATAAAAATCGGACTCAAACTGTGACGTCACAACTGGCACATAATGTGTGAAGCGTTTATCAATATTCGAGTTCTATCGTAAACTAATGATTTTCAGAAAACGTTTGGAATTCAATCTGATATTTGGAAATCTAATATGTTTTTTATTGTAAGGGTAACTTTATTTTTCGCATTTTTTGGGAGCCCTGAAACCCCGAAAAAAGGATTTCTATAGTTTTATTTTTTTTTATTCTTCTTGAGTTACTTTATGTCTTCTATGGTACCTATTAGAGCAATGCCACTTCAATCAAGTTTGACGCAAGTTCCCTATTGCGATTAGACCAGTAAAAAGTAAAACTATGTACGAGCATCGCGAGTCATTTAAAGTACTTACAATATACTTTATTGCACACTTTTCATGTACTTTTATCATGTATAGTTTGCAACAAAGACTTTAATGTAATCTAATACTATAGCAATAACAAAATTATCACAGGTATATGCCCGCATTTGGAATCGAACCTGGGTCTCGCTTCCAAGTCCAATGCTCTACCCACTAGGCTACCACAGCTCCACCGAGATTTCTGAACTTAATTAATATTATTTTACCTTTATTCTTAAAAGTAATAGTGTAAATTCGGCATTCAACCACCACCGCCCCTATGTGGGTTAACCAAGAGTGTTTATCTTTAGGCCCGCGTAATGAATTATTGATGATTTAATTACGTGTACTTCGCTTTTGATTAGTTACACTGGATGAGGTGGTAATAAAATCGAACGTAAAATACTAAGTAATGTTGAAATTACGCTACCGTCCAATTAATTAGAAATTTTACATCACAGAATAAACCGGACGGAAGGACAGGGTCAGATGACCAATCTATCTATCTATTTGTTTTGGACAAGGCTGAAATGACATCCAGCCATGCTAAGTCCCACTAAAATTGTACATCTATTTGTAAATAAAATAAAATAAAAAAAAAAAAGGTTAATCAGTCAATCATTCACAAAAAGTATTTAGAATCTCGTGAGAAGCTTCTTTGGCTGTAACAGAGGATGCGATCAGTCACTTCAATAAAATTTTTTAGTGACTTTCTTCAGATCAAATTAAATTATAACATAATTAACGATAGTAATAATAATAATCCAAGTGGCAGGAAGACTCTGGATGCAAGCCGCTTCTAACCGGTCTTTTTGGAAATCCATGGAGGAGGCCTATGCCCAGCAGTGGACTTCTTGTGGCTGAATGATGATCATTAATGATATGGTAACCAGACAACGGGATCATAATAATGAAAAAAATACCGAGCTTGTGTACGTCTGCTTTAGTTTACAACTGAAATTACGCCGCGGCGCCGGCGGCTCCACGCGTAAACAGAACTACGACTTAAGTTTTGGTTAAATCAAATCAATCGGTTCACTCTGCGTGTATCGTGTGCCATCTGTAAGTCTCATACCTCGAGCCTTCGATGGATTCACTGATTCGTTATTTTAATTCAAATTTAATCAGACTTCGAAAGTCCCAAGTAAACCACGTGCAAACTTAACTAGGTGATATTGGGCCAGGAAGTGCGGAGTTTTGAAATGTAAGAGCTCAGGTAGTGAAACTTGTGAGGCCTGATTAAACGTGCGGGGACGACGGTCGCCGCAGAGACTGAAGAAATTGGATACGTACGTACGCAGTGTTGCCAGCCCTATCTTGGAGTGAAACTACAAATATGCTTAAAAAGAACTGTAGAAAATGTGCAGATTTTGAAACAAAGAAAAAACTGATAATTTCTAGTTTTTTTCCTCATCATCATCATCAGCCACTTGACGCCCACTACAGGGCACAGGCCTCCCTCGTGGTTTTCATAACCATGAGGGGTTTTGCCATAATGCCATTTAATGGCAGTAAAGTAGTTATAAAACACAAATGCGGAAAGAATAATAAATAAAAAGACATGTGATCATCAAACATTCAATGAACATTCATAATTATTACGAAATAGGTACATGAAGGCAAATCAGGGACTGCTCCTTCGGGATACAAGAGTGAATTTATGTGTGTATGTATCTACATACACCATCTATTTGATTTTGCTGCGTAGTCCGTACAAAGCAAAATGGATTACGCAGCAAAATAATATAGATGGCGCTAAAAACTTCTTAAATAAAAGACTGTACACTTATAGGCCTAAATAAAAAACAGGGAATATTAAAAAAAAAACCAAACATCTACAGTTAACATTTTAGTGTTGGCTACACTGCATACGAGCTATACTGCACCCTTCATCCAACGATTCTGCTAGAGAAACTTGCAGTAGTAAGTTATTCAAATAGCAAAGTAAGCGCTTAGTGCTCGCGAGAGAAATATCTACAACTTCAGTGGCTCCTAAAGGACTTGGCTGCATTAGTAAACCGGAATAAGTCTTTTACTAAACTAATACAGGTATTTTAATATTTAAAAAAGTTAAGAGTTATTCTCAGGTGCTAGTTTTCGAAGTCTGGTTAAGTCATCATCATCATCATCATCAGCCATTTGACGCCCACTGCAGGACATAGGCCTCCCTCGTGGTTTTCCTAACCATGAAAGGTTTTGCCATAAACACCACACTTGGCAGGTGGGTTGGCGATCGCAGTATGCGGTTGGAATCTCAGGAAGACGCTGCGGCCCGTCTCCTGGTAGTGAATTTCCTTAGTTGCCTTCTACGACATCCACGGAAGGAAATGGAGTGACGCTATTCTTAATCCGGCGCCACACGAAACTGGTCTAATATTCACGACTAATGGCTATTACACAAATGGAGGTTTCCAACGAAGAGTTTTGATTGGTTTTTTTAGACTTCACCCGCTTCCAGGCCATATTGTTTAAGTACGCATAATAAAGTGAAACTGATAGTCTCTTTTATTGTGTGATTTCCATCGCCTGTGGCGCGCAGTTATTACCTAGGATCACTGGGACCACTCGGTAGCTCAAGTTTTCTCTAGAGAGACGTAAGCGATGGCTGTGGACTGAACTTGACAATAAAAGCACATTTTGTTTTCTATAACAATATTATAAAGAGGAAAAGTTTTAAGTGTGTGTCATCATCAGCCATTTGACGCCCACTGCAGGACAGGCCTCGCTGATGGTTTTCCTAACCATGAGAGGTTTTGCCATAATCGCCACGCTTGGCAGGCTGGTTGGCGATCGCAGTATGCGGTTGGAATCTCGGGCACAAAATGACCGGATAGATAAATTAAACCGGCTATTATATAATATGACCTTCGGTCATCGAGACCAAGTACTTTTTTTCGATACGAATAAATTTATTCGAAATTTTATATTAACTAGGGACACATTTTATCTGCCCCTCTCTTCTAAGCGACATATTGCCAAATTATTGGCATTCAATGTATATGACCCCCTTATTGTTAAGACAATAGCACAGGGACCTCTAGGCTATACAAAATGTAAGAAAATTGATACTTCCCAACCTCTGTACTCTGAGGTTGTGAAAAAACCTAGTTTAAGTAGGTTAAACTTGACCGCTGATTTAAACTGTCAGCGCAGACAAAAGAAAAGCCCCCTTAAATAAATTAATTTTAGCTAATCAGAATATACAGGGTGGCTTTTCTGGTAAGTTATTAGAATTAGAGTTGTTCTTAGAACAATATAGAGTGGACATACTTTGCGTCACAGAGCACTGGCTACCAGAAACACAAATGAATTTTTCTGTGAATAACTATCAAATAGCCAGTTGCTTCAATAGAAAGTCTGCAAGGCACGGGGGATCCTTGATACTAGCAAAAAATTGTTTGAAATTTAAAGAACGGAAAGACATTTGCAGACTTTCTGTTGAAAAAGTAATTGAAATATCATGTGTTGAACTGTCTAGACACATTGTAGTAGCCATATACAGGCCCCCTACCAGCGATTACAGTTCATTTGAATCAATATTAGAGGATGTTTTGAAGGTAGCCTCCAGCAGTAATAAGAAAGTCATAGTCTGTGGTGACTTCAATATCGACTTATTGGTAGACTCGGCTTTAAATACCAAATTGACAATAATTTTCAAGTCGTTTAATTTAGTAAATATTTTCTTGGAGCCTTCTAGAATAACCGAAACTACGGCCACCTGCATAGATAATGTTTACTGCGATTGCGACTTTTCAGATAATTCTACAGTAAATTGTTTGAAGTCAGACCACAGTGGTCAAATTGTTCATTTTGAAATAGATAGAAAAAACGCAGAACAGGTTATCCTCTGCCGGCCCGTAACAAGTAAAAAATTAGAGTCATTTAAAGTAGACCTTGAAAGTAGCATAAAAACTCAAGAAAATTACCAAAATGCTAATGCTCATTATGTAGACTTTTTCAAAGTCGTGTCGGGTAGTTTTGAAAAAAATTTTAAATTGCGGCAGCTAACAAATAATGAGAATAAATTAGGATTTAGTGAATGGGCAACCTCGGGTATCCGGAAAAGTAGAGACACACTTTATGAACTGTATGACAAAAAGACTTATACATATGACACCAAATTCATACAGCACGTCAAAAAATATTCCAAATTATTTAAGGCCGTCTGCCATAAGGCTAAATGCGATCATATAAAGAATAAAATCTTACAGTCACCGAATAAAATTAAAACAATTTGGACAATAATAAATAGAGAAACGGGTAAAACAAAATTGGGAGACCGAGATATTTCGCTTAAGATTGATGACAAAATAATAACGACAAATGAAGATATAGCTGCAGCATTTGAACAGTTCTTCACTAATGTTCCAATCGTGACTACAGCTCCGTTAGACTCGTCACCTGATCGTGCAGCAACATTACTAAAAGACCATGTCTCCTCGTGCGAACACGATTTCTCATTTAATTACATTGAGCCCCATAACGTTCTTAAAAAAATTAAATTATTGAATCTTAAAAAAACGGAGGACTTGTGGGGTATGTCAGTAAAAATTGTTAGTTCAGTGATCCATGTCCTAGCTTTACCGTTAGCAAAAATTTTCAATAAATGTGTAGATGAGGGAGTATTTCCGGACCTCATGAAATATAGTAGACTAGTACCCTTATTTAAGAGCGGTGATAAACACGATCCAACCAATTTTAGGCCCGTCTCAGTACTACCAGTATTGAGTAAAATATTTGAGAAGATCATCTTAGATCAATTACTTACGCATTTCAATAATTACCAACTCTTTCATAGCCAGCAATTTGGTTTTACTAAAGGGCGGAATACAACAGACGCCGGAGTTATGTTACTTAAACATATTTTCAGCGCGTGGGAGGATCGCAAGGATGCAGTAGGCATATTTTGTGATTTATCAAAAGCATTTGATTGTGTAGACCACGAAACGCTACTGCTAAAGTTAAAACACTACGGAATAAAGGGTGCAGGTTTAGATCTTTTAAGATCGTATTTAGAAGGAAGGGTCCAAAAAGCAGACGTAAATCGTATTAAATCCTCGGGTTCACTTGTAAAAATAGGAGTCCCGCAGGGATCTATCTTAGGGCCGCTCCTTTTCCTAGTCTATATAAATGATTTACCGTTTATGGTACAAAAAATGTCTGAGATAGTGTTATTTGCTGATGACACGTCACTTATTTTTAAAATAAGGAGACAAGAAAATAATCTTGACGATGCAAATAATGCTCTCTCGCAAGTACTAGATTGGTTCACAGCAAATAATCTGCTGCTAAATTCTAAAAAGACGAAATGTATAAAGTTTTCCTTACCTAACGTACGAGTAGTTGAGAATAACATAGTAATTGGACATGAAAAACTAGAATTTGTAGATGATACTGTATTTCTGGGCATCACCATCGATCCAAAACTACAATGGGGTCCACATATTGTAAAATTAGCACACAGACTTAGCTTTGCAGCATATGCAGTGAAAAGAATTAGGGAACTCACTGACGTTGCAACTGCTAGGCTTGTTTATTTTAGTTACTTCCATAGTATTATGTCCTACGGTATACTACTATGGGGCCGGGCAGCAGACATTGAGACTATCTTCATCTTGCAGAAGAGAGCCATCCGATTTATTTACAAGTTAGGTAGTAGGGATTCGCTAAGAGATTTCTTCAAAGAAACCAACATCTTAACAGTTGCATGTCAATACATTTATGAAAATATTATGTACGTTAGAAAAAATATCAAAGACTTCGAAAATGTTGGTGGCCACCATAATGTTAATACTAGAAATAAACATAAATTGTCATTTCCACTATTTAGACTTGCAAAAGTTAACACATCCTTTATGGGGCACTGTATAAGGTTCTACAACAAAATTCCTCAAGATATATTAGAGTTACCTCCAACGCGATTTAAAAAATGTGTTAAGCACATTCTGTGTAAAAAGGCTTACTATAACATCAAGGATTATTTAGAAGACAAAGATGTTTGGCATTAAACAGTGGATTAATATTATTTAAAGGACGATTGTGACTAGTGTTCAACACATTCATGACTAATATTTTAAGTTGAAAACTCTGTTAATTAAGTTAAAACGTGTTTTGAAAAGAATAAATGTGGAGTTTCTTTGTTAGCTTCTTCTCCACATAATCCATTAATTGTGAAACTAACAACTTTGACGTTCATTAAGTAAACATTCTGTTTTTACAATGAATAAAAATATTTGAATTGAATTGAATTGAATTGGAAGACGCTGCTGCCCGTCTTCTGGTAATTGATTTGTGTAGAGGGAAATCTCCGAAAATACTCATTCGATTTCAAAAAGCCAGTATTTAGAATAGACTTTCAGGGTGGACGTAGACTATACAGGCTATCCGTTAACCACGCGTACACACGGCTAGTCGTATATAATACTATAGCTGTTGCCCGCGATTTCGTTCGCGTGGTAATTTTGACATGTATTTTTCCGGGATAAAAAATAACCTATGTGCTAATCCAGATTACAATCTATCTCTGTGCAAAATTTCATCCGGATCCGTTCAGTCGTTTTTGCGTGAAACAGTAACAAACATTCATCCATACATGCAAACTTTCGCGTTTATAATATTAGTAACTATTAGTAGTATTAGTAGTACTAGTAGTGCGTAGTGCTTACGTAGTACTTTCTCGTTATTTGTTATCAAATCCAATCCATCAGCCCATATTTATCCACTGCTGGCCATAGGCTATCGACGAACGCTACGGATCAGCCGGATTGAAAAAGTGACCACCGTCGAAGTCCTTAGATGAATGCACAAGAAGGTGGAACTTGTTCGCACCACTTTGGTGCGATGGTCTGGGGGTAACACGCTTGGCTACCACAGTGAGTTCGATTCCCAGTGGAGTTCGCCGCACTTTATTCGATCGAGTGACCTCAGCCAGTGTGTATTTCCACGTTTGTGATGTCCTTACCTGGTGACAGGGGACAAGTGATTGTGTCGTGTGGAAGTTATTGATATTATCGGTACAATGGCCGATAATATTAATATAAAATCAAATGACGCTTACATATTCTCAGGAAAGAGTAACGTTTTATTAGCGATTGTTGGAGTATAATTGCTTTGGGGCAGATTGCGGCTGGGTGAGGATGTCCGAGGACATAAGAAGTGGCGCGATTTGGTGGAGTGACGTGGATGGTGGTGGCAGTGGGCGTTTATGTATTTGCTATAGGCGAGAGTCTGTTATTAGCTCTTAGTTACCTATTTTTATTCAACTAGTATAATTTGTAAGCCGATGATTCTCCAATTCAAAAAAAATAAATATGTACTTTATACGGGCTGATTGATTGATTGAATCGCTTCAGTCTCCATCTCCGCTCATTGCTCACATGTCAGCTAAGCCCTATCGTTTCGGAGCTGAGTGTCATTCGATTGCTCACCGGGATATTTTTAAAATGTTTTGATTTTTTTACTTTAAGATTTCTCAAAAAATTATGCTTTAAAGACCGCATCCAAATACGTCCATTCATTTAGGAGATATGATGCTCTGGACAAATACTTAGACAGACAGACAGAATAATGAGCTTCAAATAAGTTGGCCATTCTTTCGATTGGCATCATAAAAGTAGGGGTGTTTTTTTACATTTAAGTCGGTTCGATTACCAGACGAGGCAAGTAATTTTTAGAAAATCTTTGAATGCAGAATTACTAACTTTTAAAAATAACATAAAGTCTTCTTTCAGCAAAATACCCTATCTACAATATTTAAGGTACTTTCCCTTCATGGCCCATAATTTTGGGACGCCCTGTATACGTCCCACTGTAGGGCACAGGCCTTCTCTCAGAGAGAGAGCATGGGCTTAACCACTGCGGATTGGCGATTTCAAGCACTGAGGTATGTGAATAGCTAAGACATCAGGTTTCCTCACGATGTTTTCCTTCACAGTTAGCGAGTGGTATCGCTACTATACTAAAGTTCGAATGATTCAATTGAATCCTATGAAATAGAGGATTATGTGCTCGAGATCACGGAAATCGAATCTTCTGTGCTTTCCTACACCTTGTTCGCGGCTTTTCTTTTCGCCTTGTGTCAACATACGTCGTCAGGAGCTGCACAGTCACAGTCGCGGAGGGCACCAAGATCAATCAGCCGCAATAATAACAACAAATTCAATTACACCACTAATTGAAAAATCAAAACGAGCGGGCGAACGCGAATTTTATCGCCCATTTCGGTAGAAATTGAAGTATCTCATTGAGGACTTCAGATATCAGACGCTTTAAAAGTTGATATTTAGACTACACTCAATTAGTAATGTTATTAATTATTTCAGTTCTTTGAAGCAAATAAAACAGCAAAGTACATTTACCTCGAATATATGAATCCTAAGTAAAAATCATAATTATCTGTTGTCACCGCAATACAGGTCACGCGTAATATACCCAAAGGTAAGTAATATTGAATTTTAATTTGATTGGCTGGGGACGGATTACGAGGTTACGATACAGATTTTACTCACAATTGCGACAATTTTATGACGAGTCTAGTTAGAGCCGATTTATAATTCTATGAGTGAACTCGTGACACTTGTGCACGTGCCATAAGAGCGAATTTCGGTAAATTTGATTTTTATTCCCTTTTTGAATTCAGAAACGCATTCTAATGGATCAGCATCGCCGTAGAGTGGGGCACATATCTGGGTCTAGATTCTGTCTGCATTGTTAAGCCGGCGTCCACTAGGCGGATCGGGCCGGGACTCATAGCAGCATAAAGAAATAGCGAAATAGCGTCCACTAGCGGCGGGTCGGTCGGTGCGGGGCGGGCCGCAGCATAAATACAGGCAGGTGGAATGACCAAGTGATTAAGACACTTACCCCCAGTTTCTCGTACACTAACACGCTGTTAGTCTACTGCTAACAGCTGTCGATTGACCAAAGTGCATAGAAAAAAAAACCACTGACAGCTGTTAACAGTAGATTAATAGCTTGTTAGTGTACGAGAAACCGGGTGTTAGTATCGTCATCAACAAAGTTGTGCCACAATGAAATAATACCTTAATTTGAAGGCTTAGAATTTTAAAATACATTTGTTAGCATTAAAGTAATGCTCCGGCGAGGATGTAATTAGGTCATGAAATACTATCCCATATTTATTGTCCACTAACAGAATCGAGCCCCTGGACTGCATTCCTTTCGCGTTCTTTCTCCCTTTGCGTACATTTTGCTCAAGAAGCTTGCCGGCATCTGTGTCTGTAGAACAGCTATCCCCAGCCCCGCTGTGCAAACGGGTTGAGAGGTGAACTCACCGCTGTTAGGCATCTGTTTGACGGGTCTCTTCCCCCACGCGCCGTGCAGCGCCGACCACGCCTTCTTCTCAGGAACCTCTACCTCCACCACCTCAGGCCGCTCCGATTCCAGCTGCTGTCGAAATATACGCCATTATTAATAACTCAGTTTACTAGCGTATCAGTGCACGAAAACTGCGTGACGAAAGCCGCTCCCGTATTTTAATAGTTATTCTGCAATTCGAGGCGGAAACAAATCCAAAAAATCAAAGATCGTAAAAATCGGTCCAGTGATACATTAGTCCTAAATGGTGTAACTAAGGACTTTGTTTTATACAGTATATAATTAAAATTCACTGTAGAAAAATAATGTTTTCTTAGTGCACATCAAAGTTGGTCGTTTGTGGAGAAGAAGCTAACAAAGAAACTCCACATTTATTCTTTTAGAAAAAGTTTGACCTTAATTAACTTGGTTTTCTACTTAATGAATGATATTATTATTATAACTATTATGATTATTACCCATTAATGCCTTGAACACTAAACACAATCGTCCACTAAATACCTATTAATATTAACATCTTTGTCTTCTGAACAATCCTTGATGCTTAGTTAGTAAGGTTTTTTGATCAGAGTTTGATTAACACATTTTTTTAACCGCGTCGGAGATAACTCTAATATATCTTGTAGAATCTTATTGTACAACTTTAAACAGTGCCCCATAAAGGATGTATTAACTAAAGTTAGTCTAAACATTGAATAGACATATAGATTTAACAATAATTATTAATATATTTATTATTTTTGTGTGGTAAATAAAATATTTTCACTTTCACTTTTCACTTTCACACTGTTATGTGTTTTAAAAACCTATTTACAGGCTAAAAATTCCACCCATGCCAGGATTTGAACCCGAGACCTCTGGCTAACCGTGCCCGCGTTCTCCCAATTGAGCTAATGGCCAAGTGCAAGCATCGGCGAAATTTCTAACCTCTTTACAAACTTCTCTGTATTACGTACAGGCAGCGACATCTGGCTGAAGTAATTTACATCACTAATCTTTAATTAGCTCAGATGGGAGAGCGCTGGCACGGTTAGCCAGAGGTGGCGGGTTCAAGTCCCGGCATAGGTGGAATTTTAGCCTCTAAATAGATTTTTAAAGTTGTCTTCAGCACGGATTAGTGCAACAAAAAGAATATAAACACTGTTATGTACCAACCTGCTGCTGCAGCAGTTGCTCGATGAGAGGTCCGTACTCCGCATAGTCCAAGTCCTCGCTGGCGCCCGACCGCTTGCCCCACGAGCCGCGGAAGTTTGCCCACTTCACCTGGACATACAAAACAAACCTTAGGGCATGGTGACACGAGCGATAGCAAAACCACAAAGAGACGTCAAAATTTCACGCCGCGAAACGTTTCTCGTAGGTATGTGAAAACGTCAGATACTCCGGTTACCTCACGATAGCAATTAGTCCACCGTATTGTGCATTAGGTTAAGTGCAATATAAGTATTCAATAATAATAATAATAATATTTTCCTTCACCGTAAGCAAGTAGTATAACTTTTGTAAGCATTATCAGAGACGAGCAACCGACGACGCGGGATCCGTCTCTACTCACCACGATTAAGCTCTGCAAATCAAAGCGAAACCTGGTTAGACTATTCCGACAAAAAGTCTAGTAAGCGAATCCGGAATTAAGCCAATAAAGTAGCAGGTACCTACTGCTACTAAAAATCACTAATGTACGTAACTTAAGAAACAAAGTCATGGTACATACCCGGGATTCGAACCCATGACTTCCTTAATGTGAGGCAACCGTGCTGCCACCACAATACTACCTACGGTTACTAAGTAAAAAGTAAGTAAGTATTTATGAGTAATTTGGCCAATGAAATGGCTGTTCTGAAAACTCAAAACTCCAAATGATATTTCTCCCCCGTAAGAGCTAAGGAAAGCAATTAGGGTAGTGACAACAAAAGGCCTTTTTTATGACCCACTTAAGTTACTTACTTTAATTTAATACGAGAACGGAAAGGTTTATTGCGTTTTATGTGCCCTTAATGATTGCTCTAACATCTCTTAGGAAACATTCTTGGGACGACTATGGCAAATACTAAATTACACCAACAGCTACTTCAATAAAACAAATTTAGGATCCTCTCTCTCTCTCTCTCTCTGTGAAGGTACCAGGTTTGCATTGGGCTGTGTACAGGCTGCTTATGTTGAAATTAAGACGAAAAAAGAGTAAGCAGCAGAATAAAAACCCACCGGTGCCAGTTTATCCTTTTCCTCCCAGTTACGTTTACCCCACGCCGAGTTCAGGTCTTGCCAGGCTCGCTTGCCCCACGCCGAGTTCAGGTCTTGCCAGGCACGTTTGCCCCACGCAGAGTTCAGGTCTTGCCAGGCTCGTTTGCCCCAGGCGGAGTTCAGGTCCTGCCATGCGCGCTTGCCCCACCCAGACTGTGCCATGTCGCTCCATGCTCGTTTGCCCCACGCCGAGTTCAGGTCCTGCCATCCTCTTTTGCCCCAGGCCGAGTTCAGGTCTTGCCAGCCGCGCTTGCCCCAAGCGGAGTTTAGGTCTTGCCACCCCCGTTTGCCCCAGGCGGAGTTGAGGTCTTGCCAGGCACGTTTGCCCCACGCCGAGTTCAAGTCCTGCCAGCCCCGCTTGCCCCACCCTCCCCCTCCGTGCAAGTTGGACCACGCTCTCTTGTCCTCTTCAGTCAGTTCTACTTCGTTTTCCGCCTGTTAAATAAATAGGTGTTACATTCACGTTATCTAGACATGTCAATAAATAGAGCCGGCCAAGTGTACGTCAGACTACCGCTAAGGACCTTAGCAGGAGTCCGACTTACCGGCCGGTTTTTATTATTACTAAATTGAACTAAGTGGAATTTAATGATCCTCGTAGTTCGCGGATCGAAATGAGTGAAATTTTAAATATCCTCTTGGTCCGATGCCCGACCTAAGTGGAATAAAAAATCCCGATAGTCCGATATGTCGGACAGCAAGGAAACAGAATTCCTCGTCGTCCGACATGTCGGACAACGTTGTCGAACCACGTGGCCACAGGGCCTCATTGGCCGCGTTTAGACTAAAGGATGTCCTATCCAAATTACAACGGACCGGCTTCTGAAATAATAGGTAGATAGAGAACACTTTATTGCACAACCCGGTGAAAGAACTACACATCGTTTCTTTTATCTAAATAGTGGTATACAATTGGCGGTCTTATCGCTTAGAGCGATCTCTTCCAGATAACCTTTGGATGGAGTGGATTACAGGAAAAACATAGTCGGTAGATGGATGTACATAAATAAGAGAATCTGAAATATAATGCTCATACCAAGTAACAAATGTGAAGTAGTAACAAGTGAGGTAATCCTTAATTACTTACGATTTGTTATTGAAATAATTTATTTCTAATGAACGACTAATGAATGTTGCTGAAGCGAAAAAGGTCTGTCAAGATCGTGGCAAGTGGCAAGCCCTGGTCTCTGCCTACTGCCTGCCGATACAGGGGTGAGTTTATGTGATGTAATGTTCTGTCTAAAATAATCTTCCATTACTTACGAAGTTAGACACTACAATAATAGCGCTTCAAAAGCCACATGCGGCCGACGATCTCGTCAAGAGAACGGGCTTTTTTGCACGTGTATCTCTAACTTTCAAGAATTTAAGGATTGTTTTAGTTCGAAATCGGGCCGCCCGTACCTCACCGGCCCGTGGTAAAGTGAATAGAACTTAACTGCGCTTTTCAACGAGATACAAGGCGAAGCGCCATGTAGCGTAGCTGTGGTTGGTAAAGTTTCGGGAAGGCGGGCGGGCGGAGTTTAGTCAATAAAAAGGCAGTTCATTTGCGAAGAGATTTTGAAGAGCAGGCTTTGCTGGAGACTCTGCGTGTTTCACGTATTTGAAACCGCAGAACGTTCGGTTTTATACATAAACTCACGCCAGTATTACGGAGAGGTAGACAGAGACCAGTAATAGTCATCCTAACTACTTATTTATCTTTTAATAGCAGTCTTTTCTTTTTAATTTTAAAAGTTTCACTTTCCACTAAAGCTCCGTCGTACCGTTAGTAGGTATCGAAAGCGACCTTTCGACTGGGTCTCATACAATTTAGCCTTGTTCATTCATCTTTATTGTTGCAGCTTAGAGCTCAAGGCGTCTGTTAATTGTGCGTTTGTAGGTCTCCGTTTGGGTTCCATTTTGTCCCCGTACTAACTGACTTAAGTTAATAAGCCTGTCACTTTAATTTAGCTCTGGTTGACAGATTATCTTGACCTAAATCACCTGGCGCTAATTTTCGGTGAATTTAAATTGTGTGACGTTTTTGGCTTTGTAGCTTTCCGGTGATAGGTAATATAATGCTTAAAACTAGATGTGTTTAATACAATGGACATTTTTCTTTGAAGGGCAATACTTTACCAGTAGCTACCTCGTTCGTAAATCATAGAATTATGTAGACCCAAATTATTTAGAAAGATATCAATCTAAAAAATAACTCGTATACCGAAAGTTGTAGCAAAACATATACACATACTTAAAAAAATGTGTTTCAGGAGTTGTTCATTTTAAAGGTAACCATGTACAAACAAAAATAGGGTGGAAAATAGAGTTTGGTGCGGACCTTTTTTGCCTTTTGGACCTTTAGTTCTCAAATAAAATTCGGCACTCAAGGCACCGTGTGACACGGCCCTTACGACAAATAACTTAAAGGGATCTGCCTCTTGAAGTGCGGTCTCGCCCGCCGACCGCAACAAAGCAGAACTAAAGCGAGTTCCTTTGCAGCGGCTCCGCCGGTATTGGGTTTCCATGTTTCTCGTGACTATTGTACAATTTGTGCACTCACTAGAAATGTATCGAATAAAAACAAAACGTCGCTGTTTCCTTCGCCTCCTGCAGCCATTGTTCTTTGTTATTTTCAACGGCAATGAGTTCTTTGTGTATAATTTGCTTCATTGCAGCCATGGGCCGGAAATAAATGCGATCAAACGTTCACACAACGTTTGTTAAACAAATAGGTATTACAGCTATACAGAAGTGTATCCGTTGACATTGAAACTGTTTATTTATAATTCCACTAGTATTATATTCTTTTTGTTGCACTAACCCGTGCTGAGGACAATTTTAAAAACCTATTTAGAGGCTAAAAATTTCACCCATGCCGGGACTTGAACCCGCGACCTCTGGCTCACCGAGCCAGCGCTTTCCCAACTGAGCTAATGGGCAAGTGCAAGCATCGATGAAATTTCGAGCCTCTTCGCAAACTTCTCTGTACTACGTACAGGCAGCGACATCTGGCCGATGCGATTTACATTACTTGCAGCCCCTAGTAGCCGACTTTGCAGTTAGGTTTTTACATCGGAATGATATCTCTGTTTATAAAGTCGGCCTTATTTTTTATTTATTATTTGGTTACGATCTACGGAGCCGAAAAGTGGATACTGACGGTAGGACTAGTCCACTGATTGTAAGTCGCTCAGCATGCTATGGACGGGCTATGCTCGAAGTCTCTTAATGAATCACATTAGAAATGAGCCAATTTGCCAAAGAACTAAAAAAATTGCCTCAAAGATTAACAAGTTATCAATAGGCTGGACACATCACATTTGATTGCCACCAGTGGAGATCACGTACAGATAATAGGAGCGTAAGACAAATATGCTGGACCGAAGATCTGAGGCAAATTATTGTTAGAGGCTGGAAGAGATTGCCGAGGTCACAAACAAGTAACCAGCGAGTTTTAGGGGAGACCTAAGTCCACCAGCGGACGGGTCTGTGCTGATGGATTGAATTTGTTTTATCAGAATTCCACTCACCGAAGATACGGATGCAGCTGGTATTCATATATTAGCGTCATCATTTAACAGTTAACTTTCTTCTTCATCATATTTTTGAGTGGTAATTTTACTACCTCATATCGTGTAGGCACTGTTTAGGAATTTGGCATGAACATTTTATAAATCCGACAGACATAGTGATTTATCGACTGTCTCAATTTTCAAATGCAAGTTCCCCTCAAGATGGTGTGGGAGTGACAATGTAGGAGTGGTGTGGTAGTGGTAGGGTAGACAAAATGGTAGTGACAACGTGGTGCTCCCGCAGTTATTCTGTTTGTATCTTCGGAGTGTACTTGAAGTGGCTTCTACAAAAAGCCTAGAAAGGCTAAAGGATAAAAGCTTAAAGGCTAGTCAGCCACTGAACCAAACGCGACCCTCTGAACCCGTGCGGTGACAAGTGCCTTGACACTTGAGGCAACCGATCTGTTTGTTTTAGCCTTTCAGCGATATATAGAGGCCCAGCGAATATAGTTGCTTTATATTTTCGTGCACGGGATTTTCTATCTTGCATACTGTGAAGGAAATATTGTGTCTGAGGTATTCAATATTATGTATTCCCTCTTTGATAGAAGACGCTGCAGTGGGACGTATGCTGTTATGTTTTAGTCTTTGAGTTCCAGTACACAAGCAGGCGGCACAAGAAGGTTAGCCTATAAAGAGACAAATGGTCGGGAACGCACCAACCGACTTATTCAAATTTTACACTTGTCACACACACAGCTGGGCCTCGATTCTGATAGTGCAGTCTGTTAGTACAATGACAGATGCAGAGTCGGGTTACGCGACATGTTTTTTCATACCACTAAAAGGTTTGATACGCGTGCGTACGTAGATTCCAAGCGGCAATGAAATGAAGGCGACGAATTTACGCAATTATAACAATAATAATTATAATAACTTCCGCCCAACACGATCACTTGTCATTCTTGTCAATTGTAGTTTTACTGCAACGCATTCACCGACTTGACCTTCGTCGAATCACTTACATATACGCACATATACGCAGACACATATGCACATACTCTCTCTCTCTCTCTCTCTCTCTAGTTCACACACACACACCTGTTGATGCGCCGAGTCGACGTGCGCGTCACCGGCCGCCGCCACCGCCAGCGTCGTCAGCGCCGACACCCACAGAGCCGCCACGCAGCACCGCATCTGCGACAAACAAACGGACTCACTTCAGCACTGAACTCTCTGTCAAAGCCCTTTGGTAAATTGTTAATTAGCGAAATAAAAAGTAAAGTTTACGTTTCAGTTAAAACTTTTAAAATGGTCAGAGCTTACTGTTTTTCCGTCTCCGCCGGAGTTTTCTTTATTTATAAATAAAAAACATATAGGCATTTAATGAGTAATATGCATCTGAGTACAACGTAAAAAGTATTTGGAAAGTGTGAGTCACATTAAAAATATATGATTTAAATTACTTAAATTTATTTTCGTGATTTACAACAAAAATTCTACATTTCAAAATACCCCGTGTGGTTTTGCCACACCTACCTTCGTCACTCTACTGTACATTACCGTACCGTGTTTTTGCTTTTTATTATTATTATTAATCGTTTATTTCGGATCTTAAAATCCATATAACTTAACCTTATCTTTAAAAACATACGTAAAAATTATTATAAATTAACTAATACTTAAAACATAATCAAGTTGACCGACTAATATGAATCTTCTCAAAATGATGCCACATGGGGCAATCTGGCCCAAGGATCTGGCCTGTCAGCCAACACCTGCAGGATACCGCTGGCGCTGCCGCGGACGCGGTCAATTAAGGTCAATTATGTATGCTACTGTCTTGTTCTATGCTTTCTTCGCGCAGTGACTTGTAATTAGACTTGTATTCAATTCAATTCAATTCAATTCAAATATTTTTATTCATTGTAAAAACAGAATGTTTACTTAATGAACGTCAAAGTTGTTAGTTTCACAATTAATGGATTATGTGGAGAAGAAGCTAACAAAGAAACTCCACATTTATTCTTTTCAAAACACGCTTTAACTTAATTAACAGAGTTTTCAACTTAAAATATTAGTCATGAATGTGTTGAACACTAGTCACAATCGTCCTTTAAATAATATTAATCTACTGTTTAATGCCAAACATCTTTGTCTTCTAAATAATCCTTGATGTTATAGTAAGCCTTTTTGCACAGAATGTGCTTAACACATTTTTAAATCGCGTTGGAGGTAACTCTAATATATCTTGAGGAATTTTGTTGTAGAACCTTATACAGTGCCCCATAAAGGATGTGTTAACTTTTGCAAGTCTAAATAGTGGAAATGACAATTTATGTTTATTTCTAGTATTAACATTATGGTGGCCACCAACATTTTCGAAGTCTTTGATATTTTTTCTAACGTACATAATATTTTCATAAATGTATTGACATGCAACTGTTAAGATGTTGGTTTCTTTGAAGAAATCTCTTAGCGAATCCCTACTACCTAACTTGTAAATAAATCGGATGGCTCTCTTCTGTAAGATGAAGATCGTCTCAATGTCTGCTGCCCGACCCCACAGTAGTATGCCGTAGGACATAATACTATGGAAGTAACTAAAATAAACAAGCCTAGCAGTTGCAACGTCAGTGAGCTCTCTAATTCTTTTGACTGCATATGCTGCAGAACTAAGCCTGTGTGCTAGTTTTACAATATGAGGACCCCATTGCAATTTCGAATCGATTGGTTTGCTTTGTATACGTGTGTGTTTCTTATGTGAATAAATGATTTGTCTGTCAACCTGTGTATCTAAGAATATGAGCACCCTGATTCATCCTTAAGGTGTGGTAAGAAGCAATTAAGGGAAATCAAGATGGTAGGCGACAGCATCTCTCTTGCACACAGTTTACGTTTCATGTTAGTTGTTTAGAATGCACGGAAAGGCACGGTACTTAGTGATTATATACTCTTTGGGCACGGTAACCGCTGTCGGCTATACTAGAATAGACCTCTACTGTAATCACGAACCCACCGTGGTGATTACGGCGAATCATCCTCATGGTCAGCACGTCTTTGTAGCGTATCTTGAAGATGCCTATCTCCAGCGATGAAGGAGCATTGGCTAATGACAACCAGAATTTATGTGTGAGGGAGGTGGTAGCTAAGAAACTCTGACCATGCTTAAGGCGTCAGTCTGCAATTCATAAGATTCCATGAGTGCCATCACCATTCATACATACAAACATGGAAATACACTCACACTGAGGCCATTTGTGCAAACCTAATTACGGCCCGCACCAAGAGGGAAACAAATACTATGGAAGGAAGGTACACAAAAGTTTTACTGCTAGACCAACGGGTTTGAGTTCTGACCTTCTACGTAGGAAAAATTATAATATCGACCCTCCGAGGATGAAATATCGTAAGACTTACTCAGTTTTTCAAGCTCTTTCAATTCAATTTCAATCAAAAAACATTTTCATTAACTTATGGCTTATAGGTACTACAACTATTTAATTTCTTGCTATCCAACCTATCAGTAAAATTTGTACATTTTTGCTGTAAATGCCATTGGATGAAGGTTTTTTTGTACTATAAGCCATACATAAGCAGCCTATATACATCCCACTGTAGGGCACAGGCCTTCTCTCAGGGAGAGAGTATGGGCTTAATCACCACCCGTGCCCAACGCGGGTTGGCGATTTCAAGCGCTGAGGTATGTGAATAGCTCAGACACTCAGGTTTCCTCACAATGTTTTCCTTCACCTTTCCTTCCTCCTCCTATAAGCCATACTAACTTCTAAACTAACAAAAATATAATTTAAAGTTGAATATTTATATAACTCGTTACTCGTTTTTAGTCATCAATGCATTAATACGACACTTAAAAGAAAACGGATACAAAACATTTTCTTTGTGTTGCTCCCTTGTAATATTCGTAAAATGGTTTTTACTACATTTCTTCCCCAAAATTTCGATACATAGAAGTGTTACAAAAAACGTTTCAAAGAGTGTAGTTTATCTTCTCACGGCCAATAATTTCATACCTTGCGACAGTTTGTTTCATCTCGAGAAGGTAACTCTCTATATTTTACTGGAATACAAAAGAGAGAGCCCCTTCTCACGTTACCGCCAACAATGATAAAAGGTTTGATAGGGAAATTATTGTACCCCTGAAATGAGGTTAAGTTTTATTTGGCGCGAAAATATTACCACCTCAAACTGAATTTGGAATGAATGTTACAGAAGTTTAGCTACTGACGACTTCTGCTTTCGCTGATAACACTCAAAGTAAAATATTTTGTTTATTCTTATTAAAAACTGTGATTTAATCAATGTCAACCGTAGAGCGGACAGTGACTGGAAAAGAAGAGCCAAAGATCGGGCTCAGTGGCGAGTCTTGGGAGAGGCCTATGTTCAGCAGTGGTCTGACACCGGCTGATTATGATGATGATGATGATGTGGACCGGACGACGCAGCGTGGGCAAGCCCCCACTAGATGGTCTGACGACCTGATTGCGGTCGCAGGAGTCGCTGGATGCGGGCGGTACAACATCGGGAAGCTTGGAAAACCATGAGGGAGGCCTATTTAATTCTTATGTATACTTTAGTGCTACGATTTTATGAATAAATTTTATCTTTTATCTTATCTTATGTCCAGCAGTGGGCGTCAAATGGCTGATGCTAATGATGAATATTGCTGTTTTTCAAATCTAAACAAAGTTAACTATTGTGACTTGTGAACAATGCTTGTTTGGAAGATAATTGTTATAAGTACTTAGTTCTTTTAAAAAACATCATAGAGCTTTGAAAAACATCTTTAAATGTGAGACCACGCTCATTCGTTATTATCCAAATCCAAGTGTTTTATGTTCAAACTGATAAAAAATTCAGTGGACCTTTTCTCGATGTTCAGTCTATTGTCTGTCAGTATTTATTTGGCATCTTCATTGTATTATTTCACCCTCGAACCTCGCGGTTGCGATACGCAACAAAAATAACAGGCAAAAACATCTCGAAAATCGCTACCCACGCAAATAGTACATGCTAGGTGGCTACTTGACTGCCTCGTTGGTTCGAATAAATTACTCCATGTGTGTGATGTCCTTGAGTGGTTATTATAACCCAGGTTATGCTAGTTTGGGACCAGGGCAAGTGATGGTGTTGCGTGATTATTATTATATTAAGATAATTATTAAATACATAGATAGATAAAAAACGTTTATTTGCTGTACAAAGAACACAATAAATATGAGACAAAACTTACACAACCATCCAACTAATATTATAAATATGAAAGTTTGTGAAGATGTTTGGATGTTTGTTACTCAATCACGAATAACAGCTGACCGGATTTACATGAAACCTGGCATACAGATAGAAAAAGACCTGAATTGAGACATAGCATACTTGATATTCCGTGAATGCGTTCTCGTGGGATAATATTTATTTTAAGTTTTAAATAGATGGCGTTGTGCGAGCGAACGTTGTGTTTCAAAAATAGATGGCATTGTGCAAGAATCGTATAAACGGATTCTGTGGCCGTACAAAGTTCACCGGGACAGCTATATGTTATAAAAAGACAATAAAAGTAACAAAAACAGTGTCGTTAACAAAAAAATACGGGGTCGTTGACAAACACTACTCCCCAGAAGCTGACTAAATTTTGGGTAAAGGTTGTTCCTTTACTACAGACCATCCAGACCGTATCCTAAGAGTGTTTCAAGAAATCGTGCCCTCATAAATAACACCGGAAGAGCCTCGTGTATAGATACTTAAAACTAACAATTAATAGAATAGAATAGAATAGAAATCGTTTATTACCAAAACACAAACAACTTAAAAAAGCAATGATAGCTGAGATTTACATTTTTTTAGACTGCGTCTAACCATTTTAACCAACTCGGGGCCTGTAAATATATTGATTGATTGATTGATTGATTGTATTTGCCCGACAGCAAAACCTAGATTTTCAGTTACTGCCCGCCCGTTCAAAAACAATAATGAAGTAATAAAATTAGTTACTAACACTTGTTAATTATAGGGCGCTTGAACCAGTTTCATAACTAAAAGAAAACTAAAATTGTTACTAAGAACGAATAATGCTTTAATTCATTACAATGCTTTACTTTGGATACACCACCACCTCCGCAAATGATTTATTATTGCTAATAGGACTGACAGCCCTATGCTGAGGTACTGGATCTCAGTTTATGGAAAATAATAATGTGCTAACTAAACCTACTTTAAGAAATCTCTAAAATACTATTATTATTACTAACACTATGGACTTATTCCGAAATAAAAATATTGAATTGAATGTAGGAATGTTCAATTTCTGTTTCTCTAAGAGATGCGATTTATGCAGTTTTTTGAAATTGGGTTTAGATTTTGGTATGATTATTATTACTTAACTATTTCACGACATTCACAAGCTTAAAACAAGAACCTCTGAAGGAGTCTTCAGTCTCCGAACAAGTTATTCCTAAAATGGTCCTAAAATGACAATACTTATCACAGAACCGTTGGATTATTTTGACTGTAAATAACTCCTGAGCTACAAATATTCCTTTCGATTACTGTAATGTGATAGGTAGCAGTACCTACAGAAGCTAGAAAAGATCTTAAAACATCTTGTTAGGGGTTTTTATAAAATATAGTATATTTTTTATTGTTCCATAGCCTGCAAAGTTTAGAAACCACTGCCCTAGTCTTATGTGACTACAGCAAGTAAGTATACGCTCTAATCTATCTCAGGCCGAGTTGCACCACTTTATTAAATGTGGCTTAAATGGCATTTAACTAAATTTTTTTATACAAAAGTCGATTCAAATGGCGACTTGAGTGATATTTGCGAAGTGGTACAAGTCGGCCTTTAGAATAGAAACTAACGTAACACACGCTACAAATCAGAAAGAGAGAGAAAATTACGTTTTACTAATACCTGCTCTGCACATTAATGTGATTTTCTTGTCTTCACGAACGATAATAGAGGACGGAGAACGCAGTGTGGTGGACCGAGAACGGACGACGGACGGTGAAGGACTTCGTCTTTACGAACGATACTAGAGAAGGATCATACACGGCACATGAAGTGGAAGAAAATGTAGTATTTTAAGTCCGTACTCTGTATAGTTATCATAACTTCCACACAACACTGTCATATGTTTTGGCCTTAAACTACGATAATCTGTGCCATGATGACCAGGCAAGGCCATAACAAACATGGAGAAATACCCAGACTATGGCCATTTGCATAAATCAAGTACGGCAGCTTTTAGTGGGAATCGAACCTACGACCTCTGTTTTGGTGGCCAAGCGTGAACCGTTAGACCAACGAGATATTTTTTGTTCAGATAATGTTACTGAATCCTGTCATGGCATGTCCGGGTTGTTTCAAAAGTAACTACTTCCCCTCAGGGATACAGGCGTGAGTTTATGTGTGTATGTATGTATGTAACTACTTCATGACCTTCGGACATATTATAGGTATATCAAGCGTAGTTCATGCGTGTAAATGTCAGCCGGCAGATGGTGTCACTTGTCGGGCTCTATAGGTCGTCGGAGCCGTCGACCTCAGAGCGTGCGAAGGGTTGTATATTTCCAGACATATTTACTAGACGGCAGTGAGCGGTTGCACTACATATTGACCACCTCCAGTGTGATTTTTGCAAATTTTACTAAATAAATGTACTAGGCAGCCTAGTGCGTAGAACATTGGATTCGGAAGCGAGAGACTAGTAGCTATAGTTATAGTAGCAATCATCATAAGCAGCCTATATACGTCCCACTGTAGGGCACAGGCCTTCTCTCAGAGAGAGAGTATGGGCTTAATCACCACAAGTGCCCACCGCGGATTGGCGATTTCAAGCGCTGAAGTATGTGAATAACTCAGACACCCAGGTTTCCTCACGATGTTTTCCTTCACCGTTAGCGAGTGGTATTGCTACTATAACTTCACAAATGTACGTAACTCAGAAAACAAAGTCATAGGTACATGCCCGCACTGGGAATCGAACCTGGGTCTCCTGCTTCCGAGTCCAATGTTGTACCCACTAGGCTTCCACCGCTTCTAGTAGCAATACCACTCGCTAACTGTGAAGCAAAACATCATGAGTAAACCCGAGTGTTTGAGGTATTCACAAACCTAACAGCCTACAGCTGTGACCGGAAATATGCTACCACCATTTAGAATGATACGCCCAGTATCTGTTTTGAGAGTTTTGATACAGGTGAAAAAAAATGCTTAATTTAAAACAGAAAAATTCCTTCCTCGTCAACCCAGTCTAGAAACTACGAGCCATGTGACCTTTTAAAAGTCGGTCTGTAACTTCGCTATCACGGATAGAATATTCGTATTAATGTCCACAATTATCTAGATTTTGCTTAAAATTGATTCCTATGTTTGAATTGAATTGAATTGAAATAATTTATTCACTTAAAACACAGCACAATGACAGAGTACAATTTTAAATTATAAATTAAAAAGAAACATGCAAGGAAAGCCAGTATACTGCGTTTGTGAAAGGACCCGACTCAGCATTTGTCACAAAAGGGGTACCTTCTGTAACGCTGGTATTCTGTCGGCACCTAATAAGTAAAATAAATAAAAACAAAAGACACACACAATAGAAATTGGGAAAAATAAAAGAATAAAATAATATAATAATAATAATAAATATGTTAATTTTCAAATATATAAGCAGATATTTTTAAATATAATATAATAAAGTGAATGATAAGATTAAAAGTTTAATTTGTAACATTAATTCAGTACTTACTACGCTACAATGAATAAAAACAATAATATTACTCAGCAGGTGCACACTTTAAAATAATATGAACCAGAATAATAACTACCGTGTGCTTTATTTTAGCGCACTTTCATTTGTCCTGCTAAACTAGATTACTAAAAAGCAAGAAAATAAACCAAATATTACCCTGTACCGTATCTTTCGCGTTCGCAACGGTGCTGTCTGGTAGCATATTTTGTGAAAAGCTCTTAGGGTGGTTATTAGAATACATAAAACATTACGAACAAATACGTGACTCGCGTTCAAATTCAATATATGTTACAATTTACCTGTTGTCTTAAGTAACATCAGATTTTGATTTATTTTTGTGGATTAAACGTTCATTATTCTTTTTAACCTACAGGGCACAGAAATAAGTATCATTTAATTCGATGACTCCGGTATAGAAGGATGAATCATTTGATTTTCATCCCTCTATATGGGACGCAAATAACCGCATTGTAGTCAATGCCCAGTGAAGTAGGAAAAGAAATAAGCAAGTCAATAAGTTGTTTTTGCTAGGTATACATACCTCTGAAGCCAGAGCATAATAAGCAGCTTTCTTTGTATTAGATAGGTACTACTATTTTTTGTGTTCTCGTTTCTTTCCATAACTTTTTTTATTTTTATGTTAATGTAAGTTGAAGTAGCAGTGGGCGGGGCACATAGCACGCAGAACTGATGGCCGATGGGGCCGAAAAGTTCTCGAATGGAGACCACATATCGGCAAGCGCAGCGTAGGAAGACCAGCCACAAGATGGACAGATGACCTCATCCAAGTGGCAGGAAGGCGCTGGATGCAGGCCGCTTCCAACCGGTCTTTTTGGAAATCCATGGAGGAGGCCTATGTCCAGCAGTGGACTTCTTGTGGCTGAATGATGATGATGATGATTTTTATGTTATGGTCATTTGTGTTACAATGGAAACAAATATTTGATTTTCACTTTCACTTTCTTGAAGCGTAAGGTAAGGTATGGAATGAAAAGAATTATCAAGACTGTATAAAGAACCAAAGTTCAGTCAAAATAAACCGGCTTATAATATTAAAAAGTCTTCTGCAAATCGGCAAATCTCTGTAAAAACTTTGTGTAACAGAGATTAGCAATTAGCAAGATAATAAAACTCAAAGAATAAGATCGAATTTGTTTAAAAATATAAAGCGTGCCAGAGCCACGTAGTATGCAGGGCGCTACGCCGTAGTAAGCACGAGTGACGCTACGCGCTACGAAGCTCTACGAGCGTGTTGCTACGCGAATATGTTACTGTACAGTAGGGGCAACCGTTGATGGAATTATAGAGGAATTTTAAAGACACCTATGTATTGCCGAGATGGTTTTCCAACACGATATCAACATGGTACGACTGTTTAAAGTAGTGGAAATCTGACGCTTTGAATTACGTAACTTACTTAATAAGTACAATTTGACCATTTTACAATAGTATGAAAAAATATAGAGAAAAAAATAAAACGTATTCATTTGTGATGTTATTCGTAGTGTCGTGTTAAAAGCCTGTGAGTCTTCTGAAAAGCAATAAATAAGGTAAGTTTGTCAAGATCTGAAGCATTTTGAGAAATAATCAATCACTTTAATTTTTTAAAAACCTATTTAGAGGCTAAAAACTGTCAAAATTAATAAAAAAAAAAATTAAAATATCCTCAGCACGGGTTAGTGCAACAAAAAAATTATAATCACTTTAATTTTTTCACAGATAACAGTTGAGTGACATTATTTCATCGAAAATAATGGGCAATTTATTTAAGCTAATTTAGATGAAACTCCATGCATTCGCGATGTGGCGCGCCGCTACATCTTTGATGTCTAATTTCCGCGCGAGATTGTTTTGATGCCGAAAACCGTCTAAAAAATTTGAACGTAAATCTGTGTTATAACGTTCGTCATAACAACGTTAAGCGAGGGACCTTAAACAGGAATAGCCTTAAACGTAATTTGGTGGTAGAATGTATCGCCAAGTCGACTGTTTAATATTTCATTAGAGTTCCCAAAAAAACAAAGAAAATGCGAATCGAACCCACGACCTCTGTCTTGGTACCTAGTAAGCGCCTTAACCGCTAGTCCAACGAGGCAGTCTAATGCATGCCTAACTCATTGAATTCGTTCCAAATTCAAAGAAGAAATAAGAAGTTTACAAGAGTACTTACTCTTAGAATAAGAGCGAAACCTGGTCGGAGTCTCCCGACAACAGTTCTAGTAGGTAAGTGTTTCTAGAATGAACTTAATAACCTTACAGGGTATTTAAATTTGATGACACTAACGATCCTAATTATCCCATCAAAAACATAAATGTACAAAAATCCAAGTCTCGCTTCCATTGTAAAAAGTTGGGAGATGTCCAATTGTCCATGTAAAGCTAAGTCAATTATTTTACTCAGTATTGACGCATACGTCGTTTCAGTGAGTGTGAAAACACCTGTTCAACAACTTTGTCATACATTGTTTCCTAATTAGTTTTCTACGAACATTTAATTACTGTATCAATATTAAACATATTTATTTCTGAAATGTAAATAGTGTCTTGGCAATAGCACGGCAATTAATGTTTATAATAGGCTTACCTACTTAGCCTGATAAACCTTCCTAATTAAGATTGTTTTTGCCTAGGATAAATTTACACTAGGTTTTAAACATTGTTATAAGAAATTATGATAAATAAAGAACTTTAAATAACAATAACAATAGCACGGCAATAAGTATAATAATAATTCATTCATCTACCAAATTATAACTGTCACAGATTTGTGCTGTTGCCAAGTCACAAATATGTTTAATATTTATTTTTAAAATATAAATAGTGACTTGGCAACAATATTTTTTTCTGTTTAGTGAAAAAGTTTTTTTTCGCGAAACAGATTTCTATTTGCAAGCCAGTACGAAATTTAAATAAAACCTATGATAAGTTGTCTCCTTGGGTGCCATGTTTTGGAGTGAAAGATCGTTCCATTTTCACAGTACATATGAGTTTACAATGTAATTTATTTGGCCGCTAAAATACTACAGATATGGATTTGTGCAACTTTTTCCGGCTGCTGCTCGCATGTATTTGGCCAGTACAGCAATTTCGATTTATCTCGAAGAAGGTGAGGTTGTCTAAATAATGCTCAAATTTCCAAGCATGTTTGAGAAAAGGTGTTTCTAGGGTTCCTTAGCCGAAGGGTGCCAAACGGGACCCTATTGCTAAGACTTCACTGGCTTCACTGTCCGTCTGTCTGTCTGTTTGTCTATCACCAGGCTTTATCTCATGAGCCGTGACTGCTAGGCAGTTGAAATTTTCACAAATGATGTATTTCTGTTTTCGCTATAACGACAAATAATAAAACGAGAATAAAATAAATATTTAAGGGGGGCTCCCATACAACAAACATTGTCTAAAGACAGCGCTCGCCATCTAGCGGTCATCTATCTAACCTTTACAGCACCGATGTCATGTCGTTAAATATCAATGTTAAACGCTTCTTGTTGATTTCTATCGATGGCGCTGTTATCAAATTCGATCTTTGTCTAATGTTGTATGGAATGTTTAAACTATAGTAGATTTAGAAAAGTAAAGCGACTCAAGTACAACAGCGGTTTATAAAATAAACTTTGGCCTTTGCATCTACGTAATGAGATGATTTATACAGCATCCAGTGGCACTTTCACTCACACTAGATGGATGAAAGGACCACTCGGACGCTGCAGTGCCTGGGACATTTGAGAAAAGGTGGTCAGTGGAGGTTTTTTCCGCTGCCTTTTTCTCTACTACAAATCCAGCCCCAAGACAGAGGCTGATATTGTACATCGACATTCAACAAACAGAATGTATGAAACTGACATTGTTTTTAGGTATGCTTGCCCAGCATACACCACCTAAAAACAATACCGTCCTGAACACTTGCGGCTTAAAACAGTGTTTAACCAATAATTTAAACATACAAGCATTTATGGAGGTACGTGTTATAGAAGTGTTAAGAAAATTATTAAAAAATACCCAAGTACTCAATTTGATTTTCCTATCAAGCCTCGTTAAAAGTTAAGGCTTTTAATAACAGACACCTGCGACGTCTTTATTCAAAACAACTGTTGATACTGGGCGTGACTTCTGAAGAGCAGTTACAATTCAACTTTAAGGCAATTGACATTTAAGTACTTGCCATTATAACTGACCAGTAGATTACCTTTGTTCTATTGTAATTGCAGGGCGCTTATACAGAAGCTGATATCGGACTTATTTTCGACGTAGAAACAAAAGGAGTTTTTAGATTACGTATAGTATACAATATTCCGGTATTCCGAAACGATTCAGTAGCAACCTCGAAATACCGGTAAAAATTTCAGCCGTTGCCTACATCGGTTAGAGTAATAGCAAAATTTATTATGGAATACCTGATATTTTTTCCAATATTTCGGCGTTGGTCTCGTAATGAGGCGTCATCTCATAAGAAAGGTCATTTGTATTGGTAAGTTCAATGAGCCGCTTGAGTTTCACCGGACTTCTTCGGGAAGTTAGCATATCATTTTCAGCTGATTTTTTTGGGGTAAAATCGCCAGAACTATCTCTGAAAAGTATCAGGAACTGTAGAACTCTGCTGCATGCGACAAGAACTCTCATTTATTTTTGATATGCTGGTAAATGATATGCTAAGTTCACTGACATTTGATACTCCCTGTACAAACCCACGCATGTATCCCAGAGAGGTAAATAGCCGAAAATTTGCCAATTACCAATTTTATTAATCTCTGGATGTACGCTTGCTGGTTTATGCCATGTATATACACAAAAGAGTTCTGACCTGGCGACCGCGGAACGGACGACGCAGCGTGGGCAGGCCCCCCACCAGATGGTCTGACGATCTGGTTACGGTGGCGGGGAGTCGCTGGATGCGGGCGGCACAACACCGGGAAGCTTGAAAAGCCATAAGGGAGGCCTATGTCCTACAGTCAAGTGAGCGTCAAATGGCTGATAATGATGACATACACAAACGAACCTAACTAGATAGATTAGACTTTGTGATGTAAGGAATAGTCACGTACTCCCTCCGCTGATGAAGGTGCCCTAAATTGATGAAGGGTACTCTAAACAAGATCTGAGTAGTTACGTACGTGTACCTTTACCAGTATCTAATTGTGTAATTCGCGCGTGTCTCGTGTGCGTGACGAAGCTTCGGTAATGTCGTACGTCTGCGTTTGTATAAATATTACTTATACAAACGCAGACGTACGACATTGCCTGTGACTTCGTTCGCATGGTAAATGCGATTAGCCTCGAAGGTCCGTTCTAAATACTGGTGAAATAATTTTTGAAATCGGATAATTACTTTCGGAGGTTACCCCCTACATACAAACTTATTTCGTCTTTATAATATTAGTATAGATAGAGAATAGATCCATCCAAACATAAGTCCTAGGGCTGATATCTTTTAAATGCATAGTTGTTGTATACAGTAATACACTGCAGGCCACGGTACATCTCTCCCTCAACACGCGAGCCCACCGTGGACTGGCGATAGTTTATATACGAAACTGACCAAATTAAGTATGTATCAAGTATTATTATACCTAATAGCACGCGAAAATAGTCACGGGATGTCTAGATTATGCAGTCTCACTGTACAGAGATACTTTAAACGATAATATTGTTTGGAAACCTGAATATGTAAGGCGCTAATCCGCGGTGAGCGCGCGAGGTGAGTCAATATTTTTATCTGAGAGCAGGCCTATGTCACGCCGTGGCTTCTTTGCTTATATAATGTCCTATACAGAGAGCGATCGATGTCGGATATAAGTGCATCGATGGGGCTATTTTTATAAATAATGTCAAGCATCCAGAAACTAGCTCTTTAGGTCCACCGCAACTTCGAGAATGAACTCAAGTAGAGCTCAACGCAAGCTGGTTGCTACGTAGTCCGTAAATAAAAACACGTACGGTCGATCTAAGTAGACTGTTATAAAGGGAATACTACGTAACGGCAATTTTATATGTGTGCGTCATTAAGTTGAGTTATAGGTTTAGTTTGAAGTGTTTCGTTGCCCTTAAGACCGAGTTGAATTGAAATGTCATTCGACCACAACGGAAATTGGAGGGAGAGTCAGACACCGGCGTCGTATGTTGTTGTTGTGTTACTAGATGGGAAAACTCAAAGTTTATAACAAGGGCACAGACACTAGAGGAACACCACTTGTATACAAAACTTCTCTCAAAGTTTTCCTGGTTGATGCTTCGCGGGAAAGATTGGCATTGGTACATTACATAGCTGTACATTAAACGGGTCTAATTGCTATTATTTATTAGGTAATTTGTAGAATTCTAAATGAACCTATGTGGCCACCATAATAATGGTTTTTAATTGTTCTTTCAAGGTCATAATCTAACTTAATTCCTGACCTTTAATGTATAACTATGCATGAGCATTGGGATTCATAAAAAAACTATTGGCACCTCATTTTTCATGAATAAGCAAAGTATCTGAACACATATTCCATTGATTGTTGTAATAATTCAACAATAAGTTATCCTAAAAACCTATTTAGAGGCAAAAATTTCCACCCATGCCGGGACTTGAACCCGCGACCTCTGGCTACCCGTGCCAGCGCTCTCCCAACTGAGCTAATGGGCAAGTGCAGGCATCGGCTAAATTTGTAAAACCTAACTGCAAAGTGGGTTGCTCGGGGCTGCAATGTGATGTAAATTACTTCAGCCAGATGTCGCTGCCTGTACGTAATACAGAGAAGTTTGTAAAGAGGCTCGAAATTTCGCCGATGCCTGCACTTGCCCATTAGCTCAGTTGTGAGAGCGCTGGCACGGTTAGCCAGAGTTCGCGGGTTCAAGTCCCGCCATGGGTGGAATTTTTAGCCTCTAAATAGGTTTTTAAATTTGTCGTCAGCACGGGTTAGTACAACAAAAAGAATATAAATAAAATTATATTTATCCCACCAATAGATGCCTATATACGCTCGAATGTCTGCTACAGACCAGGCTTAGGTTTGCATACAGAGGTTTTACTAAAAAATCATCTAATAGTATTCGGGATACTGAGTGACGATTATTTTCGACAAACAATAGACGTGACTTTAAAACAAAACGATATCGTCAGCTTTGTATTTTCACAATCAATATTATTAAAATGAAAGAGCAAAATTCAGTCTGGACGTTTGTCCATGTTTGTGATGTCCTTTCTGGTTATGATATTAACCGGTTATCCTAGTTTGAGACTAGCGCCTCTATTTTGAATAGCCATTGGGTTGGATGACGTAATTTTTAATTTTTTAAGTCTCTCCAGCTATAAAACTCGATTTATTATTCATACATATTTTGACAATTCGGAAACGTTAAGATGGATAACCCAACACAATAGAGAGCTATAGGAATAAGAAAGGGGGGAAAGAATATTTAAGGGGGCTCCCATACAACAAACGTGATTTTTTGCCGTTTTTTTTGCTATTAATGGTAATGGTACGGAACCCTTCAAATCAGAAATCAGAAATCAGAAATCAATAATTTATTTCAACGTAAAGAATTTACATTCTGTTTGCTGAATGTCAATGTACTATGTTACTATGTTAGCCGCTGCCTTCGGGCCGTATTTGTAGTGGAGAAAAAGGCAGCGGGAAAAAAAACTCCACTCTGACCATCTTTTCTCAAATCATCTTAAACTTATACATCAAAGCCTATATGATATGATTCCGTGATAGCCACTAATAACTTTAAAAGCCAAAATAACACTTCTTACAAAAGTAGGAAAAACAGTAATGCTGCGGCCAGACACACGAACAGCACCCGTTCACGAGCATAACGCAGGGGTCAGCCATCACCAGTCTCAACCATTTTAGAGGGAGATAGGTGACCCGGCCACCGCGCCACCATTCGAATGACCTTTAGCAAACCTGCAGATTGAGTTCTTGTCAGCTAATTCAGCATTCTTCGTGCGCGAGTCCGACTCGCACTTGGCTGGTTTTGTTTTCTCGTCAGTCTTAATAGTTTACTAGCTGACTCGGCAAATGTTGTTTTGCTATATTAATTGGCCTACGGCCTAATCTCAGACCTACCAAATATACACAATTTTCATAAAATCGGTGAAGCGGTTTCGGAGAAGTTCGATGACAAACACTGCTACGACATTTTCATATATAAGATGTCACCCGCGCAATTACGATGAATCCGATGAATACATACTTATACACGAGCCAAACACATTTCACTCCTTTTGGGTTCAACTGCAATCGGGTAACAAGTGGCACTCGTATTTGTTCACCACTTAAAATAGCAAGATCGCTGCGTGGCGGTAGACATAGGAAAATGCACTTGTCCGGAGTGTGTTTTTGCAGAGAGCTATGGCTTAAAGGATTAGTCTCGGCGAGACTATCTAAATGTTCCACAAACAGTATATCTGTGGGATGGACGGGTGGATCCGGTATTATCCACACTGTTCCCAGGAAATTTTACCATTAAGTATGTAAATCTCACAGAGCGATATCTTCGGAAATAAGTGTTCCTTTTGCCTTAAAAAATTATTTCAAACTAGCTGTTGCCCAATTTTGATGTGTATTTTTCCGGGATAAAAAATAACCTATGTGCTAATCCAGACTATAATCTATCTCTGTGCGAAATTTCATTCGGATCCGATCAGCCGCTTTTGCGTGAAAGAGTAACAAATATCCATCAATACATACAAACATTCGCGTTTATAATGTAATAATAATAAAATAGTAATAGTAATAATTAGTAAGGATGTTGTGTTCAAATACCAACTTACTTAAATTGTTATTAAAATACTCCAACTTTCGAAAGCACTAAAATTGCTCGCAGAAATAGAATTATATTTCCTATTTTCATTTTCAAACGTCCCCGAACCCGTACGCTTAGTATTGTAGTATTAGTCGATACTAATGAATATCGATGAAACAAAAGAGTTTCTAACGCCTTTGTAATCAATTTTATGTTATTATATTTCTCTTTTTAACCGACTTCAAAAAAGAGGAGTTTCTCATCGAAAACTTTATTTTTTATCTATGTTCCCCGATTACTCGAAAACGCATGGATTTGGAAACTTATTTTATTGTTTGAAATGGTATACAGGTGGTACTAAGGCCATCAAGTCAGGATTTGATTAAGGAATCCTGGAGAAATAGAGGGAACTCTTAAAATTTTAAAGGCACACTTGCAGATATTCGGATGTCTTTCTGAAAACACAATTTGGCGAAGTCGTAGTGATATTCACAAAAAAAATCGTGAAAAAAGATTTTTTAAATAAAATAAAACTGATGTCAAAACACTACAGCACCAAAAGCATAGAAGAAATTCAAATTTATATTACCTTTTTTGATAAAGGTATTATAGAAATATATGTGCAGGTCATGTAACTCGTCTCTAAACTATACTTCTCCAATACGTGTATCGAATTTAAGGGTCATATTCGTGTAATTCTGTGTTCTTAGTGCTATAGTGTTTTGAAGTCAGTTTTTATTTTTTATTGAATTTTTTATACTGTTATTCACAGTCGTGAAGAGACTCGACGACCAACCAATTCGAAAGACGATTTGTTCATACAACTTCCCGAGCTGTTTACTTATGCCTAGGTTTTGTTTAACTTCTCAAGCCGGGGATCCAGCTCGTGTTTTCCATGAAACGTTACACTGAACAGTCCCTTTTCAGTACGCAAAACGTTGTGTTTATTTGGCTTCAGTGAAAATATTCATTATTTGCTTAGAATATTTTCATCTTGTGTTACAAACATAGAAATCGGGTTGTTTTGTTATAATCGCCTAATTCAGGAACCAAGCCGACTTGGTTCGGTTATAATCGATAGACTTACGTTAACTGAACTTTTTTCTTTTGGTGGGCAGCCTGCCAGCCCTTGGACCGATGACATTGTGAAAGTGGCTGAGAAACATTGGACGAGACTGGCAAAGGATCGAAGGGGTTGGCGTAAAAGAGAAGAGGCCTATGCCCAATAGTGGGCTCTGTTTATGGGCTGATTAGATATATTTATAGAACTTTCTTGCTTCCAGTCTTGCGACCGGCACTCTTTTTGTGAACATTGCGATAAATCGGAAATCGTTGAATTGTTATTAAATCTACTAATTGTACGGTAATAAAAATCTGAAATAAGGAACAACTAAGAACCCGACTGCTGAGCTGAGCAAGCAGGAACTACTAAGCAGGCGGGACGAACAAAGGTCCCTCGCAACGAGTTACATTATTGAATTTGTGTCTCGCCTGCTTATTAGTTAATGCTCAGCAGTCGGGTTGTTGGTTACTTTTTATTTCAGTTTTTTATTTTGGTCTTTTTTGTGATTTTTATTATTTTGGCTTTATGCTAAATTCATATAGCCTATGATACTCGCGCAAATATGACGAATTGATTGAGATATTATTTGTCAAAATCTGTCCGTTCGCTAAGGAGTTATGAGGGAATACTTCCTCGGACATACTAACATACATACATACATACGTGCCAACAAACACATTGCCCTCTTTTTGGGCTTCGCCGCAGTTAGGTTCAGAGGTTAAGGATTGCAAAAAATTTTGCAAAATTGTAAAAAGTACCACTTAGGACTAACGTGAAATATTTTTCGTATTCTTTCAGTTAATTGATAACGAACCCTTTTGGAATTCATAGCGTTGATAAAAATGAATCTTTCTCCATTATGCTGCAAGTTTCAACTATTTATAATATATTTACTACCAAAACCATTTTTTTACCAACTACAGTATGTAATTGCTTGGTTAGAAGGGCAAGAAAAGTACCCAAAACCGGCGTGCGTTCATCCAGCGGCTACTGAATGAAGAAGAAGAAGAAAGACATTTATTATACCAACAAGATACATTACAGAAACAAAACAAGCACACAAGCAACATAATATGCACGAAACGAGAGAGTTTGCTCAGGATCGTGGCAAGTGGTTAATACTGGTCTTTGCCTACACCTCCGGGACACAGGATTAAGTTTGGGTAATGTTTTTTTGACTTTACGTCTGTACCGTCTGGCACCGAAAAATTGCTCTAGGCAATTTAGGACAATATAATCTGTCAAGCAGTGCTATAACGACTGACTTCTTCGGCGAAATGATCGAGTTTCTGTCAGTATTTCTCTACAGGACGTAGGCAACGAAGGGGTCCCGTATTATCCCACGCAGCCCGGAGTCCCCGGCGGGGACGCTCGCGGTTATTTACCATAAGCCGAGGAAATTATGCAGATTCGCTAGCGAGAGGGTAAAATTCATTCCGCCTAAAAATTATATCTAATTGAATGCTAATCGGTTTGAATGCTGAGGGCTTTGGGCGTTAATGATCTGCTGGAGGTAGTTTAGGGACGGCCCGGGGGCATATTGCGCTAATATCCTCGAGGTGGGAACGGGGAAATACTTTTCATAGTATTGTCAGGTGATTGGTCGATGATGAGTCGATGACATAACTAAGGCCATCGGAAAGCAATGGACGAGATTGGCCGGGGGCCGAGATAAGAGTGTTGGCGTGACAGAGAAAAGGCCTATGTCCATCTGCGATAAGGTCTGTCAGCTTAACTCAGTAGCTGCTCATGGCAAGATGGAAGCTTTCGATACGAAAATTAATTGTAAGACAGTGAATTCAATTTGCGCAACTGGCTTACAATATGAAGTTTTGTCTTCTGTCCGATACAAGGTAGTGACAATAGGAGCCTCGAAAACAGCTCTGTCGTTAGATGAACTGAAATGACTGAAGTGACCATGGGAAGATATTCTAAAACAGACGAAAAATATAAGTTTTCTGTTCTAGCGCTTAGTAGTTTATTTGCTACTGCGAAATGCGTGGGGTTGATGCCGTGAGAGTGCTAGTCTTTTGTGATAAGTAGCTTTTGGAATAACTTGGTATGGCACCAAATTGTTCTCGACCAGGGAAGCCAGCTTTTTCACAATCTGGTTATATGATAGCTACTACACTATATTACCCACTCACGCCTAGCGTACCAGAGGGCTAGGTAGAAATGTTACACTTTCTTGTCTAAGTAGATACAATTTTCTAAATATTATTCTAAGTCCAACCCCGAACCTTCTGTTCACGCTCTATCCGCAGTTGAAGTGGTTATTAGCTCAGTGGAAAAGGTTTTATGAAAATGGTTCCAACACTCGGCACAATCCTCGGATTTGTAAAGTTTACAATGAAATCCGCTTACATTACCCGCTTCTGAGATATACCCGAATGCCGAGTCAACGATAATGGTCTCGGTGTTATATTAATTTGTTATGCTTAACGCTTTCTGTGAATACAATCTAGTCGGTGGCATGGGATCATTGGATTCCATTTATGTGGTTGGCGTGACGGTGGAGAGGCCTATGCCCAACAGTGGGCGTCTTTCATGGGCTGTGTAGACAGTGTAGATAGATGTGGGATATTATCTGACCTTGGCACCACTTGCCTTGTTTACCTATGGGCTAAAAGCAATTAGTAAAGAACTTTGGAAACAACCGAATGCTGTGTGATTTGTATAACGATGAGACAAAACCGCCCTATGAAACCTATCACCTACTTTCAGATGTTTAAAACGTTTTAATTATGTAAGCTTATGTCTATATTGAGAGGTGGTAGCCGAGTAGGTAGAACATTGGACTCGGAAGCGAGAGACCAAGGTTCGATTCCCAGTGCGGGCATGTAAATATGAGTTGGTTTTCTAAGTTATGAACATTTGTGAAGTTATAGTAGCAATACCACTCGCTTACGGTGAAGAAAAACATCGGGAGGAAACCTGAGCGTCTGAGCTATTCACACACCTCAGTGCTTGAAATCGCCAATCCGCGGTGGGCACGCGTGGTGGTTAAGCCCATACTCTGTCCCTGAGAGAAGGCCTGTGCCCTACAGTTCGACGTATATAGGCTACTTTTTCGAAAACAAAAATGGGCTATGAACGATGAGACAAAACCGCCCTATGAAACCTATCACCTGCTTTATGACGTTTGAAACGTTTTAATTATGTAAGCTTATGTCTATATTTATATGTATAAAGTGTGTTTTTGGCAATAAATGTAGTTTCATTTTCACTTTGCATCGATACAAGTACTTTAGGATTAAGATTTTACGGAAATCATTTACTGTTATTTACAATCACGGCGAAAAAATCACGCTTCTCGTATAAGGCCAGCCCTTATTTTGTCACTTTTTGTATTTTTTATCGTTTGTCGCTCAATACCCCACAACAAAATATATTTTGTGAAAACTGGCCACTACCTATTACGGCACAAGAAAAAGTCCCCTTGTGAGTCAGATACAGTTACAAACAGTCATCGTAGGCATAGAAATAGGAATACCGTTGACGCCTTTCGGGAATGAAACCCTAAAATAAATTGCCCATTGAAAATGTGTTTCAACAAACAACCGACCATTTCGGCAAATAGCTACAGGCGTAGCCCGCGTGTCATTTCAATCAATTTAACTCCAGCTCGTCCTTAGGGATCGCTTACTAATCGCGAGTACGCCGGTAATCTTAGCGTTAATCGATTACTGGCGCCCGACCGTTTAGAGACATTCCGAGTTTATAGCAGACGCCTGTCGTCGATACGATCTTGTTTGGGATACTCTAAAATACACAGAAAGACATGTTCTACCGCAAAGTAGACATTTCCCTCGTTGAGGATAAGTCTTATCCTTAAATACTCAAATGCAACGTCACTAGTGATAATTACAATATGGCCGACCAGCTAAGCCCAAACATGCACCTTCTTGGGCATTCAAAAGATCGAAAGATTGCACTTGGAAATATTTACAGAGTTATTTTTAAAGTTCGCGATTCCCGATTTGTACACCAGTTTTCGTTATACGTCTGAATTTAGTTTTTACTTAATTTTCCCTTTTTTATTTCTAGTTTTTTTTTACTTTATGATTTTTCTCCTTCGTATTGCGCAAATATCCCTATAAATGTCTCAAGAGGCCGCGTCGAACGGTGTTAGTTGAATTAAAAGCTACCTCGACCCACGGTCTGGAGAGGAAGTCTGTAGTGAAAGGCCTATAATCCCCTAGGAGGTAAACGACAAAAAAACATGATATACAATCCATTTGTCTAACTCTTCAGCCTCAGAATAATTGTCCACTACTAGACACAGGCCTATCCTAAAGCAAGCTACTTTTATTTAGAAACCACTGGTTTTACAAATCTGTAGCAATAGTATTTCATTTATGAACTTTTAAAATCAAAAAAGCACAATTTAAAAGGATCATCATCATCATCATCATCAGCCATTTGACGCCCACTGCAGGACATAGGCCTCCTTCGTGGTTTTTATAACCATGAGGGGTTTCGCCATAATCGCCACGCTTGGCAGGCGGTTTAAAAGGATAAACATAAACATTTACATACAGGAACATACATTTCTTCTGGCCCCAAACTAGGATACCCTGTGTCGTGGGAACCAGAAACAGCGACATCACATACATTTAAACATCCAAGACCTGGTAGTTTTTTTTTGTCCCCTGCCGGGATTCGAACCCGGGACCTCTCGCATGGTAGGCGTCTGTGGCTTGTGAATGCTTAAGGGCTTTGTTTTAAGCAGTTTATAAACCCATTATACTTCAGATTTAGTAAGTACTATCGATACTGTTTGTTGTGTAGATTTTGTAAGTTACCAAGAGCTTGCCGATAAACTGCATTGGCAGTTTGGCAAACTAATTAAATTGTGGCTTTTTCCTTGTTTTGTTGAGAATAAATATAAATAATAATAATAACAAGGTTTCTTCATAAGATAGAGATTAGATACTAGAAAGAAAGAAAAAAGGTAAATAAAAAGAATTATAGTACGAAAACATACAAACAGCGAGAATGAATATGAGAATACATACAAGGGTTTTCCATTGCCTTAATGGTAAGTTTGTCATCACTTATCGGGATACAAAGCTTTATTTGTTTGGTGTCTTCTTACTTTTGCGTCCAAACAACTGTTTACTACAACTGCCTCGGAGGCCGGTATACGCTAGATTGCCAAAACATGGTACGTAGGTTCATTTCCTCCTGGGAGTCGTCGTACTTCAAATTGTACAAATAAATAATATTAGTAGGTGTTTTTAGGGTTCCGTACCTCAAAAGGAAAAAAACGGAACCCTTATAGGATCAAAATTCCGATTCAGATCCGTTGACCTAGGACTATGAAATTTGGCAATTAATATCGTCAAATACAAATACAGGGAAAAATCTGAAAACTATACATTTGTAATTAAATAATTAAAAAATTGTCTTTGAAGTTCGGGAAAAGCTCGGAAAAAACTGCGAGACTCGATTCCTGAACTATTTATAATATATAAGTACCTACAAATTTGAAACCGACTCGCGTTTGTCCGGTTCTTTCAGTTATGTGATGTCATTGTCTGGTTAGGCTGAGACCAAACATGGCCGGCTGCGTAGACTCGTATTATGTTTGCAGTTGCTCACAAAAATTCTATACAATAAATAGTGTTATCACAGTTGGTCACATTTGTGAGACCCCCCTCCCAAGTGTGACCTCACATCTCAGAACACAATTTGAAAGAAAGAAAGAAGACATTTATTTAAATTGTCACAGAAGCACAAAGTAGACACGAAGCTACACAAACAAACTACACGAACGTCAAAAAAAACAAAACGATCGAACAATTTTACATCTAGGAATTATTAAATTCAAACAGCAGTCCCGAGATTAGCTTTACTTCCATTTAAATGACTGTTTAATATTATAAACTTCATATGGTTTGAAAAAATTAATGAAATGTTACGGATTTTCTTCTTCGAGATGTTTACTCCAGAATTTTAAACAAAGACATAATTTTAGGGAGCATTCTCCCGGTTCATCTCCACAAAAGTGGGACTTCTCTGTCATCGTGTTTTGTAATTTCGGGGATTACCGCGAATCGTGCTCCACTTGATGAAACAAACGTATTTCAACAGAGCGGGGCTCTTATCATAAAGACATTAGGATCACTTTCGCCTCGTTGTGACGCGTATAGGGATTTGTATAATAATTCAATTCAATCGAGTTGTTTCTATAATCTGATCGGCGCATTGTTACCACCAGAGTAACAAATGGTGTATAACATTTATTTGTGAGGAAAAGTTGTCAACTAGAGTTTGTGTTTAAAAACTCACTTGACCTAAATCGCTGAGAGGTTTTATTTATAGATTTACTCTAACTGAACATAGCAACGTTCTTCTTTTATATCTTGAGACTTGCGTGAGTTTTTTATGAACAATGCGATAGATCGTGAATTATTAGTGAATTCGTTAAAATCAGGTAATCGGAAACATACCAAGCGATTGTGGATGAGAGGACCGATAAGGGACGTCCCAAGCGGACGTAAAATAGCGAAGGGCAAGATAAAAAGTACCCAAAACCGGCGTGCGTGCATGTAGCGACTAATTAATGTTGATGACGTGAAAGAGAGGAAATGTTGATAGTATGACACCATTATTTACCAGCACAGACCGTAGGTACCTCTTCTCCGTTCAGTTCGAGCGCTCTCAAGCGTCATAATATTTTATATCATCTCACGTATAAAAATTGCGCCTTTTTTCTCCTCTTTTACGGCCTGCGGCATTGTTTTAATACGCATTTTATTGTACACATTAAATTGATAATATTTTATAGGGATTTCGTCTGAAGTTTCGTTTACTTTGTTAGAAAATAAATATTTTGAATAGAGGCAATGATAACAGACTGAGTTGGTCGTTTGTCGTTGAGCCGCACCGACTTGACGGGGTAGCGTAGCGGCGATCGATCGCGGTGTATTATTCAAGCAAATAATTAACAAATCGATGGAAACTTATATTGTGTTCCATTTTGCAACGAAAGAAAGGCCTTCGGGCATGTAATACGTAATACTCTAGTAGAGATATGGTGTAACACACATGCGTCAGGCTACTTTACGTATTATGCTTGCATCAATTTATTTTCTAGTGTTTTTTTTGTTTTTATTTTATTTGGTTCACTCTATCTATCTAACCGGTCCAAAACAGAGCCCACTGTCGGGCACAGGACTCTTCTCTTTCACACCAACCATACGATCCATCGTTCAATGTTTTCCGGCCGCCTGTCGAACTGTTCTTGGCCACTATGAATTCCAAATTCATCATTTAGGTCTATTTTTTTTAATGACTCATCGCTTGTATTTTTTTTACATAATACATTCAAATGGAGTCGTGACACAACTCAAAATAACGTTATAGTACAACCATGAGTCACTAGATGGAGCTGTTATATTTAATTTATTCTACTCGGATCTTAATTTCATTTAACTACGCCAATCACGTGTAACGTACGCAGTTGTCATAGATCAGCATAAAAAAATCACTAAAAAGACGAAAATAAAAAACTGAAACAAAAAATAACCAGCAACCCGACTGCTGAGCATTAACTACTAAGTAAACGGGACCCAAATTCAGCAATGTAACGCCTCAGGTTAGTCCCGCCTGCTTAGTATTAATGCTCAGCGGTCGAGTTGTTGGTTATTTTTTATTTCAGTTTTTTTTTACTTTCTTAACCTGAAATTTTACTATGTTTGTAGGGTTATTTCTAACACGAACAATTTCTGAAATATGTCGGTTAAATTAGAACCAATTTTGTTTTACGACTTTAATTTTTTTTTTGTTTAAATTACGATTTTTTAAAGAATTATTCTGCTTTTTTTTCTTTAACATAACAAAATTCTTGAAACATTACAATTTGAGTTTGTGTTTTACAGTAACTCGAATTATCCGGGTTCAAATCTAATATATAAAAATCTCGTGTCACAGTGTTATCGAACTCCTCTGGAACAGTTTTACCGATTATTATGATCTTTTTGTTTTTTTGGTAGGTCTGAGAATTTGTCGTAGGCTAACTAATATTCGCCATATTAGTAACAACGTTGGGTCAACTAGTAATAATTTTATAAAATTCGCGCATTACGCGCTCTCCCAGTGTCGCAGCCTTCAGCCGTGCCCTGGAGAGAGGAATGACCATTCCATTCCACGCATAACTTTGCGTGGCATAACTATTGTTATACTTTATTGCACACAAGACATTTAACAGGGCATTACATAAGAAATTACATGTACAAAGGCGAGAGATGTAAGAGATTTCTTCCAGCAAACCTTAACCAAAGTATATGCTATGCTCACGCTGTTTGATACATAATGCAATTGCATTATCCTTCAAACAGCGTGAGCTTAATTTTAATACCAATTAATAGTGCGAAGAAAGAGAGAAAGATAAAAAGAACCCGATATCCATGCGTGCATGCAACGACTAATTAATGTTTATGAAGGGAAAGAAATCTGTCAGGATCGTGCCAAGTGGCAGACCCTGGTATCTACTTTCTGGGATACAGGCGTGAGTTTACCTTGTGTTTTTTTGTATCGTGTGGAATTAAGTTATTATAATGTGATTCCCGTTTGCTGACATAACAATTTAAAAGTTGACTAATTCATCATCAATTTATCTTGCTGCAAAATTTAGTATTTTCTGCCAACTACAAGTTTTTCAAAATTTTTTTGATTGTTGGTCAAAACCTCCAAAACCGTTATTTTCCGCTCGTTTTTTTAAATGATTTCCGAAAACAAATGTCAAGCGCCAGAATCGGACAGAAATGGGGCGGACTCGCCGCTTGTTCAATTGAATGAAGTAGGCAACTAACAATATATTTAAGTCCGCAGTAAGAATCCTTCCCTCTGTGTATCCCGGTTATGCTAAACAGGCTTTTCTGTTTTAGCATTAATGGAGAAAAGGCGTTTGCTGTGATTGATACATTTACATTTAAAAATGAAAAAATTATTTGTACCTACCTAACACCAACTATTTTAAAACAAAATTAATATAAAAGCATCTGCTTATTAAATGAATAACAATAAAATACCAAAGAAGGCGCTATAGATTTATAATATTATTATTATTAATACGTTTATTGCACGTAAGTAAAAAATACAATGGCAACGTGGCGGACTAGGCGCTATATAGGTAATAATCTGTGTTAGAGACATCAGCGTTTCTCATTTTGTAACCAACAATATTTTTATTTATTTTAAAACGGTCGCGTGTGTTCAAATCAAATCAAATCAAATAATTTATTTGTCATAAACATAGGTGTTGATTACAGGTCTTGGGTATGAATTGTATCTCTATGTGTTGCTTCCAAATTACTTAAAAATGGCCAAACAGTTAACGAAATTAAGTGAGTATATTTCGAACATTTCAATGGCTATTTGCTTAAAATTACATGTGTGGATATTATCGTATTTATACAGCTTGAGTGTACAGTTTGGTGAATTTCAATGTGCTGTGATACACATGTGTTGCCTTATGATACATAAAATGAAACATCTCTTCACGAGTTAGTCAAATTACTCGTGCTGTACCGAACTGACGGTTCTACAAACTCCTATACTCAAAATCTGTTTGGTAAGTACTTATTAAACCTAAACAGCGTATCTTTTAATAGAATTCAGTTATTATTCAATTATTTCACACATCACCTTTTACCGAATCCATTATGCTCGGAAATCGTCGTCGTGATCTTGTAGATTATAATAATACTTATGCGTATTATGAGTCATAGAGAGTTACAGAGAATTGACATCCTTTGAAACCCTTTTTAGGGTTCCGTACCCGAAGGGTGCCGAACGGGACACTATTACTAAGACTTCACTGTCCGTCTGTCTGTCTGTCTGTTACCAGGCTGTATCTCATGAACCGTGATAGCTAGGCAGTTGAAAATTTCACAGATGATGTATTTCTGTTGCCGCTATAACAATAATAAAAACAGAATAAAAGAAATATCCGAGGTGATCCGACAGAGAACCAAAGTCACCGACATAGCCCACCGAATTAGCATGCTGAAGTGGCATTGGGCCGGCCATGTTATCCGAAGAACTGATAACCGATGGAGTAGACGAGTTCTCGAGTGGAGACCGCGGATCGGTAAACGTAGTGTATTACGTCCTCAGACTCGGTGGAGCGATGATCTTCGCAGGGCGGCTGGCAAGAGCTGGATGAGAGTAGCCGAGGACCATGCTCAGTGGCGTGCTATAGGAGAGGCCTATGTCCAGCAGTGGACAAGCATAGGCTGATGATGAAAAGAAATATTTAAGGGGGCTCCCATACAACAAACGATATTTTTTCCGTTTTTTACTGGATGTCAATAACGGCAACAGGTAGACGCTTGCAGTATTCACAGAATATTTAGTTCTTTATTAGCTTAAAAAGTAAATAATTAAATTGAAATAAAATAAATATTTAAGGGGGGCTCCGATACAACAAACGTGATGTTTTGCGGTTTTTTCTCGATCTTCGTGTCTAATGTTCTATAGATAATGGTACGGAACCCTTCGTGCGCGAGTCTGACTCGCAATCGGCCGATTTTTTTGTTTCAGTATTTCATTATACAGGGTGTGCAAAAACCTACCATTCGACCAGATAGGCTACGTTTATTGGACACTAAAATAAACTACTTTCTCGATAAAATATTGGTAAAAAATCACGGTATTAGGGCTCTGAAGGGTGCCGACGAGACCCTATTAATATACATGCCTATAACGTCTAACTGTCTGACCTAGAAATAACTTTTTTCTCTTATACTGTGCCCTTGAGGGTGCATATGCTGTTAATATTATAAATAATATTTCTCTGAATTTGGCGCAGAGATAGATTACTAGAAGCACGTAAGCAACTTCCCGGAAAATACATCAAACAAAGAAGTTTCTGCGCGTACAAAGTCGAGGCAAACAGCTAGTATCTTACGTAATGGCCGACAAAGAATCTCGAATCACCCTAAGACGAGGGCATGTAAAATGTAATTCCCCATCCTCGAGCATCCGTCGACACTGAGCCACCGGCGGCGGATGTTTGACTTACCGCAGTTCACCGAGACGAGGATTACCAGATAGACTGAGATAAGTCGTCGATATTAAATGCCGGTGCAGTGTGCATCGGTCTGGACAGAAAGCGCTCGAAAAGGGTCTATAAAGGTGATCAGTGACAAGTTGTATTAAAGCGCTTTTGTCTTGCACGCTAACGATTTTTTAATCTTCTATTAAAGGGGCTATCCGGTTCTAGCTAATGTTAAAAATGTAAAAAAAAAATTGTTTACAATATTTTTTACAAAAAGTCAACATCAAAAAACTCAATAAAGGTGTTAGCCATTTTATTAACTAGTTTTTAGCGAAAATCAATTAAAGTCTGAGCCTAAGTTCTAGGCTAGGGTAGGCTCTAGAATAGCTGTTTCTGAGAATATTTGAGTACACAAGACGAGGTAGTTTAAAAAAGCGAAAATTCATATTTATCGCTGTCACTTTCGTTGCAGGCAATCGCGGGGCAGTCGTGAAGAAATAAGAAAAAGTTTTTATGATGAAGATTTGTGCGCCCCTGCTCTCCGTCATTGCACTCTTTAAAGGTATGAGTTTATCTTTCTGACATTATTATTATACTCTTCGCACTTTTTTAATGATGCATTTTTACCCGACACCGAGAGTAAGGAAGGGTAACGTTGATTGGCAACGACACTACTAGAAGTGTTGCCTAGATTTACTAGATTTTACTATGCCTGTTAATGGCGCTGCAGTCCCTTCAGTTGGTTGGAATTTAATCTTTTTTTGCTTCTGTGACCCCTAGTTTCCTCATGTCACTGTTTGTCATTGTCAGGAAACTGACTGTAGATGAACTCAATAAGACGCGAGTACTATACTTATTTTATTTTACTCTACTTTATTGGTGTATAAAACAGGTTTTAGGAAAAGTCAAACTTTACGATAGGTATAGCAAAACGAGAGCCTTCATATAACTTAATTGGGTCATTTGTTCACGAGTTTGACAAGTATAATTTGTAAACTTGAAATTTAGCTGCAGGCTGACGAAGACGAGGGTACTTGTTTGCATAGAGGACCGCTGAAATGACCTTTACATGATTTTGATTTTGCTAACAGCTTTGATATATTATTATGTAGTCGCTTATGGATGCTAAAGGTATACAGACAGGTTAAAGGATGATTACAACTATTCGTATAACGAACAGTCTATTTTTGGTTAAAATAATGCAAATCTGAAAAACGTTTCTTCAGTATCGATAGTTAAAACACTTACTCAACTCTCTCTCTATTTTTTTATTTGTCTATTTTTATGCAAGTCTAAAACTAGAATCAATTTGTCATTGACCAAGGGCCAATTATATGAAAAACTAAGTACGATTATAATGAAATTTATAATATTATAATTTTAAAGGATACGGTTTACCAGGATTTTCGCAAATGGATTCCTGCCTACCGCTCTGGGGTACAGTCGTGAGTTTATGTTTGTGTATACGAGTTTTAGCTATTGTAATGGTTAAAGTTTTTATAATCTAAAGTTTAATGCTGATCAATGTTTCCTGTTACGTTTATTTCTATGTGTTCTTAAAGCACGATAACTTATCTATCTGTGCTTATTTTAACAATTTCTTTCACCGTATAATAGATGACTTATTTATCAAATTTTAAATAAAGCCGGCCAAAGTTAAGCCCAACAAGTGCGTAATATATTCGTGGGTGTTCGTAGAAAGAGGTAATTAATAAACCCTCGGCTCGGCGCAAGTCTATTGTTTGTCTGAATTTGTCCACTCGACGAGTCCGGACTCGAAGTGGACATTTACATGTTAGATAAAGGATAACTAGATTTTACTATGAGTACGGCAGCGCGGCGGCGGCGGCGGTATGAGCTCTAATTTCACTGTTGATGCGTCGGTAACACGTTTGGTGAAAATGAGTCTAAGGGTAGCCAATCCTTAGATCTGACCATGACCTAATAGCTTTGGCCAACCGCTGGAATATACTTTTTTAAACATGTACAAAGTTTCAGATTTTTTGTTAAATAAGCAAAGTCGGCAGACACAGCCTTTTATATAATCATGAAACCCCAGAGATAAAAATGAGAAGGCCATAGATAAAGAATCTTTACAAGAGTCCATCTGATACAAGGTATAGACAAAAATCGTTGAACAGGCCTTAGATAAAGTCATAGGAAAATCGTCGTTTTAGATCAAAATAATCTGTCAAATAATGCCTTATGATTGGCTGATGAATTTAGCAGGACCTAGGGTCTGTTACCGCTATTGACTGACATACCCCCAGTTTCCCACACACTAGCAATCTGTCACATCTACTATCACAGCTGTCACTCGTATTTTTTTTTGGATGCACTTACTGACAGCTGTTAACAATAGATTTACAGATTGATACTGTACGAGAAACCGGAAGTTAATATGCTAAATGTAGCACAACTCTCATTGTTAGGTCGATCCAGAATATGCAATGGAGCGTATAAATAAACGCAGGTGTTTCTGCAGTTCGATGCCACGGTGAAATGGCTTTAACAAAAAAGTAGGAGCGGGCGTTCAACAATAACTTTACTGAATATTAAAGCGGCGAATGCAAACAAGTGGACTCGCCGGCTGATAACAAATGTGCAGCAAATTAACAAAAACAATACATAAAATGAAAATCGACTTTCAACCACTAAGGGAGAAAAATACTTGCAAATAATTAGTATGTATGATTTGTTTAACGCAATGGTTTTAACTCTAGTGTAATGCAAATTATGAATAAAGAATTTTCAATTCAAATCAAACGTTACTAATACTTATAGTGCAATTTCGAGTCCCAAGCTGCATGCTAAGAATATAAATTTTGGTCTCCCGACAGCAAAATATTATTGAAAAACAATTGTTGATTAATAAAATTTCAATTTGTTTAAGGGTCGAACCCCGTACTAGGTCAAAACCTATATTAAAGAAAGTCTTGCTGTTTAGATTAGAATGTCGGTTTCGAAAGTCGGTTTCACTTTATTTTTTTGCTAAATTGCTTCATTAAAAATCTGGTATGGTCTTATTTTGAAGTCGGTTAAAACACAAAACGGACCAAAAGCTGATCCCACAACAATAGTGTTGCGTGAATTTCCATACAAATGACGGGCGCGCGGCTGCCCGCAGCGAAATATTAATAGAATATTAATTTTGCATACGAATCCAAGTTTATTTACATAAATTATAATGTTAAAAAATGTAATGAAAATAAAAACGAAATGGTTTATTTATTATTCTATGTTTAAAAGACAATATAAATACAAAGGTTTTTTAAAATATTCACGGCTAAAATTCACGAATTCACCCAATTCAGTAAGTAGTTAACGTTTTACAAATCCTTCAGCTTGTATGAATAAATGATTGTGGGATAATTATTTTTCAATCACCAGCCATCAATTGACCTGGAAACTGCGAGGGGTAAATAAATAAATAAAATAACCATTCGTAAATTAAAATATTCGTCGAGTGGAAACTCTGGGACGTGTCGCTTTTTCCTGCATTTTTCAATGAGCCATTCACGCAACTGCACGCGAATGTATCCACTCGCCTGTTTACACGTTTACGGTCGACGATTCAGCAAAGTTACTATCAATATTCGTTCCAAATTGAGCTATATGGCAAGAGCTATTACAATGAGATGCCTAATCATCTGTTCACAACGTGCCGCTAACTGAGGAAGTGCACTCTCGTCCGATTACTCTCATTGGGTATCCCGAGATCGTCGCATTTAGGCATAAGTCGTTAGATTCGAGTGAATGGAGAACTTGCACTAAAAATGTTTTAATAGAATAGGGGAGGTCACGTTAGAAGATAAATAAATGTGGTATTTTTTTTCTCTGCGACTAATACTTTTTATAATATAACCAGTCGAAAAGTCAATATAGTCACATGGTACTAAAACGCGCCATACAAATCGACCTTAGACTAGGCTTAGACTATGACATCACTCCCTAACCTAACGCTTATAATGTATGAAGCGTTTTTCAATATTTGAGTTATCTCGTAAATTTATGTTTTCAAGCATGTACACCCTTATAAGAAAACGTTACGAATTCAACGACACAACGAAATATTGTAAATTTTATTAAAAAAAATTTGTTATTTTATTTTTAAATTTTTCCTAGGTGTTTATATGATTTCTATGGTAAAAAAGCAAAGTCACTCCAATTTAAGTTAGACGCAAGTTCCCCACTGTTGGGCTCAAGCGCGACGTTGACGACCCTTACGAACATCACGCTGCTTCATAATAAGGGTCCTTGGCTTCCGCACAATGACGACCAATCGATTTACTTTATTTGTTAAGTTATGAGGGAACATAGAATCAGATATACATACATACGAATACATCCATTACACATTACCCTGCTTTTGGGTGTTTAATTACCCAAAAGCAGGGTAATGTGTAATGGATTTTATTATCATTTAGTCTGTCCAGGGTGTCTCGCCGACAGTGTAGAGGCGCCATTAACGTCTCGAACTCGCTTTATATTTTGAAATCGTACGAGTATTATTCCGAAGGGAATGCTCCAAATAGTAATGAATGTCTCAAGAGAGTGAGCACCAGCGAAGCAGTGACACAGAGGGTTCGAGTACTTTAACTGTATTTAGATTTCATGACATCCCCTTGGTGTTAGTTAGAGTCACTGCCAAGTCAACAGACAACAATTTTATGGGCCAAAATGGATTACAATATAAATCACTTCATTAATGATAAATTATAATTGATCGTATATTTAATAACTTCATTCCGGATTCACTTGCTTTTTGTCGAAACAGTCCGAAAAGCAAGCAAGTGCGTGAATCCGGAATTAAGTTCATAATGGGTAGTTCTTACGAAAGTTTTAGTTCGAAGATCGTAATGTTTATTATCTTTTGACATTATTTTTTTTCTATTTAAACAACTATTTTTTTTACTATGATCGATCGTTTAAAACTGTAATTGCCCTGTTTATCTATTATACTGTAATCTGTGAGAGACAAAAACCATGGTTTGCCAACCAGTTTTGGGTATTTTGCCCACCTCGTGTGGGCCACCTCTGGTATGCTTATTTTTTTCAGGAGCAGTATTTTAAATAGAGCCAGCTTTCATACAACCGAATCACTTCATCAGTACCAAATCACAATACCATAGAAGAACGTTTTATAGTAAAGTTTTTTTCACGCGGTCAACGGCCTTACCGAACTACCAGTCTGATGATGTTGTGGTCATGCAATTCCGGTTATCGTCCAATATAAAACCTCCAATAGCCCAACCTTCTGTCGGTTTGTCCAACGTAGTGTGGGCTGTAAGCGAGCTCCTTTGTTGCCGTGGCGCGTTCGCGGCAGGAAAATTAAAATTTTCAATTCCCACCCCGTGCCAAAGCATCACCTCGCGCCGCGCTGAAGCTCAATGGAATGATTTCAGACGCGAATACTTTGTGGTGCCACGCCGCGGAAATTAATACGATAGAAATGCCGACGCTTTAGAAACTGTAGTCGGCGTAATAATCTAGCCGTTTCAGTACACAGTATACTTTTGTATCGAGTTGTCCACTGTATCAGAACGTTCACTTAAAAGGTCCACTGTGTCGATACGTCTGAACGCTGCGGCCCTTCTGCAACCGCAAAAATCCTGACTGAAAATAAAGGCCCCGATTGAAAGTATAGACCCCGACTGAAAATATAGACCCCGACTAAGAATATATTACTCAATTAATAAATAGATTAGACCCGATAAATGTGACTAACAAATACTTTTATTTCTCAATCCAAAAATAAAGTACAATTGATGCAGGTACAGATATTAGATGCCAAATGATATAAATTTGTTTTAAAAAATGTATAACTCAATGTTTATCAATTATTGTTCTTTTTACTGTTTAAATTTTTCCGGGCACTGTCGAGATTCAATCTGGATGTTTTTAAATTTTTGTGATGACCTTGTTTGGATACCATGTTACAGGGTATCCTATCTGGTACCGGAATAGTAGTGATTGTGCTATGTGGATGTTACGTCATATTATAAAGCTGGACTAAGTCCGGACTGAAGCTCGATAGTCCGGATGTGTCCGGTTAAATCCAGACTTAGCCGGTAAGCATAACCATACTAGCGTCTTCGTCCAGAGGCAAAAGTCTTTCTATGCCGGGCTCGAGGCTTAACATCAGTAATATTTGTTTTGTACAAGGACATCACGAAACAGGCAAATGTGGAATCGCTGGCTTTGTTACCGACATTTCTTTTGTTGAAATGTAGGTATAACATTTTTTCCTTTTAATTTATCGAATGTAGATCATGATACAGTCAATTTTAATGTAGTTGAGTGTCACGTTTTTTATTTTCGTTAGATATGATTGTGGATTGATAGGAAGTCCTTAATCAAAACGGATTACGACATGGCATGAAAACAAAAGACCAATAGTAATAATAATCCACACCTTCAATCCACGACGTGTACGGAGAACGTAGGAGAAAATAATAACGATAGAAATATTGAGCGATAATAGGTAGATTTTTTTTTGTGTAGCCTATGCATGTCCTACTGCAGGGCCTAGGCCTTCTCTGAGAGAGAGAGTATGCGCTTAATGACCACGCGTGCCCACCGCCGATTGGCGATTTCAAGATTTCCTCACGATATTTTCCTTCATATGTAGCGAGTGGTATTGCTGCTGTAACTTCACAAACGTACATAACTTGGAAAACAAAGTCATGGGTACATGCCCGCACTGGGAATCGAACCTGGGTCTCTCGCTTCCGAGTTCAATGTTCTACCCTCTAGGCTACCACCGCTCATGTATTTCTTGAGAGGTTAATTAAATATTCCAACGTAACATTGCGGTCATAGTTATTTCCTAGACGACATTTTTTTAAACACTTCCAACGCTTTCAAGTTTAGCACTTGTACGCAGCCGACAAACCGACGAGATAAGTTTTCACAACACTCTCGTCGATCGTAAAGAAAACATAAAACTGTAAGATGCTATCTTCCTAGCGTTCCGAACCGAAGGGCAAACGGTTCCCTTAATACCTGCCCACGACGACTTGCGCCAAGTCACTGGTTAACTAAGTAAATAGGTAAACACTTATCCAGCGACAAACAAGTAAATAGCTGACTGACATAGTTGTCAGTGATACAATTTATCTACGGATAGCTTTGCGACACTCATGGTGCAAGACGTTTTTGGACTAATTCACAGGTTAGAGGAAAGAGCTTATCCATGGATAAACAAGTAGATATTGGTTCAGATAGCGTTGACGCAAGCCAGCCTTAGAGGTATTTTTATTTTCATATTTATCCTGTATTATTTACGTCATATTTTTTCGCGAGGAAACCTGAGTGTCTGAGGTATTCACACACCTCGGCGCTTGAAATTGCCAATCCGCGGTGGGCACGCGTGGTGATTAAGCCCATCCTCTCTCTCTGAGAGAAGGCCTGTGCCCCGCAGTGGAACGTATATAGGTTACTTAAAAGAAAAAAATAATCTGGACTATTCTGGTTTTGACAAAAAAACTGGAGATTTTAATATTATTTTTATGCGTTTATGGATCTTCATTTTTATGTATGTAATTTCCGAAAGTACTTATCCGATTTCAAAAATTCTTTCACCAGTATTAGAATGGCCCTTCAGCGTGGACATAGGCTTATAGGCTTATCCGCTTACCACGCGAACGTAGTCGCGGGCAATGCTAGTTTACAAATAAAAAAAACCCGGAAAGACAATGAGATTTTAATACACACAGGAAAACGTTTATCCAGTCGACATAACAACTAAACGTTTGGTTAGTTTAGCATATAGTCCACAGGTGGGTCGTTAGCCGCAAGAGACGTGCTGTTATTGTGAACTCTTTTCAACTGGCAGACGGTTCTATATTCCATTCCACGAAACGAGCTCCCAAAGAAAATCGTCCATGTGCGGCCATTGGTGGAGCGTGACCTTCAATAGTCACTTCAATAGCGGACCGTATTCGCTTATTCTTTCGCTTACCTCTAGCCGCGCGCATTGACCAATGAGATGCGAGTATTTCTTTCCCTAGGAGTTCGACTCGTGGAACGGAGTATAGCTGCCAACGACCCCTTTTATCCTATTAGTGGTGAATGCGAATGGAGCATTTTATCCAACTCCATTAATAGCATCGTCTTGTTGAAAAAGAAGTTGAAGAAGTGCGGCTGAAGATGTCACTGTCAACGTTTTATTATTATCTTATTTGACGAGTTCCCGAACATAAACAGGAACAAGATTTTGACGGCCGCTATTTCCGTTCACTACCAAAATGATAATGGATGTGAGTTACTAGGAGAGAGGTTTGTCAGGTTCAGGCGCGGATACTTAAGCGTTATTTTGAAATCGTTAGCAATATTTTGAGGGAATATTATTTTCATTGCAAAAAAAAACGTTGGACTTTGCATCTACGTAATGAGACGATTTATACAGCGTCCAGTGGCACCTTCACTCATACTAGATGGGTGAAGGGACCACTCGGACGCTGCAGTGCCTGGGACATTGTTTTTTAGGTGGAGTAGGCTTGCCCGGCACCTATACCATCCTGACAGCTTAGTCGGCCTAGCCCACAGGAAAGAAAAGCACGCATTGTGACAAACAGTATTAGTAATGGTTTATTAGTAACGGTATAGCATATTGGTAAATATTCGTGATTGCCGACCTTTCGCTCGAAACAGTGAATCAAAATTCAAAGTACTTAGTAAGAAGTACTACATCGTTGAAAAATGTTTTCTATTAAGTATGTCGAATGTTTAAGAGTCCGATAAGCTTAGACAATTTAAAAGAACATTGAGTTAGCTGGCAACCACCGTAAGACGTTCGAACCATAATAGGTATTTTGTCGATTTTTTTACTTTTCATCCTGGTAAGACATCCTAATAACCTTCTCAGTCCTGGCCTTGAAAATAACAATTGAAAACCATTGTTACTTTCAAGGTCAGGACTGAGGAGGATAAGGATGATTTGAGAAAAGATGCCAAGCGTGGCGATTATGGCAAAACCCCTCATGGCTGTGCTCGAAGCTTGGAAAACCATGAGGGAGGCCTATGTCCTGCAGTGGGCGTCAAATGGCTGATGATGATGATGATGATGATGCGAAAAGATGGTCAGAGTGGAGTTTTTTTCCCTCTGCCTTTCTCACCACTACAAATTCGGCCGGAAGGCGGCGTCTAACATTGTACACGGACATTCAACAAACAGGCCGTAAAATCTTTACGTGGAAATAAATTTCTGATTTCTGACATTGTTAGTTTATGCTTAAATAACGTAATTATCGGCAAAAAAACATTAAGTGTACTTTTTTTTCAAATATAGTACCGTATGTTTCTAAATCATGGTTAGAATGTCCCCTTAAAACACGGTGAAATCATTCAGTCACCCTGTAGATATCGTTGGGGGCTATTTTTTGAGTGTATTCTTATAGTTATACAAATAGTGATGATTATATATTCTTTTTGTTGCACTAACCCGTGCTGAGCGACCAGAGGTCGCGGGTTCAAGTCCCAGCATGGGTTAAATTTTTAGCCTCTAAATAGGTTTTTAAAATAGTGATGATCTTAAGACAGTTTAATAATTTTGAAATTAGTCGAAATAAAGTGCTTCGTTTGTGATATCCACGCCTGTTCACAATCATGATCACGAAAGTGAAAAAAATATCTCTACCGGCCCCTCACAAATACAGGCGTAAGTTTATGTGTGTACATCGATAGTATGAGCTAGCCACGGATTAGCGAATATCAATCGCTCATTTCTGAGATATTATCGACACGAACAACTTTTATTAATGGGAGCAAAGGTGTTTGTAGCTATTTTATAATAGTAGTTTATGATACTGTTGCATAATAAGGGTTCTTATAACACGAGTGTGTTTTAAAAAAAGAGCCGTAGGCGAGTTTTTTTAGAGTATCACACGAGTGTTATAAGACCAAGTTATGTACAGTGTCATACACTACTTTATCTACTCTCATACTATAATTTATTTTACAAATAGAACCAAACTTTGTTTAAATAGGTATTGAAAAGTTTTTTAAATGTAAAATGTTGGCGCCAAGGCGCAAACATCGATTGCGCATGCGTGTTGCGTCGCCGCGGACTCGTTCATTGAAACCTTTTTTTTAAAGGTAGAGGTTCAACCTTCTTGGTCCAGCTGGAGGTTGTATAGGTGTATAGTTATGATTAAAAAGTTATATTATGATACAGGTGTCCATACAAGACCTGTATCGTAATAAAACATTTTCTATTTTATTTTTGGCCTATGCGTAATGTTTGTCATAAGAGTTTTGTTTTCAGTTTTTTAATCTTTGTATTATAGTATCAGAGTAGATAAAATGTTATTTTCCACGATTTCAGAGTTGGCCAGAACATACAAGTTGTTCTACTACAGTACCCTTTAGGTACAATTGTGGACTCGAATCTGTCCTTCTAGGCAAACTGGTTGCCGTAGTTGGGGTATCTCAGCACTTTAAACAATAAAAACATTTTAGTTCAGTGTAAAATACCACACGATGGACCAATTATTTATCTTTTTTTTTCAAAGCAGTTGACATAGTTCACCTGGTGTCCAGTATCAAGAACTATTAATCCGTCAAATCGTGAAGGGTTTCCATCCCAGAATTTAACTTTTCAAATTTCTCATGAAACCCTGGTAGACTTAGCAACCAATCTGCCAACGGATCTTCCTGGAGCTGACTGTACTGAAAATAAACTTCTATGCACTCGCACTGTAGATGCGTGCCAGTAAAGAGATTAGCGTTAGGTAATTCATAGCAGGAAGCCCGCGTGTGACGTCACAGCCAGTTCCCACGGCTAATGCTTCGTCTCGGGGCTCGTCGCCAGCCTCTACAGCACCAGGCGAAATGGCTAAATAGCAGCGGCATTCATTTATTAATACGTTTATTGCACTTTTTAAGGTTCTGTACCCAAAGGACAAGGGACCCTATAAAATTCAATGCTAAGGCTCCACGGTCCGTCTGTCTGTCTGTCTGTCATCAGGCTGTGATATTCACGCTGTGTATCTCATGAACCGTGCTAGTTAGGTAGTTGAAATTTTCACAGATGATGTATTTCTGTTGCCGCCATAACAAAAAATACTAAAAAGAGAATAAAATAAATATTAAAGGGGGGCTCCTATACAACAAAGGTTGTCTAAAGACAGCGCTCCCCATCTAGTGGCCATTTATGTAACCTTCACAGCGCTGATGTCATGTCGTTAAATGTCAATGTTAAACGCTTCTTGATGGTTTCTATAGATGGCGCTGTTCTCAAATTCGATCTTTGTCTAATGTTGTGTAGATGAAGCCCTTCGTGCGCAATTCCGACTCAAACTTGGCCGTTTTCATATATTTGATTTGCTGCGAATATTCATGGTGACGCTGTATTCCTCAAAATTTGACTCAGTTGATAATAATTTGTACTTATTACACAAATAACATAGAAACTGGCAAAAAATAAAAACTAATCCGTAATAATTTTTCGGGATTTTACAGGTCTCCAAAAATGCGAAATATCAAGTACTCTTATAATAAAATAGTCTATCTGTCTATAATAAGGCCTCACTAGCAACTCGTGTCGTCACACGTTTTCTAAAAACGTCGGCAGCAAAGAGTGCCAGTAGAATTGTGAACCAGTTTAGCAGCTGTCGGGCTGAAAACGCCGCGGTCTTGGGTGTGCAAGTTTTATCAAGCGAAATAGAATACGCATTAAGTGCTGCGCCGAGACACTGAAACACGGATCTGGCCAGCTGCGCGGACAAAAACGATAAAACTGCGGTTGTCAAATAAGGGGAGTTGAAGTTGTACAACGGATATGAACGCCGCATTTCAAAAATAATATATTTTCAGACTTTACTTATTTCATTTCATTGCATTAGAATTAGGTAGTTTTAGCTGCGGTTTATTAAAATTGTAAATGAGCTGACCCCGCAATTTCGATTGGCGTGACTTAATCTAGAATTGAAAGTTTTAGAATACGCTATTGGTTCTAATTGGCGATTTAGATTTTTACTAGCTTAGTGACGTGATGGTTTTATTTAGTTATTCTTTTTATAATAAATTGTTTTATATAAAAACAGCGTACTGGTGAGAAGTTAAGAGAGCTGAAGACGGTAATCGTCAATACACACGTGTATCATACGACGTTTTTCCACACACTTGTGAAGAAAATTATACTAAAAATAACTTTAATTTTAACAGTGAAAAATATTTCGCAATTGCGGGGAAAATTTATCAGTTTTCCTATGCGTGCGCTAACTGATGATCGCCCATAGACTAAAAGCATGAGGTATCTTTTTTTGGGCTTTACGCGTTTTAGCCACTTATAAAATGGGGAATTGAGTTTTCTTTATTACAGAGAAAACAAAAGTTTCAAATGAGTGAGTTTTATTTATTAAAGACGTACAAGTTGAAATTATCTATTTAAATACGAAGTTGCATGAAATGTGCAAGCAATAGGTACATTAATTTATTTGTACTATTAAACACGATATTTTTTGTATCGAAACTTTTTTAAGAATAAAGCAACTCAACCAATAAAATAAAAAAAAACCGTATAACTAACTCACTTGTGAATAATAGCAATGAAAAAGTCACAGTTTGATTACAGGTGTCAATATGTACTTAAATGCGGTGAAATTAGAGCCATTTTATGCGCAAGTGTGTTGAAAATAATGGGTTAGAGTTACAGTGATATAAAGATGCCTCGAAAGAAAGCCCAATTTCGCTGACTGGTCGGGGGTCATCACACGTTGCGTCTACAAATTCTCGAGCTCAATTCATAAGCCTATTTACTCAATTGGATATCGTTCCGTCGGCAAATGTGACTAGCTCGCTCCTACTTCAGCCTGCTAGTATTTCAATAGTCTCCTGAAAACTGCAAACCCTGGTCTTTGCCTACCACTCCAGGATACATGCGTGAGTTTATGTATGTGTAAACTATCTGCGGGCCCTAGGTTGGGAAACACTGCTCTGGGCTTAGTAAAACACCTGAATTCTCTGGCGAATCGCTTCGTTTGTGATATTATGTGATCTCTCAGAGAGACCCGAGAGCCGTTAGGGCATAGTTGACTGTGCGAATTTCAATCGGTGGATAGTCCTACCACCTCAGTGACTCAATTATAATGCAATAGTTGAATATTGACGCCGAGAGCAAAGGGGTGTTGGCAGATCGGTGCTGGGAAGAGTTCCGGCGAATTATAATTTACGGCCCTCTCCCACTCCAGGGAAATAAGGCTAACTTGATTTTTACGTTTTTTAAACTTCGCCATTTTTCTCTTCGGTTTTGAAAACGACTGGCAATTTCTACGTGGAATATTTTTTACTATTTCGCTAACGACAAAGTTAATTTAATTAAATTCGATTCGGCCAATTTTTATTATTAATTGTTGACTGCACTATAATAACATTAAGTTTAAAACTTTCATGTATTATAGTTTTTACGATGGAGTAAAAACTAAAACCAAGTATGTATGAAACTTCCCCTGTGTTTTACTTTTTATAGTTTTTTTCACACCTCCTGCTCGACAATGCCTTATTACGTACCGTCAAATATCATCGTAAAGCATGGCCTTGTCTCTCGAGGGCAATAATAATGAAGAATTTCCCTAGGGAATAAAGTGATTTGAATTTAGAATGTCAAAATTCGCATGAAAACTATGGAGAAGCCCCGCATTGCAATTCGAAATTCGAATTGTTGTTCGAAACTCACCTCTTTTTTTTCTTTTTTTTCTGAAATACTGTGTCCTGTGACCGCGCGAAACACCAACAAAAAAAAGAAAAAAAGGCGCGAATTGCAAATACGAATTTAAAAGTTATATTCAATTTAAGTTGCTAAGCCGTAAAAGAGTGTGGACTTTATATTTAATTTCAGGTTTTAATACATATTTCAACTTATGCAGCCCTGTCTTTTTATTGTCTCCCAGATGGTGTGAAAAGTAGAGTATTCACCTCTGGAATAAAACATGTCTTAGTCTCGGGCGGTATGAACCCCTCGCTTCACTCAGGACTCTACATAACTCCCTCGCTTCGCTCAGGAGTTAAAATTTAACTCCCTCGCTGCGCTCGCGAGTTAACTCGGAGTCCTTCGCTCCGCTCAGGGTTCAATATGCCGCCCATGACATAATACATGGTTTTATTCCCTTAGTACATAATCTACTATTTTTCTTATTTGTTGAACATGTATCCTGTGAAAATTTTAACTCGGTCAAAATTTTAACTTTACTGGCTTAAGAAATAAGCCCTTCATAGATCAAACAGACAAACAGACGTCGCAGGCATAGTAATAGGGCCCCGTTAGCCTTCGGATACGGAAATATAGAAAATATTGGCACAATTTTATACCAAGTGTCGGCTTTTGGCACCGAAGCCAATAAACTAGAATTTGAAGGGTCAAGTTTCACAGTAAAATAAGCGCATCTAAAAAAATAAGCCGTAAAATAAGCAGTCGGAAGCCCCCAGCCGCAACAGGTCTCCTAAAGTTGCAACATGACGCAGTACCTACATACGAAACTTTGAGACGTTCTAATTATAAAGACATTCAGATGCTTCAGTCACGTCCGGTGAGACTTAAGGGGTTATTCCACTCGTCCATGGAATTCTAAGGCACGGAACTGCAAGGCGGGCTCTCGTAGTGAAGCCATAAAACGGTCAGCCGGTTAGTAATCGATTGGCGGTGCCGGTTGTGAGTACTTAGTGTATTTTTAATGCGCGTGTTTACGTGTCAGCGAAGTCACATCATTTCACTCAGATCATTTCTTAGAACTACAATTCATGGTTTGATATGACAATATGATGTACATTGCAGAGCCGATTAAACCACAGATTAACAAGTAGGAAGACCCGGCCACGCAATGTATATCGCAATAAACTATGAATTGCAGTTTTATGAAATGAGGCCCTGGACACCTAAAGTTGCAACACGACAAAGTACCTACATACGAAACTTGAAACGTTCTAATTATGAAAACATACAGAATGTTTCAGAAAAGTCAGTTGACACTCAGGGTTTCTTTTGCTTATCAACACAAACAATTTTTACTGTACTACCTATTATGATAAAAGCTTGTAACGGTGTATATCTGTTATTTTCTTTCATTCATACTACTTCACCCTTTGACGAAACACCACTGCTGACAAGATAAATAGATATATAATTAAATTACTACCACACAATACAATCACTAGACCTGGTTCCAAACTAGTATACTCTGTGCTATGGTAATCAGGCAACTTGTGAATTGCTTATTTTCCTATTTTATTTTATTTTGATCGAAGTTTTATGTTTACCACCTCTTAACTACAGTTTTCCGAAATCAAACCACAGTTATTGAAGTTCTACATTTTACTATCGTATAATTTACATCAAGAACCCTTCAGCTATACCGAACCCCGTTTTAACCTGTTCGTATTGATAAGTACATAGACATATTACGCAAAGAGAGTGTTTCGAACAAAATTCCGCTCAAAAGCGAAGCGACATACTTATACACATTCGCTCAATAAGTGTACATGTCCGTATGTTGTAAGAAACGTTCGTAGATACCTATAAATGTACGCATTAAAATAGTACACCACTAATTGTCTTCGCTAATCGATTTTTAACCGGCTGGACCGCGTTTCCTTAGGCTACAATTTATAATTTAATATGGCAATTCGTGGGTTAATCGACTTTGCAATGTATATCGAATTGTCATAGTAAACCATGAACTGTAGTTCTATGAAAGAGGCCCCTGGTCGTGTTATGACTTCATTTTGCGAGCCCGTATTGCGGTTCTGTGCCTTATAATTCTATGGAGGAGTGAAATAACCTCCTTAAGTTTCACACGACCTTTCTGAAACACCCCGTAGATTTGGTCCCAGATTTCTGGTGTTAACATCGTGTGTTGTTGTGTACATAGGAATTAATTAAGATGAAAGCGCGGTGCGGCGGCGGCGGCGGCGCGGGCGCGAACTTGGTGTCGCAGCAAGTTATGCGAGGTGTCCTGCGGTCTGCGGCGGAGACAGGGCTCCGCTCCTCCCTCTGGTGGCTTGCGACTCTCACGCTAGTTTAAAGCACAGTACGCCTGCAGTGTACGAAGCGTGCCCTGTTGTGTTGCCCTGCAGTGGCACGTCCCACTCACACGTTAGCTGTTCCATAACATTAGTATTGGATCAGATGATATTTTGTTCGCGATTTCGATATTTCCCCGTAGTAAATACAAAAATCTAAATATTTTTTTTTAGTTATAATTAGCCGATTTAGTGTCCCACTGCTGGGCAAAAGCCTCCTATTTAGCTATAAATATTTTATGTCTATTTTATTCATTACAAAAATAAAAAGTATACTTTATGGACTTGAATTTAAGAATTAATAGATTATATGTGGAGAAGACGAAGAAATTCCGCGTTATTACACTTAGGTTGTTCCTACTGACGGAGAGAACCGGGATTTAGTTACACCCTGTATGGTTATTATTATTATAATTCTCTATTGCATCAAGTAAATATTGTATAATAGGCGGGCTTAATACTAATTAGTATTTTATTCTAAGTGGTTATATCACTACGAGAGAAGCCGCGGGCACCGCTAGTTGCCAATAAAGCATTTTCGCGATTGGTTGTAAGACGGGATTTTATCAGCTGCATACATTTCGGCAAATAGATTTTTTCCATTTTGAAGTTGTCAATATAATATCTAGGTAATTCGCCTATTGTAAAAATGGTTTGTATTGACAACAAAACTTCTGTTTTTCAGTTACATTTGGAGATTTTGCTATACCCTCAAGGTCATAAATAATGGTGAAATCATTTATGAAATCGGATAAGTATTTTCGGAGATTGCCTTCTACATCCAAACTTAGAAATTTCACCTCTTTCTAATATCGGTGTAGATGAATGCAAGAATTAAGTGTAATCGCACAATCTTTGGTGTCCTAAACACAACATTATAATATTTTGGGAAAGACAAGTAACATAATTATGCCGCTGTACTTCTGTAAGCAGAGACGTACAACAGCCAATAATCAATTAATCATAATCAGAAAAACCGATGCATCAATGACATTACTAAAGCGTGACTAAAGCCAAGGACAAAAGCAATGAGATTGGCAGGGGACCGAGAAGGTTGTTGTAGGAAAAGAGGACATAAAAGAGGCCTACGTCTGTACGTCACTGATAGTAAGCCGGAGGTCGGCGGCTTAAGGGGCCGCTTTGAGAAGCTCAAGGAGAAATTCCCATGCAAACGTAGTCTGGTTTTTATGTACAAACGACACGCCGGATCGCAATGAAACTATACCAATACGTTTAAAGGACACAAATCGAGGTTTGATCGTGCTTAGAATTGGAAACAAACTTATTAAAAAATAAATTATATCATTATGAATAGTTTCTATGAAAAGTCTTATGAGGTTATCATTTAATTATATCTTGTTATCCTGTTGTAAGCACGAGCAAACCTTGATTTGTGTCCTATAAACATATTGGGAAAGTGTCATTAACATCCGACGTGCCGTTTGTAAAATAAAACCAAACTACGCCTGTAAGGGAATTCTTGATGGATCGCCTTAATGAAGTGGTTTAAATGACTCCGTTCGACGTACATTTGCAACATCGAAGTGCTCACATAGTCGTCGCAAAGAACTTAAGGTGTATTTCCGAATGCTGGAAGAAATCGTGGGTGATTTCGTCTGGAGAACGGGAGATTTTTCTTCGTATAACGTTTTGCTCCGAGACATTTTGTGCAGCAGACTGCAAAAGTATTTGTGCATTCTCATCTAGCCGGGAATGCGTTTAACTTCTATTCGAACTAATTAAAATATCTTGCGCGCTGAAATTGTATTTGGAGGTTTTTCGAATTTTTTGCTGTTAGTTCAAAAAATATTTATTTGTGTTTCAATGTTTCCTTTCTCGGTACAATAGCAAATCTTCTTCTCTGCTTTATAGAGCCCTATGAAAGATAACTTGAACAAAAATCCGCGCAGTCGGGATGTGCGTAAGAGCAAAAACTTTGTTAGCTATTTGTTGATTTGACTAAAGATCTACAGCCTAGAAACTGAGCCCAAGAATGCGTTTTAAAGCATTTTTTCTCAAAAACGGTCGAATTTAGCGGATATCGATTAAGTCCTAGTCATAAGTTGACCCTATGTTCTAGACTATTTGTTCTAAAAATAGCAATCGTAGTTGATAAGGGGCTCCATAGAGGAACACTAGACCCACCGAGGGAAAAAAACATAAATTTCATCTTTTTTTACAGATCGAATTTGCAAAACGTGACTGTACAATCTCTCAATCACGTAAGTGATTTTAAAATAATTTAGATACCAAATTTTCTTAATCATAAACAGAGGAGAAGAAAAAATATGTATATCCGTAATTTTATTATCTATCAAACCCTCATACCACATTTATCAAAAGTACACTCATTTTATAACTAGGACTAAAAATGTGAGATTTTGCGAGCAAGACATTATGCTCGGCAAAAAGCAGACTTAAACAGCCATTCAAATTAAATTTTGTATGAAGAATGCAAACCTAAGCCCAAACCCGGGTCTGGATGAACGCGTCAGTATAAAAAAATATTGTCGATTCCAGGATCGTCGACACCGTTTCCGATTTTGTCAAATGACCAGGAACCAAATTCCGGCATTTGTGTTATACTGAATATTTTAACTGGACAATACGAAATTGAAGAAGCTCCGAAGATGTCTTGACTAAGAGGGAAGCCCCACCGGTTGACAATAACAAACTCTTTGTTTGCGAGAAAACTGTGAATCAATCAGTTTGTCCTAAAGTCGACGAAGGTATGCGATAATTTTGTTATACACCATGAATTTTGGTTGGTTGGGAAGCCATAGCAAAAGAACGTGCCCTAACAATAGCTATCGAATATGCTAGTTTGTTTTTTGTAAAAAGGTAATTTCCAAAAATATGTCGACCCAAACTCGAATTTGTGAGAACCATTACTAGCCAGCCAGAGCAGTGTATGCGTGCCGCGGGTCATTGTTCTGATAGATGGAGAGGCAGTACTAATTGCTTGCGAAATTTTCGAAACAAGATTTTTCAAATCGAAAAACGATTCTTAAACTCATTTTTTTAATTTTCCAAATCAAAGTCAAATACAAGTAATATATTCACTACACAAACAAAATGTTAGTTCTTATTTTCACAATTAATAGATTATGTGGAGAAGAAGCTAACAAATAAAATCCACATTTATTCTTTTCAAAACAGGTTTGCATAATTAACAGTTTCCAACTTAAAGTTACACTACACTAGATACAATAGTCCCCGTTAACATTATTTAAATACCAGACATCTTTTTCTTCCAAATAATCCTTAATACTATAATGGGCTTTTTTGCACAGAGTATGCTTAACACATGTTTTAAACCGCGTCGAAGGTAACTTTAATAGATCTTAGGAAATCTTATTGTAGAACCTTAAACAGTGCCCCATAAGGATGTATTAACTTTTGCAAGTCTAAAACGTGGAAATGACAATGTACGTTTATTCCTAGTATCAATATTGTAATGGCTACCAATATTTTCGAAATTGCTGATATTTTTTCTAACATAATATTTTTAGAAATGTGTTGACTTGCAACTGTTAAGATGTTAGGTTCTTTAAAGAAATCCCTTAACGAGTCCCTACTACCTAGCTTGTAAATAAATCGGATCGCTCTCTTCTGCAAGATGAAGATCGTTTCAACGTCTGCTGCCGACTCCACAATGATATACCGTAGGACATACTATGGAAATAACTAAAATAAACAAGCCTAGCAGTTGCAATGTCACTGAGCTCTTTAATTCTTTTGACTGCATATGCTGCAGAGCTAAGCCTGTGTGCTAGTTTTACAATATGAGGACCCCATTATGGTTTTATTTAAGCTATACTGAGTTTTGGATAATAAAAAGTATATCAATATTACTATCGCTGAATTTGATCTACAATAAGATCCCTGAGGATTCAATAAATGTGTGAAGCACACTTTGTGCCAAAAAAGCTACTATAACATTAAAGATTATTTAGATGACAATGATGTCTGGAATTAAAGCCAGTTCAATGCATGAGTTTTAGAACATTTATATAAATCCTGTAAATTAAGGACTTGAAAGGACTAAGTTTGGGGTTTTTTTGTCCATTTTCTCCAAAATGATCTAGATTTTGAAATGGACACCTAGTTTAACTTGTAACGTTCATTAAGTCGCAGTTTCTCTGCTACTTTGAATAAAAAAATTGATTTTGATTTTTTTGATTTTGTTAGTGACGTCGGTCGGTAAAATTCTATTAATAGGATTTGTATTACTGTAGTTCAAAAAATGCCTACTTTTCCCCCAAATGTTCGCTCGCACAGCGCAATGAGTCCCATACAAATCTGTGCGCTCGGAGAAGCCAGCCTTAAGTCACATCCCGTATCCTCCACTAATGAGATAAAGATCAAGAGAATTCACAAAAAACATTTCACAAAATATGACATTAGTGATAAGGATATTAAATGCCCTGCTCCCTAAAAAGATGATGAGCTGTGATATAGGGACACAGTGCTCTATGAAATAATGTAATTAGTTAAAATATGTTTATTCGAACTCAAAGAAATTTGTTAAAGTTATACAGATAAAAACTTCGCCTTCGAAAAACGTTAAGGAGAGCACTCTGGAAGTTAGCTTTTAGGTAGGTAGGTATTGCTACGAGCTAGTGTGGTGCTCGTATTTGCAGGCTGGTAGTTTGTGTTATGATTAGACCTTTTCATAAGCATACGTCCTAACACTCTATGGGCATTTCCTGAAATAAATAAATAAATACATACATATAATAGGGGTTAAAGTATGAAATTGCCGTTTTATTGCAATAAGTTCTTTGAATTGACATAGAATCTTCATGGTTTGAGGTTTTCGAATGAAACTTTTTTCAAATGGTTTCTATGATGTTCTTTTTTTAAAAAATGTGAAACATTTGAATATCGACTTTCAATTGTTTTTGTTATTCAATTTAGACAAGAAAGATGGATACTGCGAAAATTCGAGTGATTTTTGAATACGAGTTCCGACGCGGAACTAACGCGGCAGAAACAGCCCGCAATATCAATGCTGCGTTTGGAGAGGGGTCTACTAATGAACGCATCGTGCGATTTTGGTTTAAACGCTTTCGTGATGGAAATTTCGACTTAAATAACGAGCCACGAGGAAGACCGCCCACACAGGTGAATAACAATGAATTAAGAGAGATAGTGGAAGCCGACCCTAGTCAAACTACCCAGGAATTAGCGGCATGGTTTAACGTTACCTTACCCACAATATTGACTCACTTGCGTCAAATCAATAAAATAAAAAAATACGAAAAATGGGTGCCTCATGATTTGACTGATCTGCAGAAAGAAACGCGTGTTGAAACTTGTGTTGCCTTGTTGATATTCAATATTCGATATTCAAATGTTTCACATTTTTTAAAAAAAGAACATCATAGAAACCATTTGAAAAAAGTTTCATTCGAAAACCTCAAACCATGAAGATTCTATGTCAATTCAAAGAACCTATTGCAATAAAACGGCAATTTCATACTTTAACCCCTAATATAAGAGAGTTTTATTCAACCGAAAAATTGGCTTAACAGATGTCGGCTGTTAGGCGTCAACCACTCCAAGAACTAGAGATATGACATGAGATAGGCTTCAAGTGAAAACAGAAATGTCGACTAATCCCGACCCCAGACGAAATAGCAGAGCTGCACAAATTCGCCGTCATTACACTGTAAGTGATAATTTACCGCGACCCTATTCTAGCGCAAGAGGGGCGTATCGCGTCTTCCTTTGCAGGTGCGTTGGCATTTGTGACCCGCGGTGTTTTACTGGAGGTAGCTGAAGGTGGTTAACCAGAAGAGGCAGTGGTCGGTCAAACTGTGGAGCGCTGCCTGCGGCCAGGCTCATTACCAGCTCATTACGCGACTGCAGGCGTAGAAATGGAACAGCAAGGAGAAATGCCGCCGAGAAAGTATATGGACGGTTCCGCTTTAAGTTTCAGTCACACACAGCGACTATATAATCGCTGCGAAAGCACTCGCATCGAATAATAGTCACAGCGAAAATTCGCTGTGTGCCTGTCACACACAGCGAGTTCTACACGAGAATTTCGACTGTCAGTACGCGTTTGTAGCCAGCAAAATTGAACAGGCTCAATTCCAGTCGCGGTGACTTCAACTCGCGACAAGTGAATCTATTTGCAGCGAATAGCCTGTCACACACAGCGAATACTCGCGGCGAGTAGGTTTCCGCAGCGATTAGTCGCTGAATGTGACCGAAGCTTTAGTGTCCAAACTCAGTGATATATTATTTTACGCCACATTAAACTGACACCTGCGTTAGGTACCGGAAAGCGAGTATCTGAGGTGTTCTTATAACTCAGCGTTGGAATCGTTATTTCGCGGTGGGCGTGTGCAGTACAGGCCATATACAGGGTTATTCTAGAAATAGATAAATAGATAGGTAGAGAACACTTTATTGTACATACACGAATAAATACTGAAATACACCAATGGGAGTTTATTTGAGAGATTTGCACCAAATTTTTCTTATGAGATTTTTTTGAGATTCATATTTTTCTCATTTTTGATTAAATTCGCGCTCCGCGATCTCTGGAGCTTCTTCGTATTTAATACATCCACTTTGTAGCATTATTGAACAGCGCGTTTGAAAAGCAAAAGAACCGTGAGCGCACATAAAAATATGGAATAAATGGAAAATTTAAAACTTGTAGAACTAAAGATGTTTTAAATGACACACTCTAATTGAAACCTGTATAGGCGGCTTGTGCTATACTTAAAAAACCTTTTAGCGCTAGATGTGTTCAGATTCAAAATCAACTAAATTCTTCGTCTTAGTGTATCCACGGTAAAGGATGCACAATGGCGAAGTTGCTTCAAAATTAGATTGGTGTAACATTGTATTTTTACCATAAAGGGCATAGAAAAACTCATAATGAAAAAATTTAATCTTAAAAATATTTTTTCTTAATGATCTGAAAAATACGAAAAATTAAGTTATTCTGATACATATTAGATTTAAATTAGACCTGTTTACTTAGTTTTTTTTTTACACTCTAAACATTATTTGTTTGTATTTATCATTATTTAGATATCTCTTTTAAGCGGTGGTAGCACAGTGGTTGGAACATTGGACTCGGAAGCGGGAGACCCAGGTTTGATTCCCAGTGCGGGCATGTACCTATGACTTTGTTTTCTAAGTTATTGTACATTTGTGAAGTTATAGTAGCAATACCACTCGCTAACGGTGAAGGAAAATATCGTGAGGAAACCTGAGTGTCTGAGCTATGCACATACCTCAGCGCTTGAAATCGCCAATCCGCGGTGGGCACGCGTGGTGATTAAGCCCATGCTCTCTCCCTGAGAGAAGGCTTGTGCCCTACAGTGGGACGTATATAGGCTGCTTATGATTTATCTTTTAACAGGCCATGTGGCTCCGACAAGGCCAAAATATATATTTTTTGTAAGTTCTCATGGTTTTGTCTCACCGGATTTTTGTTACTTCTGTTGTTCGCAAGAAATTGTAACGTGAGAAATTAGTGTAGACAATGTGATTTGAGCTTTGAAAATACTATCAACGCTAGAGCTTTGTAGTATTGTAGCACAAGTAAATGACTAGTTATAAGCTTGTTACAACTGACCGAATTGTATAAAGACATAATATATACGTACATCTCTAATTAACGGGTCAGAGTCTACGAGAGACTCTACTGGTACTACAACAGAGACCTTTGATTTACATCCCGTCTCCCTGCTCATACACAACTCGTACCCCCGCAACCCTTATAATACTTCAGCCTCAAAAATCTCCCATATTTACCACGAAGCACTAGATTTGTCTTCGACGCACGAATCAAAGGATTGTATCATTTTATTATTATTATCTTCTCTTTCGGTTACTTTCGAGGCAGTAATTACCTACTAAAGTGCATAGAAGCAAATGAGCTCCTGTCATAACATTTATGCTAATTATTTTCCGCTCTGTCCGTGTCACCCGAATACTTATTCAGAATTTCTGGGCACTAAACTACGTTGCTTATTTTGCATAAAAACTGAGTTACTCACTACAATCCCTCTCTTCTTCTCCGCTGTATTTAATGAGTGAAAACATCTTACTAAGTGGTGGACTCAATTATGCGAAGGACTCAAGCCCAGTGTGACCAGTGCGAAGCATCTACTGTTGCTTTATCATAGTTGTAAAAAACTTTTGTCAACAGCAATTTGAGCACAGATTATTATTTTATTAATATATTTATTTCAGAATAAATCCATGTAATAGTATAAGTAACAGAAGGACTTAGTCTATATTAGTAACTAAACCTAGGTAACAGAGAGAAAGAGTTTAATTTAAATATTTAGTGGACCCGCACACATGCGTGCAGATCCAGTGCCTGAAAATGTGGCAGTCAACTCCAACCTCCAATTACAGTCGGGATTAAGGGAACTCTTTCCCATTGAGATTTGTTGACTGACCTCACAGATTAATTTATTGACTGACCTCACAGATTAATTTGTTGACTGACCTCACAGATTAATTTGTTGACTGACCTCACAGATTAAGGAGAAAAGTCTGAGATTGACTTTCAGACGAAAGAAAAAATCTATGAAACTCAGACAGATGGGACTTTCTAAGATCTGAACGTAGGCGAAAACAATGCTGTTCGAAGAACGTTCGAGTATAGTGTCGTTAAACTAAATTTATTTTCTTTCATACGTTTCAAACGTTGATCTGATACGTTTAATGCTTTAAATTGCAAGAAAAACTCTTATTTCCACAATCTTAATTTTTTTGTTACAAATAGCCTCAAAGCAAATCAAAGCCATATCTGCTGAGCGATTCCAATCGTCTAACTGTCAAATTAGAATGGAATTTGGCAGTTAGAGCGCGTAATTAGGCCCCTGAAGAGTCTCGCTGTTCAATTTGTAATTGAAGTAAGGCAACTTTACTAATTCCAATGAATTACATCAGTAATTTTTAATGCGCTGCTTTAATAAGTACTAGCTGTTTCCCGTGACTTCATTCGCGTGGTAATTTTGATGTGTATTTTTCCGGGATAAAAATAGCCTATGTGCTAATCCAGACTATAATCTATCTCTGTGCAAAATTTCATCCGGATCCGTTCAGCCGTTTTAGCGTGAAAAAGTAACAAACATCCGTCCATACATACAAACTTTCGCGTTTATAATGTTAGTAAGGATAATTGTGATGCACGAACATAATAAAAATTTGCATAAATTTACAAGTAGGCAAATGGTAAGTGCTGTTCTGTTCTGTTCTGTGTGACAAAACAGTCGTTTGCGAGTACAATGAGCTCGTCACAAACTCCGAAAAAAGTTGTAAACCGAGTTGTTTTTAAAACTCACGCTTTGTTCGCGTCTGCGGTTAAACAGATCACGTTTGAAGCTTATTTTTAGCCTCGTAAATGTTTTCAATCCATAAAATGGTTGCAAACAATACTTAGGAGTTGGCCTCAATTTGACCTCCTTGTGGCTTGTCCTTGTATTGTATGTACTCTTAAGAATACAACATGTATTTTTTACTTTAAAATGTCTGATTATAGTAAGTTAGACCTGAGCAATTGTATTATATTATATTATTATACTTGAGCACTGACCCTCATAGGTATGTAAATATCTCAGATACTAGGTTGTCCTCACGACGTTCCGTGTGGCGCCGGATTAAGAATAGCGTCACTCCATTTGCTTCCGTGGAAGTCGTAGGAGGCGACTAAGGAAATAAATTACTAGGAGACGGGCAGCAGCGTCTTCCTGAGATTCTAACGCCTGCCAAGCGTGGCAATTATGGCAAAACCCCTCATGGTCATGAGAACCACGAAGGAGGCCTATTTCCTGCAGTGGGCGTCAAATGGCTGATTATGATGACCTCACGACGTTTTCCTTCACAGTAAGCTTCAAAGTTAGCAAAATAATTCATTGGTAAATGTCCGATTATTTGGTAACTTTTTGTACACTTAAAACAAATGTTTAGTATAACTCGCCAGTTTTTAAAGAAATTGAGATTTTAATTACACCCTGTATATAGTGCCTCAGGCGTCGGTTAAGATCATCTGTACTCGATTCGACTTTCGGCCAAACTCAATAATCTACGTGAGCGAAAATTTAATATGTAGATACAGTTCATTACAGTGTTTACGTGACGTTATTACAAAATTATTTCACCAAGAAAAACAAGGAGCGGTGGTAGAGGAACGGTAGAACGCCGGTCTCACATACGGGAGGTCACGGGTTCGAATCCACGGCATGTACCAATGACTTTATTTTCTAAGTTACGTCCATTTGTGAATTTGTAGTAGTAATACCAGTCGCTAACGATGAAGGAAAACATCGTGAGGAAACCTGAGTGGCTGAGGTTTTTACACACTTCGGCGCTTGAAATTGATGATCCGCGATAGGCCCTCGCGGTAATTAAGCCCATACTCTCTCTCTCTCTCTCTCGGCACGTATAAGCCACTAAAAAAAAAAAACAAAAAAAAGACGAATGCAGAGGCAGTCAATAGAAGAGTGTGTTCTCAAATTAGTAATGAAGTAAATCCTGGTCACAGACGTATTATTCGCTTAATCGCCCTTTATCTCATTAAATTAAGCAACTTCTGAAGCATTTCTGATTTCAGCATATTTCACAATGGTGAACTCGCATCAAACTTATTTCTTTATTTATTTAATATCGCAATAGGAGCTTACAGTTTCTCAAAGCGCCCAAAGTTTCCCAAATATTCGAGTAACGTTGTTTTTATACGATAGAGAAAATTCAAAATGAAACCATAAAAACATTTAATTTTCGGGTTTTAGTGGTGTCAAAAATGCGAAATATCAAGTTACTATAATAAAAAAAACTTCTAAGATTTAGTTTTTTCAATGAATTCTAAGTTTTATAATGAGGGCGTAGACGCATAAAAATTACTTTACGAGACTAGAACGACTTTTCGACTTGTAATAGTGCGGGAGCAGGACAAGTGATTGTGTTATGTGGAAGTTATTATTATTAAATTTTGTAGCCTACTTCAGTGGTCGCTGAACGATTAAAGGGCTCTTTAAGCACGCCTTTAGTTCGTAATGTGTCACGCTCAGAGGACGTCTTAAATAATCTGCCTAATTGTTCCCTGCCGCTCTCTTGTTCTAACAGACTCATGAAATAACCGCGAATAATTAAACGGAATAAACCTAAGCACAAAAATTAGGCAGAAGTTCTGTTTCAAGACTAGTGATAGTTATGATCGATTATTGGTTTATGATCGACGAGATCGGCGTGCGTGCATGCACCGACTAATTAATTTTGATGAAGCGGAAAGGGTCTGTGAGGATCGTGGCAATTGGCAGACCCTGGTCTCTGCCTACCCCTCCGGGATACAGGCGTGATTTATGTTATCGCTCGTATCCATGCTGAGCAGGGACCTGGGTTTAAAAATACAAGCAATAGAATTCGGAATAACGATAAAATATTACTCACATGTGAACGACCAGCCACTTGTATCCACCACAGGGTCCAATTCAATAGCCTCCGTCATTGAGAATGTTTTGGAAACCTTAAAAGGGTGAATGAATGGCGTAGAGCCCAGTTTTGTGAACAGTGCTTCTGAGTTTTAATTGACTAATCGCACTTACGGTTATTTTCCCGCAACCGCGTACGGGTGAATCAAATGAAAAATCGCACCGCAAGTATGTGAGCTGCAACACATTTCATACACTCTGTAAATGCGGGAATATGGATTGCCTGCTAAGTATGCTAACTGCTAGATCGTTTCAGCCCTTGTACGAACACTTTTACAAACTGTACTGTAGTTTTTCTATGAATTCTTAACAGCACATAATATACCGATGGCCCAACGATATTATTAAGGTCCACGTCCGCGACCTCTGGCTCACCGTGCCAGTGACTCCCAACTGAGCAGAGGTCGCGGGTTCAAGTCCAGGCATGGGTGGAATTTTTAGCCTCTAAATAAGTTTTTAAAATTCTATTTTTATTAATTGTTATGATTTATTTTAGTCACAAATCTATAATTTTATGGTAAATAATGATTTGTGTTATGCTATATGTGTGTGTGTGTGTGTCTCAAAGCGCAAATAAATGTTTTATCTATCTAGATAAGTCTTCTACCTCTGTCTAGTTGCTGTAGTGTCACAAGCTTCCCTAATTGCGGATTATATCACTGGATTACGCTTTGTGTACATCGCGACGGATTACGCAAGTGTATCTAGTAAAGTAAGGAGACTGTTACGCGAACACGTTATGGTCGTGGTTGTATTTTGTACAGTCGAAAACACTTCTATATTTTAGGTGGAAAGTTGCCTATAACAGAACTGAGTACAGTGCACGGATGTTGTTTAATTTAATTGAATGTTGATTTCTTAGTGAGGACGATGAGTGATTTCTTTGGATTAGGTAACTCTCTTATGAGGGTGCCTAATACGACAATTCCCATACAAACAAAGTTTGGTTTGAATGTACATTCTCGCACAATCGTATTTTAATTTAATGGTTTTAATTTACTAACGACATACCGGATCGCTATGAAACTTTAGCAATATGTTGGAGTGAACGAAAAATGTAATCAAAAACATATTTCAGCCTTGTTAAAAATTATACATTTAACATTTAATTATCTAATGAATAATCATGAATAGACTTTAAATGTCTACGTATGAGCTTCGTGAGTCATTAAAATGTATTCTTGATTGAAGTTTCCACAAAAAGATTTTGCGGCTTTAATTTATTCTTTATTCAAGTATTCTCAACTCCAAGCACGATCAAACTGTATTTATGTACTCTTAAGGTATTGCTAAAGTTTCGTAGCGATCCGACATATTGCTTACAAATCAAAACCAACCTACGATTGTACGGAATCGCTCACAGGAGACAGGCTTTGCCTAGTGTGTTAGTCAGTAATTGCTTCGGCCAGATGTCGCTGCCTGAACGTAATACAGTGAAGTTTGTAAAGAGGCTCGAAACTTCGCCGATGCCTGTACTTGCCCATTAGCTCAGTTGGAAGAGCGCTGGCATGTTTTGCCAGAGGTCGCGAGTTCCAGTCCCGGCATGGATGGAATTTTCGGTCTCGAAATAGGTTTTTGAAATAGTCAGCAAATGTTTAAATGATTTAAACGACAAATTTCAATCAAGTACCATTTACTTTTTAAATATTGTGGGACTCGCTTCTTGTATCTCTTCTTCCTCTTAAGCACAAGAACCAAGTTGAAGCTTTTAATGTAGAGCCAAGTCAAGCCAATACTGATAAGATACATACCCGCGGGTGCTGCTCTAAAATATCAACTTAATCGTTGATATTAATTCTACCAATCTGTTTGTTAATCCGCAAGGATGTAATTATGCCGAGAGCTATTCGGTATACCTACCAGCAAATAACTATTTTTAAGCCGAGGAGATGGGCCTTTAAATAATATGAAAGTAATACTTCAGTGAAGAACAATATTACTACGTCCTCGTTGATATCACAAAAATAAACAACGTATTGACAGCAATCCCTAGCAATCACATATTCTTATCAGACAAGAATCGTCGTATTTTTAAGGTTCCTTACCCGAAGGGTGCCAAACGGGACCCGGGAAGAGTTCACTGTCCGTCTGTCTGTCTGTCTGTCTGTCACCACGCTGTATCCCATGAACCATGATAGCTAGGCAGTTGAAATTTTCACAGATGATGTATTTCTGTAGCCGCTAATACAACAACTACTAAAAACAGAATAAAATAAATATTTAGGGGGGCTTCCATGCAACAAACGTTGTCTAAAGACAACAATTGCAATTATACGAAAAATCTTTTATCATGACGTTACAATGAAGTTCAAATCATAGAAGAAAATTTTCACTAGCAACAAGTTCGAAGCCATTGACAGCGCTGCTAGTGACCGTTTAGTTACTGACCGCAAATGCTGCAAGATTGACCTGCCACTCAGCCGAGAGCGAGCGTCTTGACCACGTCAACGTACCGTCAGCCAGCCGACAATAGCCTTTAAGCCCTCCACGTAAGACACAAGCAGGGAGACAAGTTGTCGGCCAGAGATGGTAAGATATGCCATGTCACGTCAAACGCGTTGACGTTAGACAGAGGCGGTTAACTTGATCACAGCGGAGATTTATCTAACTTCAGTTAAAGACGTTTTGTGTATTTTGCCGCTTTAGACAAAGGATATACCTAAGTGACCAATTTGCGATAAGAATGTTTTAAGGTCAGCTTAGGAGACGCTGGTGAGATGATCTCAATCATCATCTGCCAGACCGATCTGAGGTGGCCCAGGAGGGAAAACTCCGGACAAAAGTAGGGGAGGCCTTTGTCGAGCAGTGGAACACAAACATAAAGGCTACACAAAAAATATGTACATATCTAAAACGTTAATTGCGATTAACATTGTAAAAATTTTATTGTGTTCGAATTCTAATGTTTGGTAAAAAATTAAAATGATTGTGGCAAATGGAGATTAGCGAGTTTTAAATGCTTTTAGTCCTTCATACGTGAAATCTTGATTTATATTGTGGTTTCAATATCGAGCAATACCCTAATGAAATAAGTTTTCCAAGTACTATCGGATAATAACGGAAAATTGGTACCTGGGCTAAATATATAACATACATAACCAGCCTATATACGTCTCACTGTAGGGCACAGGCCTTCTCTCAGGGAGAGAGTATGGGTTTAATCACCACGCGTGCCCACCGCGGATTGGCGCTTCTCTCAGGGAGAGAGTATGGGCTTAATCACCACGCGTGCTCACCGCGGGTTGGCGATTTTAAGCGCTGACGTATGTGAACTCAGACAGACAGTCCTTCACAGTTAGCGAGTGGTATTGCTACTATAATTTCACAAATGTACATAACTTAGAAAACAAAGTCATAGGTACATGCCCGTACTGGGAATCGAACCTGGGTCTCTCGCTTCCTAGTCCAATGTTCTACCCACTAGGCTACCACCGCTCTCAAATTAAATAATGAATTCAGTTTAATCAGTAATCACAGGTTAAAGTGACTTAAAATGAGCCCCCAGTGATTCCTCAAAGCTTATTATTTAGAAGTCAATCTCTCAACCTGTCAAAGGCATTTGTTGCCATTTTGATACTAAGGGCTTGCTTGGATAACGAGAGATTGATTTTTCCAGCAAAAATTACTGTGTCAAAACTTTTGGGCCGACATGTTTTTCATAAAGCTGACACTGAAATCATGCATTGACTTGGATTTGATCAGAGTTAGTATGTACAAAACGAAGTGTTTTGAAGCACGAGTCTTAATTTATTTTGAACTGTATTTAATTTTGTTTTTAATATTTTAAACATTATTTAAAACTATTGTTGTGTTTACAGTAGCTAAATGGTGCTTAAAATGTCATATTTAAAAAAAATTAAATGTGAACTCGTAATTAAATATGGATAATGAAAACAAATTGTTACCCTGAAGGGCCAGATAAAAAGTGCCAGCTAAGGGGTTGATAAAAGGAAAACTATCACGGCTAAGTAGGCTCTACAAGGTAACGAGTAATAGGCGACCAACTTATAAAGTAGAAACTTCGTCTTAATTGCATTGGAAATTTACTATGATGAAGTGGTAGTTCTGTAAAGCAGGTGAAAAGCCCCTCCTTCTACGAAACCCTACACTGCGCGTATCCCGACACGCACTTGGCCGGTGTTTTGAAGTAAACCGCTAACTGACAGCTGACCTTTTCGAAACACCCAGTACATTTTTCGCTACTCTACAAGGCCAAGTTAATTTATTTAATTATATTTTTATAGATTGGAGAATCATCAGCTTACAACTCATACTAGTTGAATAAAAATAGGTAGTTAAGGTGGAACGATTCCCTTACAAATGATTATTTCCAAATTTGTTAAAAAAATTACATAATCATACACTGGAATTATATCTGTCTGCATTAATTAAGATTTTTATTTGCGCCAATACATATTATTTCCTTGAATAAAACTGTACTTTCATAGGTTAAATAAGATCGATAATGTTTGTATGGACTAAATCGTCGAACTCATAGCTATTAAACCAGTGTTTTTTTTAAAAAACTGTATATTGGTGCAAATAAAAATCTTAATGAATGCAGACAGACATAATTCCAGGGTATTATTATGTATTTTCTTAACATATTTGGAAATAATCATTTGTATGGGAAACGTCCCACCTTAAGAGCTAATATGATTCTCGTATCTGACGTCTCGTCAGACACACAACTTACGCTAACTGTGAACAATAACTTTGAAAGGATGATTTAGTCTAAGTAATTCCGATTTGCAAGATTTGGTTTAAGCGATTACAACGTTATTGCGGTTCCGGCGTAATCACGTCTTAAATATTTGCGCAGACGCTCCTTACAAGTTTCAATTTCATCTCGAGAGCAGCCGCGAGACGACCAGTGCTTAAACTGTTTTTTTTCCTTTTTTTCTCTTCATGCTTAAACTGCATGTTTTGCGAAGGGACCCATTACATCGGCAGCCTATGTACGTCCCACTGTAGGGCAGAGGCCTTCTCTCAGGGAGAGAGTATGGGCTTAATCACCACGCGCGCCCACAGCGGATTGGTGATTTCAAGCGCTGAGGTATGTCAATAGTTCAGAAACTCAGGTTTCCTCACGATGTTTTCCTCCACAGTTAGCGAGTGGTATTGCTACTATAACATCACAAATGTACATAGAAAACAAAGTCAGAGGTACATGCTTGCACTGGGAATCGAACCTGGGTCTCTCGTTCCCGAGTCCAACGTTCTACCCACTAGGCTACCACCGCTGCTTATTAAAAATCTCCAAAAAATGATTGAGATCAAACATAAGATAAATTCACGCCTGTATCCAGGAGGGGTTGGCAGAAGTCAGGGGTTGCTACCTGTCACGATCCTGTCAAACCTCTTCTGCTTCATCACAGGCTTCATCAACATTCATTAGTTGTTTCATGAACGCACGCTGGAAGAAATCACTGGCTGGATAGCAGTTTAACCCTAGACACCTAACCTTCGTCGTTTCGACGAATACGCGACAGAAAAATTGTTGTATATTTTTGGTGCGTGTGCGGATAGCCGTGGTATCTCTTGTCAACTCGGTGTTTGTCACGGCTTGGCGAGAAATTTTACAATAATAGGTAAGTACGTTCAATATCGCAATTTGTGACGGACATAAAATTGATTTTTGTACTGAATGGGCGAATTTCTTGTAATGTCTACAGTTTAAGTTTACCCTTAAAATGAACAACTACTTTTTTTATTATCTCTTTTTATTATATTTTTGATAAGAATGTCAGTTTTGATCTGTAGAAACGCGTGTCATTTTAAACAGTAACAAAAATAAATAATTGTGTGTGATAAATAACTACAAATTATTTTATTATGCCTGAAATGTCAATGCCATAGAGGTGCCAAATACAAAAAAGTTTTATTTCAAACTTAACACTTCAAAAAATAGTCGCCGAATTGACGAGTAGTTAGGTATTATGGGGTATCTGAGAAGGCTAGGTGTCTAGGGTTAAAAATAATGGCTCAAACATAAATAATTCTACTTTGCACAGTGATAAAGTTGTTAAACTTCAATAAAATAAACCCACTGTAATAAAATTATTTGCTACTTCCAAATAATTTCTTAATAGACAGTTTTATGTAATCTTCTTAAAATAAAGCTCAACGCGTTTTGTAAATTAAAAAAAAGAAGGTGGCCACAACATGCTTTGCTTAAATTCACCAAAATCTCATGGCTCAGTGGTATTTTGTCAAGATCCGGATAAGGAATATCTAGGTTTGGTTACCAAGCAATTATTTTAAAGCTACCTAATAAAGGATGATCCGGATACTGATCATCCGGGTTCACTTCCCAACTTATACATTTTAGCACGGATTAGTGCAACAAAGAATATAATCATTTTAGTACAGCGATATCATTTCGATGTAAAACCTAACTGGAAAGTGGGTACTCGGGGCTGCAACTGATGTAAATTACTTCAGCCAGATGTCGCTGCCTCTACGTAATACAGAGAAGTTTGTAAAGAGGTTCGAAATTTCGCCGACGCCTGCACTTGCCCATTAGCTCAGTTGGGAGAGCGCTGGCACGGTTGGCCGGGGGTCGCGGGTTCAAGTCTCGGCATGGGCGGAATTTTTAGCCTCTAAATAGTTTTTTTTATACATTTTAAAGTTAAGTTTTGAAAACATTTAAGTTTTTGTTAATAAAAAGTAGCAAATTTAAAAGTCATCTTTAAACTATCCGTAACATCCGTAACTATCCGTAGATCAAACCCTAGTAGGCTTTTTTGCTTTTTTATTTTCTTATAGTTTTTTAGCTAGTTTCTTATAGTTTTTTAGCTAGCATTAAATATTGTTAATTTTAAATAAATAAGGTTTTTGTTTACAACAGTGTACATTTCGTCGAGTTTTAAACATGCTCTATCTGTACTCTCATATTCAGTGGCCGGGGCGTTGGACTCGATTCCGATGGTTATCAAGAGCTATCTTCATGATTAATGGACCCCGCACTCCCTACCATAAGGGAGCGTGCTTCTTGCAGGATTTCCTAGGCCATCTTTCATCAAACTTTTTACGTCCCGTGTCTACTCCCAATCTCTTGTATTTAAATTTATTCAGCACTTTTTTGTTTGCAATGTCTTTAGGCAATTTAAAAATAACGGGAGGAGGATTTCAATTCTCTCGTATATTTTTCTCTGTGTATTTTTATGTAGCCTAGTGGGTAGAACATTGGACTCGGAAGCGGGAGACTCAGGTTCGATTCCCAGTGCGGGCATGCACCTATGACTTTGTTTTCTAAGTTATGTACATTTGTGAAGTTATAGTAGCAATACCACTCGCTAACTGTGAAGGAAAACATCGTGAGGAAACCTGAGTGTCTGAGCTATTCATATACCTCAGCGCTTGAAATTGCCAATCTGCGGCGGGCACGCGTGATAATTAAGCCCATACTCTCACTCTGAGATAAGGCCTGTGCCCTGCAAATGGACGCATATAGCATAAGCATAAGCAGCCTATATACGTCCCACTGTGAGCGTGTGTGAACACCTCGAGCCTCAGGTTTCCTTATGATCTTTTCCTTTACGGTTAGCGTTTTTTATGTATGTTCAGCGATAATTCTTTACCAAGTTATCTGACTTCATTCATTCTTTTGGTAGCAAGGGGATATAATACCTCTAGGTTGATCCCTTTGGTTGATTCCGGTTGGTGAAGATCTACTCGATGAGATCCTGAAGAAAGTCATCGAATTCTGTTTAGTGCTTGTTTTCCCTGAAGTCGTTCATTTTTGTCAAAAAAAGTAGTTATTTCTTCGCAATGTTTTTCGCTTAGCAGTTACGAAGTGGCTATGTTCATTAAGTATAGGTTTGCTAACATTTGTGTAAATATTGAACGTTGTCCGAAGGTTTAGTCGACCTGTCATTCAAGCGTATGAGCTTTCGGCCTTTGATATTGGACATCAAAGAGGCTTTATTGAATCGAACTACTATATTTTACCCCTCCGTACCGCCGGATCGGCCTTTTTCTGGAACTATATTCGACTTTTGTGTTTCATTTCTATGTTTACAGTGCGATGGACAAACACTACCTAGGTACGGAATAAATACCCTGAAGGGACTAATAGAAACTTTTAGTCTTTAATTGTAATAACACTTTTGTAAGCACTACACTTTTACGTTTTACTAGTTGTTGACGGCGACGATCGTCGTATCCGGGATGAAAAGTAGCCTATGTGCTATTCCAAGACTATTGAACTATCTATGTGCCAAATTTCATCCAGATCAATAACTGAGTAACAAATAGCCTATGTGCTATTCCAAGACTATTGAACTATCTATGTGCCAAATTTCATCCAGATCAATAACTGAGTAACAAATAGCCTATGTGCTATTCCAAGACTATTGAACTATCTATGTGCCAAATTTCATCCAGATCAATAACTGAGTAACAAATAGCCTATGTGCTATTCCAAGACTATTGAACTATCTATGTGCCAAATTTCATCCAGATCAATAACTGAGTAACAAATAGCCTATGTGCTATTCCAAGACTATTGAACTATCTATGTGCCAAATTTCATCCAGATCAATAACTGAGTAACAAATAGCCTATGTGCTATTCCAAGACTATTGAACTATCTATGTGCCAAATTTCATCCAGATCGGTGACTGAGTAACAAACATCCATGCATACAAACTTTGGCATTTACAGCAGTAGCAAGGCATGGTTTAAACTAACATTGTCGTGAGTTTCTTGTCACGTCTTTCAGTTCGCTGAAACCGCTTGCTACGAAAACATGATGCCTCGGCGAGGGCAGCAACTCTGTGACCACGTGTCGTGTGCAATTCATTTATATATCATTGAGTAGAGCAAAGTAGCAATTAATCAGATCCTCTTAACTCGTGCCGCTAGATGGCGCCAGTGCTGCGTAACACATTGCGCGGTTTGAGCTACAAATTAACGCTTACTAGAGACGTTTTACGTTAAACAAACGGCCGTGTAATCTGGCACAGCCCCTTCTGCTTTTTTTGAGTTTTGAAAGTCACTCGATGCAATGCGCCCAATCCCGTTTGACAGTAAGGTGAAGTAGAGCTCTGCAGTGGCAAATGGCCCGAGACAGCCGCCACCGCACGGGCGGCTTACATCCTAGTGCCTTCTAGGTCTCCGCTGTCAGCTACAATTTTAACAGCGTTGCACCGCGATGCACTCCAATGTGACAAGGTAGAAAATGTTTTGCACTCATGCAAATGTCTTTTTGCATTTCACGATTTTACCATCAGAACTTTCGTATCTACTTTGGTTATTTAGAGAAGAAGTGCTGCCAGCCTTTTGGAAACTCCTCGGCGCCAGTGGCCTAGATACAGTTTTTTTTTCCTTTTGATTAATACGTTTGTAAATAGGTCCTCCCATTTCGGAGGTTGTGGGTTCGAATCCCAGCAGGCACCAATGACTTTGTATTTTTTTAAGTCATGTGCAATACCACTCGTTAACCGTAAAGGAAAACATCGTGAGGAAACCTGAGTGTCTGAGGTGTTCATATACTGTAGCGTTTGAAATTGCCAATCAGCGGTGGGCACGCGAGCTAATTAAGCCGTATATAGGTCCACCTTCCTACTTTTTTATGTAGGCTTATTTGTAAATATTAAACTTTCTGAAAGTTTTCTTTTAGTTCCAGTGATGATCATCAGGTGATACGGTAATACTCATAGATGTTTCTTCTTCTTCGATGCTTTTAACTTCTAGAGGAGCATAAAGGCTTTAACAATAATTGTTACTTCTGATAGCTGTTGCGGCGACTTCCAATTCTGCCGCTCTACTCTTGGCGCTAATTTAGCCAACTTACGTTACAATTGAGTTTAGTTATTTATTAGTGCACCTAAAATATGCATTCAGTTTACGATGCGCTCTGAGGTTTCAATAACTTTAATGATATTTCTTACGACTAAAACGATTTCTAAGTCGTTATTTCTGACTATTGCATTTAATTGTGACGCAATTTGAACACAATAGCGTCGAGAGTAGAGGGGCAGGGCAGCTAGTGATGATCTCATAAATACAAACAACTTTTGTTACGAGACCAACTCCCAAATATCGAAAGAATATCAGCTGTTCAATAGTAAATTTTGGTATTTGGGGCGGTGAATGTATCATGTGCCGAATATGTTTCACTGGACTTAAGTCAAAGTCAAAAATTTGTATTCACTATAAAAACAAAATGTTTACTTAATGAACGTCAAAGCTGTTAGTTTCACAATTAATAGATTATGCGGAGAAGAAGCTAACAAAGAAACTCCACATTTATTCTTTTCAAAACAGGTTTGCTTAATTAACAGAGTGCATAATCCGAAACACCAGGACAAGTCCAGTGAAACATATTCGGCACATATCGTGTTAACATAACGTGTTAACACAGGGCATAAGACATCCCCAACGCATACATATCCGAAAATAGGGTGTCTACTGTCTGGACGAACTACTTTTACTACAACGTTTCTATACGCTCTAGATTGTTAGTGCCATTATAGAATTTTTCTACTTTAAAATATGACAAAGTCAAGCACATATTAATATAAATCCTACTAATATTATAAATGTGGAAGTTTGTGAAGATGTTTGGATGTTTGGAGGTTTGTTACTCAATCACGCAATAACGGCGAACGGATTTGGATGAAATTTGGTATGGAGATAGTTTGAGTCCCGGGGAAGGACATCGGATACTTTTAATCCCGGAAATACCCATTCCATGCGGACGACGTCGCGGGCAAAAGCTAGTTAATAATAATTAGAGCCAATGCCCACGACGACTCTTGTACGCGCTTCTAAGCGCGTTTTGTGATACGATGCAAATGCGCTGCAGCATAGAATGCGTTTTGGTTCCATTTTAACGGAAGCGCCGTGCTCGCACGGGAACGGTGCGTTCGAGGGCCTAATTCGCACCAAATCCTGAGCGATTCAAATTCTGTCAAATTCCATACTAATTTGACAGTTAGAGGAATCGCTCAGGATTTGGTGCGCGTAATATAAGGGCGGACCGCATAATATATATTATAGTGGCCGTTGGCGGTGGCTCTAGATCTAAAGCAGGCACGGTTGGGCGGGCTGTCGCACTCGATTTAGATGGTCAGCTTCTGTTCTGTTTGTTACTTAACGATAAAGATTATTATCTATCTAGCAAAAGAGGAATTTACAGTTGCAATACTTACGGTATCTACGCTACACATTGAAGGTCTTACACGATTTCTTTAAAACAATCCTTAGAGGCAGCTTAAATAATGTGTGGTTACGTTTTTCCCTTTACCGCCGACTACGTGAACTGCCTCTGAGGACTGTTTGAAGGAATGGTGTTTTTATAAGTAAGTCAATGACTGTAATGTTATTTAAATCAGTTTCCAATCAAATTTGTAAAAAAAATATAATTGTAGTGAAAAATATTATATTATCTTGAATTATAATGTGTATCCAATGATTGTTATTAATTTATTATTGAATTGAATTGAATTGAAATAATTGATTCACTTAAAACACAGTACAATGACAGAGTACAATTTTAAATTATAAATTAAAAAGAAAGAAACATGCAAGTACTGGCTAGTACACTGCGTTTGTGAAAGGACCCGACTCAGCATTTGTCACAAAAGGGGTACCTTCTGTAACGCTGGTATTCTGTCGGCACCTAATAAGTAAAATAAATAAAAACAAAAGACACACAATAGAAATTAGGAAAAATAAAATAATTAAATAATAATATAATAATAATAAATATGTAAATTTTCAAATATATAAGCAGATATTTTTAAATATAATATAATAAATTAAATAAATTGTTTTATATTTAATCAATTTTAACTTGTCATTGAAGTGTAATATTATTATTATATTATAATATTTCTGTAAATTGTTACTACTGTTCTGCATGTGATCAATTTTGAATGAATAATTGATTAGCTTTTGTTTTCTTTTTAGCATACTTTGTATGACGCTTATGTAATATTTAATTATTTATTTTTTTAAGTTATTAAAAGGGACGAGCTGAAAACCAGTGCTGTGACTATGCATGCAGTCACGGCAATAAAGCTGAGCCTGTTCCTTTTTACCACAACATGTGAATGAAAGAAAACTTTATATATATTATTATTGCAAAATTTGTGGTAAATAAAATATTTTCATTTTCACTTTCACTTGAAGACTGAAGTCATTATCGCAGAGATCTGATTAAACTGACTAAGGTATAGACGACAGGTACGATCGATTTGGGTTATTATTTTCTATTTCCATCATTAATACGAAAAAATAATCGGTGATGCTGTTCTGCTCTTTTTTAAGTTCCCAGTCAGTGGGAGCAGCCGATAGTCCTGACTGGGATGCCCGTTACCCGGCAGGAGTAGAAGATTGAAATTTATTCAGTGGACTTGAGAATGAACGTAGAATGAACGTAGTTAACGAATGAAAAGATTTTCCGGGAAAATTTTACCTTCGGAAAAACCTTAAACTATTTTGGGTATGTTCAAGTGTTAATTAAAAAGCTAAAATAAAGGGTAATATTGGGCTACTTTCCTAAGTGATGTGAAGGAAAACATCGTGAGGAAATCTTAGTGTGCTAGGTGTTTACATACTTTAACGCTTGTAATTGCCAATCCGCGGTGGGCGCCCGTGGTAAGCTTATACTCTCTTTGTGAGAGAAGGCCTGTGCCCTGCAGTGGGACTATGTATGCGTAAATGCATGCAGATAAGCTTAAGTATTTTCAACATCTAGTTTTACAGTGCGTTTTTATAAACGTTTAGACAGACAAGATAGCTCAACAGGCATCAGAAAAAGTTTCGGCCTTATTGAAAGACACTGACAGAGCCAAACTTCTGTCGCAACTATTGACATACACGTGCCATTATCCAGACCGTAGTTCAGCACAATTGTGGGCTGAGCGGGTTAGTCTTCACGGTAATTACCACCTGTCCACCATTCAAGTATTTAATATATTTTACCAAGTACACGATAACATGACTGTCACAGGAGCCCGAGTGTTTCGGAGACTTTGTAAAGTGAGTGGTACAGGTAACAGTATATTTTTGTTTGTTTGCGTTTAATTAGATTCACGCTAGGCTTGTGATTTCACAAAGGTATCGCTTTAATTTATTGTGTCATATAACGGCGTTAAATTGTGATGACGTTTAAGTAAATGAACAACACAAATAAAAGTGCGCTCGACAATTTTGAGAACAACTGATACGAATTTAAATTAATTATGCGAAGTATGTCTCAATCGATGAGATGAGTTCTTGTCGAACGCGCAATACGTTTAAATTTGACTCGGTCATAATTATATTATGACCAGGATTAGGTCATAATTAGGGTTACCTAGTTAATTTACATGTGAAATTTTATTGACGTTAAAAAACGATGCACAAAACTCATAAGAAAGTAAAAAAATAAACCATTAAAAATCGTTTCTTGTGGTTTTACGAGTACTACCAAAACTAAGGTCGTAGGGTCAATTCCCGCTGCCGTACTTATAATTATTTATTAACTAACAAGTTTTATTTATTACCAATTACCAGGAGACGGGCAGCAGCGTCTTCCTGAGATTCCAACCGCATACTGCGATCGCCAACCCGCCTGCCGAGCGTGGCGATTATGGCGAAACCCCTCATGGTTACGAAAACCACGAAGGAGACCTGTGTTCTGCAGTGGGCTCATGATAATAAGTTTTTCATATTAAGGGGCTCCAGGGAGTAACAGTAGCACCACCGAGGAAAAAAACTATATCTTTTTTTAAAGATCGAATTAGCAAAAAGTGTCTGTACACTCTCTCAATCATGTTAATAGTGATGGCCGCGGTGAACTTATGGCAAGAAACCTAGTACTAGATGGCATTAACGCCAAAAACGTTTTTTTCTGCATTTACGCCAATAACCATTTTTAGCGTTAACGCCATCTAGTCCTAGGTTTCTTGCATTAGGTCTTAAGAGGTCTTATTAGGTATTAGGTCTCAGGTTTCCGATCCTAGGTTCTTTGTCGTGGGTCCAAAAAAAATACTGTTAACGTAATTGAGAGACAGTACAGACATTTTTTGTAAATACGATGTAAAAGAAGATATGATTTTTTTTTCTTTGGTGGCGCTAGTTAGCCCACTGTGTCCACTTAATGTCCTTGTCTGGTTACCATGGCACAAGGTATTCTACTTTGGGACCAGGATAAGTGATTGTGTTGCGTGGAAGTTAGTTATCATTAACCAGCCTTATCCATGTCTTGTCTTGTATTATGTGTAACAGAGGTAGGTATAATACCCGGTAGATATTTTGAACAAAAATTTACATAGTCGGAATGGTAAATTATTCAGTCATTTGTTAATGTGACTAAATTCTGAAGATCCTGTGTCTTCCACCAATGAGAACCGAAATACGTCCACGCAATTTTAAATACATTTGTTCAAGTTATTTATACGGCGTCATAACAATCTATTTTATAATATAAATAACTAATAATAAATCTGTAAGGGTCGGTCATGGAGTAAGTTAGTTTGTTTTCAGAGATATTATGTTTATAGGCTCAATATATGATACTGAAACTAATTTCACGATTTTTAGAATTTTTTTCTGTATGTGTGTATGTATGTATGTATGTTCCTCCATAACTCTTAAACCAATTATCCGAATTTGATGAAATTTGGTATAAAAACATATAGACATCTGGGACATAGGATAGGTTATTTAAATTCTAGCTCCAGTTATGATAAGACGTGGTCCCCATACAAATGCTGCTTCGTAAAAATCGAAATGTACGCGAACGGAGTCGCGGGCACAGCAAGTAAATAAATAAAAATAGATGACCTCCACACAACACAATGACTTGTCCTAGTCCCAAACTAAGATACCGTCTGCTATGGAAACTAGGCAAGTGAAAGGTAAAAAGACTAAATGACTGAAAATCAGCGCTGAGGGATCACTTCCTCAGCACCACGCTAAGTCAGCTAGCTGCCTTTTGTGGCAACTTAAACACACCACAGGCTACATTTATGGTCCTGTTTTATTTATTTGTTTTGTTTGTTGTGTATTTAGTTCTCATTCTGTTGTTGTGCATATTATGTTTCGCAGTATACCTGCAGTATACCTGAAGAAGACGAAAAAGAAGAAAGACATTTGTTATACCAACAAGACACATCACAGAAACAAAATAAGCAGATATATTTTGTTTCTGTGATGTGTCTTGTTGGTATAATAAATGTCTTTCTACTTTTTCGTCTTCTTCAGGTATACTGCGGTATTAGAAATCAAAACTCCGAGTTTCGTGACACCAACCCCAGTCTATCACCGATAGATACTTTAGAAGTAGCCAGCTGTGTTCAGTTCTATTGTTTTGACAGGACTAAGTACAAGTTAACAGCCCTTCTATCAATCAGCCGACGCTGAAAATCAATAGAGTAATGCCTACGAACCAGTGAACGTCAGTGGTTTTGTCATGGACGACATACAATCGGGCCTGAAACTGTTTTGCCCCATTACTCATCGTCGGTGACAGTGGCAAAAACTAATCTGACTGAGTCGTATAATCGCAGTTATCAAAGTAAAACATCGCAGCGGCAATGTGATGGGTTCGACAATAAACTTTGGCCTTTGCATCTACGTAATGAGATGATTATACAACCAGTGTGTGTCACCAGTGATGACTTATGACACTGAAACGTGGTCTCTCACTATGGGCCTCATAAGAAAGCTCAAGATCACGCAACGAGCTGTGGAAAGGGCTATGCTCGGAATTTCTCTCCTTTGCATCTATGAGATGATTTATACAGCGTCCAGTGGCACCTTCACTCATACTAGATAGGTGAAGGGACCACTCGGACGCTGCAGTGCCTGTCACATATTTTTCTTAGATGGAGTAGGCTTGCCCAGCACCTATACCACCCACAGCTTTGTCGGCCTAGCCCACAGGAAAGACAAGTCAATAAGTTCGGAGCCAACCAAGCCGCGGGTTTCCTCACGGTGTTTTCCTTCACAATTAGCATAATAAAGTATAATCAAATAGGCTTTGTTGATTTCGTGGGAAAGCGTCATTATAGGACAAGGATCTCGCGGGAAATTGGGAAAATGAAAGTCGGTGATGGGCATGCTGGGCCGTTCAGTGAAAATGGTTTAAAAGTTCTTGAACGATGGATTTAGCTTCTGTCAAATTGTGACTGGGGGGGGGGGGCGCCTCCCTCAACTGAATAAAAGTTGGTCCGTCTAAAAGGTATTATTTTTTATTTGACAGTGCTTGTAGATGTTTTATAACAGATTTTATGAAGGCTCGATAGGTATCCCGATTTAAACAATTGAGTTAATAGCATCCCTCCACAGTACAGCGGCCCTAAATAATACTCAGTAATTTTTATATGGTTAGCAATATTTTAAGGAAATGTTCTTTTTATTACAACAACCGATAATAGCAATGGAGTAGTATATTTTTTTAAATATTCTTCATCTTCAACCTTTAGTTAGGAAACTTTTAATCTCAATTCGTAGATATATTTCTAAGTCATGATTACGTTACGTTAAGAAGTTAATTCCCTTAAAATTTTCCTAATGTCTTCGACTTAACTTTGTAAATGAACCAATCATTTATAGACAGATAAAAAGTTTAATAACAATATTCAGAGAGTTCATTGGAAAATTTGAGACAATAATTATTTTTTGAGATAAAAATAGATAAACATCGTATTTCCCGGGATTTAAAGAAAAATAACTTAAAAACCTATTTAGAGGCAAAAAATCCACCCATGCCGGGACTTGAACCCGCGACCTCTGGCTAACCGTGCCAGCGCTCTCCCAACTGAGCTAATGGGCAAGTGCAGGCATCGGCGAAATTTTAGGCCTCTTTACAAACTTCTCTGTATTATGTACAGGCAGCGACATCTGGCCGAAGTAATTTACATCACTTGCAGCCCCGAGTAACCCATTTTGCAGTTAGGTTTTTACATCGGAATGATATCGCACATGATTATATTCTTTTTGTTGCACTAACCCGTGCTGAGGACAATTAAAAAAATACATAAAATGGACTTAAAAGGAAAACTACCACGACTAAATGGGCTTTACAAGTAAACGGTGGCGAACTTGTCGAAGGAAAACTTCGTATAAAATCCATTGAAAATTACTGTGATGAAGTGGTTGGTACTGTAAAGCAGTTAAAACCCGGTTTTTGAACCTGTAATGTAATAATATACTTTCCTAAGTGGTATATTAATGCAGCCTACGCGTCCCACTGAAGGGCACAGGCCTTCTCTCAGAGAGAGTAGAGCTCAATCACCATGCGTGCCCACCGTGGATTGCAATTTCAAGCGTTGAGGTATGTCAACACCTGAGATACCCAGGTTTCCCCACCATGTTTTTTCTTTACAGTTAGCGATGGCTGCTACAAATTCGCAAGTATGTGTAATTTAGAAAACAAAGTCATTGCTACAGGCACGGGGTTCGAACCCACGACCTCCCGAATGCGAGGCCGGCGTTCTACCGCTGTACTACCACTAAATGCTCTCAATAATTTGATACAGAAATATTTTGCTGGGCAAATATTTTCATTTATAAAAAGACGTCCTTAAATATTGTTATCAATCTAATGAAACGTACTAACTCGGTGTGATGGTAAACCGGGTCGCGGCGGTCCGATGGACCCGCGATGTACATGTCAATGGAGGGTTGACATTCATCGGTATTCGGTATGCGAATAAAACGGTTCAGCATTTTGTAAGAGCACTAGGACGAAATATTATTATAGGACTGTACATTAATCAATCAGCCCGTATTTGTCCACTGCTGGACAATTCCACTCCTGGCCACGATACTACTTTTTGTCCTCGGCCATTTTCGTCCAGCCGTTGCCAGCAATGTGGCTCAGTCCCGGCCTATGAACTAGGAATTCGATTTTATAAGTTCCGTACATTTGTAATATTTAGTAAAATACCACTCGCTAAGAGTGAAGAAAAACATCGTAAGGAAACGGCCCGATCCTTACATTTAACCCGACTAAGCTGCGAGGATAGATGCTGGGCACTACACCGTCTGAGTGGTCACTTGACCAATCTAGGGTAGATAAAAGTTGCCACTAGGTGCTGTATAATCCATAGAATTTATATGTAAAGCCAACTGCGTGTCGGGGAACGTGCAGTGTAAGGTTCCGTATAAAAAGAGTTTTTTTATCTGCGTTACAGAACTAACAACTTCATCGAAGTAATTTTCAACGGATTTTGTACGAAGTTTTGCTTTATAAGTTGGTGGCCTATTACTCGTTGACTTATAAAGCTGACTTAGCCGTGATAGTTTTCCTTTTAAATTCATTCTATGTGCTACTGCCCTGAATTTTTCACGTTTCTACAATCAACCGTTTAGTCAGGAGAACGGGGAAGAACCCCTAATGTGCCAAACCGCGGACAGAAATTAAAACGGAGGGACTTGCCGAAACTATAAGGGTTCCTTGTTGACTACAGAACCCTAAATAAGGTCTGTATTATTAATCACCGTGGATTGACGATATTAAAATGATTATGATATATCCTTTTTGTTGCACAAACCCGTGCTGAGGAAAAATTAAAAATCAATTTAGAGGCGAACGGATAATACAGAGAAGTTTGTAAAGAGGTTCGAAATTTCGCCGATCGAAATTTCTGGACTTGCCCATTAGCTCAGTTGGGAGAGCACTGACACGGTTAGCCAGAGGTCGCGGGTTCAAGTCCCGGTATGGATGGCATTTTTATCCTCTAAATAAGTTTTGATATTAAAATGCATAATTTTATGTTTTCTTGCTATTTTTGTTAAGTCTTAGTCATTTTGCTCCGTCAATCAAGAGGTATAAATAGAGAAGCTAAAATTATATTCTTTTTGTTGCACTAACCCGTGCTGAGGACAATTTTAAAAACCTAAGGGACCTTCAAGTCCCGGCATGAGTGGAATTTTTAGCCTCTAAATAGGTTCTTACAGAAGCCATAGTTATATATTTTAAACCGAACCTGAACGTACCGCATTTAAGTCAACCGGTTGAACTCTAGCGCAATAATGAACTATCGCGTTTACAATACAATTACCGCATTTATTATTCTACGTAAGTGTTTTACAATACTTTTAGATTCGATTAGAATGCGTGATGTGTGGTAGATCTAATTTGAGTATATCGATTTGGATATAATTTAATTTATAATTTCGGTGTGCGTGCATGCAACGACTAATGAATGTTGAGGAAGTGAAAGTGATCTGTCAGGGTCGTGGCAAGTAACATTCTCTGGTCTCTGCCTACCCCTCTGGCATACAGGCGTGAGTTTATGTATGTATGTATTTATATAATTTGGAGTGGATACTAACCTTCCCCTGTACTAGAACGGGTATGTCTCGAGGCGGTTTGATAGACTGTTAATTTTTGTTTATTCTCATGTGTGTTTTTTACTTTATGTTCATGACATCTTTTTTACATTTTGGACAAAATGTTTGTGGATTTCTTTCATATTCCTGTGAATTTAAGCATATGTTATTATGTGTTTAATGTATCATATGCCGGCAGAAACCTCGATAAGGTGCTAATTAAAGTTATTATCACGTAACGCTGAAAAAAGATGAAAGTAAATCGTAATAGAAATAGATTTAATGCCCCAAATAATTTGTTCTTCATTTATAGGGTGCTTTTAAAAGCTGGTTAATATTAAACAATATCTGCGAATATAACTGTACCGCTGCGGTTGTGGTCATGAAAGTAAACGTGATTTGATACTTACACCGCGACATTTTGTTAGTCCATCGCTCGCTACGAGCGGCTACGGCGCTTAGCATGGCTACGGAACCGCGTAGGATGGCTACGAAACCGCGTAGCACACGGTTAGGGCAAGTTCGCTTGAGTCCTATTGATAACTTTTTCCTTTTCTTTGTAGACTTTATAGCGTCAGTTTCAACATAGGCGTTAATTGTAAAATGTTACATGGCGTCAACGAATTCGTGAAATATCTTTAACAAATTATAAGCATTGCAACAATAGGGATTTTAACACGATGTGTCATAAACCTTCATAATTTACAACCCTAATTTATTTATCAATTTAGTTCCCATACAACATTGTTGATGATTTCAAATTCATTCCGGTATATTCTCTAAAAATGCCGTCGAACCATCTCCCTAACATATGTCACCATATAAATTCTCAGCAGGTTCCACCCGGCAATGTGCCTCCTGAAAGATTTGTGAATCGTGCAAAACTTACCGCTCGATCGTTCGTCACAAACTTTGTGTCGGGCGCAGTATAGGACCTCTGCGGCGTCTCGGGGTGGACTGCCGGCGGGAGCGCCGCGGCGTGCTTTATACGCGCGAGTGCGGGGGCGCCGAGGGGCGGGGCTTCTGCGCAGCCGAGAACGTAGGCTCCGCCCCTAGCAGCGACAACTCGCTGACGTCACTGATGACGCCACGGGACCTAAAGCGCGAGATGGTCGAAAAACTTCATGGCCGCCAAGCAGAAGGGCTGATAGTTTTTGGGCGGCGTACTATAATAGTGCCAAAGAGACCCCATTAATTTGCCAATAAGTGGCTGTCTGTATAACTAGCAGATGAAGGGTTGAAATATTCACGGAACTCAACCATCCAATAATTTGCGAGCAATTTCCTGTAAAAATTGTATTTATTTAAGTTTTTTTTTTTAATTAGGCCTGGTTGACACTCGACCCCAGTCATGCCTAATGGTAAACGAAGACGCGGTATCTTCAAATTCCTTAAAATGGGCCGGCAAAGGACGCTGAACGTTGACGAAGCGAAAGATATTGGTCAGGATCGTGGCAAGTGTCAAATACTGGTATCTGCCTACTCTTCACGGATACCGGGGTGAGTTTATGTTATGTCAGTAAATACGTAACGTCGACCAAATAGGGGGTTTATCAGCAAAGGGCTAGATTAAAGTATCTGAAACCGTGAAAGTACCGTGCTTGCAGTAACTACGTCAAGTGGAAAGGAAAATGGCAAAATCCTCTATTTGGTCGACATAGATCCGCCTGGGGCGTCCCTCCTCACCGGGGCGTTTTTAAAGAATTTGAGGGGACTAATATGAGGACTGATTTTACAGAAAATTGTTCCCAAATCATGGGTACGTGAATTGCCGTAACGAGTTTCCGCTGAAACATTCTAAAAAGCTTATCAGAATGTTCGCTCAAGTACCCAGGTTATTGAGGTTAGTAAGAAAGCGAGATGCTTAGCTGAAGTAAGCTATTGTATTGGCTATTTATGGGCCGAGCTGAAAGCAAAGCAAGTATGATCGGCGGATTGAGTCGCCCTTTACGATGTGTTACGATAGTGTGACCTTTCCGTTGCCTTTATACTTCTATCGGTAACCACGTTTCTTAATTGCTAATAAGCATTACTTATTAGACGAGGTCAATCGTCGAATCCAACTCGGCTGGACAGCATTCGGGAAACTTAGAAAAGTCTTTTCGTGTAATATACTTCAATCGCTCAAGACAAAATTATACAACCAGTGTGTGTTACCAGTGGTGACCTGTGGCACTGAAACGTGGTCTCTCACTATGGGCCTCATAAGAAAGCTCAAGGTCACGCGACGAGCTATGGAAAGGGCTATGCTCGGAATTTCCCTACGAGATAGAAAAATGAGAAATGATGAGGTCCGTAGACGAACGAAAGTCGTCGACATAGCCCAGCGGATAAATAAGTTAAAGTGGCATTAGGGGGGGCACACGGAATTGATGACCGATGGGGCCGAAAAGTTATCGAATTTTCGTCATTCATCATTCAGCCACAAGAAGTCCACTGCTGGACATAGGCCGCCTCTATGGATTTCCAAAAAGACCGGTTGGAAGCTATTTGCATCCAGCGTCTTCCTACCACTTGGATGAGGTCATCTGTCCATCTTGTGGCTGGTCGTCCTACGCTGCGCTTGCCGATATGTGGTCTCTATTCGAGAACTTTTCGGCAGCATCGGCCATCAGTTCCGCGTGCTATGTGCCCCGCCGACTGCCACTTCAACTTATTAATCCGCTGGGCTGGGGTCGGTTTTAAAGAGGAAGCCTTTATTAAAAATGTGGGGCGCCTTCTGAGGAATCGTGGCATGGACAACCGCTCTGGGGTGTATTGATGATCCTGATCCTGATGCAAAGGAAGATCTCCCTTACTCTGCGTGCGTTAATGCTGCCAGCTTTATGGGAACCTTTGGGTCGGACATGTCCCGGAGCGGTTTGATCGACTGATTTTACATTATTTGTTGTATGTGTGTGTGTATGTAATAAAAGTAAGTGAGACCGGTAAACCAATATAAAAAGCGTACAAGATCAATTGAAAATTATGTTGATGAAGTTGTTAGTTCTGTAAAGCAGATAAAACCCTGTTTCCACTGAACCCTACACTGCTTGTGGTCTGACACGCACTTAGCCAGTTTTAAAACAAGAGAATGAAAATGAACTTCACATAAATAAGAAAATTCCGGACTGAAGCGGATTCGAACCCGCGTTTACAGCAGAGTATAAGCTTTCACCAACTAAACCATTTTTTAGAGTCTGGGTGAGGTCCAAATGGCTTCGGGTATGGTCAAATGAATAACATGCAAACCATTTCTTTAGTATCAATAATTAAACCGCTTTTAGTAAAGAAAAGCTTAAAATTATTAAATACTTTTCTTCGTTTTTTTCATTTGGTCAATTTATTTTTAAGTGACTAATAATGCAATAATTTTAAAAATATTGTGAACCTTATCTAACCTTAAATTTAAGTAAAAGAATTAAACACACCTATACCTATTTTTATACCCTCTTGGAACCTCTGCCTACCGCTCTGGGACTCAGACTTGACGAGCTCAATTTGCATTTAAAAATTAATAACCGTCCTTCTGGCGCAGTCGGGTAAAAAAAATACCGAATATTTTAAAGTTTCGTCTATTGAAAGTGTTCGATACTAGAGAAACAATTTTCACACTCTACATTTTTACCCCACACTCTGTTTGTGTGAAAAGGTCATAAAAAGCAATAAAACAAATACCTATCGCAAGCAATAGTCTACCGACTCTGTCAATAAAATTATTCTAACAATTATTGCTCGTAAACTGTGAAGTCCAATAACGATTAAGTTTTATAGTATTTGACACTACACTCGCTGACAAACTGAGAGAATAAACTTGAAACAAATGCTAATTTTAGTAATAAAAGAACGATTGACCCCCGGTTTCTCGTACACTAACGATCTGCTAATCAACTGTTAACAACAGTCAGCAGGAAAAAGTGCAAACAAAAAAAGCAACTGACGGCTGTTAACAGTAGATTAACAGATTGTTAGTGTACGAGAAACCGGGGGTTAGTTGTCAACTAGATTCACCGTGGCCCCTTTAATGAGATCGATAATACTCTCCTGCTCGTAAGCCCGCTAGCAAGAAGGTGCTATTCATCTCTTCTAGTTCTAGTTTGACTGGAGATTTCCGCACTTAAGGCCACTTGATAGCCACCAATAACTTTAAAAGCCAAAATAACACTTCTTACAAAAGTAGGAAAAACATTTTGACCCCGACCAAAATACGTTTTCTTTCACAGTTAGCGAGTGGTATTGCTACTATAACTTCACAAATGTACGTAACTTAGAAAATAAAGTCATTGGTACATGCCGGGATTCGAACCCACGACCTCCCGAATGAGAAGCCGGCCTTCTACCGCTCCGTTACCACAGCTCTTTATTTATCTCTTATGCCTATAGGATAAATATCATACCACAAGATAATATCGTCGTTCATATTGCAAACTGTCACGTGTCAAAAAATACGACTGTTTTTTCATCAAAATAGTATGAAAATTAGTAAATTAGAAGAAAATTAAGCCGCAATAGTATACACATCTAATCAGACCGAGGATTACGATGTCTTGCACGTGTGATAGAATAATTTTTTATACAATTTCGGTGAAAAAACAAAAATCGTATTTTTTTGACATGTGATATTTTGCAACATGAAGAATCGACATCAAACAGATTTCCGAGCTTTCAGCTATTTACTTACATAATAAGAAGCCTATATACGTCCCACTGCAGGGCACAGGAATCCTCTCAGGGAGAGAGTATGGGCTTAATCACCACGCGTGCCCACCGCGGATTGCCAATATCAAGCGCTGAGATATGTGAATAGCTCAGACACTGAGGTTTCCTCACGATGTTTCCCTTCACCGTTAGCGATTGGTATTGCTACTATAACAGCAATTTACTTAGGTACTTTAAAAAACCATAATCAAAACTGAATTTGCATAGATATTTACTAGTTAATTTTTTCTTTTTACAATTTTTCGACGTTTCGGTACTTTGGCAAATGCCGTGTCCTCGGTAGACTGAGGTGACAGGCGTACCTTTTTGAAAGCATTAACTGCTAGTTTACTACCCTCGGCTAATATTACAAAAAAATATTTTGTTACGTTCCAAAAATAAAAAAGTCGACTAAGTGCGAATCGGAATTGCGCACTGAGGGTTCCGTAGATACATATACACTAATATTATAAAGAGGAAAGTTTGTAAAAGTTTGCTAGCCTTTTATATGTAAGACGACAGATGTCATAGACATATTATTAGCATCAAAACGGCGGGACAGCAAAACAGCAAAAGGACGGCCTCACTGAACACGTTGCAGGCCAGCGGCAACAGCCTCCACCAAGTCGTTGCAAGTTCAGTGGGTTCGCCATTCTTGCAAAACTGGCTGCTAATGAACGCGCCTGTGTTTCAGTCATGGAGCAAGTAATCACTATTGCTTTACTGTTACTTTAAAGGCATGCGCCAAGTAATTTTACTATAGTTTTAGCTAGTTGCCGGTTTGTTTTAAAAAATTATGTAGTTTTATTTTTGTCACTTTTTTAGGAATTCAATTTTATTTTATTTTTGTGACATTGCTGATGTTCGTAAAATATTTTGTAAACACAATGTTTTGTAAATTATAATGTATATGGACAAATAGTCTGAAATAAATAAATAATCATTAGTAGCCTCTGGGTGCAGAACTCTAAAAAGGTGTCCCAGTGACTGCCACGTCAGTTTACCAATAAAACTATAAAGCTGGAAACGGAACGAATTCGTCATAAAATTCAGATATGACTAGATTTATGGTATAAATTATACAGGGTTATATTTTATATACGCGATTGCTACAATATTTCCATTAAAGTTTGTCATTTACAACAATTTTTAATTTTAGGACGTTTGATAATTATTCATAAATTTATAATTTTTTTCTGCTTTTTAGTGACGCTGTTTGATAGATAATATATAAAATAAATTGTAAGAAAGCCATTTACTGGAGGCTGCAAACGCTAATACAAAGGTGCTACAGTACCGTACAGCTCGGATTTCACAAGTTTACGTAAACCCGGATGTAACACAAGATATCAGTCTGAGAAAAACTCATAAAACAAAAAAGTTGAATCTCCAATCGACGTATTTCAGAAATTGCGCATTTTAAAAACCACCCTGCGTAGACATTGGCATGGCCTCCCCGCGTCACGCCACCTCTTTCTGTCGTCGGCCATTCTCATCCAGTCGCCGCGCCAGCAAACTGCCTCAGATCATCGGCCCAGCGAGCTGGTGGGTACCTCACGCTGAATTTGCCAGTACGTGGTTACTACATGGCCCACATGTACCCCACTGTACACTTGATAGTGTTTAACGCCCGTTTGACGAGCGCATGACATAAACGCAGCAGTAAACCTTAACTGAGCCTTAACTGAACCGACGTCGAGCCACCGTTTATTAGGGTTTATTCCTCGTTGCGAATTAGTGGCTGTTAGTCGACCAGTGTTGACTTTACATAAAAGTTTTCGAGCTACAAAACTACGGGCGCTGTTTTCTTTTTTGTTGTTCATGATTATTATGATGGTAATCAATCAATCAGCCCGTATTCGTTCATTGCTGGAGATAGGCGTCCTCCAAGGTACGCCACTAACTTCTGTTCTTGGCCAAATGGCCACTCCTCATCCAGCAGCTGAAAGCTTCAGATTGTCAGTCCAACGAGTTTTGGAGCTTTGTACCACATCAACTATGCTTCTTCAATTTTATACGTCAGTAAAGTATAAATAATAATAAAGTAAAGTAAAAGGTGTTTACAGACATACCTAAGCCGAATACAACATTTACACGAGTGCTGACTCCCACACTAAGCAAATCTAGTTCTCGCATGACGAGGACGTAAAATTTGATAAAATTGTAAATTATCTTTTTTTTATACCACATCATCATCATCAGCCCTTTGACGCCCACTGCAGGACATAGGCCTCCCTCGTGGTTTTCATAACCATGAGGGGTTTTGCCATAATCGCCACGCTTGGCAGGCGGGTTGGCTATACCACACCCACTCAGAAAGTCTCGTCTCAGAAGTCTCAGAAAGTCCCGTGCTCGTTCATAACCGGGTTACAAAGTTTGTCATATCTCCCTTATAAATGTGCGGCGGCAGAAGTTATACGGAATTTCATTCCTGCAGGAATGTTGTATGAAAATCTATACCTGCTTACTACAGCACAGGGTATCCTAGTTTGGTATCAGGACAAGTGATTATGGTGCGAGAAAGTTATTATTATTATTTTTTTTATATTTTTAATACAACTTAATTTCATTTTGTAAATGTTCAACATTTTTGAACCACTGTCGGTTTCTGTTTAGTACCTAAGTAAAAATATGATTCTGTACCCATCGCCAACTTTGATCACTGTCAGTTCATCATAACCTGGTCCTCAGTATACAGATTACCGTCTAGTGTAGGGTCTAACGGTAAACTCTTGATTGTCAGTATCAACCATTTCCTATCCTAATATCTAAGTTAATCATACTAATAAAGTGTATATTATTTTATTAGTAAGTGGTTTAAATAAATTTCTATCGTATGTTATCTTATCGATTCAGTACGAAAATGCTTCGGCCGGCCAGACATACGGACATCACCCATACACGAGCATAACGCCCTCAGCAATCGCCAGTCTCGACCATATAGCGGGGACCGTGGCACCACGCCACCACGCCACCATTCGCGAGGCCTCTGGCAAACCCGTGTGACCAAGTTCTTGTCAGTTATCAGTACATTTATTGATATCCAGTCACAGCGTCTGTACGTTATCTAAAAAAGTATGTTATCTGAAAGTTGATAACATACTTAACATACCTAATTGGATAATAACAATGATTACGTCGTTAAATTGGTTTGCTGCCAATGGCTTACATTATTTAAGCATCCATTCTGTAATAAGCCTTTTTAAACGGCCTTTTTAATTAATATGACCCTAACACACAGGTAACTTTTATTTTATGACTAATATTCCTGAAGGTGTTTGACCCTAAAAAGTGACGAGTTGGCTTGGGAAAATATCTCACGTAATAGCATAAATTAAATTAGATTCTGAGTTTGAATTTGCAATTATCAAATAAGGTCACCCATATAAGGAGCAGTGGTAGCGGACCAGTAGAACGCCGCCTTTCATTCGGGAGGTCGTGGGTTCGAAACCTGGCATGTACCAATGACTTTGTTTTCTAAGTTATGTACATTTGTGAAGTTGTAGTAGCATAGGCACTCGCTAACTGTGAAGGAAAACATCGTGAGGAAGCCCTAGACGCTTGCTACGTACAATGGCCCAACTATGAGGGTAACTTCCAGTTTCTCGTACACTAACACGCTGTTAATCTACTGTTAACAGCTGTCAATTCAGGAAAGTGCATACAAAAAAACCACTGACAGCTGTTAACAGTAGATTAACAGCTTGTTAGTGTACGAGAAACCGGGGGTAAGTGCGGAAATCTCAGGTTGAACTAGAACTAGAAGGTCTCCCAGACAAGTTTTCAAATGTCAGGGAAGGCAAATGGGTGCTACGAGCACGTCCAATCATCTCGGTCAACATGGGGCGTGTTGATTGTGGACAGATTATGTTATGTGTTTGCTTACACACACGCCGGACGAATATCTATAAGTGATTCGTGTCGGCGATGTGGCGTCATGTATTGAAATCACAAAGGAACTTACTGGAACAGTGAATTTTAATCAAAATTAAATGCACATTCCGTAATTAGTGCTCCGAACCGATAAGTGTCGGTTCAGAGCACTGACCACTGATTGTAATTGACATAAATAAATTACACGCAATAAGCTATCTCAATAGCAAAAACCTTTTCCTGCTCGTAAACATATATAAAACAGGCCCCACTATTTAGTATCAAGGACAGATTAGTTTCGCGGGTCTGGGTCATATTTTATTTTATACATTTTTTAATTCAAAACCACTATTATCATGATTGAGAGATTGGTCTGACATTTTTTGCAAGCGATATGTAAAAAAAGATATAATTGTTTATCCATTGGTGGTGCTAATATTACTGCATGGACCCCTTAATAACGTGGAGATCGATAGTTAAATTCATAGTAATGCGCGGCATTAGAATTGCTATACCTGCAGAGCAAGGCTATTTTTGTAAGGAAAATTCTGCTTCTTATAAGCTACGTGTTTGTGTGGTGTTAAATGAAAGATAGAAATGCGAGGTACAAATAATTCTAATAATAATATAAGACCCATATGAATTCCGACCCGTAAAACAATATCGACCCAGACTGAAACAGGTAGCCCGACCTTAAATCTACTTAATACTAGAGCTTAAGCTAGACTACGTATATTAAAACTACTTAAATCTACAGGGGGCGCCAGGACGACTTGAGCCATTGCAGGGACCTGCCTCGCCCATTAACGCCGGCGGCTAGCTCAGCCAAGGGACGATGTATGATTATAACACGGCTGTATGCCTTATCCAAAAAAGGGCTTGACCTTAGGATGCAACAATAGTTGCATTTCGTTAGCTTCGCAAGGCAATAGTTGTCAAGCTAGAACAAAGGAAAATCTTAATTTGCGTACCCCTTCTTGAATGTTACTATCACACACACTTTATGATGCCACACAGCAACCGGGAAAGCCGAGCACGATGGCTAATGCTCAAATTAACATGAAATTACTTATATTTCGATAATTAGCGTAAATTTCATTTCATCATTACGATGCACAAAATCTGGCAAAGCTCTCCAACCGAATTTCCGACTACCTGCCTTCTTTCAAATTTCACGTCACGAGACTACCCTCAAAATGATGACGCGATAGGATGCGTTCATAATTTACATGATAGTGCTACTAAGGAACATAACAATATTTGTACTTACATGCCGAAAGCGTTAAAATAGATAACCCAAGACTGCCCTTCTCCTACGTGTGTGTCGACACAAGTAGGAGAAGGGCCGTTGTGTAACGTCTTTTCGTAACAAACTAATGTAGTTTAATTGTTATTTTCGGGGTCGTCCACTCGGATCACAGAAACGGATCACATCAAATCAAGCAAAATATTCCACTCGGATCTAGTGATCCGAGTGGACTACATTTTTAATTATATTTCCTCCATTCGGATCACACCATTAATCTTAGTAGGAATGTAATCGATATTTTTCTATAAATAAAATACAGTAAAGTCGGACTTGTCCCTTCTCTTCTTGTTACCAGGAGAGCATGAATTGATAAGAGCCACCAAGCTCAGCCATTTGTATAGTCGACAGAAGGTCAAATTTTACATTTTTGTTGCAAAGTCAGCCTTAATGCACGTATGTTAAGGTTGACGTGCTATCGACTGTGATATTAACGCCACAATGTTTTGATTGGTATTTTCATGCCAGAAAACATACATAATACATTATAATACGTGTGTCATGTCCACTGCTGGACTGCTGGATCTGTATCCTGTAGCCCTGTGGCTATCATCATCATCATCAGCCATTTGACGCCCACTGCAGGACATAGGCCTCTCTCATCGTTTTCATAACTATGAGGGATTTTGCCATAATCGCCACGCTTGGCAGGCGGGTTGGCGATCGCAGTATGCGGTTGGAATCTCAGGAAGACGCTGCTGCCCGTCTCCTGGTAATGTATTTCCTTAGTCGCCTTCTACGACATCCACGGGAGGAAATGGAGTGACGCTATTCTTAATCCGGCGCCACACGGAACAAAATGGGCGCCCCCATTTAAATAATATTAGTTAATTTGCTTATTTTAAACCAGTATTATAATGTATTATGCTGGTATTATCTATGTTTTCTGTCATGCAAATACAGGATGTTTCAGAACGGTCCGGTGAAACTGAAAGAGATTATTCGACTCATAATTACAAACAACTTTGATATGGAGAGCAACTGCGAAATATCGAAAAAATCTAATCTAATCAAATCAATTTTTTTATTCAAAGTAGCACAGAATCTGTGACTTAATGAACGTTATAAGTTAAACTAGGTGTCAATTTCAAAATCTAGATCATTTTGGAGAAAAAATGGACAAAGAAACTCCAAACTTAGTCTTTTGACGTGCTTAATTTACAGAATTTATATAAATATTCTAAAACCTCGAACTCATGCATTGATCTGGCTTTAATTTCAGACATCATTGTTTTCTAAATAATCTTAATGTTATAGTAGCTTTTTTGCACAAAGAGTACATCACTTGCAGCCCCGAGTAACCCACTTTGCAATTAGGTTTTTACATCGGAATGATATCACTATACCTACATGATTATATTCTTTTTGTTGCACAGCAACTGCGAAATATCGAAAAAATCTAATCTAATCAAATCAATTTTTTTTATTCAAAGTAGCACAGAATCTGTGACTTAATTAACGTTACAAGTTAAACTAGGTGTCAATTTCAAAATCTAGATCATTTTGGAGAAAAAATGGATAAAGAAACTCCAAACTTAGTCTTTTCACGTGCTTAATTTACAGAATTTATATAAATATTCTAAAACCTCGAACTCATGCATTGATCTGGCTTTAATTTCAGACATCATTGTTTTCTAAATAATCTTAATGTTATAGTAGCTTTTTTGCACAAAGTGTACTTTACACATTTTTGAACCGCGTTTCCGGCAAGCTTATTATATCCTCAGGGATCTTATTGTAGAAACGTATACAATAGCCCATAAAGGACGTATTAACCTTTGCCAGCTAGATTTTGTTTAGAAGTTTATGTCTATTTCTAGTATTTACATTGTGTTGGCTACCAACAGTTTTAAAGTTACTGATATTTTTTCTAACGTACATAATATTTTCATAGATATACTGACTAGCAACTGTTAGGATGTTCGTTTCTTTAAAGAAATCTCTTAACAAATCTCTACTGCCTAGCTTATATATGATCGCTCTCTTCTGCAGGACGAAGATGGTCTCAATGTCTGCTGCCCGGGTCGGGCAGTAGTATACCATAGGACATAATACTATGGAAGTAACTAAAATAAACAAGACTAGCAGTTGCGACATCAGTTAGTTCCTGGATTCTTTAACTGTGTATGCTATTTTTCTATATGAAAACCCCATTGAAGCTTTGAAAAAGACCAGCTGGTTCATATAGTTCAGTATTGATCATCTGATAGTTTTGCCGATACATTAGAGTTGGTCTCATTATAGAAAACTTGTATTGTAAATGTTTGAAACACCAGTAAAGAAAATCAGAAAATAAACCCATGTTTCTTTCCATTTCCCCAGTACTCAGCGTGGGCCACTCGGAGACGTTGCTGGATGACCACATCGAGGGCTGCGAGGACACGGTTATCACAGGAGAGAGCGTCGCCCAGCATCCCGGCGACCATGCCCAGAAGACCTTCCGAGACATAAACGACTTTAAGGATTACCCCAACAAGTCGCAAGAGGTAGATGCAGTCAGCGTGATGCACTTATAATTTCATTAATTGGACAAACGTCTCAACCTTTACGCTCGAATTATTGACTAATAATTAGTATTAGTAGGACTTTCTCGAGCCATTTCCTTGAGGTGGTCCTTAAGAAAAGTAGTTCATATTTGGGCCCATTGCACGATGACCCGATAGCCTTCAATATAATACATTGTCAGGCAAAGTACGAAAAGAGCTCAAGGCAGAACACCCGCTAAATGGAGTGACCAGATCACCAAGGAAACAACGCTTGCCAGGCGGTCAACGCAGCGAGCGACGGGTCCAGATGGAGAGTACTTTACACCCATCCCCGTCACAGTGGCCACGATCCTCAGTGAACTACACATTTTGACATATTATTTGCAGCTAAGGCACCTAGCGAGTAAGGATGTATTTTTTTTTAACCGCCGAAATGAATTGCAAAGTAGGGCCTTTTATCAGAGCTTTCCGATTAAATACAAGGTGCCAACTAGGTTCCTGACTGTGATCGTTTTATTACGTACATTTGTGACTTTGTAGTAGCAATACCACTCACCACAGAGACTCACTAACGCAAAGAAATATCTATGTAATTTCCTTTTTCACGTACAATAAAGTGTTCTCTATCTATCTATCTGACGACGTAGAGACACGTCGTGAAACACCTGAGTGACTGAGGTTTTCACATGCTAATCTCTCTCCGAGAAAAGGCCTGTGCCATCCAGTGTGGCATTTTAGGCTGCTTAACAAAGGATGCACACGTTCGGCAATACCAATTCACCTGAGTGGTCAGATATGAGCCACCGATGAGTGATACCTGTCACGCGTGAAAACATGTTAATTTCCTTTCGTTTTATGTGTAAATCGGAGACCAGAATACCAATTTAAATATGCATCTGCCAATTTAATATTCATGTAATAGCGGCCGTGGGAGTGACATCCTAATTTGAATCTTCGGTTATTTTTGTAATCGAAATTATTTACCTATTCTATGTAGTCTGTGTGCGCAGTGGTGGCCCTACGTCTGGGACAATATCATGCCAAGAAATGGTGACCAGGCTTTGTGTAATCTACAGAGATTGAAGACGGCAAAAACGCCCTAATGTATACGAAGCATAATAAAAACTGAATTTGCGCGGATATTTACTCGTTAATTTTTTTCATTTTACAATTTTCCGACGTTTCGGTACTTTTGCAAGTTCCGTGGTCTCGGTAGACTGAGGTGGCAGGCGTCTCTTCGAAAGCATTAACTGTTAGTTTACTACCCTCCAAATGCAATCCGCGGTGGGCACGCGTGGTGATTAAGCCCATACTCTCTCTCTCTCTGAGAGAAGGCTTGTGCCCTACAGTGGAACGTATATAGGCTTCTTATGGTTACTACCCTCTGCAAAAAATTGCAAATAATTATTAAGTTACGTTCCAAAAATATTTTGGGAAATTTAAACGAGTAAACGTTCGTGCAAATTCAGTTTTTATTATTGTACTAAAAAACGTGCTGTGTCTAGTGCTCGTGTTAACCTTAGAAAATAGTATACGAAGCCATTTGTTTGCTCGCATTTTTAGTATGTAGTACCCAGACAATACCAAAACTTTGTGATGTTGTTCAATAACTGTAACGAATGTATTGTCCTTGTTTTGGTAATTGAATAAATCAGTTCGAAGCGGACCGGATAGGTATTTGGGGTATTTGGCAATAATTCTAACTGCAGCAGAACTACAATTGTAATTTTATATGCATCTTACTATTTGTATGCCCACACAAGCTTCTTCTGAAGGCTGGGTACCTACGCACTTTTTTATATATGTTGAGCTAGCGATTCTTAAATCAACCCAATCTGCACAAATATACATTATTATTGTGTTCTTTTATATAAATGAACAAAAGTGTTTAGTAAATAACTATAATTTAGTAACTTCCACGCAAAACAATTACTTACTAGGATACTCTATGCTGGAGTAACCAGATATGGAACCCATAATATCATTGAAAGTAAAGTAAAATAACATAAACATAGCATAAACTTACGCCTGTATCCCGAAAGGGGTAGGCAGATAATAAATCTGCAACTTGCGAGTAGAGTACCTATGTATACTAATTAGTTTCGCGGAAGATAGTTTCGGTATACATATTTCTTTTTTTACCTACCCCCAGTTTAGTCATACTCTAACAATCTGTAAATCTACTATATTGTTAACAGTTGTGAGTTTTTATTTTTGTATGCACTTTGGCCAACTGACAGGTTGTGAACGGTAGATTAGCACATTGTACGGGAAACTATGCGTTAGCCTCTTTTACGTCCCACTGCTGGGTAAAGGCTACCTTGCAACGTCCCGACAAGAATGCATTAAGGTCGTCCCGCCATCTTCGCCTTAGTCACTGCGACGTCGGTGTCCATGTTGCGGGACCCAGTCAGCAATTTCGGCCAACTATCTGAGCCCATACGGCAGACATGGCCAGCCCAGTTAATCTTTAACCTGGCGGTCACCATCACAACAATCTTAATTTTTCATATTCTCAACACGGTCTTTTCTTTTCCATTGCCAGCTGGCAAACTTTGAGTATTTTTATATTATTTCTTTGTCTTTAAATTTCTCAGCCACAGAATAACTACACGTGGACGGAGCTGGCGACGCTGGACGGAGAAGATGGCCGGCACCTCTGCCTCGTGCTTGACCGGAAAGTTTATGACGTCACCGACTTCGCTGATCAGGTGATACCTTTGTTAACCATAAGAGAAGAACGAAAGAAAGAATTGAGAGCTTAAACAAAATATTTAGTAACAAAAAAATAATTAAAAAAGCAACACCAACGTAGTTAAGAAAAACAGTAACCTGAGAAGAATGTGCAGCTGGTGCGCTACAATAGGCAGATGACTGACCATTTGTTTGTGATAGATCTGAAGGTATTGAACTCACCACCTGCCATCTCCCCACAGCACCCGGCCGGTCCCAAAGTGCTCAAGAAGTACGTAGGACGCGACGCAACCGTGGGATTCCAGCTGTGCGGTATGCCACCCAAGATGGTGACGCCGGTGCTGAAACTGTTTCTGGTTGGTCAACTGGTGAGTACTGCACCATCCTGCCCGGAATGGTGACGCTGGAACTCAAACCTGTGGCTCAATTATGAGCACCAAATCCTGAGCGATTCCAATCGCTTAACTGTCAAATTCCATACTAATTTGACAGTTAGACGAGTGGAATCGCTCAGGATTTGGTGCGCGTAATACAGGGGCTGGTCGGTCTTTGGTAAGTACTGCCAAATCTGAATTTTTTCCTGGTTCGTCAACTGGTGAGTAATGCAATACCCCGTCCGGGATGGTAGCTCCGATATTGAGAAGGTTCCTGGTTCGTCAACTGGTGAGTACCACACTAGCTCGCCCGAGGTGGTGGCGCCGACACTTCCGTATAGCAATCCGGAACATTGTATTGCTTCTATCCCTATATACATCCCATTTTAGGGCATAGGCCTTCTCTCAGAGAGAGAGTATGGCTTAGGGTAACCACACACCACATATTCAAATTGAATATTTTATTCATTCAATTCAATTTTGTGTAATGGCAATCAGCCGATGGCGACTATTTCTGCCAGTTTCACGCTTTGACATGACATGCGTTTAGCCACATATTATTCTGTGGCCGACCGAATCAAAACTTATTTCCAACAAATTACTTACCTTTTGTAGGCTCTGAAATAAATAAATACTAAAAATACCAATAGGTGTAGGGAGAGCAGCTTTTTGGTTAAATTTTAATTTCATTTTCACTAATAAATTTAATAAGCAGTATGAAGAGATCTTTACAGGATATCATATAAGTTAATAGGGATATAAAATTTATCGGTAGAGGAATATCAATTTGGGGGAGAAGGCTGTACAGGTTTATGGAGCGGTTATTGTTGGGGCAGGCAAAAAATATGTGATCCAGGTCACCTTCCTCCAGACCACAATCGCACACAGGGCTGTCCCGGACTCTTATCTTATTGAGAAATACGGGGGTACAGCAGTGCCCGATTCTTATACGGCAAATAACTGAAACAACTCTCTTCCCGACTTTTTTGTAGTGGTAAAACCATGGTTTGGGCCTGATATTTGGCTGGACGGCAAAAAAACGAGACGCCTTCACGAGGCTGCTCTCCTGCCACAGGCGCTGCCAGGATCCGGACAGATGTGTTTTGGATAAAGCTAGCAAGTCGTACGGTTGGTGCGTGTAGTGCCTTTGGTCTGCTTCATGTTCACAAGCATGCTTTGCTATTAAGTCAGCGTTCTCATTACCCACTATCCCAGAGTGGCCTGGTATCCAGACCAGATATACTTCTAGTTTTTTCTTGGCACAGTTATAAAGGGCCTTTTTAATATCCAGAATAATCCGGCTACTCAGTTTGCTTTTAAGTTGGTTCTGGTCCAGAGCCTGAAGACAGCTTAGTGCGTCTGTAAAAATGACCGCTCTCTCGATGTTGTGTGATTCTATGAATAGGCAGGCCTCAAGGATGCCAATACATTCACCTGTAAAAACGGACGACTCAGGAGGGCACTTGAATTTCATTACGATGTTGCTATTTTCTAAATAGACTGCTACACCCGTTGGAGAGGACTGCAACATTTTCGAAGCATCAGTGAAGAACTTTTGGAACCCTCTCCAGCGTTCTTGTACGATGGCGTTAAAGGTTCTATTAGCCCCGGGGCTGTCCTTAGAGATACCGATATCGGTGACTGTGTTGGGCTTAAAAAGTAGAACGTCGAAACTGTGATCATAGAGCGGAATTTTATTGGATGTTGCCAAAGGGTAGTGAAGTTGCTTGGTCTGTCTGTAGCTTTTGAGGATTACAGGGATATCTTTGTGTCTCCAGTAGGCGCTAATTCGCACAATCCTGTCTAAGTCTTGGAGTTTTTGCGATAATATGTGTGACGTGCGGGCGCACACTTTAACGACAAAGCGGTCAGCAAGGTACTGCCTGCGCAGGTGAAGAGGTGGATCACCAGCTTCCACTTGCAGCGTATTCGTCGGGGTAGAACGCATGCAGCCCAGGACTAGACGAAGACATTTAAATTGTTTATTCATTATAAAAACAAAATGTTGAACGTCAAAGTTGTTAGTTTCAGAATTAATAGATTATGTGTAGAACAAGATGACAAAGACACTCCACATTTATTCTTTTCAAAAAAGTTTTCAACTTAAAAAATATTACAAATGAATGTATTAAACACTAGATACCTACAATCGTCCTTTAAACGCCTATTAATATTAATCTACTGTTAAATATCAGACGCTGAACTGTGTGTACGAACACCAGAAAATCAGGCTTTCTAACGATGTTTTCTTTCATCTTTGGCAAGTGGTATTGCTTTTTAGGGTAAAGGGTAAGGGTTAAGAAACTATATAAGGGTTCCTAGTTAACTGCGGATAATCACCTAGGAACCCTTATAGTTTCGCTTAGCTTAGCATAGAGACAATAAGTGTTAGAGAGCTAAAATTTGACATAGATATGAATATTTGTTACGCTGACAAAACGGTAGAAAAAAATGACGAATAAATTAGAGATGCATTTTTTTTCTCGTCTACACCATAGTTCGGGGCATCGTTGATTTGGTCGTTTAAAAATATTCTGGGTGTAGGAAGACTATTTTTCGATTTAAGGATCCATTTGTGAAATATTAAACGCAATTTTTTCTCACAGTAAAGAGTTCCCCCCTCTCCCGGTTAACTGTTGATTGTAGCACACATAATGAAATTAAATGGAAAACTATCACGGCTAAGTAGGCTTTACAAGTTAACAAGTAATAGGCGACCAACTTATAAAAGGAAAAAAATACTGTGATGAATATTGTTAGTTCAGTAAAGCATACAGAACCCCTCTTTCTACTGAACCCTATAATGCGCGTTGCCTGACACGCTCTTGACCGGTTTTTTTTTAAATTCACAAACGTTGAATCGTTTCACGACATGTTTTGGTTCCTTTAAGCTACCGCCCTACACCATAGCAATAAGCAATATTGCAATGATTCAATCAGAGATAATGTAACGCAATGAGCCCATTCTCCCTCTCTGAGAGAAGAGCTGGGCTGCTCAGTCATTGGAACTTCGTTATTATTCCCTTTCACTCCGAGTGGTGATAGCCTAGTGGGTAGAACATTGGACTCGGAAGCGAGAGACCCAGGTTCGATTGGCATACCCATGACTTTGTTTTCTAACTTATGTACATTTTTGAAGTTATAGTACAACATACCACTAGCTAACGAAGGAAAACATCGTGAGGAAACCTGAGTGTCTGTGCTATTCAGATACCTTAGCGCTTGAAATCGCCAATCTGCGGTGGGCACTCGTGGTGATTAAGCCCATACTCTCTCCCTGAGAGAAGGCCTGTGCCCTACAGTGGAACGTATATAGACTGCTTATATTACCTACTATTCCCTTTGGAGGACTGAACGTGTTTCGATTGGTTAGATATAAATAAACCTGTGATAGCTGTGATTCTAATAGGATTTTTCTTATTTCAGGCGTCATCGGAAACTGGCACGTACGAGAAATCGGACCAGAGTTGTAGCAAATGAAGAAGGGGATTGACGACTTTATTTTATACGTATTGCTTTTACAAAATATATATCGAGTGAATGTGGGTGTAAACCACGTCCAAAGAATTTGTACTTCGACTTCAATAGAGTATGTATCAGCGAAGGGCATGATAAAAAATCGAGTCGGACTCGCCCACCGAAGGTTCTGCACCTTGTAGGAACTTTCATGAAAATAGTTCGGGAATCGAGTCTCGCAGTTGTTCCGTGCTTGTCCCGAACCGTGTAGTTTTCAGATTTTTTCCTGTACTTGTAGTACACGAAAATTTTACTTGCCAAATTTCGCTATAAACTTTGATTCCCTTGAGAGTGTCTAAATATACGTTTTTTGCTGCATAAACGGCCGTACCTTTTTTTTACGTTAACTTAGAAGTTTGATTTTTTACAGATACAAGGGACTGTAGTCGTAGAAGGCAACTAAGGAAATCAATTACCAGGAGACGGGCAGCAGCGTCTTCCTGAGATTCCAAGCGCATACTGCGATCGCCAACCCGCCTGCCTGCCTTCCCTACTCCTTAAGTTGTAAATTGCTCTTACTGCTCTTTTTTGCAAAATAATTTTTTTTTCCTTGAACCCGCGACCTCTGGCTAACCGTGCCGTGCCAATTGTCCTCAGCCAAAAAATATAAAATAAACATTGTTTCTATATAGATCTGCTGCCCGTCCCCATAATAACAACCTATATGACACGATACTGTGAAAATAACTAAAAGAGACCAGCGTCGCTGTCGATACGTCTGTAAGTTGCCTAATTTTTCTAACTGCAAATGCAGCTGAAGGTTGAGTTCACCCGATACTTTCAATATGCGGATCCGATTGCACATGATTTTAATTTCAACTCAATACCTCCACGCGTTCCCGAGATTAGATATCTGTGATCTTGACGGACGGACGGATAACAAAGTCAAAGTTATCCTATAAGGGTTTTCCTTTTGAGTTACGGAACCCTACAGTTGAGTACGTACCTTAGTTGATTATGACGAAGCACTCGGTCCGAGCGCACTGACCGTTGTCACAATCAACTAAAACTGTACGCACACGGTCCGAGCGTACTAGGACCGTCAAAACCCGGCTTAAATCACTCTGTGCTTGGTTCATTCTGTGCGCCATGCGCATGCGAACGTTGATTGGGCGATAGTAAATGACAGCGTAACTTATGATTAGTTTTACTCAAAAACGCCAAACCGTTGACTTCATTAAGTATAACCCGTCGAAATATGAAGGTATCTCGCAAGATGGCGGTCTGACGGTGGCAGGTGCATAGATATTTTGCCGGGTAAGAGTCCGGAGTCGGGTCGGTACGGATTTAGTGCTTCCTGGCTCTCTTGTCCGCCAGTGCCGGCGAGCACCATACTTCGTCGCAGGTCTTGCGGCCATTCCGAACTTCTTCTCTCCAGGCGTCTCTGTCTACAGCAAGCTTATCCCAGCTCTCAGCTTATTTTCTAAATAAATAAACAGCTAATATTTATGGCACATAGTTCGCGAGTCCCAATCGCCCTTGGCCGGTTTTTCAGAGCATCTATACGTAAGCCAATGCAATTCCTGCAGCCCACTGGGAGACGAAACAGAGCGTGTCGGCCCAGTGCAGTGACTCCACTCGAGTGCTTAGCGGCAACTGGAGTAGGACGTGTGATGAACAACACGTACTGATTCAAGGAGGCACTTATGAATTCTGCTGAATACTTATGAATAAGTGTCAACGTAGCGCGTAGTGGTAGCGCAGCGGTAGAATGCTGGCCTCACATTCGGAAGGTCGTGGGTTCGAACCCCGTGTATGTACATTTGTAGATTTGTAGTACCTACCACTACCACTACCACTCGCCACTCGCCCTTGAGCCGATTTACGAGTGTGTGGTGTAGTCAGAATCCTTGAGTATATTTGATATACATTGCAAAGTCGATTAATTCACTGAATAACAAGTCAATGTCGGCTACGCAATGTACATCGAATGAGCCGTTTTCAGCACAAATTCACAAAGCACTTCATAGATGGCGCTTATAGGCGTGCACATACAAGAACAGGGGTACGTCTGTCAAATTTTGCTTAGCGCAGATTAATTTTGACAGCCGTATTCCGGTTCTTCTATGGCCACGCCTGTAAGCGCCATCTATGAATTGCTTTGTGAATTTGTACTGAAAACGGCTCATTCGCATAATAAACTAATCACTCCTACCACGTAGCTGTACACTCTATAGGGTAAACCATTTTGACGACTCCAAAGTGTTAAAATATGTATGTATTTGACAGTATAGTGGTTGAAATCGCCAATCCGCGGTGGGCACGTGCGGTGAAAGCCCATACTCTCTCCCTGAGAGAAGGCCAGTGCTCTACAGTGGGACGTATTTAGGCTGCTTATGTACCTATATATGTATGTATGACAGTTCAGAGTAGGTTAAAGGATGATTTACGGTACACCGTGTCGCGACCGGGTCGGGTCCCAACCGAGCCCCGGCCGGGATACGGTCAAACAAGGTGGCCTGGTGCCATATATTACTGTATGGTACCCGGCTGTCTTCGACTCGATATGCCTCACAAGTTCTCTTCACGACTATTTTGTTTTTAGTTTTGTTATTTTGACGTTAGTCTTAGATTAAAACAAAACGTTAGTGTATTTTGTTTGTGTACCTTCGTGTTTACTTTGTGTTTCTGTGACAATTTAAATAAATGTCTTCTTATTTATTCTAAACATCTATAGTATGCTTTTTGGATGAAGTGATTCATGCTTAACACGGCCGGGCGCCGCGGCGGCCTGAATCGGATATATTTAGATTGTTATTCTATTTTATTAGAAAGCAGGTACTTGTGAGAATGTCATCGAACTCTTCGTTTTAATGCTAGTGTTTTAACCTATTGGATAAATTATTAGAAGCCAAGCTTACGTATGTGCACAAGCTAGGACTATTACGTTGCGTAAACTAAACATTTTCCTACATTGGGCTCTTCCTTGTATCGCAATTGGAAATTCCCACCAGAAAAAGCGGTTTTCCCGTGACGTGTCATTTCCATAACACCTTGGAATTATCTTAATCTACGTTTTTATTGTTTCCTCATAGCAATTATCTATTGATTAACCGATTTCGTGTCACGCCGTGATATCGGCTAAGTGTTACATTGAGACATAACTACATCAAGAAAAGTTTTACGTAGTAAGTATTATTATTGATTTGAATAAGAAAAAATATAGTGTGGTTATTTGAGATGGAGCATCCACCGGCGCGCGTGGACGCAACAACGGCGCGGAGCCCACTGACTGATCTGGCATGGCGCGGTCATGGCGCTGTCATGTCCCGACTATTAAAAGGCGTGGAGCGAAGGAACTGACTGGAACTGACTGCAATCGGGCGCCGAAATGGCGTGCTATAGCACGTCTGACGAAAGGCCGCTGAGGGTGTTCAAATAATGATGTTATGACCGGTGTGTTTGGTACGGTATTTGAATGACTCAGAATGATGTCCGCGACATGCCGAAGCCAGACGCCAGATCAGTGGGCTCCTCGCCTTAAGAATGTTGATAAAGCGAAAGTGGTTTGTCAGGATCGTGACGAGTGGCAAACCCATATCTCCCCCTTCGGGATACAGACATGAGTTTATGTATATGAGCAGCTAGGTGAACTGCAACTTCAGTTGGGTTCATCGTCATCCTAAAAAATACATGCGAGAAAAGGCATTTTTGTATTTTGCCGGCATTTTTTTTTTCTACGTCATTTTTATCTATTTTCGCCCCAACTAATATAACCAGAAGGACAACAGCTATGTAGCTGACATATTAGCATAGTAGAAGTGGAAGATCTGAGTTAGACAGATGTTTTAAATACATTGACGGCACAAAGCCTTCACGCGTTTGTGCTAACGCGAAGTGGTCGACCGCCATGTATACCTGGGACAAACAGTTCAGTTAGGTAAGTCCAGCTTCGAGAAAGAGGTCTCGTCGAATCCAACTTCAACGTTCGGGAAACTTAAAACACATTTTCGTGTTCTAAATACCTCAGTGTCTCAAGACAAAGGTGTATAACCAAAGTGTGTTGCCAGTGATGACTTACGGATGCGACACATGGTCGCTGACTATGGGCCTCATAAGAAGGCTCAAGGTCGCCCAACGAGCAATGGAGAGAGCTACGTTATTACTATCACTGCGTGATCGAATCAGGAATGAGGAGATCCGCAGAACCCGAGTTACTGATATAGCTCGAAAAATGGCTCCGTTGAAGTGGCAGCGGGCGGGGCACATAGCTCGGAGAACTGATAGCCGTTGGGGCGAAAAAGTTCTGAGCTGCCGAGCGCGGGCCGGACGACGCAGCGTGGGAAGGCCTCCCACCAGATGGTCTGACAACCTGGTTACGGTGGCGGGGAGTCGCTGGATGCGAGAGACTATGAGAGAGGCCTATGTCCTGCAGTGGGCGTCAAATGGCTGCTGATGATGATGATGAATGTTATAAAAACATCGGTCTGCGTAATTCTTCGTCGTTCTTGAGGTCCTCAATGTGGTCAAGTGTGAGATTGAGGCAGAGATATTTGTGGATTATTTTCAACAAAACAACGCTTTTCCTGGGGGCCGTGTCTCTAAAATGAATTGTTGTTCAATAGAGTCGTAGTAGCACGGTAATGGTTGTTTCATTGACACTATTGGTAGTCTGGTGACCAATCGCATCCTAATGGATTATGAATTTACTAATTATTAATTTCGTGCAACTAAACTCGGCGCCTTGCGCGATTCGATCTTCTTCGGGAGAGAAGCTTATTCAACTTGCCCTTGTTATGCCATTGGAATAACATTGTACTGCTATTACTTTGTAGACAACTAGGCAGATGACAACTATGGTCGTGCTTATATCATTCTATTAAAAAAACTATGTGTATTAGACTCTAGGGCCTGGTATCAACTGATTATACATAAAAAGTAAGTAAGAGACCACTAGACAAAGGACACTTTTGGTTTCGGACCCGGTTATTATTTTCGTGCCGAGTTAAACAGATCCGCAGTTCTGTCAGTTGATTTTTTTGGGGTAAAATCGCCAGAACTATTTCTAAGAAGTATCAGGAACTGTAGAATTCAGCTGCATGCTTTAAGAACTTACTTTTTTTTCGATTTTCTGAGAAGTGATATGCTACGGGAAGATAGCATATCATTTTTTCAATTGATTTTTTTCTATGTGAAAACGCCAGAACAATTTCTGAAACGTATCAGGAACTATAGAACTCTGCTGCATGCGACAAGAACTCTCATTTATTTTTGATATGCTGGAAAATGATATGCTAAGTTCACTAACATCTGTTATCGTCGATATCGACGCCGGTATGCACCACTATCAGTCGATATTATCGATAGACACGCGAAGCTCAGTCGCACCGATATCTCTGCGCCGAAGACAAGTTTGACGCGAGTTGCGCGTGCGACCATCGGTTTACTGGCTGCAAAAAATAAAAACAAAACGAAAACCGACAAATGAAAAGGGGTTTGTTAGGAGTTATCGGAATAGAGAGAATATAAATGTTTACAGTCAGTAAAGAGGCGTAAAAAGAAGCTGTTACAATCTCCGACCTTCAAATCTCCAAGGTATGTTAATTTACAATTTAGCCCGGGTTTTTAAGACTTTTATGGCTTACAATATTGTTATCCCTTTGTGCGAATTGCGTCTTTGATGTCAACAATCTCCTCAATGTCAGTCCAAATTGGACTAGGTCGCATTTTATAACACTACAATTCGTGGTTAATTATGACATTTCAATGCACATTGCACAGCTAATTACTTAGTACTGTGGTTTTCTGCAATGTACAAAAAATTGTCGTGGTAAACCATGAATTATATAGTTCTAGGAAATAGACACTGGTAGTCCTATGCTCAGGCACAGGGTCTCAGTCCATGTAAAATAAAATTATAATAAGAAAATGTGTATACTGACCTACCTTAAGAAACGTTATGTGCTTACACTATGGACTTTTAAAATAGGAATAAGGCCCTTAATGAATACTAGCCGCGATTGAAGATCGACGTAACAATCCAAACTAGATTCGTAGGTAGATATAATGCCCGGCAGATAACTTGAACAAAAATCTGCGCATTCTGCATGAGTTTGCTATGGACGCGTAAAACCATTTGTTTTTAGTTATTAGTTTAATTAAAAAATTATTTCCGAAGATTTCCAAGTCATTCCGAAAGATGACTATGCGAATTAAAAGTAATTTAGTCAAGTTTACTACACAGCTTTATTTCATAAATCTTGAAATACTCCAATTAGGTGAGTTTTACTACTGTGGAGTCTCGTAGCCAACATCATGGCGGTCACGGTACGATTCCGTCGAGCAGTATTTTGGATATACCGGTCCTGTCCACGTGTGGTGATGCGAGATCATCCTCCATGTCGCTCGGCCATGCATCCCGTGATACGATAGCGTGTCCAGAGGCGGCTTGTGACGCTCTGTGTAGTGCTAAGCGGCAGCCACAGTATAGTCTATTCATCCTTACTTGTCCAATTTAGTAAACAAGATTCTACCCGCAAAGTATGACTTTTTAGTCGAAAACTGCCATATTTCCATAAATTAAGTTACCTGGGACAGCATTTTGGATATTTTTTTTTTTTTTTTTTTTTAGCCCTAAAAAGGGCACCCTCCGGAGGACACGGGGGAGGGAGGTGGTGAATGCTCATGCATAACAGCACGGACCCGGCCGTGCTGCCAATGTGGGACTCACAGGAAGTGCGCCTACCCACTAAACACCACCTGGGGGCTGGTTTGGTCCTAAGGACCCCTAAACCTACGTCATGAGCGACCCACCTCGAAGCCGAGGAGGGCGCACAGCGGAGCTCCTTAAGGGAGCGTCCGCTTGGGACTGCTCGTCACATCGTGACCGCGGCTAGGAGGGAGAGGTGGGGACGCCGGTGGGGACACCGGCGGAGGCGGGAGCGGGGGCTACTTCTGACTGGGACTGGGCCTCTAGTAGGCGGTCCAGGTCAGATGAAAGTTTATCGGGGGGGTCGACGAGGGCGTTCCTGGGCCTGCGCACCAGGTAACGGGGGTTCGTCGTGGGGGGAGTGTAGTCCGCTGCTTGGCGGATAAGGGGGTTGGGGTGCACTTCGGCCGTGCTAAAGAAAGTCTCTGAAAGAGATTTAATAAATTGTTGTATAGTTGGAATCTCCATATCCCGATGGAGGTCGGCATTTCTGACACACCAGTGGGCGTTCAGAGCTCTACGAATGAAAAGATTTTGAACTTTCTGAAGTTCGTACAGGGCTTTGGGGGACGCGTGGGCGAAGACGGGTGCCGCGTAAGTCAGCACGGGGCGAATGCAAACCTTATAGAGTGTTCGCTTGTTCCTAGGGGACATCCTACTGTGTCGGCCTATCATGGAGGATAGGCGGCCTAGGTAAAAACGGGCGGTCCGGGTCACCTTCCGGATGTGAGGCCTAAATGTCAGTCTGCTGTCCAGGGTGACACCTAGGTATTTGGCGGTGGAACGCCAGGGGACTGCGGTACCTAACATACGGATAGGTCGGTCGGAGAGACCGCGGCGGACCTTGTGGTCGAAACGGATCGCGGTGCTCTTTTCCGGGTTGACCTCGATTCGCCAGAGCCTGAACCAGGCACCTAGCTCATCGACCGCGGATTGGAGCCTATTAAGGATGACTGACATTTTCCGACTCTTGCAGTAGAGTGCGGTGTCGTCAGCGAAAAGTGACAGTTGGACCCCATTGCGGGGGATGGGGATGTCATTTGTGTACGAAATGTACAGGAGGGGGGAGAGCACGGAGCCTTGCGGGACCCCGGCTCTGAGGGGGCGGAGGGAAGAGAGAATGCCCTCGTGTCTATAGCGGAAGGAGCGGTCCTTCAGAAAGGAAGCTAAGATGCGGACAAGTCGGTCGGGGAGACCCAGCTCATACAACTTAAAAATTAGCCCTGCGTGCCAGACCTTATCGAAGGCCTTGGCGACATCGAATAAGACGGCTACCGTCTTTTCACGTCTGGGGAAAAACCCGCCTAGAATATACTCTACTATGCGGTGGACTTGTTGGGGGCAAGAGTGAATTGCCCGAAAACCAAATTGGTGGGGGATGATGAGGGGGGGCCCCTCTGAGGGGAAGAGGTGATTCCTCATACGAGTGAGGATGACTCTCTCGAAGAGTTTGCCCATGGCCTTGAGGAGGCTGATGGGGCGATGGCTAGAGGGGAGGTTGAGGGGCTTTCCCGGCTTTGGGATGCCTATGACCGTCGCCTCTTTCCACGCGGGTGGGAAGTGGCAGTGGTCAAAACAGGCATTGAAAATGACTGCTAACAGGGTTAGCACCTGGGTGGGGAACATCTTGAGCGCTAGGTTGGCAATACCATCCGCTCCTGGGGCCTTTTTACGTTTCAGTCTTTTGATGAAAGACTGAATTTCGTCTGGGGAAACCGCAATGGGATTTTCGTCGGTTGGAAGAGGGAGGGAGGTCTTTTTACGGACCTCCTCCTCGACCATACCGACGTGAGTTGGGTCGCACTGCTGAGTGCTGGGCGAGCATTGGGACTCAATGCTGTCGGCGAAACACTCGGCCTTTTCAACGTCCTCGAAGGCTGTAGAGCCATCGGGGCGGGCCATAGGTGGTGTGTGAGTGATCGCGTCTGCCCGGAGGGCCCTGGCTACTCTATAGTAAGCCTGGTGGGAGGGGGAGATGGTCTCCATGAGATCGCCCCATTGGGCGTTGTTAAACTCAGAGAGACGGGACCTGACTTGCCGCTGGAGATCGTTCGCGCGTTTCCTGTAGGCAGGAGTTGGGTAGAGGGAGGCCCTCCGGAGGGCGGCTCTTTTGGCCCTAATCAGGTTCTTGATAGCGAGAGGCAGTTTCCGGTCGTGGACCGGTACTACACGCTCGCCCTCACGAATTGCTGATTGGACCAAAAGGGTGAGGGACTCTACGGCGCTATCTATTTTGTCTGTCGTGTCGAAGTGGCCAGGGGGGAGCGCATAAGGCGAGTCGGGGGCTTCAAAGTTGGTGACTAAGGAGCTTCTGACACTGTCCCAATTGGTGATGGTTTTGGTGGAGAGTGTGGAGGGTGACGGTGGGGGGCCTAGCTGAAGGGACACCGGTCGGTGGTCGGAACCTAGGTCGTCGAGAGTCTCGATCGCCCTGAGGTTGAGATTGACACCCCTTACTAGAGCAAAGTCTAGTACGTCGGGGGCGTGGTCTACGATATCGGGGTAATGAGTGGGGGAGTAGGGACATAAGACGTCCAATTCTAACGCCTCGGTTATGCCGAGGAGGGCAGTACCGGCGGGGTTCGTCTGTAGGCAGGTCCAATCCGTATGTTTGGAGTTAAAGTCTCCGAACATAACGGTGTGGGCGCCTAGAGCGAGGATGGCTTCGAAATCACTCCTTAGGGGTAGTGTTCCGCTGGGTATGTAAATAGAGGCTATGACTAAGGACGGATGACCCGTCAGAGCTAATCTACAGATGGTAGCCTCCATGTTAGTGAGGGCTGGAGTGGGGACGGGGGAGCAATGGAGGGACTTCCTAAAGTAAATGGCAGTGCCGCCGCCTCTACGGCCGTCGGCTCTGTCGTTCCTAACGAGAGAAAACTTGGGAATACTCAGGCCCTTGGTATGGGGTTTGAGCCAAGTTTCCTGCACTAGCAACAGATCGACTTCGAGTTCTTTGACGAACTCTCTGAGTTCAGGTACGTTGCTGCGGAGGCCGCGAGCATTGTACGAGATGAGCGAGACACTCCTAGGCTTGATGCGACCCGCGCTGACGGGAGACTGGGTGGTCTGAGGGACCGGGGGGCGCGACATTATCTCACTTATATAAGGGAGAGCAGATGGCTGTGTTCGGCCACAGCCATCAGACGCGCGGTGGGGGAGGTTGCGGCGCGCAGTTTGCGCGCCAGGACCGATATTTCGGCTAGATTTATGTTGGCGATTGCGGAGCTGACCGTCAAGAGGTCATCCGCGATCTGGGAGTGAGGGGCGCCCGAGGGGGCGGGGCGCGGAGCGGGGGGGAGGGACTGGGTCGGCGCTACAGGCCCGGCTGTAGCGGCGGGGAAGGGGTGGGGGGCCCACGCGGGGGCCTGGGGGGGGTTGGGATTGGTGGTGGTGGGGCGGCCGCGGCGGCCGAGGGAGGGGAAGTTGGACGGGGTGTTAGCCGGCGGTGGGGCTGGTCTCCATTGAGGAGGGGGCTGGGACGCCTTTGTGGCCTTAGGGGCCTTAGGGGGGGAGGAGCGGGGGGCACGCGGGCACCCCCGGTAGTTGGCCAGGTGGCCGGGCTGCTTGCACAGTACGCAAGACGGAGGACCCTCCGACTCGCGAGTGCGCAAGCAGTCCCCGGTGGCGTGAGGCTCTAGGCACTTCACGCACCTAGGGGGGGCGGAGCAGTTAGCGGAAGCGTGGCCATAAAGTTGGCAACGGTGGCATTGGCCAGGGTGGCCGCGCCTGTGGGGCTTCTCAGCTTTTATGCAGGAGAGCCCACAGACGGTGAGCTCTCCTGAGAAGATCGACTTCGCGGAGGGGGTGTTGGTGAGAATCACCAGGGCGAGTGGGAATATTTTTCCGCGGGAGCTGTGCATGGGATGCACAGCCTCTACGGGGTGACCTTGTGCAATAAGGTCATCCTTAATGGAAAGTAGGGGGAGTTCGGAGGGAACTCCTCTGAGTACTGCCCGTACCTTGCGTTCCTCGGGGAGCGCGTAAGTATGGTACGGGACCTTATTTTGAGTAAGGAGCCTAGTAAGGCTCCTGAAGTTGTCTGTCGTGGGGACCTCAATTTTTATTGAGTCGCCCCAGTTTTGTGCCTTAGTGTACTGGACCTTTTGGTCCAGGCACAGTTTGGACACGGATGTCCAGGCGGATTTATCCCGTAGGAAGACGGGAGGGGGGGACTTTGCCTTTGGAGGCTGCGGTGAGAACCGCTTGATCGGTTTTGCCGGAGGCATTGCGGGGGTGTCTAGGGACATGAGGGGGCGGGGGGAGGGGGCGGTCGCCGCGGGGGTTGCGGGGGCTGCGGGGGGACAGGGGGCTGCGGTCACGGGGGACGAGCGGGGGGTAGGCGAGTTGCATTTGGAGGAAGAAGCTTGCTTCCGCAGGAGCTTCTTCCTGGGGACAAAAGTTTTGAATTCGTGGCCTTCATCGGAGGAGATGTCGGCGCACGAGTATACTGGAGCGGCGGAGTCGGGAGACTCTGAGCCACGAGAGACGGAGCGTTTCCGTGGGCGCGAGGGGCCAGGGGTGGAGTCGGTCTCCATGGGGGACAAAGGGCCGGAGGGGCCGGGGGAGGCGGGGGCGGGGGACTCAGGAGAGTCCGGGATCGCGGCGGCGGGGGTCGGGGGGCTGCAAAATGCCTGAAAGGCATCGAGGAGCCCGTGCTCCTTTATGAATTGGAATAATTTCTCCGGAGAGAACGCGGGCTGAGCCATAATGGCAGGCGGCACCCCTGCCGGCGGCAGGGGGGCGGGGGGAGCGCAGTTAACTAATACCACAATGGAGATAAGGGGACAGAAACAAAGCAAGTAAAGAAAGTCTAGCGGGGGCTAGACACTTACTCACTCGGAATGCGGCAGGCAGGTGTTCGGGACACTGGAACAAAGAGATAAGAAAAGTAAGATAACAATTCGATAAGAGCTCGCCGGCTGTACACGGGCGCACTGTGTAAGCGGGCGGGCGGTCCAGTAGCGGAGAGCGAGACGTGTCGCTCTCGACGCTAATGCAAACGAACTGTGTGTTTTTGGATAACACGCTGCTATGTTTATCAACAAAGTGCACGAACTTGTAAGAAAATATCTAGTTTCGGCATCAAATGTCAATTTTGAGGTTAGAATATTGTTTACTAAATTGGACAAGTAAGGATGAACAGACTGTAGGTTGTCTGGAACCAGATTTGCAACATTCCGATGGCACTCATCGTCTCTGCTCGTGTCGTCGATCCACATCGATGCAATTTTTTTCAGTTTTGATGCAGCAATTGTATTGGTCTTATAAATTCCCACTTGCAAAAGTTAATACATCCTTTATGGGGCACTGTACAATAAAATTCCTCAAGATATATTAGACTTACCACCGACGTGGTTTAAAAAATGTGTTAAGCATACTCTGTGCAAATAGCCTATTATAACATTAAAGATTATTTGTAAGACAAAGATGTCTGGTGTTGAAATAATGTTAACGGGGACGATTGTATCTAGTGTAGTGTAACTTTAAGTTGAAAACTCTGTTAATTAAGCAAACCTGTCTTAAAAAGAATAAATGTGGAGTTTCGTTGTTAGCTTCTTCTCCGCATAATTTATTAATTGTGAAACTAACAGCTTTGACGTTCATTTTAAGTAAACATTTTGTTTTCATAGTGAATATTTTTGCAGTTGTTTGCAGATACGAGTACACCTGAGCAGAGATGAGTGCCATGAAGCAACTGAACAGGGCCGACGTGGCGTCGCGAGACGGTCGCCAGGGCAACCCGGTCTGGATCATCTACAAGGACTCCGTATATGACGTCACAGGCTACGTCAAGGAGGTAAACAAGCATCATTATCTGCCTACCGCTGCCCTACTGGGTTTGCTCTTTCGCCCCGCGGATCCACGGACTCTTCGCCGACTCCATGATAATGTGCTGCTGCAGTGCCCTGTTTTTAAAAGCTACATTGTGGAACTTGCAAAAAAAATATTTTGATCTCATCGAGAGGCCGTCTTAATGAAATTATAATCGTGATAAAGATTTTTCTCGATAACTAACAATTTTCATAATACTTAACTAGAATTAAAGCTATTTTAGTCGGGTTGTACAAAAGTGCTCAATACCAATCTCTGTTCCCGTCTCGCTGTGTCTCCTGTCCTTTTTCACTTCGTTTAGTAAACCTATGTCTACGATTTCCGCCAATAAACATTAATAATAATAATGTTAAAAACCTATTTGTTCTCAGCACGGGTTAGTGCAACAAAAAGAATATAATAATAATGTTACCAGAACTTTTTTTATTCAGAGGATTCACCGTTGTGGGCACGATGGGCAAGACTACCGAACCGTTAAGAGTCTCAGCAACACGCTGTTAATCTACTGTTAACAGCTGTTAATTGACCAAAGTGCATAAAAAAACACTGACAGTTGTTAACAGTAGATTAACAGCTTGTTAGTCTACGAGAAAACTGGGGTAAATGTGACATGGTGATGTGCAAACAAGCACACATTTACTTTTCTAATTTTCGTGAGAGATATTTTTACAGATTTATTAATTTACTAGTTTGCCCCCCTGCCCCCATTCCCCACGTGGAACTTTAAACCTGCTGTACAGAATCTTGGTCAGGGTGTCATATGTTTTGTAAACATCTCCTTTGCATAAATGCACTATATCAATCATGAGCTAGTTCATGCTCCGACTCGCACTTGGCGGATTTTTGGGTGGCTGTAAACACAACCTTTTTTGAGTGCTGGATCAGCGCTTCAACATCATCATCAGCCATTTGACGCCCACTGCAGGATATAGGCCTCCTTCGCAGTTTCCAGCTGCCTTCAAGCAAGCCCCCATTATGAAAAATGCGACATTTTCGGAAGGGTCGTCAACATCGCGCTTAAGCCCGACTATTAACTCGAATCTAGCGACAAATACGGTTCTTTTTTTGAATAGTTTCCGTAGTTGTAGGGCTCAAGCGCGGCGTTGACGACCCTTCCGAAAATATCGCTGCTTCATAATAAGAGCCCTGTTTGTGCATTATACAGGTTGTTAATTTAATATTGTATATATCTATATATTTTTATTTATTTTTCTTTAATTAAGTATACCTATATATGTATATATATTTATGTACATATAAATTTAATTATATTCATAATTTTTAAACATGCTTTAAGCTGGCTATATACCTTTATTCATTTGTGTATGATTTTATTTGAGTATATCGTAGTTTATTCAGTGACTTAATAAAAACAATTTAAGTATATGTTTCATACTGTATACATAATAGGTATCCTATTGTATATAATGATTATTCTGTATTACATAGTATTCTACTATACAGGGCGTCCCAAAGTTATGGGCCATGAAGGGAAAGTACCTTAAATATCGTAGATAGGGTATTTTGCTGAAAGAAGACTTTATGTTATTTTTAAAAGTTAGTAATTCTGCATTCAAAGATTTTCTAAAAAATACTTGCTTTGTCTGGGAATCGAACCAACTTAAATAAAAAAAAAACCCCTACTTTTATGATCCCAATCGATATAATGGCCAAAAACTAATAACTCTTCTTAAGTAACATAGTATTTTAAAAGAAAGGAACAACGTAAAATGTTTGAGTCAAATTTCAAGAAAGTTTTTTATTGCCGACGACGACGTTCGAAAAGTAGCGATATTATCATTCCATAGATAGCATTGATTATTCGTAAATAAGTACCCACTTCATAAAATACTTTATAGCATAGTTTTCCTTATTATAAGTGGAAGTGTAGATAAAATGATAAAATTTAGTATTTCAATACGTCCTTGGTAAGCTAGACACAAGCCAAATTTAAAACAAAAATAATGTTCTTGTTAAATTTGAAAATGTAACAATTTATGAGAGCGTTTTTTTGAATGCATGCTTTTTAAGATATTTTAAAAAGAAGACAAATTTTTAAATGTTGTTCTTAAATTTGAAAATGGAACAGTCTATGTATGCAATTGTTTGCTTGTTGTTCTTAAATTTGAAAATGGAACAGTCAGTGCAAGAATTTGCTTTTCCGATATTTATCTGTTTAGTTTTAATTCACTTACACACGTGTTATTGTGTTAATTTATTGCGGACATGGCATATCAAGTAAGTTTTGATCTAATGGAAGCATATTTTTTGAACGATATAGATATCTCTCGAAGTTTGCGCTGGTATAGCGTAAAATATCCTGACAGACAAACACCGTCTCGTAAGGTTTTGAAAAGGCTTGTGAATAATTTGAAAACTCTGGGACGTTTCGATAGACGCTTAAGAGAACCACAGCAAGAAAATCATACGATCAACGACGAAGAACTTGATATTTTAATTTACTTTTCGGCTTTTCCGAAAACATCGGTGAGAGAAGGAGAAAATGAAATTGGAGTTTCAAAAAGTAAAATACATCGTGTATTAAAAAAACACGGTTTCGAGAGTTATGTTGAAGGACGATTGGTTCAAAAATTACTTCCAGGCGATACAGAAAGGAGAAAAAATTTATGTCTTGATATCCAGGCACGCTTGCTCGAAAATCCAAATTTTTTGGATAATATTATTTGGACAGACGAATCTAACTTTAGCAGTAACGGTATGTATAACCGCCACAATAATCGTATTTGGTCTAAAGAAAATCCCCTACGAATCACTGAAACGAATAACCAAGTGCGTTTTTCATTCAACTGTTGGTGCGGACTTTTAAAAAACCGGGTTTTCTTAATCCATTTTTACCATGGAACCTTGAACACAGAAAAGTATTTAGAAATACTTCAAATTGTAAGAGATGAGATAAGAAATCTTTCCGCTGCGGAGCAAGAAAACTTAATTTTCCAACAAGATGGAGCTCCGGCTCATAATAGTCGGAGAGCAGCAGATTTTCTAAATGAATGTTTTCCTACTTGGATTGGTACGAATGGACCGATTAGATGGCCGGCCAGATCCCCGGACCTTACACCATTAGATTTCTTCTTTTGGGGATACGTGAAAGATATGCTATACAAAAAGCGATATGAGAACGTGGGCGAGTTACAAACAGGAAAACAGGATTGTGCCATATCATATCGAGTATTCACCATAAAAAGAATCTTTGAATGCAGAATTACTAACTTTTAAAAATAACAAAGTCTTCTTTCAGCAAAATACCCTATCTACGATATTTAAGGTACTTTCCCTTCATGGCCCATAACTTTGGGACGCCTGTATATAGTATTGCTCACGGTTGTACCACACCGCGGTATATGACGCTCGCGGGGAAACTCCTGGCACTGACTGAAAATCAGCGCTGAAGGCTTGACCCTCAGCATACTGCTGAGTCAGTTGCCATTTATAGCAGCAGTGACACGCCGTGACCGTTCGTTTTCCTTTCTTTTTTATAACATTTCGGTTGAAATATTTTCTTTGTTGTTTTTTTGTTTTGTTTTGCACTGTTTTTATAATAAATGTTTTTTCTTCTTCTTCTTCTTACTGTTAAGAGCTGTCAGTTTTTTTTTGGTAATAGTCTTTGGCCAACTGCCAGCTGTCAGCAGCAGATTAACAGATTGTGTGTGTACGAAAAACCGAGGGTAAATCTTTCTAAGTAATATTCATATTTATTTATTTATTTATTGGGTTTTAGGAAAACCATCGAGTAAAGATAACATGATGAAAGGTACATTGTACATTGTAGTAACCGAGAGTCATTAAAAGGTTTTCATGCTGATGTATCGGAAATGAAATGAAACATCGAATGACTCAACGTGTTAACTAGTGACTAATACACGTTTGTTCGTGATAGTCACTAGGCGTGAATCTTTTCAAATTCATCATAATGTGAGTTTACACACTTAAGGTCTTCCCACATTACAACGGGCCGGCCGGTCACGATTTCAGTCTAAAATAATCCTCAAATACTCGAAGTTCGGCGCCGGATTAAGAATAGTGTTTAATTTCCTTCCGTGGATGTCGTAGAAGGCGACTAAGGAAATCAATTACCAGGAGACGGGCAGCAGCGTCTTCCTGAGATTCCAACTACATACTGCGATCCCCAACCCGCCTACCAAGCGTGGAGTTTATGGCAAAACCCTTCATGGTTATGAAAACCACGTTGGAGGCCTATGTCCTGCAGTGGGCATCAAATGGCTGATGCTGATGATGATGACTCGAAGTCAAAGAATACTATACAAGTGCAAGGAAAGCCTGTTACCCTCAGGTTTCCTCACGATGTTTTCCTTCACAGTAAGCGAGTGGTATTGCTACTGGAACTTCACAAATGTACGTAACTTAGAAAACCATGCCTTTGGTATATGCTTGATTCGAACCCACGAGCTCCCGAATGGGAAGCCGGCGTTCTACTGCTCCGCTACCACCGCTAGACGCGTCGAATAAATATTTAATAATAAAATAAGTAGGTAGTTTGTTTTGGGATTTAGTATCTGTTAGGTCTGGCGTCACCCTGTATTATGATAATAAACTACTCCAACCCCCCCGTCTTCAGCATCCGGGCGGTGACGTTCTCCTGGAGGAGGCTGGGCAGGACGCCACGAAGGCTTTCGAGGACATCGGACACTCCGCGGACGCACGTGCAGTCATGGCCAAGTTCAAGATCGGAGAGATTATCGAGGTATTAAGACCATCTTACTGTCGTTCACTACTAATCAGTTTCACACCCTCCTGACACGACCGTCCGGCTCCCTGTCCAATGATCGACTTATACTGAGAGCCCGGCCTGCCGGTGAGCGCATGAGATAGTTTATTTTGTATCTACCCTCATAACCCACGTACATACGACCCTTTTACTCGACGGAGAACATAAAGTCTGAATCAGCCCAAAGCCCTTATTATGCGCACTAAATCCTGTCTGAATCCTGACGTTTGCGATAGCCATTAGTGTGGAATTTGACAAATTTGAAAATTGAAATCGTTCAGGTTCGTTAATAGGAACAGGCTTTCTTTAAAATCATTGTGTCCGTGTGCGGCCTCGCCCTATTTTAAGTGTGTGTACTTCTATACTTTTGTCAGTGTATTTTCCTTACTGGCGTGGGGTACTACCCTACCTGTGGTATTAGGTACTAGTAGTATCACGGGCAAAACTTTCTTCCCGTAGTACTACCAAGCGGTTTTTGGTATTTTTGTACAAATATACATGAACACAAATAAACATAAACATTATTACGTCTGGCACGCCGTCTCGCTCGCACAATCTAACATTTTTAGTGATTGTAAATAAAATTTAATTGTACACTTTTTATTATCGTGGCCTCAGGTCTGTGGGTGCTAGATAATAAAATTACATAGTTGACTAAATTAATAAAAATATAAATTAGTAAATTAATAAAATAAAGGAAAATATTACAACTTTTTCTTCCAATAAGTTCTTAGTTTTTGATAAAGAAAAGTAAATTTTAATATTAATTTCTTTAAATCAAAACTTAGATTATGGCAAAACCCTTCATGAAAACTTAGGTACAGAATAACGGAAATATGTCTCAGACCACATTTGTCAGAAGTATAGGTACCAAATTACAAAAATTTTGACAAAAATACATAAAAATATATTTAAAAAATTCAAACACTATAAAAATATTAGATTGTCAGAGCGAGACCGCGTGACAGTCGCTATACTTGGTACATCATATCTTCTTATCGCCCAGAATAGGGTTCATTCTATTGTATTCGGAACAGCTCGGCCGAGTTTCATAAAACGAAAATTCATAGTTTTTTATGATAATTCGCTGCACATGGCGTAGCCGTGGTTGATCATCGACTGTTGTACATCGAATCGTCGTAGTGAACTACGAATTCTTGTTCTATGAAACAGATCCCTGGTAATTTTTTCGCCAGTTCCAAGTTGTTCGTTTTGATGAATATAATATAGAACTCCCCTTTTTAGCTTGATGACGTGACGAGGTTATATTACGCGCTGTATAAATAGGTATGGACTTGAGTTACAGCCACTTTATATGATTAAAAGTAAGAGGCACTGAGAAACGACAATTCGTCCAAACGGCTGTATCGTGTCCCTCGCTACTGGAGGCAGAACAGTTGTGTTTGGGCATCTGCGCCACTTTTCATGGACGAAGTTTTATAGTGATGGGCCTATCTAGGTACAGTCGACAGCACATTGAACTTTACATTCCTGCACTTTATGTACACACTGTAACGGGCGGCCTATACTAAACATCAAAAAACCTAGGCCGCTTTTCATAAAACTACAGTAATCTTAGTTTATTTTGACAATTTGACGTACATTACGTAGCCGATTAGCAGTACACTTTTAATAGCCTTCCTACTCGTTAATCTCGCAATTGACAACTCTGTGTCGTAAATAGTCACAAATTTGTGTTTTGTAGTATACGCTGGTCATGTAAGAATATATTGTACGACTGTATGGTCGGATAGTTGGGGCCACTTGAGCATCCGGTAAACGTTATTAGAGCTCCTACATGGCCAGCTTATACGACAAAAAAATTGTTTGTGACTATTAGGTATACCATACAGAATTTTTAATTGCTTTTTTTTTCATAAATAAGACCTTCTTCCGGTACCTCTCCGAGTAGCGAAGGTTACCAGTCAGCTCAGAATACTTCTCTCTGTCTCTCGCTAATAGTGAAAGAGTTCTGCTGCACTTCCAATTCCAGTCCAGTCTCGCAGGTTCCTAAACCAGGACTTCCTTCTTCTGCCCACGCGCCTTTTTCCAGCAACTTTTCCCATCATTATTAGTTGCAGGAGATTGTATTTGTCATGTCTGAATACGTCTCCCAGATATGCAAATTTTCTTTTTCTGATGTTATCCCAAAGCTCCGGTTTTTTTTTTGACACGTCTTCGACATTGGTCACCTTTTGGGTCCAACTAATCTTGAGCATGCGTCGATAGCTACGACCGTAAGAGTATATTTACGAAGTTTTACTTTTAAGTTCTTCTTTCAAATTCCAGGAGGAGAGACGATACGACGCGCGCGGCAAAAAGCGGAAGGTGGCGGTGCCCGCCGATGCCGATGGCGATGGCCGAAGCTGTCTCAGCATCTGCGCCTGCGGGCTGCTGGGCTAACTTAAGGGGCTCCATAGAGTTACACTAGCGTCGCAAACATGATTGAGAGATTTTACACACTTTATATATTAATAATAATAATAACTTCCACACAATACATTCACTCGACCTGGTCCCAAACTAGGATACCCTGTGCTATGGTAACCAGGCAAGGACGTTACAAACATGAAAGTGCACAAAGACTGAGGCCATTTGTATAAATGTACGGCGGTCCCCAGTGAGGATCGAAGCCACGAACTCTGTTTTGGTAGCTACGCGCCTAACGGCTAGACCGACGAGGCAGTCAATATTGGTTTAACGGTTACACTTACTTTTATGAACGAGGTCGAAACTAGTCGGCCATCCCGACGTTAATAAAAGTAAGTGAAACCGTTAAACCAATATAGAATGTGCAGTGCTTACGAAAGTTTGAGTCGTAAAATTTTGCACACTTTTTGCAAATACGATCTCTCTGTAAAAGAATTTCTTTTTTCATTGGTTGCGCTAGTAAGCCCCATGGATCCACTTAAGGCCAAAGCAGGCCCGCGTTTCATAAAACTACAATTATTAATAGCATATTTATGACAATTCGATGTACATTGCGTAGCGCAGTCTTCCCACTTTTTAATCTGCGGATTAATCGACTTTGCAAAGTACCTACATCGAAACGTCATAGTAAACGAAGGAAGTTCTATAAAACCGGCCCCTGATGTTTCACCCGGAGTATCGGAAAGTCATAGCTAAAAACTGAGCCGCATGGGCTAAATAGAAAAACCCATGTCGTTTTCTATTAGTACTCGTATTTTTATGACTCGCGAACATTTTATTGTTAAATCCTAATTTATAAATAAAAATTGTAATTACTACCTAAATAGTTACAAGTTTTTACTGTTTAGTCCGTGTGGCGCCGGATCAGTCAGTGTGGCACCGGATTAGTCCGTGTGGCGCTGGATTAGTCAGAGTAGTTCCGGATTAAGTATAGCGTCACTCCATTTCCCTCCGTGGACGTTGTAGACAGCGACTAAGGAAATAAATTACCAGGAGACGGGCAGCAGCGTCTTCCTGAGCGGATAGGTACTGCGAACGCCAACCCGCCTGCCAAGCGTGGCGATTATGGCAAAACGCCTCAAGGTTATGGAAACCATGAGGGAGGCCTTTGTCCTGCAGTGCGCGTCAGATGGCTGATGATGACTGTTTATGGGCAGGTACGAACTTAAAAGTTAACAGTCTTATAAAAAGTCCATTCCACGAACACACTCTTAAGAGGGTTTTTTTTTCGTTTATGGATGGCAGGAATTCTTGTAATAGTTATTCTTATTTTAGTGATGAACCAACTCTGTGGTAAGCAGGAAGCTAAGGTGGATTGCATAAGGAATTTTCTAAGTATTTCATTTAAATAGATACCTACTTAAGTACATAGAAATATGAAATTGTTAATGAACATTAAGGATGTGATGAAAGTCGGCTTAGAAGGTGCTAGTAGTTCCTTTTTTCCTCTGTGCTAGTAGGTAGGTATATATGATTATTTTTAAATGGGCATTCCATAGGGGATACCGCCGTTTAGCCAAAGTATTTTTCGCCAAATTTTACTTCCCAATAAACTTATGGCATCAGTTTCATTTCCCAAATGAAACTTTAGCAAGTTTTCATTTCGCATTTTATTCATTTGGTCAAATTATCATTTCGCATAATTTTACTGCGTCAAGTTTTATTAAGACAAACGTTTATTATGCTAACGTTTTATTTTGGCAAGTGTTATATATCTAGCAAATAATTGTTTGATTAAATTTATATTTCGCATTTTGTTCATGTGGTCAAATACTATTAGGCATAAATACAAGTAATTTAAAAATTTAAGCTTAAGATACATTTATTTGTAGTATTATATTCTGATTTAAAAAAAAAACTTACGAAAGCAATTTGGTGTAAAAAGTGTGTTTAAAATTTGGTTCTTAGGTCAGTACACATAAGCAAAAGTAGGTTCGAAGTTCCAGGATGGAGCGGAGCGCAGCGACGCTCCATCCTGAAACTTCGGGTGTTAGTTCCTTTTTTTTTATATAAAAGCGAAAAAAAATATTTCACTAAAAAACTTAGTTTTGAGTCAAACAAAAAAATTTTTGTTCTAGTTTACATTTCGCATTTTATTCATTTGGTCAAATTATACTTTTGACTGAATAATGCTTGGTAAAATGAATTTTGACCAAGTATTTATTTGGTAAACAATAACTTGCCATAATAACTTTTGCTAACTGTTTATTTGCTTTAAGTTGTTTTGAGAAATGTTTTTTTGCCAAGTGATAATTTGCGGAAAATAGTTTGGGAAGTAATACCTACTTTGGGAAACGATTTTTGGCAATACATTAGTAAACCATTACAGAGGGCAAAGAGGAAGCGTTGCGGTTGTTAAAGCTAGTGACCTCGAATTGCGCAAGCTGTCTCGTCATATGAAAGACAAGTGGTGGCAGGACAAAGCTAGATACATGCAATGGCTCACTGACACAAACCAGCTGGGAGAATTCTACAGTGAGGTACGTAAGCTGATTGGTACATCCTACCACGTGAGGGTGCCTTTAAGGTCTCTAGACGGTAGTCACCTGTTGACGAACAAGGACGATGTACTAAAGCGCTGGGCGGAGCACTTCAATACTCTGCTAAATGTAGATCGATCAGCTGATCTACAAACTATCCGCTTAATGCCTCAGCTCCCTCTTGCCTTTGAGCTGGACGAGCCTCTATTGCGTGACGAGGTTGTTACTGCCATCAAACAGCAACAAAACAAAAGGGCGGTTGGTATTGACCTCATACCGGGAGAGCTGATAAAATACGGCGGAGAGGAGTTGCATACGCTGGTTTGGGAACTATTTGTTCGCATGTGGGAGCAGGAGCGCGTTCCGGATACCTTTAAAGTATCGCGCATAAGTGCTCTCTACAAGAACAAAGGTGACCGATCTGACTGCAACGCTTATCGCGGTATTTCGCTTCTTTCAGCCCCCGGAAAGGTCTTTGCTAGAGTTCTCTTAAACCGCCTAAAGAACTTGTCCGAAAAGATTCTGCCAGAAACCCAGTTTGGCTTCCGACCGGATCGAGGCACATGCGAAGCTATATTCTCTGTGCGTCAACTGCAAGAAAAGAGCAGAGAACAGGGTCGTCAGCTGTACCTTTGCTTTGTTGACCTAGAGAAGGCTTTCGACAGCGTGCCTCGGGAAGCTCTATGGTTGGTGCTAGGTAAGCTTGGGTGCACGGGAAAGTTTGTGAGACTGCTTAGACTCCTGCATGACGACATGCAATGCTGCGTTGCCGTAGACGGTGATCAGACAGACTTCTTCCCCGTTACCTGTGGGGTGAAGCAAGGTTGCGTTTTAGCACCTACTCTGTTCGCCTTATACTTTGCGGTGATAGTTAGAGAAGTCTTACAAACTGTTTCTCAAGGAGTTCGCATCCGCTTCCGCACAGACGGCAGCCTTTTCAACTTGGCTAGACTTAAGGCTCGCACTAAAGTCTCACACGTACTGATCACCGAGATCATGTATGCTGACGACCTGTGCTTCGTAGCAGAATCCCCAGACGGCTTGCAACAGCTAATGTCCGCATTCCACCAAGCCTGCAGTAAGTTCGGCCTGAAGATCAATGTCAATAAGACGGAGGTGATGTCCCTGGATATACACGGTCACGAGACATTGGCCATAAAACTTGGTGAGGATGTGCTGAAGCAGGTGGATAAATTTCGCTATCTGGGGAACACTGTAACATCCAAGTGTGACCTTGATGCTGAGATCAATAGCAGGGTCGGTGCCGCAGCTGCAGCATTCGGCAAGCTATGTTTCAAGGTCTTCTGCTCTCATGACCTTAAGTTGGCCACTAAGATATCAACATATATGGCAATCGTGCTGCCAAACCTCTTATACTCCTCTGAGACGTGGTGTGTATACCGCCGCCACATTCGCACTCTGGATCGCTTCCACCTTAAATGCCTCCGTACCATCATGAAGATCAGATGGTCTGATAGAGTGCGAAATACAGAAGTTCTGCGACGAGCCAATGTTGGTGGCATTGAGGCCTATTTAATGCGTCGACAGCTTCGGTGGTGCGGTCACGTTTCTCGTATGGCGGAGGAAAGAGTGGCGAAGCGCATCTTTTATTCTGAACTAGAGGAGGGCAAGCGGAATCATGGCGGTCCCCTTCTCCGGTACAAGGATGTCCAAAAGCGACACATGAAGAGATGCAAAATAGAGCCCTCCCGCTGGGAACGGTTGGCAGCACAGCGGCCAGAATTGCGCAGGTTGGTGAACAGTCAAGTACGCGAGTTCGAGGTTCAGCGTAAAGCTGACCTGGATACCAAACGCGACCAGTTAAAGGCTCGCCCACCTGCTGCCATAATATATAATTACGAGAACGGCATTCTCACGTGCCCTCAGTGTGCACGGAGTTTCGCCGTGAAGATAGGCTACATAAGCCATCTTCGAGCGCACCAGCGCCTCATCACTGATTAGGGGTCAAAGTGGTCGCCATGGCCGAAACCGGTCGGAACAATCATCATTACATAGTAGTAGGTAGGTATGTCTAATCTTTTTATTTTTTTCTCAACCATTTGTATTATGCAATTTCTCAATATGTTTCTTTTTACAAAATGTCAAAAAAATGAATTGCTTCTACTTTTGTTCTAGAACTTTGACTTTTTAGGGTTCCGTACCCGAAGGGTGCGAAACAGGCCTCTACTACTAAGACTTCACTGTCCGTCTGTCTGTCACCAAGCTGTATCTCATGAACCGTAATAGCTAGGCAGTTGAAATTTTCACAGATGATGTTTCTGTTACCGCTATAACAACGAATACCTACTAAAAACAGAATAAAATTAATATTTCAGGGGGGCTCCCACACAACAAACGTAATTTTGCTCGATATTAATAACGGCAACAGGTAGGCGCTTGAAATATTCAAAGTATAGGTATTTAGTTCTACATTCGTTTCAAAAATAAATAGTTAAATTAAAATAAAATAAATATTCCGTGTGGCGCCGGATTAAGGTTCCGTGTGGCGCCGGATTAAGAATAGCGTCACTCCATTTCCGTCCGTGGATGTTGTAGAAGGCGACTAAGGAATTCAATTACCAGGAGACGGGCAGGAGCGTCTTCCTGAGATTCAAACCGCTCAATGCGATCGCCAACCCGCCTGCCAAGCGTGGCGATTACGGCAAAACCCCTCATGGCTATGAAAACTGCGAAGGATGCCTATGTACTGCAGTGGGCGTCAAATGGCTGATGATGATGAAAATAAATATTTATTTAATCTTTGTGTCTAATGTTGTATATAATGGTACGGAACCCTTCGTACGTGAGTCCGACTTGCACTTGGCCGGTTTTTTCTCCCTAAATTATACGCTAGATATCGGGACACAAATTAATGGATTTTCGAAAAAAATATTTTCTTTTAGCCTAATCGGTAGATAACTTCTGACGATGACGAGTGACGACGCTCCGTCATTCATGTGGTAATAATTTTTTTATAAGATAATGCTATCCTGCGCTATCTGATTGATAAGATAATGATTAAAGAACTATTACCTACCTACCTTCAAAAGTTTATGAAAGTACAAGTGGCGCCATCCCACGTTTCTTACCGGAACTGTTTCTGAAAGTAATAAGATGGTCGTGTATAATTTAATTTTTACGTAATACATACTTTCAACACAAGATGGAACTTTTTTTTGTACATCGCCCTGGCCACACAAAAAGGACGTGGGGCGAGGGCGAGGAAAAGACGCGTCGTCTTTCAAATTCACTTTCATACAAAATGTACTGAAGGGAGGGCGAAGCCCACACAGAAGAGACCACGAAAAGACGGGGCGAGGGCGCGAACTCCATACGCCCCAACGGCCACAGAAGGGACGTGGGGCGGGGGGCGCGGAAAAGACGCGACGACGCTGTACAAATTGTGCTCTCACCTCGCCCGTCCCTTCAGTGTGGCAAAGAGAATGTGGGCTTTCGTCCCGTGAATGGGTAACTTACGTGTGGTCTAACCTTCATCTGTGGTCTAACTTAGATTGCAGTGACTTTGCTTTTATACCATAGAAATCATATAAAAACATAAGAAAATATAAAGATAAAACAATAAAATATTTTTTTCTTGGTTTTCGGGGTCACAAAATATGCGAAAAATAAAGTTACTCTAATAACATAAAACTTATTATATTTCGTTTAGTCAATGGATTCTGAACGTTTTCTTATAAGGGTGTAATGCATAAAGCATATTATTATTTTACGAGATAACTCAAATATTGATAACGCTTCATACATTAGAAGCGTACGTTCTAAGGTCGATTTGTATGGAGCGTTTAAGTACCACGAGACTATATTGACTTTTCGACTGGTTATATTATAAAAAGTAGGTATTAGTCGCAGAGAAAAAAAAATACCACGTTTATTTATCTTTTAACGTGTCCTCTTGACTTAACGAGAATGTTCTAATGACATATTGATTTGTATCGCATGTTATATTATTACCAAAACTTACATGCGATACAAATTAATATATAATAAGAACATTCTCGTTAATTCAAGACGCTAATTTGGCCAACTTGCGTTTCAATTGAATGCAGTTGCCAAAGTATAACTTTATTTTTCAATGCGCTTTATCTTAAGACTAAAACGTTATCCAAGTCGTTATTTCTTACATATCGCATTTAATTGTTGCGCAATTCGGAACACAATCATGTCGAGTAGAGGGGCAGAGGTGTGCGGACTACTTTAAAGATGGGGACTGGATCACTATTTGACTCTCGCTTATAGGTACTATGTCGCTGTCTCTATTGTGTGAGCGAAAGCCAATACTAAATCAGTCACTTTCTTAAAATAACAATCCAATAAGGTTTTTCCTTTTGTTGCAGCAAGTGTACCAGAACCAGCATTGTTATAATTATAATTCAACGTTTATTATTACTATTTGATGTACATTACATAGAAGTCTTTCTACTTGCTAATCTGAGGAATTAATCGACTTAGCAATGTACAACATAGTAAACCATGAATTGTAGTTCTACGAAACAAGTCCCAGGACCTTGTCTAATATACCTAGTTGTTCAATTATATATTAACCCGATAAAAGCTTTTATTTGCCTTTATTTCGTAATTTACTAAGCAATAGTAGAATGTTATTCCGATGGTATAACCCGCGCAAATTAAATAGGCATCTTTCGTGACAATCGAATCGCACAAGACGCCTAGTTAAATTGTACGGGTGAGACCATTGGAATGCGATTGGTTAGTTAACTACCAATATTGTCCATCAAACAAACATTGCCGTACTAATATCTCTCTATTGAACAACTTTGCATTTAAGATACTCGCCCAACTGGCATCGAGTAGGTATTCAACTGTTATTTAGGCAAGTTGATACAGGCACGAGAGTTCTATTAGGATTGATTTTGAAAAGTCACAACTTATCCAAATCGTTTATTCAAGCAAATGAAAATAATATGAACAAAACTATAACATTAAATTTATCTACTTAATGATATTTACATTCCATACCTCGCTTACCTTAGTAGTGATTACATATATCTAGGACGCTTAGCCTAAATAATATAGAAATGCAGAATACACTCTACGAGTATCCTCATGAGAGGTGGCGGAGCATGCCACATTTTGCCACTTCATATCATAATTGCCAGTGTACCAGCGCCAACCCATAATCGTAATAAATTATTCTGCATTTTTATGTCAAATCTTATAGGAGTAACGTTATTGATAATTAGCTTATCAATAAAATTGTCAAAGTCCACAATGGAAGTGCCCTATTCATACGCCATACGAAAAGGTACGTTACAAATCAAATATTGTATAAAAATTCTCAAATCTGGAGTTAAAACATATTTCACATGTTTTGCATTGATTTGGATAGTAAGGTTGAGCAGTCAAGTATTCCAGAGAACTACCGGCGTTTCAGAAAACTTTATTATTACAATGTGGAGCAGAATTTTCCTACTTGTTAATTGGCTTTGCAGTGTAAAACGAATTCTCATAGTAAGCCATGCATGTAGTTCTGTGAAATGGGGCCCTGAAGTGAGGCAGTGGGCAATATTAATGGTACCACCAGCCTTCGCTTAGCAATTTTACCATACACATCAAAAAACAGTCAAAACTTAAATAAGTGTGTTATATTAATAAGTATTATGTCGTGATTTCATTAAAACTAAGAAACAATGGATTTTTACCCTGTCTAGACTGGCTTACACCTCACACTCTGGTACACTTTGTGTTGCAGACATGGTTTACCGTCAGAGCCACTTCAGAGAGGGTAACATTGTGCAAAGATAGTGTAACTAGCACACTACACACTTTCGTAGTTCCATCAAAACATTGGCCACCATCATACTCATTATAATCAAAATTAATGGAAAAAAAGTATAAAATTGAGATGTCTTCCTCACAATCTACAACTGGCGGACTGGAAGACTCACAACTTCAAAATTGCATGATTGAAGTTAATTCAATTTAATTAAACAGAATCTACGAAATCTGAATGACATCAAGAGATATCTTAAAAATACAAGGCAGCAATCATCAACCACATAATAATAAAATAAAAAACAATAAGTTAATGAAAAATACAATGAATTGGTGATAAGCCTCATCATCCCTCTGGTATAAATCTGTTGCCTCAAAATAAGGGTGCTCAGTGTAATATGTTACACTTTGATCAATAGATGAAATTGAGTTTCTCAACAGTAAAATTAATAATTGCACAGTAGGCACTCAACACTTAATGTATGTTACTAGTGAGTCTAGAGACATAGCTTGAAACTACATATCAGCAATAACTATTATAGGAGAAGAATACAAAATGAGACAAGAATTTTCAGTATTTTTTTTGGAAGGAAAAACAACAGTGCAAAAAGGACATTATTACTAAAAATATTGTTAATTTTATGAACGTAAATAAATCATTTTTAGTATAAATTCTATGAGGACACTTTCTACAGAGACCCATGTAACATAAAAAATCCATAAACTATCTGTACGATTTAAAATATACTATAGTTTGACCAACTCACTATGTTATGTTAAAATATACAATCTAGAGATACGCTCTCACAGTCCTGTCACAAATTGGCAGTCACTAGCGCGCGGCTCACTGCTGCTGGCTGCCTTGCGCCTGGCTCGCCGACTTGGTGATTACGATGGTCTGTTTGCCACCCACGCCGCCCTTACCTAGCTGCAGCATGTTGGACGGTAGCGTGATGATCTTGTTGCCGCCGACCGTGTTGGCCGAGACCAGCTTCACGATAGTGGCGCCGGGCGCTAGCCCCGGGCCCGCTGCCGTCGACGCTGTCACCGTGCGGTTCTGCATCATCGCGACCTTGGGCATTGTGGCCACCGTCATGCCGGTGGAGGTCTTCACGAGCGTCACGTACTGTGGTGCCGCGCCCGCCTGTCCGCCCGCACCGCTCTTCTTGATGATGACGGGGATACCGGCGCTGCCACCCGCTTGGCGCAGAACAGTGCCGCCCGCCGCCCCCGCCGAGCTCACCACGGCTGCGCCCTCCCCCGCCTTGCCCGGCGCCGTCACGATCTTGTACACCGGTGTCTTCACCTGCACGCCGGACTGGCCGGCCAGCGTAGTGCCCGCCAGGTGCAGCGCGCCGCCGCCGCCTAGCACGGGCAGGCTGCCGCCGCCCAGCTTGAGCCCGCCCACGCCCGCCTGGATGGGCACACCACCCGCAGTCTTCACTAGCACGTTGCTTGTGCCGATCTTGACGTTGCCTGCGCCAATCTTGAGCGGCGCGGACATCTGGCCGACTTTCTGTACGCTGTTGGCGATCTTGCCCTGCAGGCTGGCTGCGCCGATTTTGAGTGGCACGTTCCCCGGCGCCAGCTTCATCGGCACGTTGGCGGCGCTCAGCTTGACGGGCACGGCCGCCGGGCTCTTGACCTGGACGAAACGCGGCCCGCTGCCGCCGCTCAGCACGAGCTGCGTGCCCGCCTGCGCTGTGCTCACCCGCACGGTGCCCGGCGTGCCTACGCCACTCACGATGCGCGTCACGCCCTGCGGCGTCACAGCGGCCATCTTGATCTGCTGCGTGGCCGGCGACTTTACCACGGTCTTGCCCTGGTAGGTGGCCTGCTTCAGCGTGGGCGTGTTGGGAGATATCTTCACTGTCGCGCCCGGAGCTCCTGTCACTTTGATGGAGCTGGGAATAATTTTCTGTGGCGTGGAGGCAATTGGTGTAGCTATAGGCGAGGCGACGGCCGCGGCTACAGCGGCGGCCACGGGCCGCACCGGAGGCTCGACGAGCGTAGGGGTTGGGGGTAGGCTGGCGAGAGCGACCGGCGAGGCCAGGCCGAAGGCCTTGGCGGCGTCGACAGGTGCGGGCGCTGGCGCCGGCGAGGCCGGTGGCTGCGCGGTCACGGGCTCAGGAGCGGGGGGGAAACGTGCGGGCGCCACCTTGCCGCACTTCTGTATCTGCAGAACATAGGTAGTAACAGTGTTCATAGCTGGCCAGCACAGCTCCAACGATGTGGTGCCGGCGCGCACCAGCGCTACTCGCCCTGCTTGCGGAGGCACACCCACTTCCAAGTACCATAAATCCTTGCAGCAAATTTGATTGTTCCAAGTTTTCCTATAGCCGTCCCGTCCTGACCAGATGTAGAGGCGTGTCTGGATAGCAACTGCGCTGTGGCCCGCCCGAGCTCTTGGTACACAATCATCAAATCTTTCCATTGCAATATCATCCCAGGTCATCGACTCAAGATTTAGGGAAGCAAGAGTATTGGTACATTTCCATTCCTTTTCATGAGTAGCGAGTTTTGATTCATCAGGCACGAGTGGCACCCAACCACCGTAGACATACATGTGGTGGCCAATAACAGTGGCTGTGTGCAGGGAGCGGGGCAGTGGGGAGGGCCCGCCCACCTCAGGTCGCGACCAGGACATGGTATCAACGTCGAGTAGCCATAGATCGCCAAGTCGAGAGCCACTCATGCCACCGTAGATGATGAGCGAGGACTTTCCGGAAGTGCGGTCTGTGTGGGCAACGCCGCTGTGGGATTCACGCGGAGGCGGAGACTGGCCATACGTGAGGGGAATGTCCCAGACGGTCATGGAGGAGTTGGGGTACAGTTCCAGTGTGTATAAATCATTCAGGTACCGCGGGATGTTGTTTTTAGGGTCGTCGCTCTCGTTGGCTAGTCCCCCAAAGAGATACACTTTGCCGTTGAGAAGAGTGAAGCTGTGGCCTAGCCGGGGACATGGGGGTAGGCCCTGCTTAGGCGGTAGTGGCTTCAGGCGCTTCCATTCCCATCGAGATGCTTGCAACTCGTACAGATCGTTAGAATACTTGCCGTACTCGACCATGCCGCCAAAAACTAGAAGACGGGTCCCGTCCACCACAAAACCGTAAGCGGCGCATCCTGGAGGTACCTCACCTTTTGTGACTGGTACGAACCACTGGTTTGTGGTGGTGTTGAAGACGTGAAGCTCGTGAACTATCCCTTCATTTCCACCGCCGAAAACTATCATCAAATCTTTGATGGCGACAGCCCGGTGACCATGTCGGGGCCGAGGTTGAGGGCCGGTGGGATTGTACACTTTTTGCCACTTAAGTACGGTGTTTTCCTTCATTTTTACTACACATTTGTCACTAAAAAGCTTTACACCGTATGTATCGGGATGCGTATCTTTTGCATAGACAATGAGAAACGTCGTAAATACCTACCGCTTGAAGAAAATATTCAGGTCAGTTGCAGCTTCGTAAGCCCGCAGCCTAGTGTGCTCTCTTTCGCTCTTATATGAGTTCCTAATTGGTAAAATAAATTCACCCTACGCAGCTCATAGTGTACAACAAAAATGGCGTTAGCAACAGCGCTGCCAATCTGAGAAAAAGAGAAACGAGCGGCGTCGGACGTCAAGATTATTGTCTATGGTTTAATATAGTTCAAAATGTCAAACATTGGAAGCTCCCGCCATTACTATTCAGCCAGTACCAATAAATTCAACCAAATCCAAACCAAACAAAAATTATTATTAAAATGATTGCTAACGCAGGGGATAAAGCCTACAAACTTGGCAGGCAGGCTCTACAGCGTCTGTGTAGAGTCACTATAGAGTCGCTTGGAATCAATGACCTCTTTTGGCATTTTCGAACTAATGATGTATTATCGAAAATGTTAAAATCTTCTTTGGTAAATATAATAATTAATAAAAAATCAAATTAAAAGAGGCATAAATGTTCAATCGGCTTAAATCTAGTAACATATTAATTTGTCTTGGAACTAAGTTAAAAATCTTAAGGCTGTTCTCACGTAGAGTATGCTGTCTCGCTCGCATATTTTAATAATGTTAGTGATTGTAATAAATTAGTACTACCTATACTTTTGAAAAAATAATTTTGATCTGAGGGTTTTATAGATAATAAAATTGAAAACATCCAGCATTTGTTTTTGTATCTTGTACTGTGTTTTTGATTGAGATAATAAAATTTGATTCCTAAGGTAATAATAAAATTTTGGAAACAACTTTTCTTTATTAAAACTACTTATAGGAAAAAATACATATTTAAAATGTCCGTAATACAATTTTATCGTGCATCAAACCCTCAGACCAAATTTACCAAAAGTTTACACATATTACAATATAAAAAAAATATTTAATTGTGCGAGCGGGACAGCATGCTCCACGTCAGAACAGCCTTATGGCTAAAGTTATCAATAAAAGCTCTAAACGTAGAAATTGTAGAAAAAGCTACTATAATTTGAATTTGAACATTCAATGGCAATAACGGATAATTATGTTCCTCACAAATTTAATAGAAAGTAGCTGCTCAAGATGGCAATCTTCGGCAAAAGACGGCGCTAGTGCGCTCTCGACGAACCACAGCGCAGAGTAGCGCATTCGGTAAATTAATATAATTAAAATAAAGAACGGCAATAATTCTGTGAATTGGCGTCAAAAACTACTAAATCTTACTGATATTCTTAAAATAACTTGTCTTTTTTTAATCACTACTACATAATTTAAGTCCAAAGTTAACTTCAAGTCTTGGCTGCTTTTATTTTTAGCTAGTCGCATTAATTTTTTAATGTCTCGCAATGCTCATACATGTCACAGTAATATATTAAACGGGTCTAACCGCGATTATTATTAGCTAGTTGTATTTTTATAAGAGCAACGAACTATTATAAACTTAGTGAGTTTGTTTAGTGCCCCATAAACATTTTTGTTGTATTTACTCAAGTAACAGAAATGTAAAAAAGTGAAGTTGCCAATATTGATCTCAAGTGACTTACTTCACTTACCTAGTTTAAGAAAACGAATTAATACCAGTGGTCCACAAAATACCATATTCAGCAAATTTTTTTTAACTAGGGTCAGAAAGTAAATTCATTTTGATCATTTTGGGTAACAAGGTAAATAATTGAGCTGCGAAATAATTATTTTGTGCAGCTTAGAAGGTAGATAATTATCTCTTATTCTATAACTATTTCTGTAACGCATTTTTTCTATTACTCTCCTTTAAATAAAATATACACAAAAAACGAAACACACCTTCATTCCTTTTATCTCTAGACACAATTCAAATAATTGTATGATTCTCGTAAACAAGAAAATCATTCTGAGCAATTAGGTGACTTTATAGCCATTGTATTTACTCACAAATGTTTCGAAATGCGGCGTTATTTTGCTACTCTAAGATACCTACATAAACTTTGTTTGTTAAAAATTGGATTAAAAACCATAGAGAATTATAGCGGCCCGTGCTTAGGTAAAGTTTTCCGTGTGTTGTTCCTCTATGGATGGATTGTTTAATTTTACGCAAATTTTATTATTTTAAGGATCGAAATATTGTGACCAATACATTGCATTTAAAAACGAAAAAGTTATAACATCATTCAAATTACTTTGCTCGAAATAATTTGTCACTGTGTAAATAGAAACATTTATTACAAAATATAGGTACGTGTGAATAATAAACACTTCATTACGTTTGCGTGTAACGGGACGTATATTTTAAGCAATGTGGTTATGTTGGTATGTGTAATAATACGCGGGAATATTTGGAGTAGCATCTCGCTTCCACACAGTGCTATTGTAGCGAGTTAGAGCGAAATAAAGAAATTCAAGTCGCAGCGGTCTGCATGTTACGTTCTGAACCCACGCCGATTAAATTGTAGTAAGATAGTAGGCACCATTATAGAAATAAATTATTTTTTTGCACATCAAAAAGATTATACCTGTGAAATGCAGAGCTTAAATGATGATAAGATAAAGATAAGATAAAACATTTTATTTGCTAAAGCATGGTTTTATTATTAGATTTTGTCTCTTCGTCTTTTAAGGGAATTAATGTTATTATAATGCAACGAGAAATCTGAACGTATCGTGAAAAGTAGGTCAAATATACCAGCCAATCAGAAACAATATTTTAAAGCGAGCATTTTGTGCGGCTACTTTGAAATGTTAGCAAGTTTGCAAGGCAATGTGTTCGATCTTTTATTACCTAGGTATGTAGATACATAAATCAAATTGGTGGGCTTCTAGACTGGGGGTGGCAATACGAAACTAATTACAAATGGCGCCACTGAGATTTGCCTCGAGAATGTTTGTTTTGTTTTAGAAGTTTTGCTTACTATTTTCGGATTTTTTCACGGAAATGAGCCGTTTTCAGCACAAATTCACAAAGCACTTCATAGATGGCGCTTATAGGCGTGGAGTCCATACAACGCCGTGGACATACAAGAACAGGGACACGTCTGTCAAATTTTGCAGATTAATTTTGACAGCCGCATTCCGGTTCTTCAAGCACGGGGCAAAGTCCAAATAAAAAAAAATAAAATGTGGCTACGCCTGTAAGCGCCATCTATGAATTGCTTTGTGAATTTGTGCTGAAAACGGCTCATTCAACATAAAAACGTCATGAAATGCTTTTCACTAAAAAGGGGAAAGCTATAGTTTATACCATAACTGAAAAACGAAAGTTTTGTATACCGCGAAAGGAATACAGAGGTACCTAACCTGAAAAATATTTTTTAAACATTTCTTGCAGAAATAATCGCATAGCTTTGATTAAATACCTCTTTACTGGCCGATTTATTGATTATGAGTGTATAATGTTAAATTTACTTAAGTAAGTTACTCTGAAACATCGAAAATCGTTGTAAAATTGTTTAAGAAAGAAGAAAACTTCTTAAACACCATTTTTTCTTTTTTTTTTCTTTCTTTCTTAAAATTGTCCACACTATGTACCATATAAACTTACCTAGTCATAAAATCATACTATTTCTACATGAACTCTCTTAATTTTATTCCAGTTTGGAGACGAAGCAGCTTTACGGCCATAAAATGATGCTGCGGGACTACTAATTGAAAGTTCCTGTCACCAACAACTAAATTTTCCTAACAGAAGTATTGATATCTATTCAGATCTGCCTAGTTCAATGCTATGGGCTGGCTCTGGGTAATTAGGTGCTGCTCCTTTCCTATTTTGAGCTACGGGCTTAGGCCCAAAGAAATGCATGTTACAATATATGATTATGATTTTATTAAATAAAACCGATGTTACCTACCCAGGAACATTTTTTACTTCACTTACAATTGCAGCAATAATAGCTGGCTTTACATTTTCTAAATGGGTTGAATCATTGATATCAAGGCTTGAATTTCTCGTTTTTAGTTTGTTTTAGGTTTAACAAGCTGGGTACCTAAACACTGCCTCCGTTTTTAACGAGTGTGAAAGATGCGGACCTGAAAATAAACAAGAATGATAAAACATAACTTTCAACTATGATTCTGAATGTATTTCATTAGTAGGTATATTTGTATTTACCTTCATAGAAATATTTTTTTGGTATTTTGTTCACTAGAATATAGAACCTATAAACTTCTTTATAGTCGATTTTCTTCCTCCAAATGGCTTAGGAGCTACAGTTTTTCTATTGCAAACTAAGCAGTAAATGCGTAGGCACTGATTTTTTTGGAAAAAGATACTAATACACATATCTCTGGTGTTTATATAATTACAAATATCGTGCTTTTCCCACAAAAATAGTCAAGAAAACGGGACATCCTACATTTTGAATTTTGTGACAGTTGCCAACCCCATTACGTTCTGGTTTGCGGTACCGCGAAACGAAGCAGTCTACCACCTTACTGTGAAGTAATTTTTTTTTGTAATTTGTGAATGTTGATAATTATATGGACGTGTCTCTGCCATGGATCGCAAACCTCAATAAACGTATTAATTAAGGTACCCGCGGGTATTAAGGCCTGTCGGGCAATAAGGCCTAAGTAGCAAAAAACGTACGAAATACAGTAATTGACGATCAAGGTTATACTCACACAAGCTCGGAGAGTTTACAAGTCGCTGCGAAATGGCGGACGAACGCTTGCACTTCTCCCCCCCGCCAGTGTCGTCGAAATCATTCAGCGGTGCGGTCACGCGGCACGAATTATAAAAATTGGCTCCAGTAAAACGTAAGTTATTTTGAAAATATCATATTTACAAACCTGTATTGACTGTCCGTTTATTAATTAATGTATGCTTGTCCCTAGATTACCGTATTAAAGGACTTGTAGTTGTAAAATTTTTATTATTATTATTTTCTGTACCACGTGGTTGGCGGATATTAAGGACTATAAAATTTTATTATAGGCCTTATTACACTCCTATTTTTTTTAAACTGCTATATAAGTAGGAGCGTGTTTTTAAAATGTTTGTTGGTGGGTAGTATGTACGTAGTTATACATTTTCAATTTATTTATGTTTTCAGTGCTTACGGTCACGATGCCCCCGAAACGGGCATTGTGGTCAGAAGACGATCTAATCGCAGCTGTTAGACTGCTCTACAAAGTGGAACTTTGGGTACGTATAAGGCTGCAGAGAGATATAAGGTTCCTAGAAGAACAATCAGAAATCATCTGCAGTCTGGCAGTTTAAAGAAAAGTTTGGGACGTCAACCTATATTAAATGAGGTACGAGGTACTCCAGTCACAAAAGATTTATTTGATAAATATAATCAAGAGAAAATAAATAGTAAAGAAGTGAAACACCGTGGAGACACTCCATTTCCTTCCGTGGATGTCGTAGACGGCGACTAAGGAAATCAATTATCAGGAGACGGGCAGCAGCGTCTTCCTGAGATTCCAACCGCATACTGCGATCGCCAACCCGCCTGCCAAGCGTGGCGATTATGGCAAAACCCCTCACGGTTGGAAAAACCATGAGGGAGGCCTATGTCCTGCAGTGCCGGCTGATGATGATGATGATGAAAGAAGTGAAAGGTAACAAAAGAAAGAAAAATAAACAAGACGAAAACTTTACTGATGTTGAAACAGGTAGAAAAGAAAAAACTAAATTTAAAAAGACTTTCCTAAGAAAGATAAAATCGTATCTGCAAAAAAGTCTACTACCGTCAAAGGTAAATCACAAAAACAAGTAAGTTTGTACTGTCATGCTTGCAAAGAAGATAGAATGGACGATGCAATGAGGCAATGCTCGCGATGCTCCAAGTGGTACCACGAAGAGTGTGTGTCGGTTTGACTGCAGAAGATACTGATGACTTTCGATGTCCTGTTGGATGCGAATAAAGGCAATTTATTTAATTTTCTAAGACCACTATGCTTCCTATTGCTTTATGTTAATGATTATTGATCTCAAGAATACCAATTTACGTAGTATAAGTTGATTTTTGGATAGTTTAAAGTATAGGCCTTTTTACCCTACCCTAGTATAATAAGGCCTACAGACTGCGTTTTTAAAAAAGTTATATAGTGTTTTGGTTTTAAGCTAGAGAAGCTATTTTTTGTTTAAACTCTGTAGTAATTTAAGTACATGACTGATTAATAATAAAACTAGTTGATTATGTTGGATATTTTTCATTTTATTACAAATTTCCCTTAGCTAGGCCTTAACACCCTCAGGTACCTTACAGCCTTATTTATAAAAACACGATTCCACGAAAGCACTCCTCGAGGAAGTTTATTTAATCTGTGGTTACGTCTTTTCCTTGTCAAATCTCCACCACAGACTATTTTATTCGACGTTTATCCAGTGTTTTAAGGAATCGTGTCTTTATAAATAAGACCTCTTACTCTTTTGCTACTGAAAATACATTATACTTTCAACTAATTAGAAAACGGGCAAAGGTTGCGGGCAGCGAGTGTTAAACGTCATGCGTCAGTATAATCGAATTTGATAGGTACTTAATTAATACTCGAAAAATTTACGTTTTTTCACTAATCGACATTAAAGATAGTTTATTTTATAAAAAAAGTCGATATTTGTATCGATATATTTTACCCAACCATTCGTAATTTTGGCCGGGCGTTCAAAATCCAAAACATCTTTATTGGCGTGTCCAATGTATGGTACCTACCTATAAGTTTATTAGGTACGTGTAACTGTAAGTACTACTTACCCAGTTTTGGTTTTCCTGTAGCGCTTTTTTCGCTGTAATTATGATAAACGATTTGACAAATGCTTTTCCACGCCTTTTGTTTTATAAAGTTTCCATAACTTGCATCACTAGTATCCCATAAAGAAGGGCGTTGCTGAACCAAATATATCAATAAATCTATATCAACGTCAGACTTTTTAATTTTGAAACTGCTTCCGGGTTGAAACGTGGTTTGTAAGTAGCCTACATACAAATTTTTTGTCAATAAGTGTGTGTGACGCAGTGCCGGATTAAGCCAGCGCAGGCCCTGTAGCAAATCATGGGGCCCTTGGTTTGCGTTAAGTTATCAAGTGAAACAAAACTGTTACAAATTAACTTTTCTGGACTTGCAAATCGCTAAATATTGTAAATATCTACATTAAGGACTGTTTCTTATGATACTTTGAAATGTCTCACTTATGGTTACATAAAATTTTCATTAAATTAACATTTTTAGATTGTGGAAATTCAATTTCAACATTCATCAAAGTGCGTGGGGCCCCCAAATGCGCGCAGCCCGTTGCATTTGCTAGTTGCTACTCTTGCTACGTGGCTAATCCGGCACTGGTGTGACGGCTAAACGCTGCGCTGAAATAAAAGTAAAAGTAAAAAGTAAAAGCAATTTATTCGTAAAACATGAGTACATGATGTTGGAATTGTTACATACGAGTCCTATGCATGTTTTGCCTTAATAGGCACACGAATTTCGAGAAGGCGCCTTGAAAGGAAACAGACCTATATCGAAAAATTAAAACCTTTACCGCAAACACAAATTATCATTAAAGATATGTCAAGAATTAGTAAAAATTGTGTTCAATTCAAACTTAAAAATAAAACTTAATATGCATTAATTATGTCCTCTTAGTAATATTATTGTCATGATGCCAATGTCAAGATCTGTCAGTCAAAAATTCATTAATATTATAATAACATTTCTCAATAAGTATATTTCTTAACCTAAATTTAAAACTATTCATGTCAAGTTCACGTACGTCTATATTTATTTTATTGAAAATTAAGGGCCCCATACAGAATATACTTTTTTGCATTAATGCTGTGTTTGCTTTGTGAACGCCTACTCTAGTAGGATCTCTCTGTAATCGACAGCTGCTATAGATTACTGGTTTGAATATTTCTGGGTTTGATTTAACAAATGAAGCTACTTCAAGTATGTACATGCATGGAAGTGTGAGAATATTGTATTTTTTAAAGAAAGGCGCGCAACTGTCGGTTTGATTCAATCCAAACATCGACCTAATACATCTTTTTTGTGCTTTAAAAGCTATTTCTCTGTCTGTTGAATTGCCCCAAAAGATTAGCCCGTATCTTAGTACAGAAGCGACTAAACCATGATACGCTATGACAGCTGCTTCTGTATTAATTATCGGCGCAAGTTTGTAGAGTAGATATGCCGATGAGCTAATTTTAGTGACAAGTTGTTTAATTTGTGATTTCCAATTTAATTGCCTATCTATTATCAACCCCAAGAATTTAGTTGTTTCTACCTCTTCAATAGCCTGGTTTTCGTATTGTATGTTTAACTTGCCCTTATCCACTATTCTTTGACTAAAGTGCATGCGTACTGTTTTAGAAAAATTTACTTTTAAGTTATTGCTATTTAACCACTTCACAATAGAGTTTAGTGCGTTGTTGATGTCGATTTGAAAATCGTCTTCACCTTTACTTTGAATTGTGACTGTGCTGTCATCAGCAAATAATGATACGGGATGTAGTGTGGATTTCGGCAAATCGTTAATATACACAATAAATAGTAATGGGCCCAACACACTGCCCTGCGGCACTCCATATGTGACCTCACGCAGTTGAGATTTATATATTTCCTCAGTTTTAGATTTTAGATTAATCCTAGTTATTTCGGTGTATTGGATTCTGTTTTGTAGATAAGATTCCATTAACTTCCACACGTTTCCCCAGATACCGTACATTTCTAATTTACTAAGTAAAATGCTATGGTCAACATAATCAAAGGCCTGTGTCATATCCATGTATATAGTACACACAGGTTTTCTCGTATCGACACAGTTCATAACAGTATCCAAAAAGTCAAAAATAGCCATATTTATTGTCTTATTTTGTCTAAATCCTTTTTGTTCGGGTGTCAAAATTTTATTTGTCTCAAAATAGTTGTTAAGTTGCTTATAAATATATTTTTCAAAGATTTTTGCAAAAATTGGGATTATTGCAATTGGTCTGTAGAACTCTAGACGTTCACGATTCTCTTTTTTAAACAGGGGCTTTATTATTGCATTTTTTAGTGACTGCGGATAGATTCCTCCTTCAATAGAAAGATTAATAATATGACTCAGGTGTCCACAAATTTCAATAGCAACTGATTTTATGATTTTAGTGGCAATGCCGTCGTCACCAACGCTTTTAGTGTTTTTTAGCCTATTTATAATGACCCATACGTCATACGGTAAGCTAGGGGCCATAAACATAGAATTATCGCATTTCGTAAGGCGTTCATTGCTATGTTCTTTAGCATCCTTTATTGGCTTAATCTTGTCAATGAAATAATCGTTGAATAAATTACAAATTATTTTAGGGTCATTTGTTTCTTTGTCGTCAATTTTAATTTTGTTAATCGATTCTCTAGGTACATGTTGTTTAGCGTCATTAATAATTTGCCAAGATGTTTTGCATTTATTATAGGACGTCTTAATTTTGTAAATGTTTTGTGCCCGTTTTGTGAGTTGAATAATTTTTTTGTATGTTTTATTATATGTCATAAAGTTAATTTTATTTGTGAGACAAGGTTTACAGCGGTACAACCAAAGTAACTGCCTTTTTTTGCGGCTGCATGCTTTTAATCCGCGTGATAGCCACTTTTGGCTTTTATTCGTCTTAATGGTGATAGTTTTCATAGGAAAACATAGGTTGTAGAAAAATTTAAAATTGTCCAAAAAACTATTGTACGCTTCGTTAGCGTCATTTGTAGCATATATTTCGGAGAATTTAAAACTTACCATAATTTCTCTGAATTTTGACATATTTTCTGGACTGTAGTCTCTTGCCGTGACTCGCCAAAAGGGGATCAGGCAAATCTTTTTAATAGGTAATTTTATAAGTTGAGCTGTATGGTCAGATAATGCTAGTTCCAAAACTTCAGTTTTACATTTTTTACTCATGTTATGTGCAATATTATCAAGGCAGGTGTTACTTGCTAATCTAGTTGGTTGTTTTATTTCAAACTTCAGATTGTAATTCAGTAATAGACACTCTAATTTCGAGGTGATATTATTTTGTTTCATCATGTCAATGTTGAAGTCACCGGCAACGATAAGATGTTTTTTGCTGTTTTTTGATACGATTTTCAATATTTTTTCCAGCCGTTCGAAGAAAAGATTAACGTTGCTGGGTTTAGGTATTCTATATACGCATAAGATTATTATGTTGTACTTTGGAAGTTCGACAGCGCAACATTCAATCAAACAACTTATTGATAGTTTTGCAACTTCGGGCAATTCTTTGTACATATGTCCAGTTTTAACTAAAATGCACGTTCCTCCTCTTTTGCTGTCCTTCCTACTGAAAAAAGCGCCCACATTATAGTTAGGTACATTGATTAATTTTTCATGACCCGACATCACAAAATGTTCAGTAACACAAATAACGTCAACATTTCTATCGTTATCTGATAACTGGTTCAGCTCGACTACTAGGGGGTCAGTTTTATTTAAAAGCCCTGCGATATTTTGATGTACCACACAAAGCCACTTATTTGCGAAAAAGCAAAGAATTCTCCTCTTTATCTAAAGCATTTACTTTTGTCGGTGTATTTTGTTCATTTTCAGGTACGCTTGAGCAGTTATGGTCGTTAAACTTTTCTATGTCATGAATAAGAGACTTTAGGTCTCTGAATATGGCCCACATGCCAGTTTTGTTGATAAATCCCGTCCTTTGTGAGAACATGTTGGAGTCATAGCTGAGGTTTAGGTTGCTGTCAAGGTACCAGACATGCTCATGTGTTGATATGTCTAAATATAAGAGGCTATTAAAGTTTTCAATCCTACAGTTAAACAATGTTACGGTGTTCGGGAATTTGAATGTAGGTAGACAGATTATCACATTGGTGTGCTTCAGGTTTTCCGTGGTTTTTCTTACGAACTGTATAAGTTCGCAGTAATCCTGGGTGGTCTCGAAATCTTCACAACCGACGAAGATGACGCAATAGTCATCTTTAGTGAATCCATTTAATTTAGCTTTTAGACCGCTGATTTGTGCTTTGAGGCCAATATTGGGTGTCAGAAAGTGGCATTTCTCATAGTTATCGTCAAATGTTGATTCTGCCATGGCCGATAGCTGGTTTCTGTTATCACAGCTTAACATTAGTAGTCTGCTCTTACTGAGTTTAGCGGTTTGGGTTTTCATTTTCTCTATTTTCCTGTTATTTTCTTGTTGAGTTCTAGTTTCTATTGATTCTTGTCGCACGTAGTTTTTAAGTCCTGGTTTTTCGATGCAGGTATTAATTACGGTTGGAGAAGATAATTCCGTTTGCGTCTGCTTGCACAACTTTTTTTCTTTTATTGGAGTTGGTATACTCTTATTTTTTTTCTTCTGAACGGGACTGTTTGTTATTTGCCTATAGAGGTCATTTTTCTTTGTTAACTCTTCATTGACTTTTTGCAATTCACTATTTTGTAAATTGAGCGAATCTATTTCCAGATGTGCACTGTTCAATTGTAATTCGAGTTTCTCGATGAGATCGCGTAGTTTTGTTATTTCATCGATGTTGTCGTCATCGGAAATCTCTGGCAAGCTGTTGCTGGTGCCATCTAGTGTCTGCGTTGTACACGTCGTTTCGTTTAAGCTGTCGGAGTGTGTCCGTTGTCGCTGTCGTCGTTGTGTAATGTTTCCGAAGAAGTTCATGGTCACGCTATCAATACTTGTCCGCACGCAATTTTTTGGGCCCACAAAAAGTGATACCAACGAGTGGACTCGATTTCAGTGTCCACTGATAACACAGTAAGCGTCTTAACCACCAGGCCTATTATGATAGTTAAGTTCTTAGTGAAATTTAGCGTTCAGTTATTATATCTTGCCAGTAACGTTTAACCTACCTTCGACATGCATTTTGAAATTAACCGTTCTGACTATACAATAACACAAAAACAGCAAATTACACTTTTTATCACGGTTTAAAGTTTCACTTACGAATGGTTTTGTTATTTTCTGCGTATGAATAAGAGTTGTGTTTGTTTTTTACACTGTCACTAAGTTAAAATGGTAAATTTTATCGTGAAGGATTTTAACTTTTTATCTTGTAATTTTTTGTTGAAGATAACACTCATGTAGTTGTCTTTTTTATGTCTAAGAGTAACTGTTCACTTTCTTTTGAAAACACACTAGTTTTAATAGCAAAAAAATAAATTTATCTCAGGAGCTTCACTCAAATAAGCTTGTCAGGGTACGGTGGCGCCCTCTCAATATGCGGCGCGTTACACAAATATCAAAATTTTGTGGCGCCGCCGATTTCAGCGGTACGGTGCCGCAACGCGGGTTCGTGTCATCGCTTGTAGACGTGTTCTGTGGCTCATCGTACCACCAGACAGAGAACATACTAAGTACATATTCCAATTGAGTTTAAAATTGTCTCTCTTCTTCGGCAATACACTAAAAACCATCCACGAACTTGTCAATTAGGTAGGTGCCTCTATTTCGTACTAGTAGGGATATATTATATCTACTCTAAGTTGTGAGTTGGATGGAATCTACCAAGTTGGATCGGTACCTCGGTATTTAGTTCTAAAGCGTGGTACCTAGAACATCGAAATTCCAAACAGCTTTAAGGACCTTGACCCATATACTTATCAAGTTTTTGTTAGCGGGCTTTATTTTATAGAACTACATGGTTTAAAATGATAATTTAAGACTCTAGAGCGCAAAGTAGGTAGTTACCTATAGTCACAGAACGTTATAGTCATAATAAACTATGACATGTATTCTAGTTTTATAAAACGGGGCCCTGATGATGAACAGTTCCTTTGGGTGTACAGGAGACTTGTTATGTAAAACTTTAAATTTGTACTTCACTTGTGTAGCCCTGCCTATTTATCTCTAAATAAATAAAATAAAAGCAGTAACAATTAGACTATAGACTTCCTAGGTACAACCGCCTCTGAACTAGTTCTTTTATATAGTTGGTGTTGCAGAAATTAAAAAATAGATTGTAAATAGGTAGACCCAACGCATGTACAGTCGACCGGCGACCAACCTACACGCGTGCACTCTACCAGCGACTTTGCAACGAATGTACCTAAAGGTTGACATGCTGTCGACTGCACTTATCGACTGTAAAGGCGCTGGATTATTATTGTAACGGTGTTATTTATAAACATGATTCCTCTAAAATACTCCTTAAATGCAGTTTAAATAGAGTGAGGTACTTTCCGTTTAAATACAGACTATTTAAACTGAAGTTGAGGAGTATTTTAAGGAATCGTATTTACATAAATAAGACTTTAACGGTGTTATGATTGAATACGCTCCTCAGAGGCAGTTTAAATAATGTGTGGTTACATTTTTCCCTTTACCGCAGACTATTTAAACTGCCTCTGAAGGGTGTTATAAGGAATCGGGTTTTGTTATAAATAAAAATCATCATCATCAGCCATTTGACGCCCACTGCAGGACATGACCGCCTTCATGGTTTTCATTGCCACGAGGGGTTTTGCCATAATCGCCACGCTTAGCAGGCGGGTTGGCGATCGCAGTATACGGTTGGAATCTCATGACGACGCTGCTGTCCGTCTCCTGGTAATTGACTTCCTTAGTCGCCTTCTACGACATCCACGGAAGGAAATGGAGTGACGCTATTCTTAATCCGGCGCCACACGGAAATAAAACTATAAATATTATAAATAAAACTCAAATCGATTAACCGTCTTCGACCTTTGTTACTTTGCTATTATCTAGTTAATAACTGTCTTTTTGAATTTTGTCTGTTGGCCTGGAACTCCGTCTTCGAAGCCGCAGTGAGAAAATAGACGAAGGGCCTTTGGTGGCTAAAGTACTTAGTTGTTGATCACCGCAAAAACATACACTCTAGAAACTTTGCGCGAACTTTGTGCATTATAAGTAAGTAAGTACACATTATTTAATGTCGCCGCGTCGGGGTGAGACGCCTGCTTTTTGTTTCAAACTATCAAACTAATAACTAATGATCAAATATTCTAATACACAAACTTCGGACTGAGTTTGGAGATCCTGTTTGGACACGGATAGCACGAGTAGGCACTTTTGATTGTTTCCAGCAGTGAGACACGGGTAGCGTTAGAACCACGTCGTGTGTGACAAAATAAACCAAGTAATTTAAGTAATAAAGTTGATTTCACATTTGGGACACGCTTGGGGACTTACTCCTACATTGGTGACCCACGCTTAAAAAACTCTACTCCTACAATCCCTTTGTTTACTTTGTTGTAGTCATCATCTATATAAGATAAATCCAACATTTTGTTTTGCAAATGTTCAACGCGAATATTAAGAATTTACAAATTTATTTTAACGCAATGAGTTTAAATAATTATGTAGGTACCTTCTATGCTCTGTTATTTTCATGATTTCCATTCAGCCGTTCCGTTCAGCCGTTATTGCGTGATTGAGTAACAAACATCCAAACATTTTCACAAACTTTCACATTTATAATATTGGTAAGAAGTACAAAACAAGAACCGATTATGTTATGATATGTCACGGTGACACCCGGTTTCTTCAAGCTTGCATTTTGCGGGACATTTTTAATTTTTCTATGCACATAAGAATAATTTACTGAAGGCTAGAAATTTTGTATAGCGTAAAGCGCGAATTTAATAAAACTATCTAAACCTCGATATTTCATGAAATTATAAGCCTAAAGAAAAGTAATTGTAAAACACTCTCAGAAAAAAAGTTATTGTAAAACACAAACTTTAATTAGGGTATTCAAGGAATTGCGAACTTTAGAAATTACTCTGTATTTCATGGCATAGTTTCTGTCTTTTTCTCTCTCTACGCTACAAAAGCATAATGGGTAGTTAACGGTTAAATAGATGCTTTTTTTAATTACTAACTAACCTCGGCTTTCAGCGTAATATATACTCGGATTCACGAATAATGTGTGTGCACACACTATACCCTCCCCTGTACCTGCCTCGCTCGATCCATTAGGCAGCGCCAGAATGTTGACATACTTACCCCATTCAAGTATTTCGCTTTAACCCAGCAAATAAGCTGTGTGTGGCTCATTGGTTTCTGGTTTAATTTTATTTGGAGCTTCATATTAACCAGGTTTTTAATTACAAAACTGACTTAGGGAAAAAACGCGAAAGTTCTCGAAGATCTCATCAATAATAGGTCTTGAATAAATTTACGTGCGGACACTGGAGAAACCGTGTCCGTGTGGTGTGGTGCTGGATTAAGAATAGCGTCACTTCAGTTCCTATAAGAAAATCAATTAGGTACCAGGAGACGTGCAGCAGCATCTTCCTGAGATTCCAACCGCTTACTGCGATCGCCAACCCGCCTGCCAAGCGTGGCGATTATGGCGCAACCCCTCATGGTTATTAAAAACCACGAAGGAGGCCTATGTCCTGCAGTGGGCGTCAAATGGCTGATGATGATGATGATGACTGGAGAAACCCTCTTTTTAACCAAATAAAAGGACGAATAAAAGAAAAAAAATCGTAAAGAATTATCGCTGAACATACATTGAAAGTATATACCTACGGACGAAATTGAGGTTTTCTTTGAAGTCAATTGAAAACTTGCGTGAAATGTAAATTGGAGTGACATTGATTTTATACCATAGGAGACACAGCAAAATCAGGAAAAATAAAAAAAAATAAACCAAAACAATATTTTTTTCGGAGTTTTCGGATTACCAAACAATGCGAAAAATCAAATCAAAATCAAGTCAAATCATTTATTTACAAAAAACTTTAAATCAAAAACTTATTATATTTAGTTTTTTCATTAAATTCTAAAGGTTTTTTAATAAGGGTGTAGGTGCTTAAAATATTATTTTAGGATACAACTCAAATATTGATAAACTGCATACATTCTAAGGCGTTACATGTAAGCATATTTTGAGCCCGTTTTGTGTTGCGCGTTTTTGTACCACGTGACTAGAATAAATTTTCGACGGGTTAGATCATGAAAAGTCTTAGACGTAGAGAAATGTTTTTTTCTCTATGTCTAAGACGTTTCATAACCACGTTTAGTTACCTCCAAAGCCTTTAATTATAGGTATTTAAAAATAACATTCAGGGAACTGTATCTGACACGATGTATAACGTAGAGTTGACGGCATATCAACCTAACATCACTCTATTCTGTCACGTTAAAGGCGACTTTGCAACGATGATTGAAAAGTTTGATGTGCTATCGACTGTAGGTACTGTAAGGTCGCACCAGTGACAAATTGTACGAGATCGAAGATTTATGTAATTCAAGAGCCGTTGGACCCGACTTTGAGTTAGTGTTTTCTTTACTCTCAGACCTGTATTCTCTACAACGTGATACTAAAATAATATTACGTTCTAGGGGTGGGTTCGTGATTGAAAAAGCACTTTATAATCCGATGAATAAGAGTAGGATTTATTTCCACACTATTTCATAACTTCACAACAATTTTCTCTAAATAAACACTCCTAATTACACTGCAATAATCCGATAATTCTCGTTTCCAAAATAAAACTGATTGGCGGGAAGCGTCGTCCCCGCTTACATACCGTTTGAGAAGTTCTCGAAAACGCCATCAAGTCGTGGAAGGTTCTACAATACCTCCGCCTCGCTCCATCCTGTTGTCTTTGTCACATCTTTCCGGTATGTTCGGACTATATCTCTATCTAATAGTGCTATCTCTTTCACTCTTTTCTGGAATGTTCTGACTATAGCTATCTCTCTCTCTAATAGTGCTATCTCTTCCACGCCTATTGAAAATTTCGTCATATTCTGAAATGTACTTCAAGGGCGCATAAGCGGTCCTGAAAATGCCTGAAAACGGGTTTTCAGGTTATGGCGTCATCGGATAGAGGGTGGCCTGAACATGTCTCAGGCGCCTGAAAACAACGGTAACTTGGGTGAAATTTTGATAAACTAGTACCTACGTGATAGAGCACCGTCTGAAACGGCCCGAAATGGTATTTCAGCCTGCTGAAAACGCCTCCAAGGCACGGAAAAACGCGTTCAAAGTTGTATCTCCTATTCACCGTCGTAACAATAATCATAAAACCGGAATAAAAAATACCTAACAACTCGACTGCTGAGCACTAACTACTAAGCAGGCGGGCGGGACCAACCTAGATACCTCGCAATGAGTTACATTGTTGAATTTGAGTCCCATCTGCTTAGTAGTAAGTAGTAGTAGTCTAGTAATGGTAAGTTCATTACATAACGAGTAATAGGCGACCAACTGACAAAAGGAAAACTGCGTACATTTGATGGAGTTGTTAGTTCTGTAAAGCAGGTAATAAACTCTTCCTTCTACGGAACCCTACACTGCGTGTGGCTCGACACTCTAACCATGATTTAGAAAGACATGGTCCGGTGTTGAAAAAAAAAAAAATAAAAAAAGGTATTGATTTTTTTCACCAACCCGCCAACATATATACTCTCTAACATACTGTATCTTTGTGCTGGTGTCAGCTCCAGACCTATCAATCACGTTCAATTTGTAGAGACTGTCGGGTCTCGGGACAACAGCGAGACCGAAAATTAAATACCTACAGTTCGGTTATCTGAGGCTGTTGTCGTGAGTAAACATACTCGTATCTTGAATTTGTCTCTGTCACTGTTAAGAAATCGTGTTCAAGCCCAAAAGAGGCAAGCAGCCTTTTCGTTACAGACTCCAGCTGTGTATAAATTTAATGTTAGAAGATAGATAGGTATCCCGAGCCGTCTGCCAGTCTACAGATCTTTGATATTGTTACTTCAGATATCGTGTGTATTCTATTCAGTTACAGTATTGAAGAATCCCGACCGCGTACTGCGATCGCCAACCCGCCTGCCAAGCATGGCGATTATGGCGAAACCCCTCATGTCCTGCAGTGGGCGTCAAATGGCTGATGATGATAATGTTGGCTAATTTGCAACAAACATTTCCATGTTGACTTGATGTCGTCTTTACTCAAAAATTCCTTGTTTTTCGGTGTTCCAATAAAGAGTAAATTAATATAAACTAACATACATATACCTCGTTATTACTTAATATTACCTACCTACCACAGGTTTAATAATAATTTAATGATTATTTGTCCTGGTCTCAAACTAGGATACCCTTTGCCAGGCAAGGACATAATAAGTATGGATACATGCCCAGCCTGAGGCCATTTCTACAAATGAAGTACGGTGTAGCATCCAGTGCGGATTGAACCCATGACCTGTGTATTGGCAGTCAAGCGTGCTAACCGCTAGACCAACGAGGCAGCTGCCACTTCAGAATGCTAATTCGGTGAGCTATGTCGGTGACTGTGGATCTCTGTCGGATAACCTCGTTTCGAATTCGATCTTTCAGAGAAACCTCGAGCATAGCCCTTTCCACAACACGCAGAGCGACTTTAAATTTGTGGACCAGCCCGTGAGTGTCTACGTTTCGGCACCGTATGCCATGACGGGTAGGACGCACTGATTGAAGACTTTCGTCTTTAGACTCTATAGGATTGGCGATGTGAATACTCGACGTAGTTTCCCATATGCTGCCCAGCCCAGCTGTATTCTTCTATTGGCGGAATTATTTGTATAAAAATACAAATAATTCCTTTAAACTTTTCACCGGCTAGCGGAGTTTCCTTTCATTTTCACCACAGTTTTGGAAGTTGTTTCCGTTCGCAACGTTAGCAAATATCACACAACACATACATACAAATCCGATTCGTTAAATCGAGGTGAATACTAAACCACTTTGTCGAACCAACTTTGAAGAACCAGCCAAGCGCGGTCTTGACTTGCGTACCTACCGAATAGTGTTGCCAACTACCCCCCGGTAACATCGTTTTTTTTTTTGTATGCATTTTGGTCAAACGAATGGTGTTTCCAGTAGATTTAATCATGTTCATCTGTACGAGAAACCGGGGGGTATATAACCTGTTTATATATATATGTATATGTATAACCTAACCTAACCGTTTTTCATTTATAAAGAATAAGTGTAGGAAATCCCGGCGGAGATTGATCAGCATTAATGCTGATGCTCTGACGATTTCAAAAGTTTACTAAACTATATTATTCTTAAATTATATAGACATATAGAATATTATTTATTGTATGTACACCAGGAATTACATATGAGAACTAAACAATAATATAGTATAGTACAATTGGCCGCATTATTACATAAGTAGATTTGTTTTTTTTTTTATGTAGCCTCGATTGTGTCTCACTGCTGGGCAAAGGCCTCCCGTTTAGCACCTCCTGCCAACCCAGTAGAAAGGTCGTAAGGTCGTGCCGCCATCTCCGCTTGGGTCGGCCACGTTTGCGGTATCCGTCGCGTGGAACCCAGTCAGTGACAATTATTGCCCACCTGTCTGGTCTGGGCCCATACGGCTCACGTGACTCGCCCAATACCACTTCAGCTTAGCAGTTGCAGCACCAACATCGACAATTCTGGTTCTGGAGCGCAGTGTTGTGTTACGGATTTTGTCAATCCTTTTAACTTGTTTGGGCTTTGTTACTTTTGAATAAAGCAGCTTCGACGTTTCGGCAACGTTGCAGTTTAATATATTACTATGTTGGAGGTAAGTACAGTCGACGGCACATCAACATCTAAATACGTGTAAGTACTCTACTCAGTTACGTTACGGGAAACTTTGCAACTAAAACGTAGAGTATTATAAACTCTCGAATGTACGCGAAGTAAAAACTTATCACTAACTGCAAATAGAATTTCACAACTCGCTGCCGCTGCAGGCGAAAGTCGGGACAGCTTGATAACAACACCGGGTGTGGAGCTCAGTCGCACTCTCGTAGAGGAACTATGAGAGGAACTCTCCTTAGAGGCAATTTAAATAATCTGTGGTTACGTCTTGCCCTTTACCTCTCTCTGAGAAGCGTTTGAAAGATTCACATTCATACATAAACTCAAGCCTGTATCCCAGAGGGGTAGGCAGAGACCAGGGACTGTCACTTGCTACGATCCTGACAGATCACTTTCGCTTCCTCAACATTCATTCGTCGTGCACGCACGCACGCCGGTTTCGGATACTTTTTATCTTACCGACATATTTCGACCAAATAGTGTAAGCAAAGGGCAAGATATTCGTAATTTTATAAATATAAGATGTTCCTAAAATACGAATTAATAAATGGATGCCTTCTATTTATTAATTGTCTGATGTCGCTGAAGACGCTGAGTCACCTGACAAAGTTCCCCAGCAGCTCTTTTGCAATCACGACTGTCCAACTGTGAAATGATCTTCCTCTTGCAATAAGATGCTCACCATCTCACCATTTTTAAAAGCAGTGTTAAACACTATTATTTAAGTATTTTAGTACAAAATCTGTTATTCTCAATTCTCATTCAAAGATATTGTGCAGGTATGTATGTATTTCACTATGTCCTTCTCCCGCATGATACATATTTATGTTTATTTTATATTTTATCAATGTATCGTCTACGTATGTTTATTTAAATTGGTTTTCTTTACAAATTATGTTTGTTAGTCGTATCCGTCTTTCAGCGCCTTTAGCCTTTTCCGTCGATGCGATGGTTGCCTTTAAGAAATCACTTTTAGTAAAGAGGCTGCCAATCGTCCTCTAATCTATTATTTTCTAAGCTTAATTGTAATTTCTAGTGTACAATAAAGAATATTCTATCTATCTATTTTAATGTTTTAGTTAAAATGTCTGGATCACAACTGGTGCTTGGGTTTGAATCAGGCAGTCTTACATTTGAATCTGACCATTTTATCATCATCACCATCTTTTATTGCAACCATAAGTTTGTCAGGTGTCGGTAGAGTAATAAGTACCATTATGGACCACTTTGTGATTTTCATAATCACGAGGGGTTTTGACACCACCACGGAAATCACCACGTTGGCGATCGCAGTATGCAGTTGGAATCTCAGGAAGACGCTGCTGCCCGTCTCCTGGTAATTGATTTCCTTAGTCGCCTTCTACGACATCCACGGAAGGAAATGGAACCCCTCGTGGTTATAAAAATCACGAAGGCGACCTATGTCCTGCAGTGGGCGTCAAATGACTGATGATGATGATGGACCCCTTCCGGACCCTCGGCACAAATGCTTTGCTCAACTACCCTATCGGGCACAGCAACATTTAGAGTAATGCATGATATCTAATAATACCATACCATGATTCATGATTGCCAATAATACCATAATAAAATTGTGAGTGGGGAACATATTTCCAGCGGAGATATCAGTATGCGAGATTCAAGGTACCCCTGCAAGAATCTAGTCGTGTCAATTGTCAACCCACGCCTTCACGGATATACTTTATAGTTAAGCCGTGTTCATACAATTTCCTGTGCAGTAAACTTGCGGTCGGTCTACATGAGTTGACAATCGCGCGGAAACTTTTAATTAACCTCCAGCTAATTGAAGTACTAACTGCGCAGCACATAATATAATTTTAGAGAAGCTCAGCTACCTATCTAACTCCCAACTTAAATGTTTTACTCATTGTAACACAAAAAACCGGTCAAGTGCGAGTTGGACTCGCGCTAAATAACTAAAAGACTAAAAGTGATATCTTCCAGACAGCCGGTATTGATAAAATTGATTAAGATTAAGATCCCAGGGATCAATGTTTTGGTCCGTGTGGCGCCGTATTTAAAAATAGCGTCTCTCCATTTCCGTCGTAGAAGGCGACTAAGGAAATCAATTACTAGGAGACGGGCAGCAGCGTCTTCCTGAGATTGGCAAAACCCCTCATGGTAGTGAAAACCACGAAGGACGCCTGTGTCCTGCAGTGGGCGTCAAATAGTTGATGATGACGATGATGGTCTTAATCATTGAGAAGGTGGGATCACTTTAGGTCGAAAGAACCTTGGTCTAGCCTAACCTTTAGTCAGTGTAACGAAAGAGCTATCTTCGTGTGAAATTGCCAATTTATCGATATCTGAGCGCAGTTACCGGGCATTATGCGGCGAGTACAGATTTATTGGATCCTATTTTGCTATGTACTGCTATTTACTAAGGTACCTAATAAAAAGTTTATTAGACCCCCAAATTGCTTACAATAGCGGTTACTCAATCTTTACGTCTGTATGTTACTGAATTAGAAAACTCCCGGTTTATTCGAAGATATGAGCTTATTATCTCATGTCTTTTTTCTTTGTAAATAGCACTTCGAAGCTAGCTGCAATTCTAAAGTGAGTATTTGCTTCAATATACATTTATTGCACAACTTTATTGCACAATAGTAAATAATAATAATGAAAAATCGGTTTATTGAACAGAAGACAAATTACATAAATGTATACAGTAGCAACCACACTAGGCATAACCTGTGTCGTGGATACTAACACTCTTAATATAGTTTACATAGGTGTCTTAGCTTTTAATAAAATAAATTTACTTAAAATAGTCCATAGTTCAACGGTGTGTGTGCGTGTGTGTGTGTGTGTGTGTGTGTGTGTGTGTGTGTGTGTGTGTGTGTGTGTGTGTGTGTGTGTGTGTGTGTGTGTGTGTGTGTGTGTGTGTGTGTGTGTGTGTGTGTGTGTTTGTTTGTTTGTTTAACAGTCCTTATATAATTACTTCCGATTTCAACACGGTTCTACTTGGTTATGGTCAGTAAACCTTCGGTTTCAACGTACGTTAAGGAGAGAAGACAATTAGTGACACTTACGATAGTCTAAAAGTGTTATATAAAAACATAGAAGTGTTTCACTCCTCAAATGCAGTCATAGTCTGTGGTAAAGGAGAAAACTACCACAGATTACAGGAATCGTGTATTTTTCAAATAACGCCATAAGTAAAAAGCGGTGGTAGCGCGATTGGTAAGACAGTTGAGGTCGTGGGTTCTTACCCCGGGTGTGTACCAATGACTTTTTTTTCTGATACTTTAAAGCTCGTAACTGCCTATCCGCGGTGGGCACGCGTGGTATCAAGCCCATACTCTCTATCTGAGACAAGGCCTGTGCCCTGCTGGGCTGGTCGGCGTTCTACCTCCGCACTACCACCGCTGTGTCCTGAATTCTATGTTAATCAACGTTAATTAATGCTTTATGTGCGTGTGTCTCAAGGTACAAATAAACGATTTGTCTGTACTATCTGCCTTTCTTATACGGGGTGTTACAGAATTTTTTTTTATTGACAGACAAACTCTGAATTTGAGGCAACGTTAAATTTAATTTCTTGCTCTAGCGTGAGTATGAACGATATTTTCGATATGAAACTTTTGTAAACACTCCAGAGCGAACGGGACTCTTTCGACAAAATTACTAGTAGGAAATCAAAATCAGAGATAAAAACTGGCCAAGTGCGACTCGGACTGATGCACGAAGGGTTATCTGTGCAACGTTATCTGTACAACGTTTGAATATTTCAAGCGTCTACCTGTTGCCATTATTAATATCGAGCAAAAAACGGTAAAACAATCACGTTTGTTGTATGGGAGCCCCGATTAAATATTTAGTTTATTCTGTTTTTAGTATTTGTTGTTATAGTTGCAAAAAATACATCATCTGTGAAAATTTCAACTACCTATCACCGTTCATGAGATACAGCCTGACAGACAGATAGACGGACAGTGGAGTCTTAGTAATAGGGTCCCTTACCCTTTGGGTACGGAACCCTAAAAATAGATTTCAAAGAATTTACATCCTGTTTGTTGAATGTACAATGTAAAATTTTAACCGCTGTATTTGTCGTCGAGTTGTGATGGAGAAAACGACGGCGAAAGACACTCCACTCTGACGATCTGAGGCCTGTTTTATAATACTAAAATTCATGGTTTACTATGTCAATTTGATGCACATTGCAAAGTCGATTAACCCACACATTTGACAAAACGACTCTGCTACGCATGTACCTGGAATTGTCATAATAAACTACGAATTGTAGTTTTACGAAACTCGGCCCTGTTTTCGGTGAAGCCGTTTCGGAGGAGTTCGATAACAATAAAAAAAAATAAAAAAAAATAAAAATAAAAAATTGTTTATTAAAAATCAAGGCATTACAGATATGAATAATTGCAACTCCCACACTAGGCACAGCCTGTGTCGTGGGAGTCGGGTAGGATACGCAGAATCATAATTAGCACCCGTTGACAAAACGAAAGAATATCGGGTATCGAGTCATAGATGTAAACAAGAACAGTGCTACTACGGACTCGCGGGCAGCCGCACTAGGCCGAGCCTGTGTCGCGGGCAACCTTAGTGTAGTTCGTACGTGTGTATTAATAGCGTGTGTATTGCTAGGCTTTTATAATATTTTTAACAAATGCACATTTTATAAAAAAAAATTCGGTATACAATAAAGAATATTCTTACAATCACTGTGACACGAGATTTTTATATATTAGATTAAAAGTAAAGCAAAATATTAATCGTTACGTTCTTTGCTATATATGTAGTATAACAAACGACATCTTTGCCAGCTTGGCCTTCAATATAAATCGGTTTCAAGATTGCTTTCATTCGCTACTCTATCCCAGAGGCGCTCAAGTGAAAATTTCTAAAGCAATTTGAAGTACAAAATAGAATCTAAGCTATTGGGCAGTAGTGAAGTGACTATTTCAGAGTAGTTCTTATAGATTGAGGTATAAGAGCGAGTATCGAACAAAGTTCAGTCGCTTCTCTCGAGTTTCCCCTTACATCTTAGGCTTTAGGCTAAAAGCTCTTTTTAACCGTCAAAGAGCAGTAGGAAGTCTCCAATTCGTATCACAGCTAAGTAGGCTTTACAAGTTAACTATTAATAAATCGACCAACTTATAAAAGAAAATATCCGCACCAATTTCATTGAAAATTTCACTGACGAAACCTGCGGGTGTATTTTGGTATTGAAATATTACTATTTTTTGTTGTTATGCTTTAACTATTGTACCTATTGTTTATGCGATTAAATGAATTTGTTGAAAATTACTTTGGTGAAGTTGTTAGTTGTGTAAAGCAGATAGTTAAGCAAAAAAAAACTTTAATATGAACCAAAAAACCCTCCTTCTAGGTTGATATATTTTGACGACCATCAACGGAACCCTACAATGCGCGTGGTCCGACACTCACTTTGCCGTTTATTTCATTTAACCGGATTATACATTCTTAGTTAAGTGACATTAACTTTTATGGATTTTATTAGTGTACGGGTCAAAGGTGCCAGGCCGGGGTATGTAAAACAAGTCCTTATCTATGACCAGATTGTGTAATATGGATCTATCCCCATTTTCCTCTAGGGATTATAGACTATAATGGTTCAGGTTATAATGTTTCGACCCAGTTATACCCATTTAACCGAAATTGGCAGAAGCTGAGGATTCCGATACAGAAGTAGCTTTAATTTACAAACGAAATGCCGGACCGCAATGAAACTTTGCTAAAATAATTAGTTGACACAAATCGGGGTGTTAGAAAATAAATAAGGGCTTTGTTGGAAGGCTCCAATTTATTTTTCGTTCCTGACTAAGAAGGATACGAAAAATAAATTACAATTTTCAAAGGCTTCTACTAGAGCTTTCTGTTGGCTATAGCAATAATAACTTCCAAATAGTTGTCCAAACTAGGATGCCCTCTCCTATGGCAACGACGCAAAGACATAACAAACATGAAAATACACCCGGACTAAAGTCGGGTCGCTGCCTAATGGCCGCAGTTCTAAACCTTTAGTTCATAAAACAGGAATGTGGTACACATAGACTTATTACGCACAGACAGAGTGTGTTGAACAAATACCGCTCAAAAACTAAGCTTTACGCACACATTCTCGTAATGAGTATGTGTGTAAGCGGCGTACAAAGTAGTAAGTTCAGAGACACTTATTTTGCGCAATATTAGGTAGTGCAACACTGTCAACCGGGTTCGCTACGAATGCTAATCCAGCCACCACTTCGTTGCTTCACATTGAAAGTCCTGCCTGTGCTTCTGTGCCTTATATTTCTATGGTGACAAATAACACGAATAGTTTGGAAACTACAACTAAATCTGGCAAGCCATCTGCGTGATACCTACTTCGTAATATAAAGTATATTATTCTAGATCCTAGGAAACAACTGCTCGGCTGTTGTAAGTGTCAATATTTTTTTTTTATATAAACGATTAACTAAAATATTTTTTTGTGCAAGCTAGCGCTTTGTGTGGGGCCTTTGCACTCAGCCCTCAGCGTTGATATTTGCTGAAAAAATTGGAAGGAATGCCATATTCGATTCCTCATTATGAAGGGCAATGGCTTATTCGCAATGGCTTATTATGCCGCGCACACACGGTTTGTCCGTGCCCGGCATAATAAGCCATTGCGAATGCATGTAAGAGAGAAACGCGTCATTCGCGTGGAAAGCAACCAAAAACAAATGGAGTGCTTTCGGTCATCTTCGAAATCATTTCCTAATCTAATTCTTTGGGCATGTATCGATGCTACTCTTTAGGCTCCATTCGTATTTGTTAGGTTGGTTTATACTCTAGCATTAGTAAAAGACAATTTTATACTCGCTCCATCCCCGCTTCATTTATTCATACGCACTGATTCAAAGACCCTAAGTGGATATCTACCTTGGCAACTAAAAGACGTCTCTTTCTTAATCTCTTTCAATTCTGCGCTACCTACCTTCAATCGTACAGTTAACAGCACATCGACCTTAACATTTTAGTAGCGAAGCCGCCCGTAACATAACTGTGAAAAGTGATGGACTTAACGGTTGATTTGCTGTCGACTGAAGATCGCGTAAGTCTTTAAGTCTACATCTTTTCGCCAATGTTTCAATCAATCAGCCCGCGCCAGTTCTTTCTATCCTTGGCCATCCTCATGCAGCCGCTGCTAGCAATCTGCCTCAGATCGTCGGTCCAGCGAGCTGGTATGCGTTTGCCAGTTCGTAGTTTTCACACGAGAACCTTTGCACCCCACCGACCATCGATTCTTCGACAGATGTCACTGCCACTTTAACTACAAAGACCTGTCTCGAGGGAATGGGACAAAACTATTGTTAAATCGTGAGACCTGCGACAGAACATATTTTCAGAGTTATATTTTCCGAGTTATCCAGAGTTATAATCTTAATTATTTTTGTAGAGGGCTCTGTTGGTTTAATTAAGATGAAACTTATTGCGCATATTTTCTGTGTCAGTGCCGTGACCTAGCCTGCGCCGCGGGGGTAAGTTGAAATCGGATTTGAAACTAGAGGGTGTTTCTGAAAGGTCCGGTGATATTGAAGGATCCAGCGACCCGCTACTGACTAGATGGGGAAAAAATATATATTCGCGGGTTGGCAATTTCTAGCGCTGAGATATATGAACACCTGAAACATTCAGGGTTACTCACAATGGTTTCCTTAAGACCATACTCTCTCTCTCTGAGAGAAGGTCTGTGCCCGGCAGTTGGACGTATTTAGGTTACACAAAAAAAAAAAAATTGTTTAGGTACGTTTTTGCAAAACGTAAGTCTCAATATGGTAATAGCTATTTTTAGAACGTATAACCTGGAGCCAACCACTTAGGACTTATTAAAGTATTTTTCATTTTACTTCTTATGAGAGTGACTCCGAAATATCGAAAAAAATCTCAGCTTCATTACTGCAAATAAAAATGTAGTATGGTATAGCTGATTTTTTTCATATTTCGCAATAACAGCAAAAGAATTTCTAAATACATATCAATAAAATTACCCCGTAAGTTTAACCGGTTTGTCAAGATCGTGGCCAGAGGCAAACCCTGGTTTCTACCCACCACTCCGAATGGTTGAGTTTATGTACTGTATGTATGTTTCACAGGACCTTACCGAAATACCCAGTACCCCTTGGCTGCGCCCAAGACTTGATTCCATAACATACATAAGCAGCTTAAATACGTCATCATTATCAGGCATCAAATAGCTGCTAATGATGACGATGATGTACATTGCGTAGTAGAATCCTTCTACTTGCTAATCAGTTTGTGCCTAACAAACATCGAATTGTGGTAAACGACGAATTGTAGTTCTATGAAATGTTTTTGTCAAATTTTACGCTTAGTCATTTAGCCACGTGATCAAATAATCAAACTTTGGTATATTAAATTGTACATTATAGTGCTACACCGACTACTGTACAGCAATGGTAAGCTTTAAATTCGTTTTTCTTCTCAGATCACGTAACTTTATGATGTTTAATACGAGTTTTAAACTTCGCATTGCATTTGACGTGATTCGGAAAGCAATCATTGCGAAAGAAATTAAAGTCTTCCTTTGTTTTCCATCCGATTGGTTTGGAGTTTAGAATTTTCCGAATTATTCTCGGAATGACTTCAGATTTTTGAATAACATTGATTTAATTAGCGACATTTTAAAGTGACATTCTGACCGTGATTTCGAACCCTATGGCCTATTACATACTTTAGAAACCTTCGACACTGGTTAAAAAAAATTATTTTGTTTATACTTTTCTTGCCAAAGAACATTGGGTCCTTTTGTATGGACCCCGTGTCAACTCTTGTAGCATTAAAGACTAGGTGTCGTTTAAAAGAGATTCGTTCATTTTTGAAACACTAAAAAATGAACGAACTAAGGAATGAATGAATTTGAGAAAAAACTTACGATTATATCGAGCGAATGTGGGTGGAAGGGCCGGTAAGGACGTCCCAGGTGGACATACTTCGACCAAATAGGAGATGTATTAGCGAAGGGCAAGATAAAAACTACCCGAAACCGGCGTGCATGCATGCAACGCCTATTGAATGTTGAGGAAGCGAAAGTAATCTCTTAGGATCGTGGCAAGTGGCAGTCCCTGGTCTCTGCCTACCCCTCTAGGATACAGGAGTGAGTTTATGTATGTATGTATGTAGTTACGATTACTTAATTTTCGTAATAGCCTCCTCAGTCCTGACCTCGAAAATAACAATAGAAAACCATTGTTATTGTCAAGGTCAAGACTAAAACACGCACGTCGACGGCGCGAGGGGTGAAATCACATATTAATTCAATACGCCGAAATCCTTTGTCAATACAAATAACATTTTTCTTCAGCAAGCTACACTTTGTTGAACCTTCTCTTAATAATAATGATAACTTCCACACAATACAATCACTTGACCTGGGCCCAAACTAGGATACTCTGTGCTATGGTAACCAGGCAAGGACGTCACAAACATGAAATTTCAATTGTATATGAAGATTTTCTTACACGGGCGGGCTTATACCTATGACTTTGTTTCTAATTTTTGTACATTTGTGAAGTTATAGTAGCAATACCACTCGCTAAACGTGAAGGAAAACATCGTGAGGAAACCTGAGTGCCTGAGCTATTCACATACCTCAGCGCTTGAAATCGACAATCCGGGGTGGGCACGCGTGGTGATTAAGCCCATACTCTCTCCCTGAGAGAAGGCTTGTGCCCTACAGTAGGACCTATATAGGCTGCTTATGTTATTTTCTTACACCCCAGGCGCAGTATAGCACGGCCGGCGACCGTATGATTTCAAGTTTACCACTCTTGTATGACATCTGAAATTTTGTTGGCAGCTAAACCGTGCTCTAGCGCGTTACGATACAGAATACCGCGCGTGTGCGTTGCGCTTTATCGTCATGCTTATTTTGTTCACAGTGTGTGGGTTCCTTCTGTAAATCCGGTGTAAGTACTCTATAACTCTACCGGTCTTATTTAAAAAAACACGATTCCTTAAAACACTCCTCAGAGGCAGTTTAAATATAATCTATGGTAAAGGGAAAGACGTAATCACAGATTAATTAAACTGTCTCTAAGGAGTGTTTCGAAAGAATCGTGGTTTTATTAATAACACCGTATAGTATATCTGACGAGGTGAGCAGAAAGATGGCTCTAAATAGTGTACGGTAACGAAGCAAAAACAACTTGAATACGAATAACATCCGATTCCTGCAGCGGAAACCGAACCCACTATATCTGTCTTGGTAGTCCAGCGTGTTACTGCTGGACCAAAAAGGCAGTCAAATTTACTTTGACTTTAAATAGAACAAGAAGATTAAGGTAATACCAATTTTTGGATTTAATTTTGTTATGTGCAAAAAGCTAGCTCGTAAACTATAACGGAAAATATCGTGAGGAAACCTTAGTGCTCAAAAACCACAGCGGCTGATTGAAATTGCTAATCCACGGTGGGCAAGCGTGGTAATTAAGCCCATACTCGGGCTTAGGGCGTGTGCCCTGCAGTGGGACGTATATAAATCCTGCGAATATTTTAATCTAAAACTTTGTGAAGATGTTTGTTACTCAATCACGCAATAACGGCTCAACGTATTTATATGAAATTTGGTATGGAGATAGTTTGAGTTCCGGGGAAGGACATAGGCCACTTTTCATCCCGGAAATGATCCATACCATGCGAACGAAGTCGCGGGCAAAAGCTACATAAGAAGCTACATAGCACATAAGAATATAATGTAAGTACAAAAAGTGTTAATTTTTGGGAAACATTTTTTTTAATGACGTTCCTGCAGTCTTTTATAATTATTTTTTCAAACGACCTAATTGTTTTCTTTTAATTTTTTCCTGAAGTGTGATGGAGACAGCTGTGAAGCCAGCGTGAGTAAATGATGATGGCCTTTGACATTTAAGTGACAAGTAAAATTCTAAAAAGTAACGGGGTTATTTATAAAAACTCGATTATTCTAAAACACTCCTCAAATGCAATTTAAACAGACCTGTGGTGAAGTCTTTTCCTTTACCACGGACTACTTATGACGAAAAATATTATTGTTTTCTTGTAAAATTACGTTTTTGCGATTATGTCCTTATTCTCCTGATGGTCCTTTATTTTGACACTTCGGAAATGCTAAGATGTATAACCCAACACAGTGAAGATTGGAGACTTACATAATAGAGGCACAAAAGTCGAAAAATATTGTCTTTATTAAACGCGCTTTAATTTATCATTCCTCACGACATAACTATCTCTTTCTATCTTATTATGTTTACAGTGCTACGGACTGAGATGTACAGTGTGGGTAAGTCCACACAATCATGATCCTATAATTTTCAGGCATTACCTAACCCCTCTGTTCTCCCAACTAACAATGGGGAACTTGCGTCTAACGTGGATTGGAGTGAATTTGCTTTTATAATATAGACATCCTATAGAAATCCAGGAAATTTTTTAAAATAAAATAATAAAAATATTTTTTTGGGGTCACAATACCGAGATAACTGAAATACCGATAAACACTTCATACATTATAAGCTTTACGTTAGGGTGTGACGTCATAGTCTAAGGTCCATTTGTATAGCGCGTTTTAGTACCCGTGACTATATTGACTTTTCGACTGGTTATATTATAAAAAGTATTAGTCGCAAAGAAAAAAATATCACGCTTATTTATCTTTTAACGTGTCCTCTCCTAATCTATTAAAACATTTTTTAGTGCAAGTTCTCCATTCTGTGTCGTATAATTGGTTTACTAATGTATTGCCAAAAATCGTTTCCCAAAGTATTACTTCCCAAACTATTTTCCGCAAATTATCACTTGGCAAAAAAACATTTCTCAAAACAACTTAAAGCAAATAAACAGTTAGCAAAAGTTATTATGGCAAGTTATTGTTTACCAAATAAATACTTAGTCAAAATTCATTTTACCAAGCATTATTCAAGTTTATTAGTGACATATTTTTTTCGCTTTTATATAAAAAAAGAACTAACACCCGAAGTTTCAGGATGGAGCGTCGCTGCGCTCCGCTCCATCCTGGAACTTCGAACCTATTTTTGCTTATGTGTACTGACCTAACCAAAATATGCACCAAGTTTATTTGCTATATAACACTTGCCAAAATAAAATGTTAGCATAATAAACATTTGTCTTAATAAAACTTGACGCAGTAAAATTATGCGAAATGATAATTTGACCAAATGAATAAAATGCGAAATGAAAACTTGCTAAAGTTTCATTTGGGAAATGAAACTAATGCCATAAGTTTATTGGGAAGTAAAATTTGGCGAAAAATACTTTGGCTAAACGGCGGTATCCCCGTATAATAATTACAAAGACGTTTTTTGCCAGGTAAGCTGGTCGTGTACGACTGTTTAGTCGGATTATTGGGGCCACTTTCGCATCTGGTAAATGTCATTAATACCCTGACACGACCTGCTTGTACGACAAAAAACCGGCCAAGGGCGAGTCGGACTCGCGCACGAGAGGGTTCCGTACCATTATCTATAGTTCTATAGAATATTTTAAGCGTCTACATGTTGCCGTTATTAATGTCGAGCAAAAAACGGCAAAAAATCACATTTATTGTACGGGAGCCCCCCTTAGATTTTATTCTGGTTTTTATTCTGTTTTAGTATTTGTTGTTATAGCGGCAACAGAAATAAATCATCTGTGAAAATTCCAACTATCTAACTATCACATTACGGATAACATTGTACATCGATACACCACAGGCTACATCTATGGTCCTGTTTTATTTATTCGTTTTGTCTGTTGTGTATTTAGTTTTCTTTCTGTTGTTGTGCATATTATGTTACTTATGTCCTTATTTTGTTTCTGTGATGTATCTTGTTGGTATAATAAATGTATTTCTTCTTCTTCTTCTTCAACAAACAAAATGCAAATTGTTTACATTGAAATAAATCATTGATTTCAGCTTTTCCTTTCGTGGATCAGAAAACTTTTGTCTTAACAGAATCAGCCCATTTTGTGTAGTAAACATGACGACGCGAGCCGCGCTCTTTTACGCGCTCAATGAGGGCTTTCGAAAGCGTCATTAAAAAAAATACAGTACCGCAAGTTACCGATAAATGGTGCTGACGTCACATGATGTGTCCAAATTGATATGACATCACTGTACCTTCTCTGTGGTTTCTGTCACGTTGCATGCTTGTTACGTTGAAGAGAGGAGATGTTTAGATTATTACAGATTAATAACGATGTAAAACATTTAAAACGTGTGATGAAATTTGTTCTCCTTGCAGCGCCATCTAGTTTTTTTTAATGAAACTCATCTGACAGCTGACATTGAAAAGCCCTCATTGTCAAAGATCGCGATTTTCTGTGCTCTGAAGGTGACGGCGCGAGTGGGGCGTTTCGTGGCGTTTTCATGTTTAGTCACGTACCTATGATTCACAAGTTTTCTTTACTGGAAGTGGATGCTGTATCCGTTTGGTTTTGTACCTTTGTTATTTTTTCACAGTGCAAAGGAAGTAATTGCAAGAAGCGCACTGAGCTGTGGAATTGAAACACGGAGCCGGAATTCAAGTCAACTCATTTCTTATTATATTAAAAACTCAATTAAGATCTTATTAATTAACTTTTGAGTTATCTAACTTCCCGCAATAAACTACTAGTAAACGTACTGAATCCTCGAAATCATTGAAATAAAATAAAACGGTAAAAATATAATGCAGGCTTCCAAGCTGAGATGCCCTGTGATAAAAAAGATCTGTCCACTTGTGATAGCTATCGATTGTTTTCTTTGTATGCACTTTGGCCTTCTGACAGCTGTTAACAGTAAAACAGTAGGTACTAGTGTAGAAGAAACAGCTGAGTATATCAAGCTTATAAACCATCCCGAGGACAACAAATACATATTGGCACAGTTTAAATATGAACAGTTCCCCATCTTCATACTAACGTCCGAAACGCGCCTATACAATATACATAACTACAAAATGCGAGGATATCGGTCCGCTCCGGTTCGGTGGCAGACCGGTGTTCACCGCGCGTGAGTGCAGACGGGCGACGCGTCGGATCGGCTAGCTAGACAAAAATGTCGAAATCTTTTTCAAACTAAAACTTTTGTCTGATAATTCTTGTCAAGTATTGAAAATAAAACTCGAGTTTATGCTTTTATAGAAGCTTGCCGGTTGAACGGAGCCACTGAACAGACTTTAGTATAAAAATATCAAAAGGTCTGTAAATCCCAGAATATCATACTTGCCTTAAAACGGTCTTAGAAGCACCGAAGCGTAAGGGATCCCGTAAATTGAGTAGACACCGGCATTATCATCGTTGTATCCTCTCACGGAACCTTTCTTTAAGACCACATCATGAAATGCTTGACTAAGAATACGGAGCCCAATATAATGTACAGCATCCCCATTATGGATCTTGTACATAGCCGGTTAAAGTAGCTCCATGCAAGCCATCCATGAAAGCTACTGTCATCAGGTACAGTACACAGCTGGTCAATTTGATTAAGTTATTTTGCGACGTTTGATAGTTTATCTAGTTCTAAATCTCGTAGAGAAATTTTTCGATATATTGGTAACAAATGGCTGCATTTTTATTCCGGTGTGTCCGTTTTTACGAAAAAGCGAATAAATCGCGAGTATTCGTGAATTGTATCGTACCTAGTAAAATTAATTTACTGTCTCATCCATTTTACCTGAATACTAAAAAAAGCGGGTGGGGCTGCATCGGGTGACACGTCCCTTGGTTTAACATGAGACGTCTATAAGCAAGCGTTAATTTTTAGCTCAAACTGCGCAATCTGCCACTGGCGCCGTCTAGCGTCTTGAGTCAAGAGGATTTCAGTAATGGCTACTAAATGAATTGCCCACGAAGCGAGTTATAGAGTTACAGCCCTCGCCGAGGGGACATGTTTTTGTTACAGGCGGCTATAGAAAGCGAGCAACTATTTCTGAACTGAAATACATTTCGCGTCAAAATATTAATAATAATATCCCGTTTTAGTAATTTTGCAAAACTCTCAGTTTAGTAACGAACCTATTTAAAATTCATAACTCAGATAATAAATACCTCTTCGTGACACCATAACCAGATTTAATTAAAATAAAATACCTGTCTTGCAATTCTTGCATTACTAGAAAAAAAGACACGCGCCGGTTACAAGACAAAATATAAAAAGGAAAACAGCAGATTGTTTACCCAGGGAGCAAACAATTTTTAAGGCGAGAGTGTTTCTTTGAATCCAGAGCGGAGCGGGCTACGCTCGGGATTCTAAAATAGAATCCTGAGTGCAGCAACGGATTCGAAGTACACCACGCGAGCTTAAAATAGTTTTGCTCCCGAGGTGGACACAACTTTTTATTACACTCCATGAAAAAATTAGTGAGTGCAACTTATGAACAAGAATTAAATAGAACGTTTGAACATTTTTAGCCTCCAATATACTGTTATACAATGATACAATGTCGGTGGACACTTGGACAGAGATAGCCACCGAGTGGGGTCAACGGTAGGTCGGCACACTACCAGCCCGGTGGGCCAACGACATTGTGAAAGCGGCTGGGAAACATTGGACGAGACTGGCAAGGGACCGTATACGACCATGAAAGAGAATAGGCCTATGCCCAACTGTGGGCTCTGTTTATGAGCTGATAAGATAGAAGATACATACAATGTTCGCTGGAGTTAATAGAATACTTTCATCACTACTTGAAGACGCACTCATTTTTGTAAGAACTTAGCAAAATCCGAATTTGAGTATGTAAGCAATTACGAACAAAGGCGGAGGAATCTATTTCGCGCGTCTTTTATTTTTAAACGACTTCAAAAAAGGAGGAGGCTATCAATTCGACGGGCATGTTTTTTTTATAAACATTGTACATACAGGCACATACATTGCTTCTGGCCACACACTAGGGGTATCACTGTGTCGTGGAAACCAGAAATCGGTACCCAGTTTCATGACCAGGACATATATTTTGGGCACCGCCTACACAAATTATACTTCTACAATACCTACTGTCTACATACTACTAATTTGAATGTATTCTTTTAAATTATTCTTAATTTTTTAGTCCTGTAGTATTTTGAACTCGTTTTTTATTTAATTTTTTTTATTTCACAAACTTACTTTTTAATTTGGCTCGTGCGCGGTTTATTTATCATACAGCCAGTTACTTGTTCATACAATGTTTGTGATTGATCTCTTCGGTCTTTTTGAACTAGAAATATCCAAATTCAAATCACTTTTCATCCCTAGGGATCGAAGAGCTATTTGGTCCCGGTTTACGAGGACTAAACTAGCTCTTTTTGAATAGATGTGATAAAAAAAAATTGCTTTAACTATCCACTGCTGAACGTGGGCCTCATGCAAGACAAGCCACTTCTTTTTATCCTTCCAGCCGCTGCCAGCTACTATGTTTAGCCCCTATATTACACGCACGAAATCCAGGACGATTTAAAAATTCCATACAGTAAATCGCTCCCTCAAACGTCAGGATTCCGACCGGATTTGATGCACATAATTATGCCCCAGTTAACGTTAATCTATCGGAACAATCTATCGAATAGAATCACTAGGTTGAGACATTTAGGTCTTATGAAAAATTACGTAAGATTGACATGCTGTCGACTGTACCTACTTGGAAAAGTCTTACTATTTGACAAGATATTGACAAGATCGATACTGCGATTGTGAAATAAGCAGTAGGTACTTAAGCTTTATCTGATCATATGCGATTGGAGGTAAGATTTAACAGCATGTTGAATGGAAAGAGTGACGTGAAAGAGAAAAGGCCTATGCCCAACAGTGGGCTCTGTTACGGGCTGATTAGATAGATAGAAAGACGCTGAACGGAATTTGGAATTTCTACATTGTTTTAAATTACATTACGATCAATCTGGATTCAATATGGAGTCGGTATTTTGCGCTTTTAACTCGGTAAAGGAAAAATATCACCAGGAAACCTGAGTGTCTGCGGTGTTCACATACCTCAGCGCTTGAAACTGCCAATGGACATGCGGTACCTAATTAAGCCCATACTCTCTCTCTCTCTGAGAGAGGACCTGTGCCCTACAGTAGGACGTATGTAGTCTACATATAAAAAAAATATTGACCGCAGTATTACTATGTTTTCTATATTTCATCACAAAAGTTGACCCATAAATCTAGCCAGTCAGTTCAGCAGAAAATCGCGGTAAGGTCGACATCAGGTTAACTTATAGTCTTACAAAGTCACTCGTAAAGTAATGAAGTACAGTGCACAAAATGCTGAGCACATAATTGACAATAAAACGTTGTGTCAAATACTCTACGTAGGGTATAGCTTTCGCCTCATATGAGAGAGGTCGTTGGTTTGAATGCCTGCATGTTCCATTGACTCTTCCTGAGTGCAGATGTTAGGGCACGCAGGGCACTATGAAAGGTGGACATAGTTTGACTCAGGACTCGAATAACTTAAAATTTTGCACTTTGTGAAATCTGAACTACGAGTAATTACTACCAATTTATGATTCTGATCCTTGTTCTGTAAGTCCACAGTAAGTTTAGTAGACTTCCAGAGCCGCGTTTCACAAAACTACAATTCATAGTTTATTACGATTATTTATTCACTAGCTTATGCCCGCGACTTCGTCCGTATGGAATGAGTAATTTCCGGGACTCAAACTATCTCCGTACCAAATTTCATCTAAATCCGCTCAGCCGTTACTGCGTGATTGCGTAACAAACATCTAAACATCCAAACATCTCTACAAACTTTCACATTAATAATATTATTGTAGGATTTTCATTGTGTAGCCGATTAGTAACTACAATTTATGTTCTTACTTGTTATTATGATGACATTTCGGTGTAGATTGCATAGCAAAGTCTTTCCACTTGTTAATCTGTGGGTTAATCGACTTTGCAAAGTACCTACCTACATTGAACTGTCATAGTAAACTGTGAACTGAAGTTTAATGAAACACTCCCCAGCTGGTGCCTGCGCCGCTCCGTGAGCACATTTCTGTCAGAAATAAATAGCCTGATATTTCCCGGCACGTGGTCCCCCAGGATTGATTGTAAATATAATTTGCTACAGCAATAACGTATAGCGAGTTGCAATTTCCTCCTCAGCTCCACTGTAACCAGGCCAACCATACCGTACACAAACACAGGCGGGTAGATGAAAGGACAGTTCCCAAACATTCGTTTGTAAATCAAATCAAATCAAATCGGTTTATTGCTTCATGTTTCTCTTTCTTTCTTTTTCTTTCTATGTGGTTCAACAGTTCTCAAACAATAAGGTACTTATAGATCCATGACACGAGCCCTGTAATTTTATAAGATCATTGTAATTTTATAACAATTTACTTTAAAAATATTAACTTAAAAACTAATCTTATAACTATAAGGCTTGTATTTTTTTTTTCAAAATCAAAATTTTTTATTCAAAATAGCATAGAAACTGCGACTTAATGAACGTTACAAGTTAAACTAGGTGTCCATTTCAAAATCTAGATTAGTGCCGTTAACCTTGTTTCATTAACTCTTTTATACCGTAGGTAATAAACACTGCCTATATAATATTGCTCTAACTTATTAACAAATTTATTGAAGATATTTTCTTATAAAATATTGCTAGGTATCTTATTATGCATCTTAACTGCCGTTACATGAGTACCTGTGGTATGAAATTGAAGTGTTAAAGTGGATAGTGCTAATTCATATAGGTTTCTAAGATTTAAGATAAGATAAGGTAAGAATATTCTTTATTGTGTACCGGAAAAAAGATTTAATGGTTCGGTGCAATTATCCTTTGAAAGAGAAAAGAGGTGGTGTAGTGCCAACCAATTTCACATCATTAGATAGATATTATTGTGCATATTACGCGTAGTATTTTGTACAATCATCACATAAACTGACAGATTTGGCCGTATACGTCCGTTAATTTTGCTCGATGGTGTACGTTAACATTCTCCATCATCATCCCACCGCTGCCCACTGCTGGACATACCATCCCCCCCCCCCCCCGGGCACGCTACTTACTTCTATCCTCGGCCATCCTCATCCAGATACTGCCAGCAACCTGTCTCAGATCGTCGGTCCGGCGTGCTGGTGGGCGACCTACTGCTTTTACTAGTTCATGGTCTCCATTCTAGAACTTTTGCACCGCATCGACCATCGTTACATGTGACCACCTCACTGACACTTCATTGTAACTTTATGTAATTGTATACAAGCAGCCTATATACGTCTCACTGTAGGGCACAAGCCTTCTCTCAGAGAGAAAGTACAAGTATAGTAAATTATATCTCCGACGGTTCACAAGCGGATTTCCGCGGCGGTAGAACCGCCCGTGTCGTCTCATCGTTTAAGTCTAAGCTCCCCCGTGTCTTATGTGATGACGAATTCGGAAGCTTTGCGGAAACGATTGGTATCTAGTCATCCGTCTACGTCGCGTCGTCTTACCTGTATTGTATGCGGCTTACGAGTTAATGATATTTTGCAGCACCTTAATCGATCCTCGTCCTTTACAAAATGTTGCCCTTAATAGTGCTCATGCTCACTGGCCCGGAAATACAGGGTTATTTATAAAATTCTCGATTCCCGAGTCAACACAAATAAAGTTTGTATTTGGGCTCACTGGCCAGTAAATACAGAGTTATTTGCAAAACACGAAATCCCGAGACAGCGCATTATCAACTTTGGTTTTTATGTGTTTTTTTTCTCAGATTTTTATTTTTCAAAATAAAAATACCTAAAAATGCAGCCTATAAACGTCCCACTGCACGGCACAGGCCTTCATTTGGAGAGAGAGTATGGGGTTACACCTCAGATATTCAGGTTTCCTCACGATATTTTTCTAGACCTTAAGCGAGTATTGTGGAGTGTGTGTTATCAGTGATGACTTATGGCACTGAGACGTGGTCTCTCACTATGGGCCCCATTAGAAGGCTCAAGGTCACGCAACGAGCTATGGAAAGGGCTATGCTCGGAATTTCTCTACAAGATCGAATCAGAAATGATGAGATCCGTAGACGAACAAAAGTCGTCGACATAGCCCAGTGGATTAGTAAGTTGAAATGGCAGTGGGCGGGGCACATAGAGCGCAGAACTGATGGCCGATGGGGCCGAATACTTGAATGGAGACCACATATCGGCAAGCGCAGCGTGGGACGACCAGCCACAAGATGCAGTCCGCTTCCAACCGGTCTTTTTGGAAATCCATGGAGGAGGCCTATGTCCAGGAGTGGACTTCTTGTGGCTGAATGAGTATTATTGCTAACACAAATTTTAAAAATATCAGTATCTTATAATTTTATTGAATTCATGCTTTACGGCAACCTATGCGTAAGGCACCTTAAAATGTTTCAATCTCAACGCGTAACTTGTCCCTATAGGCAAGTTTACAGGCTCTTACGGCAGCAGTAAAGTTAGTAAACTAAACTTTACTTACGCTGTTGCTGTCAGTAGACACACACGACAACACATCGAACACCTTAAGCTAAAAACCCGGGGCTAATTATGAAATAAAATGGATATTGAGGAGGTCATCACCCTCACACGAAAAACATTTTTGTACGTTTTTTTTGTTTTTATTTAAAAACGGAATACCGGATAATTTATTTGTGATTTGGAAGTTTTATCACAAACAGGGCAATTATGCAATTTTGTTCAACGCCTTGTGAAAATTCAAATTATTTCGATGTTTTTGTGTTCTTTGATGATGAAAACAGTTTTTTGAAGTGACGGTGACAATGATAAATAAAACTGACATGTATGTTTGGGATGGAATCTTGAAAAGTCACCTTGTTATTTTGATCCACATTTATATTGAAGAAACCACTGCTTTTTAGCGATGCTGTTTGTTAGATATTGCTTAAAATCACGACTGTGTTTAAATAAAAATGGACATTCTTCTATGCAGCACTGGAGCGTAAATTTAAGAAAAATATGTAAAGCCTGATATTTCGAAAAACATAACTCTGAGAAATAACGCACAGAACAAAAGCTGTCGTAAAACACAAACTCTAATAGGGGTGTTTTAGGAATGGGGAACTTTGGGAACGGGATATTTTAGTATAATCGGAGAGACCACGTTAAAAGGCAGATAAACGTAATATATTTTTTTTCTCTACGACTAATAATTTTCATAATAAAACCTATCGAGAAGTCAATATACTCACGTGGTATCTACAGAAACGCGCCATACAAATTGAGCTCAAACTATGATGTCACCACTTGCACGTAACTCCTTATAATGTATGAAGCGTTTGTCAATATTTGAGTTATCTTGTGAAATAATGTTTTTATGCTTGTTTTCTTATAAGAAAACTTTCAGAATTTAATGAAAAAAATTAATCTAATGTGTTTTTTTTATTAAAGTAACTTTATTTTTCGCATTTTTTCGTGACCCCGGAAATCCCGAAAAATACATTTTTATTTTATAATTTTTCCTAATTTTTTATATGTTTTCTTTGGCTTAAAAGCAATCACTCCAATCTAAGTTAGACGCAAGTCCACCGTTGTGTATTCCGAAAATAACCCTGTACAGGATTACTCATCATCATCAGCCATTTGACGCCCACTACAGGACATAGGCCTCCCTCATGGTTTTCCATGGTTAACCATGGAAGTTTTGCCATAATCGCCACGCTTGGCAGACAGGTCGGCGTTCGCAGCATGCGGTTGGAATCTCAAGACGACGCTGGTGCCCGTCTCCTGGTAATTTATTTCCTTAGTCGCCTTCTACGACATCCACGGGAGGAAATGGAGTGACGCTATTCTTAATCCGGAGCCACACGGACCACTCTAAAGTCAAAATATAAAGGCCGTTTTGAAAGCTAAAATGTAAAATGTGATCAGCCGTCGTCAGTGCAATGCCCACGGCAGTAGCTCGCAGAAATATTGCAAAGACGACAGAACTTCAGTAAGTTAATTGATGAGACTCTTTGCGTAGCAGAATATCAGTAGGTGTATTAAGTTTGATTCGTGTTTTTGCTTGGGTATATTTTTTTACATAGCCTATACTATACGTTCTACTGCAGGGCATAAGTCTTCTCTCAGAGGGAAAGAATGGGCTTAATTACCACGCGTGTCCGCTACGGATTGGCTATCTCCAGCGCAATGTCATGTGAACGTATCCGACACTCAGGTTTCTTCACGATGTTTTCCTTCACAGTTAGCGAGTGGTATTGCTACTACCACTCGCTAACGAAAAAAAGGAAACCTTTTTGTCTCTGAAAACTCGACAGAACGTCTCTTCATAGTACGATAATTAGATTTAATTGCAATTGAACTATCTCCGATTCAAATAAATAAATAATAAGAAATAACTTCCACACAATACAATCACTCGACCTGATACCAAACTAGGATACCCTGTACTATGGTAACCAGGTACAAATGCGCGGCGGCCCCCAGAGGGAATCGAACCCACCACCTCTGTTTTGGTAGCTAAGCGCTTTAACGGCTAGACCAACGAGGTAGTCTGGTTTACCGCAAATTACCTCAATTGCGACCGCAGCGAGAGTTTTAGTAAATACTATTTTAGAGAATATAAATTCGACACAAACCAATCACTTAACAGACAGATCACAAAGGTTAAGCAACACAGGGCGCGTTCAGTGCATGGATGGGTCGCCGTCTATGCCTAACGCTAGTGGCATTTTTCCGAGCGGTTCCGTGCTTCGCAAGGCACGTTAAGCTGTTGGTGCTAGCTGCCGTCGATAGATGGCAGTCGTTAAGCCAAGTCAGAGGCCTTAGGGCGGCTTGACAACTTCTGACAGTAGACGAGCCACTAGTCTACAAGCCTCCACCAATCCGGACTTGGCCCCCGTGGTGGAGTATGGCCTATACCTACCTCAGGGAAGAGACCCGTGCCCCTCGGTGGGGACATAATGGGTTGATGATGATGATGATGAAGTACGGCGGCCTCCAGTGGGAATAGACCCTACGATCTCAGCTTTGGTAGTCAAGTGTGTTGAACGCTAGACTAACGAGATATTTCAAGTTATTTCACTGCGCTAATGTAAAAAGTTCTAGAAGCAATACCACTCGCTAACTGTGAAGAAGAAGAAGAAGAAAGACATTTATTATACCAGCAATATATATCACAGAAACAAAATAAGCACATAAGTAACATAGTATGCACAACAACAGAAAGAAAACTAAATACTTAACAGACAAAACAAATAAATAAAACAGCACCATAGATGTAGCCTGTGATGTATCTAAGTTGCAACAAAAGGCAGCTGACTCAGCGTTGTGCTGAGGGAGTGATCCCTCAGCGCTGATTTTCAGTCAGTGCCTACGGTAACTCATAATTGTACTACGGAGTGCGTGCCGTGGTGCTTTTAAAAGAATTGAAACTTTTATTATTGCAAGAAAAATAATTATATTACAGTTAAAACTATTGCGTAATTAATTGCATTATTTATTTACATTATACATATTACATTTAAAAATTATAAAAATTAGAACGTTAAAATTAGATACATACGTACAATTTATTTTAGATTAAATTTAAAATTAAGATTAATTAAAATTTCAAATGACATACATACAATAAAGTAAAAAATATCGTCATAAAATACTTAAATATATTATTAGAAAGAAAGATATATTTATTTGACGACACAATACTCAAAAACATAAAATCACAAAATAAAATACAACCTACAAACAAACAAATACATATTACCTAATTTTAAATTAATTAATATATGTGAAATATAGAGGAAGACCATAATAAACCAAATTCCATGAGTAAAAATAAGTGAAGTGAAATAATAAGGAGAAGAGAGATAGAAAGATACACACCAAAGTAAATACATGGCCGATATTACGCAATGGTGGCCTCCGATTTGATTGATGCGATTACATAGTCGGTTATCTTAGTAGAAGCAAAAGTAAAAGTCAATCAGAGTCAGAATTGACGAAAAATCGGGCGGGACAATCTCTGCTGTTCAAGCAAATATACCTTGAGGTTGCGCCCGAAGGCACACATCGTGAGGAAGCCTGGCTGTCTGAGGTGTTCGCATACATACCTTAGCGCTTGAAATTGCCAATCCGCGGCGTACTTCTCTCAGAGCGAGTATGGCCTTAATTGCCACGGTGTACACTCGTGGCAATTAAGGCCACACTCTCTCTGAGAGAAGGCCTGTGCCCTGCCTTGGGACGTATATAGGCTACATAATAAAAAGTATAATCTCCGCTAATGTGAAACGGTTCCCTAATACCCTCCGTGTTGTTGCCCCGCAGAGTTCGCGCGTTCGTTAATCGCGTGTCGGTAACACATTACTGGTGATTTATCGTAAAGTTATAAGCGTATCATGTTTGTCGGTCGCCGTATTGTGTTGTGCAGCGAATATACGAGTGTAGTTAATTCAAGTATATTCTATTTGTTTCGTGATGTTTGCATCCGACACAGTGGGAAACATTGGAGACATCTACAAATTTAGATAATTATTTTTATGTGTCGACTTAAAATGAAAACAAAAAGTCGGACTCCCCCACCGAGGATTCCGTACAAATTTGTAAGTAATTAGGTACATATAATAATAATAATAAGCAATTTTCTTCGAACAACAACATTTATATATTATTTGGTTAGTACATTTTAAACTTATATTTATGTTAGTAGCATCTATAGCTCTTATAAATAGTTCAGGAATCGAGTCTCGCAGTTTTTTCCGAGCTTTTCCCGAACTGCAGACTATTTTTTTTATAATTGAATTACAAATGTATAGTTTCAGATTTTTCCCTATATTTGTAGTATAAGACGATATTAACGATTATACGTTTTAAGCATAAACGACGAAATATCCGTTTTTTCAGCACAAACTCCCGTATATTTTTTTCACATTAACTTAGAAGTTTGATTTTTTCACAAGTTCAATTTAATTATTTATTTTTGAAGCGAATAAAGAACTTAATATTCTGTGAATATTTTAAGCGTCTACCTGTTGCCGTTATTAATATCGAGCAAACAACGGCAAAAAATACGTTTGTTGTATGGGAGCCCCCCCTTAAATGTTTATCTTATTTTAATTTAATTATTTATTTTTGAAGTGAATAAAGAACTTAATATTCTGTGAATATTTTAAGCGTCTACCTGTTGCCGTTATTAATATCGTGCAAACAACGGCAAAAATACGTTTGTTGTATGGGAGCCCCGCTTAAATACTTTATACTTTATACTTTATTTTATTTTGGTTTTTAGTATTTGTTGTTGTAGCGCCAACACAATACATCATCTGTGAAAATGTAAACTGGCTAGCTATCACAGTTTATGAGATAAAGCCTGGGTCACCAGGCTGTCAAGACAGACAGACGGACGGACAGACAGACAGCGACGGACAGTTTCGGGTACGGAGCCCTAAAAAGGCTCAAAACACGCGTATTCACTCTCGTGAATAAGGTGCAAATTTTTTGGCGGAAACCATAGCTTTGTTGTAGAGTGTGAAAAGGCCCATTAGGTGCCGGCAAAGGGAAATAATTTTTAGGACGCTCACTAAAACAACTTGTTAGACCCTGGGTCAGCCAAATAAAATATACCTACTAACTCTAAATAAGTATGAATGCTAATGTTTTGATTAGTATTCGTTTTAATTTATGTTTTTACCGTGTATGGTCCGTACAATTTTTTCTGGCGGTAACGTGAACGTAGTCACAGATCGCTTACTGTCTTTACAGTGTAGATATGTGTGAGTAATTGACTACATGACTTGAAAATGTAAAATGTTTGTCGGAGGAGCACTGCTGATCCTAAACGACAGGTTTTAATTTTTTTTAGGGAGCAGGGTACCTTAGTGATAAGGTCACTGTAAAATGTTCCTTGATTAAATTATCATTTTATCTTATCTTTATCCTAGTAATTGCCTAATAGTAATTTCATACGCACCACACTATTTGCATGGCATATAATTCTAATTGAATTTTAAGTTTATTTTGCTCATTAATTTAGTTCATTATCCTACTAATATTATACATGTGAAAGTTTGTGAAGATGTTTGGATATTTAGAAGAGAAGGAGAAGAAGAAGAAAGGCATTTATTATACCAACAACATACATCACAGAAACAAAATAAGCAGATAAGTAACATAATATGCACAACAACAGAAAGAAAACTAAATACACAACAGACAAAACGAATAAATTAAATAAAACAGGGCCATGGATGGTTTACAGGTTTGGATGTTTGTTACTCAATCACGCAATCACGGCTGAACGGATTTACATGAAAGTTGGCGTACAGATAGGCAAAGACCTGAATTCAGACAGCATACGTGATATACCGGTAATGCGTTCCCGTGAGATAATATTTATTTTAAGTTTAAAATAGATGGCGTTGTGCGAGCAAACGTTGTGTTTTAAAAATAGATGGCGTTGTGCAAGAATCGTATAAACAGATTCTGTGGCGGTACGAAGTTCGCCGGGACAGCTAGTTATAAATAAATATCTTTGAACCGTCATCAGTGGTTTTTTCTATGTGCACCAACTGGCATCGGTTAACCTACTGTTAATTATCAATTTTTTTGTGTACTTACGAACATACCTACTTCGACCAAATAGGGTAAATGTATTAGCAAAGGGCAAGATAAAAAGTACCCGAAACCTGCGTCATCATCAACATTATCAGCCATTTGTCGCCCACTGCAGGAAATAGGCCTCCCTTTAACCATGAGGGGTTTTTACATAATGGCCACGCTTGGCAGGCGGGTTGGCGATCGCAGTATGTGGTTGGAATCTCAGGAGGAAGCTGCTGCCCGTCTCCTGGTAATTTATTTCTTTAGTCGCCTTCTACGACATCCAGGTAAGGAAATGGAGTGACGCTATTCTTAATCCGGCGCCTCACAGACGTGCGTGCATACAACGACTAATGAATGATGAGGAAGCGAAAGTGATCTGTCAGGATCGTGGCAAGTGGCAGTCCCTGGTCTCTGCCTACGTCTCTGAGATACAGGCGTGAGTTTATGTCTGTACGTACTTACGAGAAACTGAGGATTAATATCACCTAAGTGTTCTCACACTCTTTTATGAGCTCAGGCAGTTCGCTCTATAACTCGACAATAAAACAGCTCGGTTCCAGCCGCAAGCGCTGTCCTAAGCCCTATATAATGGAGCACTCACGAGCCCTCAGCACTGGAGAGCTATTTTTACTGAAAAAAGTGTTACTGTGCCGGAAGTACTAAGCGTTGCTCAAAACCTGCTAAGCGGATTTTAACGAGTTTCTGCAGAAAGTCCAGCCTATTATGTGTGTTGGAAACTAGATTCTAAAATCTGGAGTATATAGAAGGCTTTGGCGCTTTGTAGTTATTGAATATAGGTACTGCATTCAGAAAGTACAGGCAAGTCTCCTGCTAAAAAGAATACAGTAAACAATCAATTCCTTGCGCAAAATATTTTCGATGATAGGGGAAGCAAAATTAGAGTAATTTGTTGCGGATTGAAAAGGGTATTTTTATGAAATTAGTTTATTATGACAATTTTATAGCTCCTAAATAGTTATGTAGGTATATAATTCATAACTTTATTGTGACCATGTAGTTGTATGATTGCTGTAACACAAGCACACATACGTAGTAAGTGTGATAATGTCAGATTAATATATAAATAAATTTAAATTTATATAATAATTAATATATGTTGTACACTTTCTCCTCCTCGTTTATAATGTTCGTATTATCACATCAAGGATTGGCTGGAAGAGATTCCATTCAATTCAAATAGTTTTATTCATTTTAAAAATAAAATGTTAACTTAATGAACGTCAACGTTGTGGTGTTGAAAGAAGCTCGCCATATATACTTTTTATTTTGTTGTGTTTTCTGTACATATGTCTTTTATGTGTGCACTAAAGTGTAAAGTAAAGTACGATAATTCTATGTAGGTACATTGCGCAGCCAAGTGATCCTACTTGTTAATCTGTGGGTTAATCGAATTCGCAATGTACATCAAATTGTCATAGTAAACCATGAATTGTAGTTCTATGAGATAGTGACAAACATACGGTTTCCAAATGAGCATCCTTTTCGAGTTTATTATCTCTCTAGCTTTGAAAGAATGAGTTAAGTAAGGAAAAACACAAGAAAACTGTCAACAGGAAGATAAAAAAAGTTAGTGTTTACATGCCTAATAAACAAAACAAAACAGAAGTCAGTTGTGCGACGTTGCAAAACTTTGAGCCTGGTTCTCTTTTTAGAGTTCTAAAAATTAATTTAAATTATAAAAAAAAGAATTCTACGTAAACGGTGAAAACCGGACCCTATTACAATGCCTACGACTTCTGTCTGTTTGGCCTATGAAGGGTTTTATGTAATAGGTAGCCAGTTGAAATTATCCCGGAATATATGTTATTACCTACATGACTAGCAGCGACGTAGGCTGTAGGCCAATAAACGGGTTGGCCTACAGCCTGTGTCCACCTTGAAGTCCGTTCTAAATACTGGTGATAGAATTTATGAAATCACATAATTGAGGCTGTCAGCGCAAAAGTGGCCTAAACCTAAAGTTTTTCATATTCGTATTCGTCTCATCATCATCATCAGCCATTTGACGCCTACTGCAGGACACAGGCCTGGTTATGAAAACCATGAGGGGTTTTGCCATAATCGCGATCGCAGTATGCGGTTGGAATCTCTGGAAGACGCTGCTGCCAGTCTCCTGGTAATTGATTTCCTTAGTCGCCTTCTACGACATCCACGGAAGGAAATAGAGTGACGCTATTCTTAATCCGGCGCCACACGTATTTATCTATTGCAATGTATTTAAAACATAATAAATTTTGATGTAAAACCGGCCTATCCTTCACCCATGGGTAACAGATGGCGTTGTAAACATTATTTTTGCGCGTATTGTTTTTGCCTACGAAGCAGACTATGTATTAAATTTAAGTTCATGAAAATTTATACCTCATTATCTCCGTACTAACTATGTTAAGCTTAGGCCACTTTTGCGCTGACGGCCTCAATTAGTTTCGGACATTACCCTCTACACACAAACATACAAACACATAAACGTACAAGCTTTTCCTCTTTATAATGTTATTATGGAAGCAGTATAGATTGCTAATAAAGTACTATAAAACACACAGAGAGTAAAAATAAGGGGGGGGGGGGGTCCCTAATTGGCCTATGTTAAGTCTAATTAAAATTGTCCATCTTAATAATTTGTGCTGTGAGCTTCGTGTTACTGAATAAAATAAAAATGAAACGTATTTTGAAACGTATTTTTGTTTTGTTTATGCGTTACACGTATTGAGCCGAAAAAATCTTTATTGCACTAAAATATTTTTTACAAAGGCGATCATAGGCGTAGGGCACTGAGGAAGGACGTGGGACGAGGGCGCGGAAAAGACGCGGCATCCTTTCATAATCATCATCATCATTCAGCCACACGAAGTCCACCGCTGGACACAGGCCTCCTCCATGGATTCCCAAAAAGATCGGTTGAAAGCCGCTTGTATCCAGCGTCTTCCAGCCACTTGAATGAGGTCATCTGTCCATCTTGTGGCTGGTCGTCCTTCGCTGCGCTCGCCAATGTGCGGTCTCCATTCGAGAACTTTTCGGCCCCATCGGTCATCAGTTATGCGTGCTATGTGCCCCGCCCACTGCCACTTTAACTTACTAATCCGCTGGGCTATGTCGACGACTTCCGTTCGTCTACGGATCTCATCATTTGTGATTCCCTTTATAGCCCTTTCCATGGCTCGTTGCGTGACCTTGATCTTTCTTATGAGGCATCCTTAAAATTCATTTTAATTCAAAATGTACTGAAGCGCTGGGCTACGTCCTATCGCTTAAGATAAGACGTGGCGAGGACGCAAACTCTATACAACGCGTGGTGTCTTTTCCGCGTCCTCTTTCCACGTCTTTCCTATGTGCTCCATGCTATAAACTCAAGCCAATTGTGAGTCGAACTCCCGTTAAGAGTACCGAACTGAGTGAAATAAAATATCTCAATAAGTACAAATTTTTTTACTACCAGTGTTTTGCTTTCGGGCAAATACAGGAACTATGTATCTATGAACTATGTGTGGAGTTATGTAAGGCCTTGTGTGGAGTTATGTAAAAGTATTTGCTTTGCAGTGACATAAGAGCATATACAAGTAAATACATACCTGCAAAGACGGTTGCCGCGTCGAAACCGTAGTCTATACTCAATTCTCTATCATCCTAATGCCCCCCAATACTTAAAGTCCCAATTTGATTTCTTGTCTAGCACTCATAGCAGACCACTCCTATCTTCTAGAATCATCTCCTTAGTACCCCTTCTCACCGCTCTGGTTTTGTCTCAAATTCATTTTCTGTTACAGCTGTTCGACTCTGGAACGCCCTTCCTGAAAGCATTCGTAAAGCCCCATCTCGGAATGCTTTCAAAGTCCTTGTCCGTAAACACTTTCTCGACATGTGATACCCCGAGCCCCCCTGAGCCCTCGCGAGGAGGATCTCGGCTGTGTAATTGCAATCTCACTACTATCTTTCTTCCTTACATATTTATATCTACTTATGTTGCTACAGTTCATATGTGTATATTATATATATTATATGTTTATTTATATTATGTATTATAAGTTTATAGTATAAATATTTACTTATTTATTGTTGAGTATTCGTCTTCTTATGTAATTTTAGTTAAAGTTATTCGTTTTATCCGTTTACTTCGTATGCCTTCCAGTTAATTTCTTGCACCTCCTGTGGTTGACTGGTAGAAAATGCTTACAGCATTAAGTCCGCCACATTGTCATTGTATGTTTCACTAATATGCAATAAACATATTAATAATAATAATAAACCATGTTTATAGTGGATAAGCACGGTAAAGCTATATTGAGCGAATGTGGGTGGAGAGACCGGTAAGGGACGTCTCAAGCGGACATATATCGACCAAATAGGGCATGTATTAGCAAAGGGCCAGATAAAAAGTAGAATGTATGCAACGACTAATGAATGTTTTAAGTATTTATAGTTGTTGTTTGTACGTCTAATTCTTAGGTTTAAGTATTTATAGTTGTTGTTTGTACGTCTAATTCTTAGGTTTAAGTATTTATAGTTGTTGTTTGTACGTCTAATTCTTAGGTTTAAGTATTTATAGTTGTTGTTTGTACGTCTAATTCTTAGGTTTAAGTATTTATAGTTGTAGTTTGTACGTCTAATTCTTAGGTTTAAGTATTTATAGTTGTTGTTTGTACGTCTAATTCTTAGGTTTAAGTATTTATAGTTGTTGTTTGTACGTCTAATTCTTAGGTTTAAGTATTTATAGTTGTTGTTTGTACGTCTAATTCTTAGTTTTAAGTATTTATTGTTGTGGTTTGTACTTAATTTTTGTAATCGATACCGCTGATATTTATTGTATGTGTTGTTGGTATTGCACATAAACTATTTAGCTATCTATCTAATTACTAGTATAATTGAGACATAACTTGTGTGTCCTTCAAAACGCAGCGAAGGACGTCCACCAGCTCGCTGGACCGACGATCTGAGGCTGATCGCTGGCAGTGGCTGGGTGAGGGTAACCGAGGATGGGCATAGAAGGAAGTGGCGTGGTTTGGGGGAGGCCTATGTCCAGCAGTGGACGAGTGCGGGCTGATTGATTGATAGGTCAGTACAGAACCCTCGATGTGTGGCCCCGACTCGCGCTTGATAGGTTTTTTTATAGTCATCTGTACAGTCAGCTTAGTCACTTTGTCCCCATTTTGTGTTATTTTTGTTCAGAGAGGAGCTCGGGCTGAAATGTCCTTTATTATGCAAATCGCGAGTGGTCGACATTGTTCAGTCGAGAGGCTCTTCTTTTCTCTTAAAAACCCTCACTTCGAAATGTTGCGGATTAAAAATCCCTTAAAAATCATTTTCGTTAATGAAAATGAAATCAGTTTCCTTTTTACCCGACTGCGGCGGAGCCCAAAAGCAGGGTAATGTGTCTGGTTCGTAGGTATTTATGTGAGTATGTCCGATTCTATGTTCCCTCACGACTCATTAAGAAATGGCTACATTTTGACAAATAATATCGCAATCGATTCGTCGTGTCTGCGTATCATAGGCTATACGAAATTAACATAAAACCATGAAAAATTGGATGGCACTGATATATTTCATGACTCTGTAAATTTACTGTTTTAAAAATTATATTGTCTATAATAACATTGCCGGTTATAATTTCCTATTAAACTCAAGAACTTTCAAAAATGTACATACAATTGAGAAACAATGCATCATAAGTTTAGTGAGGGCCGGAGATCTGTCACATAGGATCTTTCCTAGTATGGACTCCAGCCTCTCACATAATAAATAAGTCGTGATTATTCTAATTGCACCTACTATATGTTTTGATACCTCTGTGAGGAGGAAATAAACAAAATTACTTACTTACTTACTCATTATCCAAGTTTAAAAGTAATATTTCCAAAGTCTTCTAATAGTATTCCCAGGTTCATGAGAGTTTATATCTTGTTATAGTTTATATCTAGTTATAGTTAATATCGTTAAAATTGTAGATAATAACACACCGAATACTGTTTGATGCTTTAGATAGTGTCAAGACCTCCCAAAGTATTCTCAACAGTATTAAAAAATAATCTAAGATAATGTTGTGCCCACCTGTAATTGGCTAACATAGGTACTAGAATAGACTCTGTTGTAGCTATAGTGTAATACGTGATGTTACCTGTTGTTATGCCTTAAATAAATAAAGAAAAGTATAAAAAATAATTTACAAACCAACTGCTGAGTATTACTTACTAAGCTGGCAGGACACAAATTCAATAATGTAACTAACGAGATCGCTTTTAGCGATAAGACCGCCAGTTGTATACTATGTAACTTAGATATTTAAGATTTTTCATGTATCTTTATAAAGTGTGCAATAAAGAGTTTATACTAAGAGTTTATCTAATCTAATCTAATCTCAATGCAAGAAACCTACGTTGGTCCCGCCCGCTTCATCATAAGCAGCCTATATACGTCCCACTGTAGGTAACTGGTTACGAACGTGGCTGAAGGGGGGGCAGAGGCCTTCTCTCAGAGAGAGAGTATGGGCTTAATCACCACGCGTGCCCACCGCGGATTGGTGATTTCAAGCACTGAGGTATGTACCTAAATAGCTCAGACACTCAGGTTTCCTCACGATGTTTTCCTTCACCGTTAGCGAGTGGTATTGCTACTATAACTTCACAAATGTACATAACTTAGAAAACAAAGTCATTGGTACATCCCCGCACTGGGAATCGAACCTGGGTCTCCCGCTTCCGAGTCCAATGTTCTACCCACTAGGCTACCACCCGCCCGCTTAGTAAGTAGTTAATGCTCAGCATTCGCATTAATTACTAAGCAGGCGATCGGGCGCGCTTATGTTTTATTTCAGTTTTTTGCGAGCAAAATTACAAGGGCTTGTCTGCTTGGCGATTACATAAACTAAGTGGATCCGGGAAAAATAAAATTGTTTTTCGACCCCGAGCAAAGTTGTCGGATAACAGAATAAACGGAAACAAGTTTATTTTGTTGTCAACGGCGTCACCCCGATAGTGAGCAAACAACTGTTTAGTTAACGAGGTAAGTTCTCTTGTCAAGGAATTTTCTTCAGACTTATAGTTTCAGGGTTACAGCGGATCAGCGACGTGTGGGCGCAACTATACCAATTAAAATAATCCTGAAATACTTTTTGTTACAAACCGAACCTGCCAAAAAATCCGTCTCCAGGACGGCCCGTTCGAGCGTACGGCGCCAGCTCCATACTTTCTTCACAGCTATTAGCATAACCTTTTTGCAAGCGCGTTTGGGTACTTAATTGTCTCAATTCTATTGTTCTGAAGGTTTTATATAAGTTATTTAAACATAAAGGCCGTATTAACAAAGCGCTCTTACTTAGCTCGCTCCTGAGTGCATTGTCAAGATTGCTGTTTGGTTTTGAACGGCCACCTAAGAAGGATCACAAAGGTAAGCGTGCTGTATTAAGGCTGTTCTTATGTGGAGCATTCTGTCTCGCTCGCACTATGTAACATTTAGTAAAGAGTGTACCAAGAGTAAACTTTTGGTAAATGTGGTGTGAGCGTTTAATGCATAATTAAATTATGGATATTTTAGACATATTTTTGGTTGTCCTATACTTAGTGTATCATCATCAACCCATTATGTCCCCACCGAGGGGCACGGGTCTCTTCCCTGAGAAAGGTATAGGCCATACTCCACCACGGGGGCCAAGTCCGGATTGGTGGAGGCTTGTAGACTAGTGGCTCGTCTACTGCCAGATGTTGTCAAGCCGCCCTTAGGCCTCTGACTTGGCTTAACGACTGCCATCTATCGACGGCAGCCGGCACAGCTTAACGTGCTTCGCGAAGCACGGAATCGCTCGGAAAATGCCACTAGCGTTAGGCATAGACGGCGACCCATCCATGCACTGAACGCGCCCTGTGTTGCTTAACCTTCGTGATCGTTTAAGATCACTCAGGCAGCCGGGGCTACGAGCGATTCTTAGTGTTTAATAAAGAAAAGTTGTTTTAAGATCATAATTTTGGAATCTCTCAATCAAAAACTTAATACAGGATAACAAAAATATGCTTTGAATATCCGCCATTTAATTATCCATCAAACCCTCCGACTACATTCATCAAAACTAAACCAATTTTATTACAATAACTAAAAATGTTAAATTGTGTGGGCGAGACAGTAAGAACATGCTTTTAGACCTGCCACACACTGCAGCGGTCGCGGGTGGCAGCCCCGGCCAACAAAAATCGCAATATTTTTACGTTTTATGTGAACTGCTGCCAAAACGATAATAAAATATAGCGCAAGAGACGGGAAAAGAAGGAGAGGAATACCACAAAATGAAAGGAGGATGATCTGCCACAGAACTTTAGAAGAGTAACATTGGAGAGGGTGACGTAGAAGGACAACATAAGCAGCCTACATACGTCGCACTGTATTCAACAACTATCCGTATAGCAGACTACAGCCAGGGCCGCTTTGTATAAAACTACGCCATGTAAAAGATATCGCCATGTACCTATACCATCTTTATTTTACTTTACATATATACATAAGAAGCCTATACATCCCACTATAGGGCACAGGCCTTCTCTCGGAGAGAGAGAGTATGAGCTTAATCACCACGCGTGCCCACCGCGGATTGGAGATTTCAAGCGCTGAGGTATGTGAATAGCTCAGACACCCAGGTTTCCTCACGATGATTTCCTTCACCGTAGAAGGACATGAAGGAGGCCTATGTCGAGAGACAACCTGAAAAGTTTCAGTCAAGTGTCATGTGATATAAAGTGAACACTTAAAATACCTACATTTTTATAGCAGGCCTACATACTAGGTAGGTGGGAGGTAGTTTTCTCACTCAAAAATTTAGTACAGGATAACAAAAATATGCTTTGAATGTCCGCAATTTAATTATCCCTCAAATAGTTTTATAGTAGGTACTCGTAGGTAGGTAAGCCTACTATAAAACTATAGGTATTTAAAGTGTTCACTTTATATCACATGACTTTATATATCATAGGCCTCCTTGATGTCCTTCCACGGCACCCTCTCCAATGTTACTCTTCTAAATTTCTGTGGCAGATCATCCTCCTTTCGTTTTTACGGTATTCCTACCTAGTAGGTAGGTAGAAGGCCTGTGCCCTGTAGTGGGAAGGACGTATAAAGGCAAAAAAAGTATGTAAGTAAAAATTTGTACATTATCTGTCAAGAAATAAAGGCTTATAGTACGCGTCAGTAGGACGATGACGCGGGTCAAGCGTTTTGTGGCTCCAAAATGTCAAAATTTGACAGTTAATGTACTGGAAAGTAGCGTCGTACTACCCATGCTATTTTTTATATTAATTTTTTATAACGGTATTTTTTGTTTTAGTTTTCAGCTTTGATCAACGTCTTGTTGCAAGTTGTAAAGCGCAGGATGCTGACCTCTCACTGAGAGAATAATCAATCAAACAAATAACATTAATCATAGGTCCAATTTTCTGTAGGCCGGGGCTCGTGCGTGGTGATTAATGCCCTGCGCTTACCTCTCTACTTTTAACAGCAATATTGCCGTATTGCGTTGCAATTAGGCACGTACTTGTAGTTACACTTAAAAAACTTTTCTTATATTTTTTGATTGCATTAACTTACTTTTGGGCATTAACTTACTTTGATAGGTAATTGATATTAATATCAATTTGGTAGCCCTCCTATCCCATCCTGAAAATAAAACCGGCCAAGTGCGTGTCGAACCACGCGCACGACGCCTTACTCGGACAAAAATATGCGCTTTCAAGCTTAATATTTCGCAAACGGAACCCTAAAAAAAATGGTCTTCCTACACTCACAATATCTTTCAAAGACTAATCCAACGATGCCCCACATGATGGGGTAGAAAAAAAAAATCATCCCCACTTTTTACGTTAGGGAAGGTAAAAATCCAACATTTTATTCTTTAACTTTGTTGGCGTGATAAATATGTAGACATATACCAAATTACAGCTTTCCAGTACTACCAGTCTTTGATATATATATATATAAGGGTTCCATTTGTTCTTTTTAGGTACGATACCCTATAAATATATCCACACAACACAATCAGATAAATACCTCATAACAGGGTGCGGGATTCTTATGATTGTAAGAGCTGGTAAAGATATCAAATATCTCCTAAATATATTGGAAATGTTTAACTTAACCCCTGTCATACACTAACCCACAAGGATTTCTGTAAAGTGAGCTACGTGTATTGATAACATTATTAACAAATAATTAAGAGGGCGAGGGCGAGGTCTTTCAGACGATACAGCTCAGTCATATCATTTTCCAATCGCAAAACGGCAGCCTCCGTCATTGAAATGGTGGTATGAAAATATACGAGATTACAGCCAAGAAAACCAACAAAAAATGCTTATCCTCCCTCTCCTCATCTCGGCCTCATCTCCAGATACGTTGCACACTGGTGACAGAGACGGCAGCAACAGTCCTTCTTCGGAGTTGTCCAAGTTGGACTCCACACGTTCCAGATTACTCTTGCTAAGCGCAATCAAACCATTCATCATCGGGATGCAGTCATCGTATTGTGTTTGTAGAGCCGAATACTTGTATGTGATATCAATTAATTGAAACTGTAGGTCTTCAACTTGAGATTGTAGTTCCGCTGTAGCAAGCTCGAGGTCAACTTTGCTAGTGACAAGTTCTTTCTGACAATCAGCCACTTGGGTTGCTAGTTGGATTTTTTGGTAGTGGATGGGCAAGTTATTAAGGCTTTTACGGCCTTTCTTAATAAGTTTTGCACCTTCTTTATGTATCTGTTGGTTTTTATGTATTTCTTTATTTTATTTGCACTACTCATAGTCACATGACTTTTATTGTCTGAATGGCAGGACTTCTCGCTGGTTGAGGTGATGTCTATTGTCAGTATGCCGGCGTCGCTCATTACCTCTTTATAGAGAGCCATGGTGTTAGCTTGTTCTTGTTTTTCTTCCCAGTCACTGATTAGTTGAAGCTCATGATGAGCCTCTCCGAGCTGATGTTCTAGCGAGCGGATCCGTTGTAGGGCCATGTCGTGAGTGTTGTGGCACTTGTAAAACGAGTCGACTTGTCGTTGTAGCTCATCACGTTGACCAGTGAGATCTTGGCACTTGATATCTAACTCATTCAGTTCTTCTTTGAGTGCCAAAGTCTTCTTGTTTTGCTTCTGGATCTCCTCCTCACTCTCCTCCCGTTCTTGTAGAACTGTGTTGCAAAGTTCTTTGCTCGCCTTAAGCTCCATCAGGGTGGCGTTCAGCCTCAGCTCCATATCTCGTGCACTCGACTTGCCCCTGGTCATCATTTTACTGCAAAAGACCGGGAATCGGTGTCAGTATCTGACCAAGCAGGATGTTATCGAGTGTGAACGTGTTCTTTGTAAGTTGAGAGCTGTATAGTGTGTGTTTTTATTGGCTGAGGCTAAGTGTTTTGTCATCAACTTTGCTTCCACTTTTGTCAAGTAAAGAGAGCCAAAACGGCGCCTGAGTGTATGTGCGGGACGTGGCTCACGTGTGTGAGTTATTGTGCAGTTAGTATGTGGTGTATAAACTATAAATAGGTAGTGCAAATACAAAATAAAACAATACTTCCCCGGTTGTCGTCGTTGGAATTTGAACTTTGACAGTTCAGCCGGCCGATATGATTATCCAAGTATTTCTTGGACTGGTGTGGTTTTCACATATACACTTTGGTCATATACATCTAATAAACTAATAAACGTGTAATAATGAGCATGAAACACAATTTAAATTGATTTTAATATAACAAAACTACAGAGCTATTTTCAATGTCAGCTGTTCGGTCTGGGTTGCCAGCCGAAAAGCTTCCTTTACGGAAGTCTTCAATGAATCTGATGCCACACGAGCTTTTAATGCCTTCTATGAGTTACACGTCATCATCATCATCATCATCATTCAGCCACAAGAAGTCCACTGCTGGACTTAGGCCTCCTCCATGGATTTCCAAAAAGACCGGTTGGAAGCGGCCTGCATCCAGCGTCTTCCTGCCACTTGAATGACGTCATCTGTCCATCTTGTGGCTGGTCGTCCCACGCTGCGCTTGCCGATATGTGGTCTCCATTCGAGAACTTTTCGGCCCCATCGGCCATCAGTTCTGCGTGCTATGTGCCCCGCCCACTGCCACTTCAACTTACTAATCCGCTGGGCTATGTCGACGACTTTCGTTCGTCTACGGATCTCATCATTTCTGATTCGATCTCGTAGAGAAATTCCGAGCATAGCCCTTTCCATAGCTCGTTGCGTGACCTTGAGCCTTCTTATGAGGCCCATAGTGAGAGACCACGTTTCAGTGCCATAAGTCATCACTGGTAACACACACTGGTTGTATAATTTTGTCTTGAGCGATTGAGGTATATTAGACGAAAAGACTTTTCTAAGTTTCCCGAAAGCTGCCCAGCCGAGTTGGATTCGACGATTGACCTCTTTCACGAAGTTGGACCGGCCTAGTTGGATTGTTTGTCCTAAGTAGACGTATTCGTCTACAACTTCGAGAGTCGTGTTCCCCAATGTTATTGGGGTGGGCACAACACGAGCGTTCGACATGACCTTCGTTTTGTCCATGTTCATTTTAAGGCCCACACGTTGGGAAACTCGACTGAGGTCGTCGAGCATTATGCCGAGGTCTTCCATCGTTTCTGCCATGACTACTATATCGTCGGCAAATCGAAGGTGCGTGATGTACTCGCCATTGATATTGATGCCGCGTCCCTGCCATTCCAGAAGCTTGAAGGCATCTTCCAGTGCGTTCGTGAACAGTTTCGGAGAGATAACGTCTCCCTGTCTCACGCCTCTTCTCAATGGAATTGCCTCCGAATTCTGCTCCTGTACTCGGACCGACATGGTGGCGCTGTTGTACAAGCACTTCAGCACCTCGATATACCGATAGTCAATACGGCAACGCTGGAGAGACTCGAGCACTGCCCATGTCTCGATCGAATCGAAGGCTTTCTCATAGTCCACAAACGCTAAGCAGAATGGCAAATTATACTCCTCAGTCTTCTGTATAATTTGCCGCAGCGTGTGGATGTGGTCTATGGTACTAAAGCCCTTTCGGAAACCGGCTTGTTCGGGAGGCTGGAAGTCATCAAACCTGCGTTCGAGACGATTCGTGAGGACCCTCGAAAACAGCTTATAAACATGGCTCAGAAGCGAGATGGGTCGGTAGTTCTTCAATAGAGAGTTATCACCTTTCTTGAAGAACAGCGTCACCACGCTTCTGTTCCATGCTTCTGGCGTTTTTCCTTCGAGCACGACGGAATTGAAGAGCTTCTGAAGGACTTTAAGTACTGGTGTTCCACCCGCTTTCAGGAGCTCTGATGTGATTCCGTCCTCTCCTGGTGCCTTGTTATTCTTGAGCTGTTTCAGGGCCATCCTAATCTCGTACAGGCTGATGTCCGGGATGTCTTCGGTATAATGTCGGGTCAGTTTGGCTCTCGGATCTTTGTTCAAACTGCTAACAGGTTTTGCGACTGAGGTGTATAGCTGTCCGAAAAAATATATATAGTTACACGTATTATTTTATAATCTGTGTTTCCCAGTCATAAGGATTAAAAGTCTTTAGTAAAAGAAATACGACAAAATGGTTAACAAAGGTTATACGTCGCTGTTGTAGAACAAAGAGAGAAATATTTTTTAAGATTAGACATGACAAATCGTTGAAAAATAAATATAGAAGCTTTTCTAGAATGTTAAAAAAATCTATTGCAATACAACAGACTGAAAATTCTAAGTTAATATCAGACTCAAAAAATAAATGTTAAGGTGCTTGGGAAATCATTAAACAATATACGACTCCTAACTAAACAAAATTTTAGTTAACCATTTAGAAATTACATATCCACAGTTAATCTCCGAGTCTTTTAATTCTTATTTTTAACCGACTTCAAAAAAGGAGGAAGTTATCATTTCGACGCTTATATATATTTTTTTGGCTATGTTCCTCCATAACTCCGTCAAATATTAACCGATTTCGACAATTATTTTTTTGTTCGAACAGGTATAACGTCCTATTGGTCCCATTTTAATTTGGTGAAGATCTGATGGAGACTTTCAGAGATGGAGAACGGAACTCTTTAATGGACAGCAGTAAATAAGTCCTAATGGGGCCTATCCTTTAGTAATATCCGTATGTTTCATAAAATAGCATAAAAATAGTCCCAAGTTAATTTGGTGATGTTCTGGCGAAGACTTTCGGAAATTTAGAACATCAAATTTTAAAGCAACGAATTAAGTTGGGTAAATTACGGTTATAAGGGACTTATTTATTTTTGTCCCGCTCCCCCACTAAAAACATAAAAATATTTTTTTTTAAATAAAAAATAAAAACCGACTTCGAAACAGTACAGCACTAAAAAGTTAGAAATAATTTAAATAATAAGAAGTATTTATGTATTTATACATAAGATAAGATAAGATAATTTTTATTCAAGGAACATTTTACAGTGACCTTATCACTAAGGCAGTGGTACCTTGCTCCCTAAAAAAGGTTAAAACCTGTGGTTTAGGATAGGCAGTGCTCCTCCGAAAAACATTTTACATTTTCAAGGTCAACGGACTTCAATACACTAATTTACACAATTAATGTACCTTGTTAATATATTGATATTTAATGAAAAAACTTAAATGAGGTTAGAACTAGGTAATAAAAATGCGTTGTGTGTGTGTGTGTGTGTGTGTGTGTGTGTGTGTGTGTGTGTGTGTGTGTGTGTGTGCGTGTGTCCCGAGTCGTGCCCAGTTTCAAGACCAGCACATATATTTTGGGCACCGGCTCCAAATTATACTTCTACAATACCTACATGTATGAATACTTCTAATTATTTAAATTATTTCTAACTTTTTAATGCTGTAGTGTTTCGAAGTCGGTTTTTATTTTTTATTTATGTACATAGTGTAAGTAAAAATTGCTCAGCAAATGTCGGCCAGACTAATGGTACACAAATTGATAACATAGAGTCAAGTATTTTTCTCACACCAGTATATGCAGAGGAGCTATTAAAAATAATGAGAAGCCTCAAAAATTCTAAAGCTGTAGGGCACGATGATATAAGAACCGACATATTAAAAATCGTACGATGTATATTGCCACTCACACACGCCATAAACTTGTCCTTGGCAAAGGGTATATTCCCAGACATTCTGAAGCAATCTATAGTAAAACCATTATTTAAAAAAGGAGACAAGTGTTGCTTGGATAACTATAGACCCGTAACTCATAAGAGTCGATAGACTCGGCGTAAACCGATCTTCTCCAAAATATACGAAAAAGTTATGTTTATTAGGCTAAATCACTTCCTTGAGAAAAATAAAGTTATAACCGAATCACAAATGGGTTCCGAAAGCATAGAAGCACGTCACCTGCCACTTTTAAATTAATAACTGTTCTCGCTTTACGGCTTGTGTAGAAAAAAAAAAACAATAAAACAAAAATGTGCCTGTATGTAAATTTTCATGTTCATGTTCAATTATCAGTTATCATATGGACATGGCAAAGCTTTTGACTTTGTTGGCCATAAAAGATTGCTCGCTACACTGTATAGATATGGTATACGTGGTCCAGCAAATAGATGGATTTCCTCGTATCTATGTAACCGATCTCAGTGTGTAGATACCTTAAAATACTGTGCAAAAACCAAATCTGTTCTGAAATATAGATCATCATCCCTTAAAACTAGTTTTAGGGTGCCACAATGTGGTATATTTTTTTAACGTACATTAACGATTTGCCACAAGACATATCGCATGAATGTATCCTATTTGCAGATGATACGACCTTAATCATAGAAGGTACTGATAGACTGACCTACATATGAAGAAATTAATAAGGCTTTAGGTCAGGCAATCTCATGGCTTGCAAGCAATAACTGGTAAAACTAAATACATGCAGTTCTGTACAAATCGGGGGAAAAAAGAAAACCTTAAAAACTATGCATGGCGGATCAAGTGATGAAGAATTTATATCATAGTTAATAAACTATGTACTATTTCATTTCCTAAATCATCAAGAGGCTCGTACACAGCCCACACAGAAAAGACGTCTCTTCTGTGTGAGCTTGCTCCCTGTAGTACATTTTGTATGAAAAGGAATTGGATTAAAGACGCGTCTTCTCCGCGCCCCTCGCCCCACGTCCCTTCTGAGTGGCCGCTGGCAAAGATGTCTGCCAGTTCAATGCATGAGTTCTAAGATTTAAAATAATTATGAAATTAAATGAAATTAAATTACTTATATCAGACCAAGATCAATAGTTTCATAAAATTACAAAAATAATATTGTGTAAATCTGAAAATACTTTAAAAATACTGAGTTTGGAGTGTTTTTTGTCCATTTTTTCTCCAAAATTATCTAGATTTTGAAATGGACACCTCGTTTAATTTTTAACGATCATATCCTGAGAGAAGGCCTGTGCCCTACAGCCCCACTGTATATAGGCTGCTTATGTATGTATGTATGTATATCACTTTCTGGTTTTGATTTATACATAGGACACGTCTTATCCGAGTTCCACGCAAACTACTTCAGACGAGTCTCGTAAATAATAACTTCTACAAAACACAATCATTTGTCCTGGTCCCAAACTAGGATACCCTGTGCTGTGGTTACCAGGCAAAGTCGTCACAAACATTGAAATATACCAAGACTGCGGCCATTTGTGCAAATTCAGTACGGCGGCTTCCAGTGGGAATAGAACCGACGACTTTGTTAACCGCTAGACCAACGAGGCAATCAAACTTTATTTGTAGTAAAAAGGTAAAAAGTTTTCTCCGACGGTTTTCAAGCTGAAACATTCGTAAGAACGAGCTCCACATTATAAATTAGGTCCGAATTTACTAGACGAATTGCCGACGCGGGCTCTGTAACTACTCACCACGATTAAGGGGCTACCCGGAGCCTACTAACGACAACAATGAAAAAAAAAAAACAATATCATATTACTAACTTAACTCCGGATACTTACTTAGTTTTTTGTGTGAAGAGTCCGACCAAGCAAGTGAATCCGGAATGAACTTAATAATATCATTTATCTTTTTTATATGTAGCCTATAATGCGTCTACTGCAGAGCACAGGCTTTCTCTCAGAGAGATTCCAATTAATTTGGCGTTGGTCTAGGATAGGTGACAGCAACAAAATCAGGGCATGTTCAAACCCGCTTGGTGTGCCTGAACATCGAACTGCCGCCTTCCGCGGTAGCTTTCGATCTCAGGCCACCAAGTGCTGGAATGACATCCCTCCACCCTTAAGACAGCTTAACTCTAAGGCTAGCTTTAAAGTCAAATATAAAAAGGTTCTCCTTGAATCGCAGAAGTCGGTCCCTCATTGACCAACTACTTTTTTTGATTTCTTCATAATTTTTCATAGTTGTCTTGCCTGTGCTTGCATTTTTGTGCTCTCTGTTTGTCTCAATGTTGTAAAATTGTGCTCTGTTTTCTCTTGTGCAACTATTTCTTGTATTTAAATTGTTGTATATGTGTGTGTACGCAGATGCAAATAAATGTTTTATCTATCTATCTATCAATGACTATGTGTTCATTTACTTACATTTGTTAAGTTGAAATGAAAATGACATGGAAATGAATTTATTTACTAACCGAAATTTAATTTTCCACAGACAGAAAATGCATAATAGTTACACTTAATACAATCCATTGCAGTAGCAAACAATACAAGTCGCTAACTGTGAAGGAAATCATCGTGAAGAAACCTGAGCGTATGGGGCATGCGTGGTAATTAAGCCCATACTCTCTCTCTGAGTGAAGGCTTGTGCCCTGCAGTGGGAGGTATAGGCTACATAAAAAAAGAAAATATGATTTCGATTGGTAGCGCTACTTAGTTCCGGGTCGAACCTCGAGCTCTGCGAATCAGAGCGAAACCTCAGGCTCTTCCCACAAAATTACAGTCAAGTATATCCGGACTTAAATTAATAATTCTCAGAGAGTTTTTCCATCAGTCGCTTGTTCCGCTAGTAGATAAAGCAGGGCTTCCCAAACTGTTCGTCGCGATGCTTGGGATAATGAAGGGAATTTAAATCACCTTAATGACGTATTCCTTTGTTCCTGAAATGGAATAATTGCTGAGTTGTCTCGCTGCAATAAATATAAGTACCTTGAAGGTGCCGGCCACATAAAACTTTAGTCTCCGCTGAATCCGTAATACAAATATTTTAATGAATTCGTTCGCGTGGTAATTTTGATGTGTATCTTTCCGGGATCGAAAATATCTTATGTGCTAATCCAGACTATAATCTATCTCTGTGCAAAATTTCATCCAGATCCGTTCAGCCGTTTTTGCGAGAAAGAGTAACAAACGTCCATCCATACATACAACCTTTCGCGTTTATAATACCAGTAAGGATTTACAGCATTTATGCGGTACTCTAAGTTTGAGAGTAGAACACGGCGCACCACGAAATTCCATCAATCAATCAATCCGATCGTAAAGTAGGTCATCAATTGCTTAAAACTATCGTTTTAGTTCAAATACACATCCATTGTGTCGCAGAAACTCACGTCTGTTTTCCGAAGGGACAGTCAGAGACCACGGTTTGGCACTCGCCACTAACCACGGTGTGTTGAGACACCTCTTTCGTTTCATTGATTATTATATTATTGATATTTTATGATTGTGTTTCTCCTGGTGTACAATAAAGAATATTCTTATCATATCTTATCATTAGTCGTTTCGGGTACTGTTTATTCTGCCCTCCGCTAATACATCCCTTATTTTTTCGGAGTATATCCACCTGGGATGTCCCTTACCAGTTTTTCTATCCTCATTCGCTCGATATATTGCTTTCGTTAATATTTCTTTCTCCAATCTATGTGCAAAACGACGCAACATTCCTCAATTCTAGTCACGACATCATCTCTAATCAAATCACTCTATTGCGAATTCCGTTATACAAAGTAACACCGTAATCAGAGGCACATTAGCTGAATAGGTCGCCCTAGGCCACGTCGACTGTCGACAGGACGTGCACTCTACTCGGTTACGTTACGGGTGATTTCGCGACTAGAGTGTAAAGATTGACCTGCTGTCGACTGTACTAGACGCCAACGTCCTTTATTTTCTGAGCTACGTATTACGACGTTCTATGATTTTTCTGTATCTTGTCCCGTTATCCAGATCATCTCATTGTTTTTCGTTCTCATTAATTATTTGAATCGTCTCTCGATTGGTCGCCCTAGGCCTGGGCTCAGAAGGCCTCCAGGAAAATCCGACCCTGACCGTAGCAACAAAGTAACACAATGAAATATATACACCGTGAATTTTATGTGGTTCTAAAGCCTTATCAGAATGAACGTGCCCAAACAGTAGCTCTCGAATACACTAGTTTGTTTTATGAAAAAGACACTTTCCAAAAACCCACTCGAATCTATGAGAACTATTAGTAGCCAGTCATTGCGGTGCGTACGTGCCGCGGGTCCGCGGAACAATGTTCTGATAGACGGAAAGGCGGTACTGATTTTTTCCGATTTTTCTAAACAAGACTAAACAAGCCTTTGCATCTAAGTAATGAGATGATTTATACAGCGTCCACTGGCACCTTCACTCATACTAGATGGGACCACTCGGAGGCTGCAGATGGAGTAGGCTTGCCCAGCACCTATACCATCCTGACAGCTTAATCGGCCTAGCCCACAGGAAAGATAAGTCAATGCGTGCGGAGCCAACCAAGCCGCGGGTTTTCTCACGATGTTTTCCTTCACAGTTAGCGTGCGGTATTGCTACTACAAATTCGCAGATGTACGTAACTTTGAAAATAAACAAAGTCATAGGTACATGCTCACACTGGGAATCGAACCTGGGTCTCCCACTTCCGAGTCCATTGTTCTGCCCACTGGGCGACCACCGCTTACGTCTGTACTTAAAAGTAATAGTATAAATAGATGGCACCTGTAAAAACTATTTACATATTACACAGCCGCGGCTTTCAAACCACCCAGATTTGAGCATGTATTAGTAAAATGCCTACTTATAGAAGTAAAAGGTCCAAGTTCTGAGAGCTCTCTTTGTTAATTAAGAAAGTAGAAACGAAATTAGCAGAGGTCTGTCGGTAGTCTGTTTAGTAGTTAAAACTTAGTGGCTGGCTTGCAAGATAATGTTAGCGTTACTAATCTACACTTAGGGAAAATTTCAGCCCTTTATTAGGGACTTAAGAAGGGCCTAGTTAACTGTACACATAATTATACAGGTTTTAACAAAATCCCCTTTTACATCCGAAAACGAGGGGTTCTACTCGGAAAAATTTTACTTTGTGGATACTTCGAAATCACGACAAAATATTAGCAGTTCTGTGCTAAAGTCACCATTCAAAGATACCAAGATATTTTGCGCCGTTGAAATGTATGGAGCAGCTGATATACATTTTTATATAAAAACACTGTTCCTGACCGATTTCTGCAAACTTTTTGAGTTCAAGGAACATTTAATTTCAGGGAATTTCAGAGGTGATACACCACAAGGCATCCTAGGCATCCGCTGGAAATCAGCGCCGAAGCTCTGCTACGGCATTAAGGTGAGCGGAAACATTTCTGGTACTTTTACCTACAGTACTTTTTAACGTCTCGCGATGCTCATACATAGTAATATATTATTTTATTACCTTTGATTTCCGACGTTTTGGCAACGTTGCAGCTGCCATGCGTTCAAGCACTTTGATACCAGGGTTAAGCAAACACAAATCTCGCGCCATATCACCGGACCTGTCCGCGGACGTGGTGAGTGTTGTGTGTGTGAAAATCTAAGAGTGACTTGAGAGTAGACCACCTACCCTCACTCAATTGACTGTACTCGGCACTTTACCTTCAACGTCGGGAATCAAAGGTATTTCAATTTTACCTAATAAATAATCGCGGTTAGACCCGTTTAAATTATTACTTTTACCTATATTAATTTTATACTTTATTGCACACATAAAAACACATGAATAAAACACAACATTTACAGAAAAATTCAAAAGTGTACATGGCGAGCTTATTTCAGTAGAAATTTTTTCCAGCCAACCCTGATACGAATATTATAAACAAGGGGGGAAAGTCTACAATAATTTATTAAGTACTATATGTTAATCCAATACAATCATACATATGTACCACATATATATATATATATTGGCTATAAAGTTAAAAATGTTAGTTGAACTATTGTATTGTATAACTTTATAAGTACCACATAAACATTTTGTAAACTATTCTGTACATAAAAATGAATAATCAATTCCATCAGGGACAGAAAATGGTTACCTAGAACAAAATTGCATTTCCGCTGAAATCTTAAATTTTTGTCATTTTCCGCAAACACTTTACGGAACACTGTTCTACAAAACTCCTAAAATCCAGTTTAAATAGTCTTTAATAGGTCCTGGGTTCGAATCCCGGCATGTACCAACGACTTTGTTTTGTAACTTACGTACCTTTGTGAATTTATAGTATTGCTACATCTCGCTAACCATGAAGGAAAACATCGTGAGGAAACCTGAGTGTCTGTGGTGTTTGCATCCCTCAGCGCTTGAAATTGCCCATCCGCGGTGGGCCCATTCTCTCTCTCTCACTGAGAGAAGGCTTATGCCCTGCAGTATATAGGCTACACAAGAAAAAGACTGTAAGTGTATGTTTACATACAAAGTCTCACTTTGGTCGCGGGTCCAATACCCGAAGCATTGCAATAAGCTTCATTGCAATTCAATTTAACTTACACGTTCATTAATTAAAGTTCTAAGCGGATCCGGTCGGTCTTAATTGGAAATGGATTGCATGTCACAAGTACTACGATTGATAGCAGATCGACTTTCGATACCAATAACGTAACTGAGCATAAATATATACCTACACGGTGTATTAAATGAAGGGTGCAACGTACGTACTATCGAGGGTATTTTGTTCACAGCTCTCGTGAATACGCGTCTTTTGAGCCTTATTAGGGTTCCGTACCCGAAGGGTGCCAAACGGGACCCTATTACTAAGACTTCACTGTCTGTCTATCTGTCTGTCACCAGGCTGTATCTCATGAACTGTGATAGCTAGGCAGTTGAAACTTTCAAAGATGACGTATTTCAGTTGCCGCTATAACAACAAATACTAAAATCAGAATAAAATAAATATTTAAAGGGGGCTCCCGTACAACAAACGTTGTCTAAAGACAGCGCTCGTCATCTAGCGGCCATTTATGTAAGCTTCACAGCGTCGATGTCATGTCATTAAATGTCAATGTTAAACGCTTCTTGTTGGTTTCTATAAATGGCGCTGTTTCTGCTGAATGTTGTATAGATAATGGTACGGAACCCTTTGTGTGCGAGTCCGACTCGCACTTGGCCGGTTTTTAATTATTTTTTACGAGAGTGGTGGTAGCGGAGTGCTAGAAGGTTTCGAATCCCGGCATATGCCAATGACTTTGTAACGTACGTTTGTCACTAGCATTTATTAGCAATATTACTCGCTAACGGCGAAGGAAAACATCGTAGAGAAACCTAAGTGTCTGAGGTGTGCACATACCTCAGAGCTTCAAATTGCCAATTCGCGGTGGGCACGCGAGGAAATTACGCCCATAGTTACTCTCTGAGAGAATGGCTGTGCCCTGCAGTGGGACATATACATAGGCTACATAAAACATAGTTTTTACAGTCCCGTGGCGCTGTTTTATTATGCTTAAAACAACGTGTTAAATAGAATAGACATTCTTCTTCTATAGGATAATGACTTACTGACGGCTGAGACATTGGAAAAGCGCGAATTAAATAAAATTACACATAACTCTGATATGCACAAACTCTAGTTGGGAAGTTTTAGGAATTGAACATTTACAGAAGTTTACAAGAATAAAAAAATAGAAGAAATTTACGGAAATAACCCTGTACTTTATAGCAGCAGATCGGCTTGTTTTGCAAATAATGAATCTGTGTTGAGTAACAATAACTTACATACAAATACATAAACTCACGCCTGTATCCCAGAGGGGTAGGCAGACATCAGGGACTGCCACTTGCCACGATCCTGAAAAATCACTTTCGCTTCCTCAACATTCATTAGTCGTTGCATGCACGCACGCCGGTAACAATAACAATTAATAATTAACACTTTTTCAAGCATACTGTATATGTTTCTATACCTGCAGCCTGCGCGTTGATTATATATAAGCAGCCTATATACGTCCCACTATAGGGCACAGGCCATCTCTCAGAGACAGAGTATGGGCTTAATCAACACGCGTGCCCACCGGGGATTGGCGATTTCAAGCGCTGAGGTATGTGAATAGCTCAGACACTCAGGTTTCCTCACGATGTTTTGCTTCACAGTTAGCGAGTGGTACAGCTACTATAACTTCACAAATGTACACAATTTAGAAAACAAAGTCATAGGTACATGCCCGCACTGGGAATCAAACCTGGGTCTACATACCTGTGAATCCGTTGACTTTACATACTTTCAAGTATGCTCCTGGGATGCTCTGCATATCCAGTATAATAATGCTTTCAGGATGCTGCTGGGGCTGCCTTGGTTCTGTAGTGTTTTCGGCATGTTTGCAAACGCAAGCGCATCGTCGCTTTACATATTCCGAGCCAGCATCAACCATCCTACTATCCTACTGTAATATCCTACTAATATTGTAAATTTGAAAGTTTGTGAAGATGTTTGTTACTCAATCACGCAATAACGGCTGAACGGATTTAGATGAAATTTCGTGTCATTCAAAGACGTATAAAATGAAATTCGCGACAACCGTCAGTTAATAACGTACAGTCGACTGCACATAAAACTTTACTCTCGTGCACTCTACTCAGTTACGTCACGTGTGACTTTGCAACTATAAATGTAAACATTGAAGTTCTATTGATTGTACCTATGTCGATAAGGTATTCGCGGGATGTTTCAGTACATATTGCGTAGGCCTGAGTAGAACATTTTTCGGGAACGGACCGAGTGGACGTCTGTATATGTTCATTTGATGGCAACCCTCCGTAGCTGTGGATTTGCCCTCGTGAAGATCTCAAATTGATGGATTATTCATGGGTTTTAGTTGGGCCCGTTTGCGGCAACTCTATCTGACAGCGATATCTGTCTGTTCATCCAGGAGTAAGCTCTATTCGAGCTCTGCAGAAGAGGTATATGTCCAATGGTGAGCTCTGCTTATAAATTGTAGTTTTATGAAACACGACGACATCACATCGTTGCATCGGGCCCAGTAGAATCCGTAACTAAACCGAATAAAAACCTGGTAACTATTACTATGTTGTATTATTAGAGTTTGAAGGGCATTATGTAAACATTTTGATGTTGTATTTACTGGTCGTCTCTGAAATGGATGCATTTATATGACCCCCGCTGCAAACTATTTGCTAGCGGAGTTAACTACGAGAATGTTATTTTAGCGTAAAGTTAACAACATTACATTACCAAAACTCACGCCTGTTTCCCGGAGGGGTCGGCAGATACCAAAGTGTGCCATTTGCCACGGTCTTGACAGACCCCTTTCGCTTTATCAAAATTCCTTAGTCTTTGCATGCACGCGGTTTTGGGTGCTTGTTATCTTGCCCTTTGCTAATACCTCCACTATTTGGTTGAAGTATGTTCGCCTTCCGTGTGGCGTCGGATTAAGAATAGCGTCACTCCATTTCCTTCCGTGGATGTCGTAGAAGGCGACTAAGGAAATAAATTACCAGGAGACGGGCAGCAGCTTCCTCCTGAGATTCCAACCACATATTGCGATCGCCAACCCGCCCGCCAAGCGTGGCGATTATGGCAAAACCCCTCATGGTTACGAAAACCACGAGGGAGGCCTATGTCCTCGATATATTTCTCTCGTCAATCTTTCTTCCGTCATCCTCTCCATTATGTCCAAACAAACGCAACATCCCTTTCTTAATTCTAGTCACTATATCCTCTTGGTTATTTATTCATTACAAAAAAAGTCACACTTTACAAGTGGACAAATATTACAGCCACAATTGTTTTGTCATAAATTAAAACTATGAATTATATAGATCTGGAAAACATGACAAATTTGTGAGCCGGAAGGAAATAAATCACTCGCTCGCTCGCTCGCTCGCTCGCACGCACGCACGCACACACACACAAACACAATACAAACAATAAAAAATCAGTCAATCAAAACCCTCAATCTTCTTTCTACCTCTCGCTTAGTTAGCTATGCTGTCAATGTAGAGTCAGTTCATTTATTACGTAACACGTACCCGAAACCGGTGTGTGTGCGTGCGGGCATGCCTTGTTATGTCTATCTTTAGTGAAGAAAAACCGGCCAAGCGCGTGTCAAGCCACGCGCAGTAAGGATCCGTAGAAGGAGGGGTTTCTTGATTGCTTCACACAACGAACGACTTCATCAGAGTAATTTTCAATAGTATTTAAAGGAAATTTTTACATTTTTATTTTTACAAATTAATGGACTCCTTAACTTGTAAGATAAGATAAGATAAGATAAGATAAGAATATTCTTTATTGCACACAAGAAACAAGAGACATAAAATATGAAAATTACAATGAAAAAGTACAGTGGGCTGCCTTGTAATACCTACGTAGCTGTGAAGGTTTTCCTTTTAACAACATTGTATGTGCTACTGCTCTGATTTATTTCAACTATTTTCCAACAGCCGTTTAACCGTGAGAGGGTGGGGAAGCTTTACTCTAACTAAACATTTCAAAAAAGTAACATAAAAAATGCGGGGGTAGCCTAGTCGGTAAAAAATTGGACTCGGAAGCGAGACCCAGGTTCGATTCCCAGTGCGGGCATGTACCTATGTACCTACTATGTTTTCTAAGTTATGTTCATTTGTGAAGTTATAGTAGCAATACCACTCGCTAACTGTGAAGGAAAATATCGTAAGGAAACCTGAGTGTCTGAACTATTCACATGCCTCAGCACTTGAAAGCGCCAATCCGCTGTGGCACGCGTGGTGATTATGGCCATACTCTCTCTCTGAGAGAAGGCCTGTGCCCTACTGTGGGACGTATATAGGCTGCTTATGAGGAACATAAAAAATATAAGATTTAACTCTAGTCGGGGTGATTAATATTTATCTATGCTAAGTTTTAGCTTTCTACACGGTGACCTTGAATAGTATTATTAATTATTTATCAGTAGCAGTAAAATATATTCGTAAATATTCGTGATTTCCGACCTTTGGCTCCAAACACTGAATCCAAATTCGAAGTAGAAGGAGTACCGTAACGTTGAAATTGTTTTCGACCTCGTGGCGCAGCGGTAGTGCATCTGCATAACATGCGAGAGGTCCCGGGTTCGAATCCCAGCTGGGGACAAAAAAAAACCCCAAGTCTTGGCTGTTTACCTGTTTGTGATGTCGTTGTTTCTGGTTCCCACGACACAGGGTATCCTAGTGTGGGGCCAGAAGTAATGTATGTGCCTGTATGTAAATGTTTATGTTTATGTTTATATGTCAAATGCTTAAGAGTCTGACGTCAGATATGTGTAAACAATTAAAAAACAATGAGTTGGCCGGCGCCGTCCATAAGACGGACAAAACATAGTTATAATGTCCCTCAAAATACGGTGAACGAATTCAAAGTCACCTTGTACTTATAAAATTTATAAGTACAAGGTGACTTTAAATTATTTAATAATCTCTGCGCTAGGCTGTAGACAGACAGATGGACAGACATGGAGAAACTATGAACTAGGTATATATATATATAGCTGATGGACAACATGTCTTTTTCAGTCGCCATCGGCCTGTGATTACCGACTGCGAGTGCCGTGGCAGAACGGGAGGCCGCTGGTGCAGGACGCAACCTGCGTAGACACACTGGCGCCTTCCCATGTCACGCACACCAGCAGGGCCGCGGGCGCGGCGGCGGCTATGGCAGAAGGCCTCAAGCGGCGCAAATACTCTATCCTTGGGGACAGCTACTTATTTGCGCCGTTTGGGGTCGAGACGATGGGTTCGTGGGGCCCTGAGGCGCGTAATCTTTACAAACAAATATCTATGCGCCTCATCGACTTGTCAGACGACCCTAGAGCTGGTAGCTACCTCGGTCAGCGCATCAGCCTGGCCATCCAGAGGGGTAATGTTGCCAGTATCTTGGGAACTCTCCCCAACGGCAGCGGTCTAGAGACAATCTTTTATATATAGATAGTAATTATTGTAAATGTAAATATGAATTTTGTTATTTTACTAGTGTATTATAATGTAAAAATATTACCGTATACCAAATAAATAAAAGGTATATCTACGTTCTTTGTCGATTACGGAACCTTAAAAAAGAACGTTTACGGCTCGTCGTAAAAGGGTTAAATGAGAGGCTTAGGTTCCTACAGTCATACATATGAAAGTATCCCTGAAAAGAGCAGCGCGTAAGAAGTACAAGTACGTGCTCAAAGAGCTGGGCTAGGCCCGGACAAAATAATTACAACGATGTATTAAAATATTGTTTTTGGGAAAGTAAGGGAAACATTAATATACTATATAGCACACGGAAATTGAATAGGACATTACATAAGAAATAGCACATACAAAGGCGAGCTCATCTCCGTAAAAGATTTCTTCCAGCAGACCTTGATCGCTTATCTTATCTAGAGATTTCTTGCAGCAAACCTTGGAGAGTCGGAACAGTGGTAAAAAAACGGGTCTAAATACGTGTACAAAGTAAACTACACAAACTACAAAAATCTTTAACCATAACCAACATTAAGCAGAAAATAAATATTATTTAAAAAAAAAAAAAAAATTTTTATTTAAACCACTTGCTAATAAATAAACATTTCCTCAATTACTTAAAAGTATGATAATCTTAATATTGGTATAGAAAATGCAAGAACTTACCTGTGAAAATAAATAAAATACATATTATTGTAGATATTTTTAATATCAAGTAACGATATCGTTTTTCAGTGTTAATTTAAGAAACAATGTTGGTGTTTTGTATTTGTATGCAGCTCAGTATTAAATAGAATTAAAACTCTTTAATGCACACCGTACATCATAAAAGCAAAATGAAATTTCTTAAATATCTAAGTATTTGTGTGCATTACAAAGTATATTTTAACTTTCTATAACTATTACACAATATCACTGTCTTTATTTAATGAATTTGACTAACTCAAAATTACTGTTACCCAGCAACTTTGGGTAAAAATATCTTATCAACCGTATTTTTCACAATAAGCATAGATATATAATTGATTTTTTTATGATTTATTTTCGTAGTCCTAATATATTTTCATCCTAATTTATAATTTTATAAACCTATTTAGAGGCTAAAAATTCCACCCATGCCGGGACTTGAACCCGCGACCCCTGGCTAACCGTGCCAGCGCTCTCCCAACTGAGCTAATGAGCAAGTGCAGGCATCGGCGAAATTTCGAGCCTCTTTACGAACTTCTCTGTATTACCTACGTAATTAGTGCAACAAATGATATAATCTATAATTTTACGATATTCACCTAGTTTTATTATGCGTTATGTGTGTGTGTGTGTCTTAAAGCGTAAATAAATCTACACTTTACACTCGCACTACGAGTAGATGGGTGAAGGGACCATTTGGCCGATGCAGTGCCTGGGACATTGTTTTTTAGATGGAGTAGGCTTGCCCCGCGCCTATACCATCCTGACAGCTTGGTCAGCCCAGCCCACAGGAAAGAGAAGTCAATACGTGCGGAGCCACCCAAGCCGCGGGTTTCATCACGTTGTTTTTCTTCTTGTAAGCGTGAAATATCGGTGGAGATACGATATTAATCGACATATTTTCTCACTTGCCCATCCCTAAGCGAAAGATTCGGCATCGTAAGTAGATCATGTGTAGCTCTCTACTATGTGGGCTAAGCGTGCTCCAAGGGAAATTGTGACATCATTAAGTATCAATTATTTATTTATTTTCCGTCAGTCTGTGGTACAGTGAGGGAAATTATCTGTTTACGCAGGTGCAAAGGCCAACACATACATATTTATTTTCAATAAAACATGAAAAACCACAATTTCTATATTCTTTACTAATTTTAATTAGAAAATTAATTACATCGCATTGTTATAAAATTAAATTTAAATTAAATTTTTAATGCATTCGTTATTCGTTTATTGCACATAAATAATCACTACAATAAAATACGATAGAAACCACGTAGAAACATTAGCTTCCATAATACAGGGCAACCTAGTTTGGTAGGCAGGGTAACAACTGAATGGGCCCCGACGGTCTGTTTTGGTACCTTACGTTAAAATAGCTATCCCTGAAGAGTTATTAGCTAGGTACTTACGGTCGGGAGCGGGAATATATTGGTTATAATGTGATAAAAATAAAAAAAAACTTTATTGGTACAAAACACATAAAATCTTATTTTATGTTTTTATTTTATGTAAAAAAACTGAGTAAAATTAACAAAGGTGCATGAGGATAAAATTACTTTAAATTTTATTACACTTATTGTGTATTTTCTGACCCTGACACATTTTAATTTAATTACTAAATATAATTTTAATTTCCGATGCCTTCAGAAAAAGCGTTCCAGAGACGAATAGCGATTAGCTAAGACTTAATAGTCCACCTTTTGTACACTGTCTTTGTGCAATAAATAGTTAAATAATAATAACAATATTAGTGGCAGAAATAGGTACCTACTTTTCATTCGGACAGCGGTACTTTAGCAGTTTCGTAAACTCAATAATAATAAAAGTGATTCGTAATAGATAGTGATTAGAATTACAAGGGCTTGACTTTACTATACCTGAAAAGACACAATATACAGGGTTATTTTTCATAACACAAAACATGAACTCACGCCTATGTCCCGGAGGGGTAGGCAGAGACCGATCTGCCAGACAACTTTTGCTTCATCAAGATTCATCAGCAGTTGCATGCACGCACGCTGGATTCGGGTACTTTTTATTTTTGCTTATACATCCATCCCTATTTGGGCGAAGTATATCCGCCTGGGAGGTCCCTTACCCACATCCGCTCGATATTGGTATTTCTATCGTCGTACTGGGCCCTTGGGCCGCTTGGCTTCTTCAATTATTTGGACGCCATTCTGGGGTTATTGGTGAAGATTAATAAAGATATAATTTGCAAGTAGATAGCTGTCAGAGATGATCTGTAGTCAAAAGGTGAAGAAGCAAAGAATCATCATAAGCAGCCTATATACGTCCCACTTTAGGGCACAGGCCTTCTCTCAGAGAGAAAGTTCTTAATCACCACGCGTGCCCACCGCGGATTGGCGATTTCAAGCGCTGAGCTATGTGAATAGCTCAGACACCCAGGCTTCCTCATGTTTTCCTTCACCGTTAGCGAGTGGTATTGCTACTATAACTTCACAAATGTACATAACTTAGAAAACAAAGTCATAAGTACATGCCCGCAATGGGAATCGAACCTGGGTCTCCCTCGTCCAAGTCCAATGTTCTACCGACTAGGCTACCACCGCTTAAGCGAAGCAAAGAATATCCGAAGGAAATCTAGAATGGGTGACTTAATTTTAAATTTTTAGTTTACGAATGAAAGAAAATAACAGAAATGGTGTAAGAAGGTTTCATCGTCACCATCATCAGCCATTTAACGCCCACTGCAGGACATAGGCCTCCTTCGTTGCCATAATCTCCACGCTTGGCAGGTTTAAGAAGAAAGAAGAAGGTTTGCACCGTTACAAATGATTCTTCCTTCACTCTCTCCATATATGCAAACTAAACCCCAATTGGAGTCTTCAACAACTTTTCTATTGATTTTCCTCAGATTCATATTTTTCAAAATATCAGGGTTTACATAATTTAAGCACGAAATTACACATTGGACTCGGAAGCGAGAGATCCAGGTTTGATTCCCAGTGCGGGCATGTACCTATGACTTTGTTTTCTAAGTTATGTACATTTGTGAAGTTATAGTAGCAATACCACTCACTAACGGTGAAGGAAAACATCGTGAGGAGACCTGAGTGTCTGAGCTGTTCCTATACCTCAGCGCTTGAGATCGCCAATCCGCGGTGGGCACGCGTGGTAGTTAAGACCATACTCTCTCCCTGAGAGAAGGCTTGTGCCCTACAGTGGGACGTATATAGGCTGGTTGTCTAAGCACGAATTTAAGCTTTACGCACTGAACTAACGTCGCAGCTTTTAATAAGTTACTGTTCTACGCAGATGGTTGTCCATGCTATGTAATACATATGGATTTAAGTATTAACCTCGTTGGTCTAGCCTTTAAGGCGCTTAACTACCAAAACGGAGGTCGTGGGTTCGATTCCCACTTGGGGCCGCCGTACATTTGAACAAATGGCCTCAGTCTTGGTGTATTTCCATGTTTGTGATGTCCTGGCCTGGTTACCATAGCACAGGGTGTCCTAGTTTGGGACCAGGGCAAGTGATTGTTTTGTGTGAATGTTATTTATTTACTTAACTAGAAATTCTTAAATATTCCCTTTCGAAAACGGAAAATTGAGCAAACATGTTAAAGTCGTAGAACGAAAGTTGTTATAAATGACAAACTCTAACCGGTAGGTTTCAGGAACTGTCCGTTTTAAAAATAACATATAATTTGCTAATCTTGTTATAGTTGCACATAAGGGTAGTTAGTTACGGGCCAAACCACAAATTAATATCCCAAATATTCGGGTAGACCTTACTTTGTCTTATTTATCGCTGAAATTTTTAATAGTAAACGTTTATGTGTTTGTCGACTTGCATGAATAGCAGCGGTACGAGTGCGTGTCTCCCGTTAGTCTAGCGGTAATACACTTGATTACCAAGACCAGGGTCGTGGGTTACTTTGATTTCCACGAATTGTCAAATCAAAGTAACCGGGTAAAATCAACGTAACCGGGTGAAATCAACGTAACCGGGTGATGGGTATTTTTAGGGTTCCGTAACTCAAGAGAAAAAAAAAGAACCCTTATAGGATTACTTTGTTGTCCGTCTGTCCATCTGTCCGTGCACCCATCCGTACGTCCATCCGTCCGTCCGTCCATACGTCCATCTGTCCGTCCGTCCGTCCGTCCGTCCCTCCGTCTGTCTGTCAAGACCCTTTATCTCGGGAACGCGTGGAGATAACAAGTTGAAATTTAAATCATAGTCAAGTCTACAGTCCCATGAAGCTGTGATAAAGTAAACTTCTAAGTTAACTTCAAAAAAAGATACGGCAGTTTACGCCGTAAAAAACGTATATTTCGACACTTAAGGGAATTAAAATTTATAGGGTACTTTCCTTTGACCTAGAACTAAGAGGCAAGTAATATTGTCTTACAAGTACAAGAATTATCTGAAAGCCATACATTTGCAATTGAATCATAGAAAAAATTTCTTTGAAGTTGGAAAAAAGCTCTGAAAAAACTGCGAGACTCGATTCCTGAACTATTTCTAATATGTAACCTAGAAATTGGTACGGAATCCTCAGTACGAACGACCCGCACTTGTGCGGTTTTTGTGATATCATTATTTAGTTACTGATTATGTTAACATATTTATCCACAAAATAATCTTATGACATAACAGTTAATACGAAATCGTTACAGAACTAAGACAATCGCTCATTAAGATTTCTCTAGCATCATCTTACATTCATTAATCGAACCTGTTATTCTGATAAATAAAGTATGTTTGTTGGCTTTGTCTTCCTTTCGCGCTGCAATAACGGAGATTGTAAACACCCCTTAAATGATATTTAATTTCCATCTCAAAGGCTTATAAAACACTGCTATAAAAAAATATTGTTAAAAAATCTGTGAAGTAGCCTATGGAAAAGTAATACTAAAATTTGCTGCCCCTGTATTACGCGCACCAAATCCTGAGCGATTCCAATCATTTAACTATCAAAATCGATACTAATTTGCTATCACAAAAGTCAGGATTCCGACGGGATTTGATGCGCGTAATTAGGCCCATGAAGTTAACCACTAGCCCTTACCGCTGCCTTTTGCACATTGCCCTAGCCAGGAGACAATAAAGAAAATAATTTCCAATACGTACTGTATGTCATGTATAATAAAAAAAATATCATCATATATTTTGGCTCTGTGTCGTGTATCCCCCGGAGCATATCTACCGTCACGTTCTTCGAAGGACTGATATAATTTATAAGAGAATAAGTTTCTCGAGCGGAGACCACGAACTGGCGAAAGCAGTATATGGGATGTCCTCCAGCTCGCTGCACCGACGATCTGAGGCAGATTGTTGGCAGTGGTTGGATGAGGGTGGCCGAGGACAGAATGAAGTGGCGTGCCTTGGGGTGGCCTATGTCCATTAGCATCTCCACCTAAGGAGCTCCGATCGTCACTCAGATTGATATCATCATCAACATCATCAGCCATTTGACGTCCACTGCAAGACATAGGCCTCCCTCATGGTTTTCCAAGCTTCCCGGTCTTGTGCCGCCCGCAACCAGCCAAATGGCCGATCCAAATACCATCCCATTGAGAAGAGATTACATTTACTGTAAAAATACTTAAAGAACTAATATAACAAACTGTTTAAAAACTGTGTCAGTTTAGCTGGTGCTGTGTTGTTAACAGCACACACCAGCAATGCATGCTGAGGTGGTGACCCTTTTTTGTTGCCACGGAGCTGCAATGCCCTTATTTGTCGCCACGGAGAAATGTATATTACTTTTGTAATTTCGATGCTTAAGTACTAACGTACTTTTCCTTTAAGTAAGTACTTATTATTTTAGTGTTATTTTTTCAGTTCTACCGACAGTATCTATATGCTATTAAACAACCAATAAATGTCCAATAAACATAACGTCTGACTTCAGGTATAAAGATAAAAATAAACATCACAAGCATATTTTCTAGTTTCTAGGTTACGACAGTTAATATAAATTTACTAGCAGAATGGCGTCTCCGTCAGATAGTACCTTCCAAAATTATTATAATAGAATTTCAACACAATGGGGTACTTGCCATAGAAATCATATAAAATCCTTGGAAAAAGTTAAAAATGAGACAATAAAAATATTTCTTCGGGGTGTTCGGGGTCACAAAATATGCGAAGAATAAAGTTACTGTAATAACATAAAACTTATTTGATTTCGTTTTGTCATTGAATTCTGAACGTTTTCTTATATTGTTATTAACTCAAATATTTATAGATGTCATAGCCTAAGGTCGATTTGTATGGCACGTTTTAGTACCATATGATTATATTGACTTTTCGACTGGTGATATTATCAAAAGTATTAGTCGCAGAGAAAAAAAAAATGCGTTTATTTATCTTTTGACGTGTCCTCTCATATTCTATTAAAACATTTTTTTAGTACAAGTTCTCCATTGGACATTGACTGCATCGTTGGTCTAGCGGCATTACGTCTAATTGCCATGTCGGAGGACGTGGGTTTCGAATCCCACTGGGGGCTGCCGAACATTTGCACAAATGGCCTCACTCTGGGTGTATTTGCATGTTTGTGATGTCCTTGTCTGTTGACCATAGCACAGGATATCCTAGTTTGGGACTGGGACATGTGATTGTCAACACAATCCCATGTCCCTGTCTCATGTGGAAGTTATTATTTATTTTTATTTATATTCGTTATTAGGCATAATAACTTCCACACGACACACCACTGTCACTTGTCCTGGTCCCAAACAAGGATATCTTATACCATAATAACCAGGTAAGCACATCACAAACACGAAAATACACCCAAACTGGGGCCATTGGAACAAATCAAGTACGGCCGCCTACCGTTAAAATCGAACCCACATCCTCAGTTTTGGTAGTCAAGCATGTTTACCGCTAGACTAACGAACCCCCATTACCAAGAAATTGATGAGAGGGATTCTTATCTTGAATTCATAATCATCATCATCATCAGCCATTTGACGCCCACTGCAGGACATAGGCCTCCCTCATGGTTTTCATAACCATGAGGGGTTTTGCCATAATCGCCACGCTTGGCAGGCGGGTTGGCGATCGCAATATGCGGTTGGAATCTCAGGAAGACGCTGCTACTCGTCTCCTGGTAATTGATTTCCGTAGTCGCCTTCTACGACATCCATGAAAGGAACTGGAGTGACGCTATTCTTAATCCGGTGCCACACTGAATTAATGAGATGAATTCATGACCTAGTTTGAGCAAACAACTTGATAAATATAATTGCTTCCCGCATTTTAACGATGTTTCTCAACTATTTGTTTACAAGTAGACAGAAGCTGAATGAAACAGAATATACGAGTACGTCCCACTTTAGGGCACTGACCTTCTCAAAGAGTAAAAATATTGGCTTAGTCACCACGCGTGTCCACCGCGGATTGGCAATTTCGAGCGCTGAGTTATGTGCACGCCTCAGCCACTCAGATTTACGAACGTGACAGAATATTTCCTATGTAGTCTGTGGTTATGGTGAATGATGTTTGTTTTTTATCATTATCATCCTTCAGCCACAAGAAGTCCACTGCTGGACATAGGCCTCCTGCGTGGATTTCCAAAAAGACCGGTTGGAAGCGACTTGCATCCAGCGTCTTCCTGCCACTTGGATGAGGTCATCTGTCCATCTTGTGGCTGGTCGTCCTACGCTGCGCTTGCCGATATGTGGTCTCCATTCGAGAACTTTTCGGCCCCATCGGCCATCAGTTCTGCGTGCTATGTGCTCCGCCCACTGCCACTTCAACTTACTAATCCGCTGGGTTATGTCGACGACTTTGGTTCGTCTACGGATCTCATAATTTCTGATTCGATCTCGTAGAGAAATTCTGAGCATATCCCTTTCCATAGCTCGTTGCGTAACCTTGAGATTTCTTATGAGGCCCATAGTGAGAGACCATATTTCAGTGCTATAAGTCATCACTGGTAACACACACTGCTTGTATAATTTTGTCTTCAGCGATTGAGGTATATTGGACGAGAAAACTTTTGTAAGTTTCCCGAATGCTGCCCAGCCGAGTTGGATTCGACGATTGACCTTTTTCACAAAGTTGTTTTTTATGCAATAGTATAACTGTTGGACAGCCATGAACTTAATATCAAGGGGTGACATCACGTTGTGATTTTTCGGGCATAGAATTTCATTAATACCGCTACTAATGTAATAATCTATATTTTATACAATAATTATATCTATACTAATATTATAAAGAGGAAAAATTCGTAAGTTTATAACTTTGTGTGCGGCGTGTAATCTCCGAAAGTACTTATCCACTATCAAACATTATTTTACGAGTATTTAGAATGGACCTCGTAGGTGATAAGGCCGCCCATTGTACTTTTTCAGTTTCACTTTTCCATTGTAACTTTTATATTTTATCTCTCGCTTCTTGTGTGCAATTAAGATTTGGTTTTTGGTTACTCTGATTTTAAGGAATTGATTTTAATGTTCAAGATGTGTGTCTGTGTGTGTGTGTGTGTGTGTGTGTGTGTGTGTGTGTGTGTGTGTGTGTGTGTGTATGTGTGTGTGTGTGTGTGTGTGTGTGTGTGTGTGTGTATGTGTGTGTGTGTGTGATTATCTATCTATGTATCTATCAAAGTTCGTACATAAAAGAACAACGGACAGCTATTAACGCGAAATTACAGAGGACTCACTTGAGTGGTTAACCACAGTCTTGAGACGCTTGCAATCTATTATTCTTTTTGTTGCACTAATCCGTGCTAAGGACAATTTTAAAAACCTATTTAGAGGCTAAAAATTCCACCCATGCCGGGACTTGAACCCGCGACCTCTGGCTAACCGTGCCAGCGCTCTCCCAACTGAGCTAATGGGCAAGTGCAGGCATCGGTAAATTTTGAACCTCTTTACAAGCCAGAGGTCGCGGGCTCAATTCCCGGCATGGGTGGAATTTTTAGCCTCTAAATAGGTTTTTAAAATTGTCCTTAGCACGGATTAGTGCAACAAAGAATACTATAAGTAGATTAATAGGTTGCGAGCGTCGAAAGACTGTGGTAAACCACTCAAGCGAGCCCTCTGTACTATACCTAAGCTGGCCATACCCTCTGCAAGTACACTTGCTCGCATTCCCTTCCAGTGGCGACGTAGCGCGCGAAGCCACCGGTCGTAGCATCTCGTAGCGCTGCTACGCCGGCCCGACCCGAGTGCTACGAAAAAGTTTTGCAGGGAACTCTTACAGCGCTTTCTAGTTTTGTATCTGTTGAATGGTTCTACGAGGATGCTTTAATAAGTTTCGTGTTCTAATCTGTGGTGTGGCGCACTTATTTCGGACAATTGCGTGAAAGTATAACTGAATATAAGTAACGAATTGGTGATTATTTGATGTCTTTACTGTCTAAGCCCCTAAAAGTGAAGTTAAGCTGTAAATTTTAAGTTAAAATATTGCTAAAGTTTATATTCAGACATGTGCCGTAAAACTTGACCGGTTAAAATTCGATATTTCGATATTAAAAAACTTAAAACCCTTTTCCCATGTGGAGCGCGCTCGTCAAATCGTGCGCGAAACGTTGAACTCTTCACCGACCACCAGGTCCTAATTCCCAAATGGCAAATTAACGAAGCCAACAACCAACATGGCGGACACCTTTCTCCGGAAGAACGAGACGGCTTCGGACTTATACGACCGGTGCACGAACCTTTCGACCTTCAACTGCAGCGAGGAGGAGATGCTCTGGGTGGTGATAGGGCCGCGCCGGCTGCCGCTGGCGGAGATTGTGCCAATATCTCTGGTGCTGCTGGTGATATTCCTGACCGGGGCCGTAGGAAATGCCGCCGTATGTGTTGTCATTGCGCGGCACAAGGCGATGCAAACCGCTACGAATTACTATCTCTTCAGCCTGGCCGTCAGTGATCTGATGCTTCTGTTCTTTGGTGAGCCCATGAAATTTTCACTAAAATGCGTATTAAAGATAAGCGCGCCTAATAAAAAAGCCGAGCGTTATGATTTTTACAATTATTTGTACTATGGCAACTTCTCACTATATTGTGCTAATTTGGAATTCGGAATTTGAATAAGAAGGCTCCCAATGACTTCTGTGTGGTTGATTCTTTCTGTTTAAACGGGATTTTTCGACAAAATACACTGTCAAAATTACATTACTACGACAAAACCATTTTTTTTAATTGATATGCACAATTATTGTTAATATAATTTATTGGTTAAGTTAGATATTTATTATAATAATAATAATAATTATATTATACTATATTATAATTTATATAATCAATTATTGCAATAATTATTAATATAATTTATAGATTAAGTTACAGATTCCTTATACCTTTATTCATTTGTGTATGATTTTATTTGAGTATATCGTAGTTTATTCAGTGACTTAATAAAAACAATTTACGTATATGTTTCATACTGTATACATAATACGTATCCTATCGTATATAATTACTATTCTGTATTACATAGTATTCTACTATATATAGTATTGCTCACGGTTGAACCACACCGCGGTATGTGACGCTCGCGGGGTAACTCCTGGCACTGACTGAAAATCAGCGCTGAAGGTTTACCCTCAGCATACTGCTGAGTCAGTTGCCATTTATAGCAGCAGTGACACGCCGTGACCGTTCGTTTTCCTTTCTTTTTTATAACATTTCGGTTGAAATATTTTCTTTGTTGTTTTTTTGTTTTGTTATTGTGGCGTGTGCACTGTTTTTATAATAAATGTTTTTTCTTCTTCTTCTTCTTCAGATTTACTATACTTGCATGTATTATCGTGCTGTGAATTCGATACTGTATGCATACTCGTCACGTAGAGAACTGCGATGCTACTCTGCCGCAACACAGTTTTAACTAGTAGTCCAAGTCATCTTCGTCTTGCTGGGGATAAGCCTTCTCTCCGAGAGAGAGTACGAGTTTAATTATAACGCGTGCCCGTCGCGGACTGGAAATTTCAAGCGCTGAAGTATGTAAATATCTCAGGTTGCCTCACGATGTTTTCCTTCACCGTTAGCGAGTGGTATTGCTACTACAAATTAACAAATGTACTTAACTTAGAAAACGGAGTCATTAGTACGTGAACCCACGACCTCCCGAATGAGAAGCCGGCGTTCTACACCGCTCCGCTTTATTATTTATTTATATTTGTGCCTTACAGCCAATACCAAATCTCAAAAAAGTGGTTACTGGAAAATTAAACATCCCAATAAACAATATAAAATATATAACATTGCATTAATCGTTATACTTAACTCCTAAAAACAGAAACAGAATCATCCTTCTTCAAGCGTTCAATAGCGTTCAAGTGTAAGCTTCAATATTTTTCCCAATTCCTGTGGTAAACATATCACATTGCTCTACCGCTCCGCGACCACCGCTTCTTCGTATTGTAAGTAACTGCAGCCAGCTGTGGAATGGTTCAGCCAAGTATCAGCTTGCGGCTTTGGACGCGACTGAGCGCCAAGCTATCTAGCTGACTGGAGATGAAGAATTGACGAAGGCAAGATCACGGCCTCTGGAGCATGGTCGTAAGGTCGTTTGCCTTTCCGTCTTCTACAAGATGTTTTTTTTTATTTATTTAATAAAGACCTTCAAATTTTTTAATTTTTTTTACAAGTTTCGCCAAACTGTGGTGCAGTTTATTGGCGTACCGCTCCTATAATTTATGGTTTACTTTTCTTAATATTTTAAGTATTTTAACTTAGCGGACCTACCCATGGTGCACCCACGTCACTCAAAGTCGCCATTGAAATCGAATTTTGTATTAGAAATTTTAGTTTTACTTAAATGCTATTCAAGCCATGCCTAAGGCCCCTCCCCCACGGCGACTTTTTGTAGTGATGCTGTCGCGCGTTTCGTAAACGCGCGTTAGTCGCATTCGCAACGCGCTGCAGAAGCCATACCAACGCGCTACTAACGCGCTACAGCATCGCGACTGTATCGATGCAAACACGCGAGCGTATCGGAAGACATCGGGAGGAGAACGGAGGAAGGGTGGCGCATGAGTAGTGCAATACAGAGAGATCGAGAGTGCTGTTGGCCATCGGTCTAACGGAGTCCATCTTGCAACTGTAACGATCGCAGGCATTTTGGTTCCGTTACTGAATCGCATTTGCATCGCGACAGAAGCGCGACGGTATCGCGTTTGCACCGCGACTGAATCGCTTCGAATTGTATGCTACTGCATCGCTACAAAAAGTCGCCAAGAGAGTAGTGCAAGTCAGCCTTAATATATAAACAGTTTATCATAGTCATTTTTACATTTTTCTTTGGTTTTTTTATCTACAAGGTATTTTAACAACCGTATTTGTAGTTGTTTTATTTGGTCCAGGTAAGTTTTAAAGGTAAGTCCATAGCTACTCAGCTCATAGCTAAGCAGTGGGTCAGCTAGCGCATGGTAAACAATGTACAGGGTGCATCTATTTAGTATTCTATGTAGATGATAAAATTGGCCTAATACTGATCTCAACCTGTTGCAAACTTGATTAATATCTAGTTGAAAGTTAAAATTTTTATCTATTACTAGTCCCAGATACTTGAAATTATTAACTACTTCTAGGCTTTCACAAATACAACCTACTTTATTGTTGTGGAGACATTCATAACTCTGACCTTTTATTTTTATATCAAAAGATCTAACATTTTTCATTGATCTTGTTAGGTGTCTACCAACCAAGTTATGTATTAGATTATGAAAAAAAGAAACGGTCATAGTGGAGTAGTTTCGCTGTCTTTTTCTCCACTACAACTCGACCCGAAGACAGCGGATGACATTGTACATTGACATTCAACAATCATAACGTCAATTCTTTACAATTTTTGTTAAATTAATTTTTATGTACAAGAAAGAATATTCCATCTATCTATCTGTCTATCTAGCTTTCATTTGTGTCTTTAATTCAGAAATCAGAAATCTTTAATGATTGATTCGTTGATTTTTATCATGGGTCCAATGTGCGTCATGGAATGTTTTTTTCTATGCGATATTAATTTTGAATTGAACCAGGACGCCTGCATTCAACGACTGATGAATGTCGTTAAAGCGAAAGAAGTTTTTTTAGGCTCATGGCCAGTGGGAAACTATGGTCTCCGCCTACCCCTCCGGTATACAGGCGTGGCTTATGACCGAATCAGGATTTGAAACATATTGGATGTCATATACATATTTTTTTTATTTTGCTAGACCGACTAAGCACTTCAGCGTCCGAGTGGTCCCTTCACCCATCTAGTGTGAGTGAAGGTGCCGCTGGACGCTGCATAAATAATCTCATTACGTAGATGCAAAGGCCAAAGTTTTGGTTCAAAACAAAGTAACAAAGAAAGCCGCAATCGCAAAGTATATTGGAATAAAGATTTTATCGTCAGCTATCTCCACACAAGCGACTTGGCGAGTCCGCCTCAGGCAGTCAATGTCTATCCAAGAAAGTGCTCGCCACTTAAAAACCTTTGATCCGCGAAGGTCCATTCTTTGTGATCCACCCGCTGCCACTCAAGCTTGAAAGGCGTAAAAGTATAATGACATTTCCTTTGTTTTTGGGGTTCCATATCTCAGAGGAACGAAAAAAGGAGTTGTGCTAATGATCACACGATAAAAGAGACAATGTGTATGATATTCTAGTTTTTGTTTCTTCTAAAATGATGGAGTGTCGTTGAACCGAGAATAAATGACTCAGCTTCACCGACTGTCTGGAGCCAAACATATCAAGTTCAGCGTCTCCGATTCGAGCGTGACGTCACAGTTTCGTTCACTGTTCAGGATAGAGAAGATTTTACTTTAAAAATGAAACGGTTATTTAGTTCTCTGCTCGTACAGCACGAGTCATGAGGAGGAAATAGGAAAATCAAGTTGTCAATCATTTTTTTGGAATCCTCAGGGGACACAGTTTTTTGAGAACTCGATAATTTTGTTATTGTCCATCAAAAAGAACGGGGAATGAATATAAAAATTCATGACATGGAAGTAAATAATGGGGCCACGCTTGCTGATTCTACCTTGGGTGTAAGAAAATCTTTAAATTCATCCGAAAATGGGGATGCTACTCTTCACTTTTACTTTAGGAAAAGGTCTCATACAATGTTCACTCCCCTGGTTTAAGCGGTCGGGGGGCTAAACAACATTCAAAGTTCTAGAATTGTTTTGTTTGTTTTAGGTTTTTAGATATCAATAATTAAGTTAAGGTTAAAATTACAAGTAGTCTAAATGCATGCTAGGCTTAGGGTCGTAGGTTAGATTTGATCTGTAATGTATGTAAAATTTGGTAAATGTGACCTGTTTTGTGTTCAAAATAAAATAAAATTGATAAGAGGAGGCATGGCACCAATTCCAAAAGTTAAGTTCGTTAAGAAATAAATTTATTGTTACCTTTTCACTGCTTATATAAAGGCGGTTTTATGATTAACCTCATACTCTCTCTCTCTCTCTCTCTCTCTCTCTCTCTCAGAGAAGGCTTGTACCCTGCAGTAGGACGTAATAGGTTACATAATAAAAATTACAGTTCCTGCAGAGAATACTATGATTATCACACAGTCATAAACTAAATTGAATAATTGGTTTATGGTTCTTTGATAAAATGTTTCATAGCCATCATTTGACATTCATCATGTGATCAATACATGCGTCTGCAATCGTAAAGGATCTTTAATAGTGTCAAAGTATGGTAGAGTCCTCTTCCGAATATGACTTTATAGTCACGAGCGTAATTAATGCTCCAAAAACGCTGCATAAATTATCTGATGTAAAGGCCGTTGATGATGATGATGGTAGAGTACTTCAATATTATACGACTGCCTCGTTGGTCTAGCCAACAAGACGCTTAGCTACCAAAACAAAGGTCGTGAGTTCAATCCGTACATTTGTACAAATGGCTTCAGTCTGGGTGTATTTCCATATTTGTGACATCCTTGCCTGGTTACCATAGCACAGGATATCCTAGTTTGGGGCCCAGGATCAAGTGATTGTGTTGTGTGGAAGTTATTATTATAACTTCTAGCGGTAATTATAATAAGTACCTGAATGATCGAGCTTTGCTCGGTATTTTTAGGGTTCCGTAGTCCGACAAGGAACACTTATAGTTTCGCCATGTCCGTCTGTCTGTCTGTCTGTCTGTCCGTCCATGTCCTAGCGCAAAGACCGGTAATAGAAAACTGTAATTTGGTGTGTGTATACATATTTATCACGCCGACAAAGTTAAAAAATAAAATGTTGGATTTTTTTTTATTGTACCATCATGTGGGGTATCGTTGGATTGATCGTTGAAAAATATTGTGAGTGTAGGAACACTATTTTTCGATTTAGGGTTCCGTTTGCGAAATATTAAGCTTCAAAGCGCAAATTTTTGTCCGAGTAGGGTGTCCCCCCCCCCTCTCTTGGCTAAACGGTTGATTGTAGAAACGTGAAAAAATTCAGGGTAGTAGCACATATAATGAACTTGAAAGAAAAAGTATTACGGCTAAGAAGGTTTTACTAGTTAACGAGTAATAGGCAGTAATCAGGTTTACGCCTTTTCTGAAAAAAATGTTTTTTTGAGTTAATACCTGTTCAGAACTAGGTATGCGAATTGTAGTTTTATGAAAAAGGTCTTTGGTATCTTCCATTTTGCTTTTCCGTGACATCATATAGCCATTGACACTACCGTCGTAGATAGCTTTCATTTGACACCTTATTTGCCAATATCGGTATAGCCGTTTGGCCGCTGTCTGGGTGGTCGTAAAGACACACACATAAATACATAACGCTCCTTTACTGTTGCAGTCAGTACAATCATTTATTTCAAACTTGAATGTTAATTACGCAACGTTTGTTGTAAAGTGGTAAGTGCAATGTGATCTATGTTTGTGATGTCCTTGTCTGCTTAGCACATAACAGTGTATCCTACTTTAGAACCGGCTTAAGTGTTGTGTAAATGTTATGTTAACTTATTTAACATTTAAGCTAGGAAACCGAATGCAAAATACGGCAGGAATTTCTCAGAAAATGCCGCAAATTCTCATTGTTTCTCTTACAATAAGTTCAGAGAGTCGTAATTTCGTTTACCTGTCGGTGTAGACATTTTGACTGGTGTTTTGCGGAGCGTAAATACATCATAGTCATATTATTCGTAGCATCGCGTAAGGGCATTGAATTAGCGATATCAAGCGCTGAGGCTTAGATTAAAATAACGTTGGCGAAGCTGGCGTATCGTGGCGTATGGCCGTGCATGGCTAGACATGGCTTACTGTTTACAGGGACCGTTACAATTAAGGCAGAATATCAATAGAATAGCACCTTTTTTTTTGCTATTCTTCAATAAATTTGGTAACATTATAATGTCTTCGCACACAATACAAAAAAAATGTTCATGAAATTTCACAACTTAGATCTTTGAACATGGCCGTTAATTTAATTACACTTTATAAAAGTATATTTTCAAATTTATTTTAACATTTTGTTTTGCACGCCTACCAACTCTTTCCTTCACCTCCTGCGGCTGACTGGTAAAAAACGCTTATGGCATTAAGTCCGCCGCATTGTACGATTCCTTTAGGTGCAATGAAAGTATCAATAAATAAATAAATCAGCCAAATTACTTTGTTAAGCTAGATAGATAGAGCAACCAATCAATCAATCCATTATTCAATACTCGTCCACTGCTGGACATAGGCTGACTGCCTCGTTGGACTAGCAGTTAAGGTGCTTAGCTACCAAAACAGAGGTCGTGGGTTCGATTCCCACTGGGGGCCGCGTACATGGCCTCACAAACGGCCTCAGTCTGGGTGTATTTTCATGTTTGTGACGTCCTTGCCTGGTTACCATAGCACAGGGTATCCTAGTTTGTGACCGGGTCAAGTGATTGTATTGTGTGGAAGTTATTACTATTATTACTATTATTACCACTCATCGCCACTTCCTTCTGTCCTGAGCCATCCTCATCCAGCCACTGCCAGCCACTGCCAGCCACTGCCAGCCATCTGTCTCAGAGCGTAGCGATTAGATAGATAGATAGATAAAAAATATTTTTTTAACGGCACTTTACGGAAAACACAACATTAACATAAATTTACTGTAGCTCAGCTCATCATCATCATCGGCCTACGCTGGTCCACTGCTGGACATAGGCCTCTCCTATTGCACGCCACTGAGCACGGTCCTCGGCTACTCTCATCCAGCTCTTGCCAGCCGCCCTGCGAAGAGCATCGCTCCACCGAGTCTCAGCTCATCTCAGCTCATTCAAAGTAAATTTACAGCGATACGGAAAGAAAGAAGAAAGAAAACCCACCTACGTCCCACAGCAAGGAACAGGCCATCGCTCAGATTGAGAGAAAGTATGGGCTTAATCACCACGCGTGCCCACTGCGGATTAGCAATTTCAAGCGCAAAGGTATATGAGCACCTTAGACACTCAGGTTTCCTCTCCACAATTTCCTTCACAGCTAGCGAGTGGTATTGCTGGTACACATTCACAAATGTACGCAACTTCGAAAAGCCTTTCTTTTGTATTACTTCCTGGCGTGCGAACCCACGGCAAGTGTTCTTCCGACCAAGACAGCTCGCCCGAGACGGCTTAAAGACGCGATTCAAGCGCGATTCACGCGCGCAGGCGCAGCGGTTTGGTAAAAACGGAGCAAACATACGTACGATGCTGCAGTGCAAAAATGTTTAAAAACGCGATTGGAAGTGCGTACAGAAGTCGTTCAATTCAATTCAATTCACTTTATTGCTTCATGTGGTACAAACTGTTCTTAAAGATTAAAGTAATAGAGACCATGACATGAGCCCTGTGAGGGCATTGCAATTTTATAACAATTTAAAATAAAAATAAAATTATCAAACATATTGACTTAAAAAAACTAAACCTAATAACTATAAAATTCGAACTTTCCTTTATTTACAGAATTTCAAACAATGTAAAACAATCACAAAATCACAATGCAAAGTAATCATTCATAGTATATATACATTTTTGGACCAACCAATTATACAGTACTGTGTTTTTTTTTACTATCTTACTAGTTTAAAAGGTCGGGTCGCTGATACAATATTTAGTAGGCACTAAAAGCTTCTAAATAACGCGCTTAGTAAGAAACTTCAAAGAATTTCATCTTCATCGCTTTTTTTGGATAAACTATGAAGCTGATAGTTGCGACCATTTTTTTTGTATCATGAAATCCTCACTGAGATTGTCGATGTCCACCCTAATTGCTCCGTAACTAGGTACCAAGTTATTATCATCCGTAAACAAGTGTTTAAAAATACATTTTACTCTCTAATGGTTAGTAATGAAAATCTGATTTTTTTTTATTACTTTTCAATGTTTTATCTATTCTCAATCTCAATTGTGTGGGAGTTGATTTACGGAATTATATATATTTTTTTGCTGTGTGCAACGCCCCAGTGCACGTGTGCATGATAGCCAGTAACCATCGTTTTTGGGTGTACCCAATGGGTATAACATAGAGAAACGTAAAATAGCTTTAACACCAACACGAACGTCACTTATATTACAAAAAATAAATAATAAGTAAATTGATTGACTGAATTTTAAATAAATACATGTACCAAACCCTCACACCTGAAATAAAATTTAAATTTTCGGGTTGATATTAGAATGGTGTTCTACCATGTATAGTCAAACCCATTCATTTAAACGTCGGGACAATTTGGTAATTTGATTGAATTGGTTGAAATAGCTTGATTATTCAAAGGAAGGGACATTAAATGGCTTTTATGTCGTTGTAAGGCCTAGCTAGAGCACATAATTTATTCAAAGAGCCATCTTGGTAACGATAGGTATATCTAAGCTAGCTGACTCGGTAAACGTTGTTTTGCCACATTCACTAGCCTCCGACGTATTCTTAGACCTACCAAATATACACAAAAAAATAAATAAAAATCGGTGAAGCCGTTTCGGAGGAGTTCGATAACAAACACTGTGACACGAGATTTTTACATATTAGATATGTATGTGCATATAGCTCATACTTTTTCTCTATGAGAAGGCCTGTGCCCTAAAATGGGACGTACATTCTGTTTCATTCAGCTTTTCATAAACGAATCGTTGAGGAAAATCGCTAAAATACGGAAAGTAATCATGTTTATTAAGTGGTTTGCTCATCGTAGGTCATTAATTCATCTCATTGATTCAAGATGTCATCCCTATTATGGATTTCTTGATAATAGGGGTCCGTTGATTAGGCCGTAAACATGCTTGACTACTGATACAGAGGTCGTGGGTTTCATTCCCACTGGGGGCGCTGAGCATTTGTACAAATGGCCTCAGTCTGTTTGTATTTCCATGTTTTTAATGTCTTTCCTGGTTAAAGTAGCACAGGATATCCTAGTTTGCTACCAGGACAAGTGAATCTGTTGTGTAGAGGTTATTTATTTACAACGACGTATATCAAGATTTTTTCATTCGATATCTCGTTCTTTTGACGGACAATGAAGACTTATTAGGAGTAGAAATTTCTAAGGCTGCTCCGGACAAATTAGAGGATTTCCGGCTTCGAGATCCTCTTCAATTAGCGAGAGTCCGTGATCTTTGGGATTATGCAATGAGTTAAGATACTAAGCCTGTACTCCGAGTCTCGTTGGCCGAATTTAAGAACGATATTTACGTCCATAAATACCCACACACCGATCATCCAATTGTAAAATCCTGGCGTAATTAGAAGTCATTTTGACGTTGTACAGACATATACAACATTCGAATGACATTGTTTCGTAAGTTACGTACATTTGCAATTTTTTTTTAAGAACAAGTAAGAATAAAGCAATTTATTATTAATACGAACATCTAAGTTGTAGTAGCAATACCACTCGCTAGCCGTGAAGGAAATCGTGAGGAAACCTGAGGGTCTGAGGCACCTCAGTGCTTGAAATTGCTAATCCACGATCCACGATGGGCACACGCGGTAATTAAGCCCAACTCTGAGAGACAGCCGGTGCCCTGCAGTAAGATGTATACACTTGTACAGGCTACATAAAAAAAAACATCCAATTAAGTTGTGTGTGACTGCTGTTTCCGCAGGTTTTTCGGTGTACAATAAAAAATACATACATAAACTCACGCCTGTATCCCCAAGGGGTAGACAGAGACCAGGGACTGCCACTTAATTAGCGGTTGCATGTTCGCAGGCCGGTTTCGGGTACTTTTTATCTTGCCCAATAAAAAATGCTTCTCCTATATTATCTTACTTAGCACAAAGACGACAAGTACTAGAGAGCTTGATATAGATCTTAATTAAGCCGACAAAACCGTAGGATGAAATGTTAAAAAATATATTTCTAGGGTAATCTTACACCAAAAATAGCCCATACAAAATATATATATACAAAATAGACTGTTATGCATAATAGCAATATTTATCTCGTTGTAAGCGGGTGCTGACAAGCGAGATTGGTAGGAAAAGTCTATGGGATAAATTTTTTCAATGAAAAAGGCGTTAAATGCATTTGATATATTTGTGGTTTCTGTGTGGCACCGGATTAAGAATAGCGTCACTCCTTTTCCTTCCGTGGATGTCGTAGAAGGCGACTAAAAAAATCAATTACCAGGAGACGGGCAGCAGCGTCTTCCAGAGATTCCAACCGCATACTGCGATCGCCAACCCGCCTGCCAAGCGTGGCGATTATGGCGAAACCACTCATGGTTATGAAAACCACGAAGGAGGCCTATGTTCTGCAGTGGGTGTCAAATGGCTGATGATGATGAACCATAACACTCAGCTGCTAAAATGTCCACAAAAAAAAGTGTGCCTCCTACTTTTCTGGCGCACCAAACGTAGAGATTAAAATAAAGAAAATACGAAGAATTTAGAGAATTTATTATGTTCTGACTGTTATGAAGGGGATAACCAGGAACATGAAATGAACACGACGGCAATCTAATCGGAACTGGTTTATTGATAACTGTGGGTAGCTATACATGGCACGAGATGTATAGCTACCTACATACATTACACTGACATTTTCTAAAATCTACAAAACGAAATTTGAATTTGAATGAATGTATGTATTATGGTTAACTACTGAGAACTCTATCACATCCGTCTTACATTTTTAAGGGTTCCCTACCCGAAGGGTGCCAAACGAGACCCTATTACAAGAACATTGAATTCTAAGACTTCACTGTCCGTCTGTCTGTCTGTCACGAGGCCGTATCCATAAACCGTGAAAGCCAGGCAGTTGAAATTTTCACATATGATGTATTTCTTTTGCCGCTATAAAAACGAATACTAAAGTTAGTGCAAAATAAATATTTAAGGGGGGCTCCCATACAATAAACGTTGTCTAAAGAGAGCGCTCGCCATCTAGCGCCCATCTACCTATGTAACCTTCACAGCACCGATGTCATGTCGTTGAATGTTAAACGCTTCGGGTTGGTTTCTATAGATGGCGCTGTTCTCAATGTACCCAATCTATCTTGCCCCGATCTCTGTCTAGTCTAATGTTGTATTGATAATGGTACGGAACCCTTCGTGCGCGAGTCCAACTCGCAATTGGCCGGTTTTTCTAAAGTTATGTGTAAAATTATCAATACAGCTTCCACTTACAAGAAGTCTAGTTGGCTGTCTTTATTCAAGTCTCAAATTACCACATCGTGGCAGACGTTTCCATTCGGTAGAAGATATAAAGGAGAATTTGCAGCGAGAACTGAACTCAATTTCGGAAAACGCGTCTAAAAAATGTTTTGGTGATTTGGTTATTCGTTGGCGTAAGTGTATCGTTCCTGAAGGAGCATACTTGGAAAACGAAAAAATAATTTGGATGAATAACTAAAATTTTTTGTGTTATTGATCTTTTTCAGATACTTTCTTGACAGAGCAGTACAGTGAACTTTAGAGGAAAACTATGACGGCTAAGTCGGCTTCACAACACTAACAAGTAATAAGCGAACATCTTACAAAAGGACAACTTCGTACAAATTTTATTGAAAATTGCTTTTATAAAGTTGTTAATTGTGAAGAGTAATAAGCGACCAACAAAAAGAAAACTTTGTACAAATTTCATTGAAAATCGCTTTCATGAAGTTGTTAATTGTGTAAAGCAGGTAGTTCCAGGGAACCCTATAATGCTCGTGGCCCGACATGCACTTGGCTGGTTTTTAAGACGGTCTTGCAAAAAGTGAATATTATAAATTGTAATAATTGTAATTAAAATAATATAATACATATAATACAATATAATGTAGTGTAATGTAATACAATACAATACAGTACAGTACAGTGCAGTGCAATGCAGTGCAGTGCAGTGCAGTGCAGTGCAGTACAGTACAGTACAGTACAGTATAATAATAGGGGTTAAAGTATGAAATTGCCGTTTTATTGCAATAGGTTCTTTGAATTGACATAGAATCTTCATGGTTTGAGGTTTTCGAATGAAACTTTTTTCAAATGGTTTCTATGATGTTCTTTTTTTAAAAAATGTGAAACATTTGAATATCGAATATTGAATATCAACAAGGCAACACAAGTTTCAACACGCGTTTCTTTCTGCAGATCAGTCAAATCATGAGGCACCCATTTTTCGTTTTTTTATTTTATTGATTTGACGCAAGTGAGTCAATATTCACTGTCAATTCAAAGAACCTATTGCAATAAAACGGCAATTTCATACTTTAACCCCTAATATAATGTAATACCTAATACTTTAATAAATTTCCGCGAAAAACGGTGACACTCGCGTCATCATCGCGTCACCTTTCATTTAACATCTTGTTTTTCGAAATCGGTCAAGCCGTCTGGCCTCTAGTGGCCTCTAGTGGTCATAAAGAAACGTACAAACATACATACGTACGTCCACACATACAAACGCGCGTTAAACATAACTCTCCATTGCTTTTGCAGTCGGAAAAAGATTACCTCATTGGGATGATTACATAGCATTAACCCAGCGTTTATTCAGCGAGGCAATTTTGTGTTTTTTAATGAAATCACCGCAAGATGTGATCAACTCCCCGATTGAAAACGATTTATACGAGAAATCGAGTTTAGTAGAGCACGCAATAAAATTAAAGTCTAGACCGTAATTTCTTTTTGATTTAAAAAATCTTTATTGCACAAGCAATCAATCTGCACAAAGGCAAGCTTAGTGCCAAAACGTGTTTTCTTCCAGCAAATTATGGGTCACCTGTATAGAGGAAGAGGTAGTGCCAGTAAAGTTTTTTAAGAAATAAAATAAAATGCCCAGTTCCAGACACGCCAATTAAAGTTTTGCAACAATTTATATTCTATGAGTTAGTGAGTTTATTCTTAGATTTTCATTTTTCGAAGTATTTTCACTTAGCAGCCTCCGGTAAATAATTGTCCTACATAGAACATCTACATAGAATGCATTGCAACATATAGTGTGTGTTATATAGAATTGCCTACGTTGTTTATAGAGTTATATTATCTATAAGTGGCGCCACCACAAAGCAGACAAACCATACAAATCATAAAAATAAATTTTAGGAAAATGAAAAATTTTACAAGAAAAGAAAAAAAGTTGTTGTAAACTTTCAGAAGTATATCTTAAATGTACGAAATTTTAATGTCTAGCAAAGCCTCAGACCATCATCATCATCATCATCGGCCTACGCTTGTCCACTGCTGGACATAGGCCTCTCCTATTGCACGCCACTGAGCACGGTCCGCGGCTACTCTCATCCAGCTCTTGCCAGCCGCAAACCACATTTATCAAAAATGTAAAATTTTTTCTACAAACATTAAAAAAAGTTAAAAAACACGGTGTCAAATGAAATATATCGATGACGCAAGTGTCACTGGGAGATGGCGTCACGAAAAAATGAAAATGGCGGAAGTTAGTTTTCATGTTACAAAGTCACCAAGAAATGTAAAACAATGTAGTGCGAAACAAAACCCGACTGCAAAATTTTTATGTGAATGCATTGAATTTTCATTCTTGGCAGAGAGACCAGATTAATGTAATGACTTTTTCCACCTTTTAAGGTTGAAAAGGCAACGATTCGTCTACAATTATGTTGAGTTATTGGGTATCTTTTTAATGCTAAGTGAATATTATACTTTGATAAAGTTTTGAAATAACTCTAAGGGCCTTTGCACACGACGTTCTTTAAACGCGCTAAGGACGCGCCTAGAACGCAATCAGGTCCCTCAGCAAACGCAATAATATTTCAGCACACGATCCTTGCGTTAGTAATCTGCTAACACGCACAGAGGACGCGCTCATCAATACCGCGCGTCGTTGGGCATAAAAAAACGTAGTGTGCAAAGTCCCTAAAACTAAATTAGGCACTTTTTTAATTTAGTTGATCGTTGATCAAATGAATGGCACGTTAATTGTGGTAGGCTATTTTCTCGAATCTCGGAGACAGCAAGTGATTCACATACATACATAAACTTACGCCTGTATTCCAGAGGGGTAGGCAGAGACCAGGGACTGCCACTTGCCACGATCCTGACAGATCACTTACACTCATTATTCGCCGCATGAACGCACGCCGGTTTCGGGTACTTTTTATCTTGCCCTTTGCTAATAAATCCCCTATTTGGTCGAATTATGTCCGCCTGGATCGTCCCCTACCAGCCCTTCCACCCACATTCGCTCGATATATTTATTGTGTCTATGTAACGCGAGTCATTAAAAAAATCTGTTCTTTTCTATGTTTTGTCAATCTTTCTTCCTTCATCCTCTCCACATGTCCAAACCAACGCAACATTTGTTTCTCAATTCTAGTCACTACATCCTCTTTCAGTCCACAATGTTCTCTAATGAAACTATTGCGTATCCTGTCATTCAAGAATACCAGAATAATAATACCAGACATACTTCTCAAGGTCCTCATTTCTACTGCATTATTCCTACTTTCTTGCTTCTTTTGCCATACCCCACATACAATCAGTCTCAAAGTAAGGCCAGCATCCTCTTCCCTCTCACCTCATCAGTTCCACTACAGTCAACGCACCGATGGTACTGGTACTGATGGTGATCTCCCCCAACCCCTCGGCACGGCAGCCACACAGCAACAGCGCACGTTGCCAGTGGTACAGCAGCCTCTACCGGTTCCTACCACATGCGCGGTCCCCATGGTACTGTCGCCGGTGAAGTGACTGTTAGCCGCCGAACACCCTCAACCGCTAGTCGACTCACTGACTCAGCGCCTCCTGGCACTTGCAGGCTTTAGAGCACAGACTTCGATTCCTATCAGAGTCTTGAAGGGGAGTGATGTGGCGAGCACTTGTCAAACTCTGCGCGCGCACTATAAACTCCAACATTCCTGCATCGCGCAAGCAAAATGTTTCACGTGACATACCATAAATATAACGTCCGACGAATATTAGTCGGACCGGCCGTCCCCAGGCATACGATCTGCCTGGCGGGAAATTTCCCTTTATAGTTGAAGAGCACGATCACCCGCTCTTCCCTATTATGGATAGCCAATTTAGCTCTTCTGGAGATGTTTTAGCCACTCACAAAGGAGTCCATGGAGGAGTCCACCGTTAACACAACTTCCCGCCCCTGACCCCTGCGTTATGCTCGTGAACGGGTGCTGTTCGTGTGTGTGGCCGCAGCATTAATGTTTTTCCTACTTTTGTAAGAAGTGTTATTTTGGCTTTTAAAGTTATTGGTGGCTATCACGGAATCATATCATATAGGCTTTGATGTATAAGTTTAAGATGATTTGAGAAAAGATGGTCAGAGTGGACTTTTTTTTCCGCTGCCTTTTTCTCCACTACAAATACGGCCCGAAGGCAGCGGCTAACATAGTAACATAGTACACTGACATTCAGCAAACAGAATGTAAATTCTTTACGTTGAAATAAATTATTAATTTCTGATTTCCGCTTTTACTCTTCTTTCTATATCACCTTTATACTTGCCATCCCTGGTAAAGTGATTCAATTAAGTTCAAACCACATAAATTAAATCAAATCTTTAACTCAAATCAGAATCCGAGTCAACCGTCACCTCAGTGATAGACCAGATATCTTTAGTAATCTAGTTAGTAGAACGGGATCTGCGTGCGATGGGGAAGTTTACCAACTGGAAACTGCTTCATCACAGTTGGAAGAAAATTGTCGAGGAGGCATAGGGTTGAAGGAGTACCGGAATTAAGTGGAGAGGCCATGCCAAAAGATAACTTGTCACGATATTTTTTTATCTGCAAATTTTAATAATATAAACTGTCGAAGAGTAATTCTAGTCATGTGGTACAGAAACGTTCCACAAAAGTCGGGCACTAACTGTGACGTCACGAGGTGCGAGTGGCGCCTTATCTAATATATAAAAATTTCGTGTCACAGAGTCTGTTACCGAGTTCGGTAACAGACTCTGTGACACGAAATTTTCACACGGAGGAGTTCCTCCGAAACGGATTCACCGATTTTTATTAATGTTTTTGTGTATATTTGGTAGGTCTGAGAATAGGTCGTAGGCTAATTCATATGGCAAAACCACGTTTGCCGAGTCAGCTAGTAATGTGTAAATTACCAATATTTGGGTTGTTTCGTAAACAAATATTTCATGTGTCTACCCTCTTATTACAAAACGTTTATACATACTTACATAAATACGTTCACGCCTGCATGTAAGGAGAGGTAGGCAGACACCAGGGTCTGCCATCGACGTTTATGTAATAACAATAATTATTTATTTTATTTCAGACACACGTATCCATATTATATGAGCAGAATTCAATAGAACATTTCATGATTTTTATTATTAGAGTAACTTCATTTGTCTTATTTCTTAGACCTGTAAGCTATAAGAGAAAAATGTTTTTTGTTTTTTTGTTTTTTTTCCTGAGTCCTTGTAGCAACTTCCCCATTATGTTTTGATCAACAAATCATACCAACTTGTGAACGTTATTACATTCTTAGTAACGAGGGACGCAACGGAGATTTACCAACAAAGGCAACATAATTTAGATATTATTGCGATACGGTCTGAGAGGTAACGTTCTTTCTTTTGATGTATGTTCTATTATCCCAGCGGTTCTATCATTAAAACTTGAGTGGCTTTTGTCCTCTACCTGTATCTCGAGGCACGGCAGTGCCCGCGCCAAGTTTAGCAAAAAAGCGGCTGGCCGTACCATCCTTTTCTCGAAGCAGTTCAGGCCATTTTCCGCGCCGTATCCGTGTGGCGCCGGATTAAGATATCCGTGTGGCACCGGATTAAGAATAGCGTCACTCCATTTCCTTCCGTGGATATCGCAGAAGGCGACAGAGGAATTCAATTAACAGGAGACGGGCAGCAGCGTCTTCCTGAGATTTCGACCGCATATTGCGATCACCAACGCGCCTGCCAAGCGTGGCGATTATGGCAAAACCCTTCATCGTTATGCAAACCACGAAGGAGGCCTATGTCCTGCAGTGGGCGTCAAATGGCTGATCATGATGATGATGAACCGCGGTTATTTATTATTACCTGTGTGTGACACTTTTCCTTGTGTATATAAATAACCTCTGCAACTTCAAGTTTCAATTGTCAATTGTTAGCTTATGCCGATGATACCGCCCTTGTTATACATGGAAAAACCTGGTGTTAAGCCAAAAAACATGAAGAGCATATCCTATCTGTTGTTATGGACTGGTTTTCTTCTAATCTGCTTATGCTAAATGTAGCTAAATAGCAGTTTATCACTCTCAACCTGAGGAAAAATACCCAACCGGATTCATCATCGTCCCTGCTACAATATACTGAATTGAAATAAATGTATCGCATCGTTCCTCCTACACTATACTGCATTGAAGATAGGTAGTAAAATGTTGTTTTGTGTACGCTCTACTACGAGTAGATTTTACTAAATAGCATCTAACTTTGTGAACACACGCACAACCACTTAATGATAATCATACAATGGAGAACTGGTACAAAATAGTATAATTTCATTACGAGTGCGGAAAGCCTGTCATTGCAAAGAGTTCCGACAAGTGTGTACCCGAGCCGAGGCGCAGCCGAAGGTGAGGGTTGACAGTCGGAACAAGTTGCAATGACGGTTCCGCACGTGTACTGAACAACTACTTTTAATACAGTTGCGAAAAAATGAAGCAATTTAATAAAGAACATTTTTGGAAAATGGCGCCACCGCCAACCGTAAAAGATTATAAGCAGAGATTTTTTTTTTTTTTAGTTCTATACAAAATTGAATTGAATTGAGATTTTTTTTTCTTCACCCATTCTGGGTAGGCAAAGGGAACTATGCCCATAAAGCCAAGTCTTCAGTAGATTTTTTTATTGATATGAAATGAAAATGAAATGAAACCTAACCTAAATCATTGAATCAAAACATTAAATTAGTAGCTTCTTTTTAAAAATATTTGCATGAATCATAAAAACTTCTATGAATTTTTTTAGTAAAAACTTCATGGTTGGTTTTTTCTTTTTAATAGACATTATTTTGACAGTTGAGAAAGAGAACGCACGAGTTCGGAAAAGGTAAAGCAAAAGCTCGAGTAGGTATGTAATAGCCCACATCCCGAACGCTATACGTCCCTGCAATACGCCACTTTTTGAGCAACTGTATTAAAAATATCTTATTGGGGAGGCCACGTTAAAAGATAAGTAACCGCACTTTATTATTCTTTTCATGATATAGGTACCCTGTCAAAAAGTCATTCTAGTCACTTGGTGCAAAAAAATGTCACACAAATCGGGCTCTAACTGTGACGTCACAACTAGAAGGCAACTGCTTACTATTTATGCAGCGTTTATCAATATTTGAGTTATCTCGTAAAATTATGTTTTATACGTCTACGCTCCTATTAGAAAACTTTCAGAATTTCAATGAAAAACCGAAATCTTATAAGTTTTTATTAAATACAGTAATTTAATATTTAGATATTTTGAGACATTTTTTTCACTTTTTCCACGTTTTCATTATACATTTCTAAGATGATATACGTTACTAACCCCCAGTTTCTCGTACATTAACACTCTGTTAATCTACTGTTAACAGCTGTCAATTGACCAAAGTGCACACAAAAAAAAAACACTGACAGCTGTTAACAGTATATTAACAGCTTGTTAGTGTACGAGAAACCGGCGGTAAATCGGCAACAAAGAAACAGTTCGCAAAAGAGCACGACCTGACATGTTGCAAGCAATTTAGTTTAACGACCCCGTGTGGGACACTATAAACATTCAGGAAGCTACTGGAGATATACAGGGTGTACCAAAGTCCCCTTACCTTTCTAAAGAGGGGAGTTCTATCCATCAATACGAACTATCTAAAGGAATCCATTTAGGCTCTGTAAAAATAATGGAAATCACTACAACGACCCTGCTGATGAGAATGAATTTTATTATAAATCATGCTATTACAATCTTAAAAAGTTTATAAATAAATTCAGGGTTAAAGGCACATTAACTTCACATTACTTTTGGGAAAAGGGACATTTAAGACATTTTTTTTTCTGCCAAAACCATTGTATGTTTGATTATCCATTAGTACAGCACATATTTAGTTTGGAAGCCAGGATACGCCGGGCCCTTATTATGAAAAATGCGACATTAACGGAAGGGTCGTCAACGTCGCACTTGAGCCCGACGATTCACTCGAATCTAGCGACAAATACGGTTCTTTTTTTTTAATAGCTATTAAAATTAAATTAAACTATTCAACTATGGAAACTATTCAAAAAAAGAAGCGTATTTATCGCTAGATTCGAGTGAATTGTCGGGCTCAAGCGCGACGTTGACGACCCTTCCGAACATATTGCTGCTTCATAATAAGGGCCCTGGATGTGTGTGCAAATATACTTTTCACTCCATTTCACTTCACAATACACTGATGCTCGAAATAGTAGAGCTCAGAACACTTTCCGCATCATAATAATACCCGATAAAACGTTCAATTTATCGAACAACCCATCACCGATGGAAGCATCCGCGTCGTCTCCTGCAGGGACTAAAATTACTTTCAGATATTGTTTTATGTAGTGATCACAACCAGTATCAGTTTTATGGCAGTTGGGTCGAGGTACTTGTGGTAGTTATCAGCCGCTCCTAGAACGACCGATATTGTAGCAAAAAACCGGCAAAGTGCGAGTCGGACTCGCGCACAAAAGGTTCCGTACCATTTTATCTGTACAACATAATGTTGTAATTGGCCTATGTATAGTCTAATCAAAATTGTCTATCCTAATTATATTTGTGCTGTGAGCTTCTTGTTACGGAATAAAATAAAAATAAAATAAAACATTTGAATATTTCAAGCGTCTACCTAAAAACGTTTGTTGTATGGGAGCCCCCCTTAAATATTTATTGTATTCTGTTTTTAATATTTAGCGCCAACAAAAATACATCATGTGTGAAAATTTCAACCGTATAGCTATCACGGTTTATGTGATACACCCTGGTGACAGACGGACGAATGGACGGACGGACAGTGGAGTCTTAGTAATAGGGTCCCTTGCCTTTCGGGTACGTAACCCTAAAAATCCACTCAATAATCACTTGTCCTGGTTCCAAACTAGGATACCCGGTGCTATGGTAACCAGGTAAGGAAATCACAAACGAGGAAATACACACAGGTTGAGGCCATTTGTACATACCTATCAAATAAAGCTCCCTGTAGTGGGAACCAAACCCAGGACCTCTCTGTTTTGGTAGTCAAGTGTCTTACCACTAGATCATCGAGGCAGTATGTAAGTACTAAACTAATTTCATTGTCTACATGCAAACGAAGCATTGATAGAAATCGATAAACGTATTTTATCGAAGCAATGTCTACCGAACTACGGAACCCTACAATGCTCGTGACCCGACATAATTTAACGGACAAAACTACAAACAAACTAACTGCAGTGTTCCTTAATTTAATTTGCAATATGCTCGAATACCTCGCAGTTTGTAAAGCTTTCCAAACAGCCAGCCCCAAATGACCAATTTAAAGTCCCAACTGAGGCCCAATTTCATCGTCGAAATTGAACGTCGATTTCCATAAAAAAAATATAGATGGCAACGATGTCTGGAATTAAAGGCAGTTCGCTGCATTCGTTCAAGGTCTTGGAATGAGAAATTAAACTCTGTTAACTATAGACCGCTCTTTTTGGAAATCCATGGAGGAGCCCTATGTCCAGCACTGGACTTCTTGTGGCTGAATGATGATGATGATGATGATGAACGGAAAAATTAGACAAATTTGGAGAATATTAGTCCAAAAACGATCAAATATATTTTGATAGTTCTTTTGTGCCGCTGATTACAGTCATAAATTGCGTGCATATTAACAAACGACGCAATGACGTTTAGTTTGAATCGTGGGATTGGCACTTAATCGCGCTATTGTACTGAACTGAAATTATACGCCGGGTCAACCGAGCTGGCAAGTTTTGAGTATCATCGAGCTCGAGCCCCTGACAATGGTTCGTTTACGACTCTGAACTCTGTTATATCCAAGATGCCAGTCCGGTAATTTACATTGAGCTGAACTATTGAATTAAAGTTCAACTCGAGCTGAGAGGGTTTAGCTGTGCAGACACTTAGAAGTAACACTGCCTTGTTGAATTGCGAGTAAATGACGGTACTCGGATCTCACGAGAGTCCATTTCTAGTAAGCAATAATAAATTGATTTCATTGGCTACAAATATGCATAAAACGCCTGTAGCCCGTATGGGTAGGCAGTGACCATGGTTTGCCACGTGCCACGGTTCTGAAACACCTCTTCCGTCTCATCAACATTCGCTGTATGCACGCTGGTTTTGAGTACTTTGTACCTGAAACGCAATACTCGATGTTTTATTGCATTCCATAAGTTCCGGCGCATTGTTCTCCGCGTATTTTATTTGCTTATACTTTATGTATTATATTCAAGGAAACGTTCTTGATTATATTGTATCGGCGGAGTAGCGGTATTGTACTAGTTTTGACTGATATTATAGTATATCATACACATGTCACAACCATTTGTCCAGTCCAAGCCAGACAAGAACACTAAAAATATGAAAAAAACATCTAGGCTGAGGTGATTGGAACAAATTGCAGTACTTCTAAGGCGTGGGAGGGGGGGGAGGAGGGCACATGGAAGGTTGTGGAACGAGGGCGCGGAAAAGACGCGACTTGTATAGAGTTTGCGCCCCTCGCCCCTACTTATATGTGTGGGCTATTTCCCATCGCTTGTACAATATATTCTATGAATGTGGATTTAAAGGACGCTGCGTCTTTTCTACACCCTCGTCTGCGTCCTTCCTATGTTCTACGCATAATAGAACAATTCTATTAGGATTGCCTGCTCTATCGAATGACCAATTTAATTCAATTCAATTATAATCACAAGATGGCGACCGTTGTCTCAAAATGTCCCGTTTTCGTTTTCGAGGCATATTAGAGTAATCAAGCGGGATTTATCGATAGTAAATTATGAATTCTATAGCACTAGCATAGATTTAAAACTTAGCATACCAGTTTTGTATTTAAACTTTGTAATTAAAAAGAATGTCGCTGAAGGTATGTTTGAAAGTCGATTATTCTGGAACAGAGGACTGAACAAATTTCAAACTGCATGTACTTTCGTAGAACAAAATAAATACGGCTCTAAAGCCTCCATAAAGCTCGTTATCTTATAAGACATGGTCAATCTTTAGGTATAGGGACATTGAAACTACACTCGGCTACGTCCCCTTAAATTAAGGTTTATTTTGACGGTTGATTGGGTTTAGAGTCGAACCCACGATTTCTGGCATGGCAGTCAAGCATGTTACAGATAGACCAACGAGGCAGCCGCATTATACTTGTTCGTAGTCCGTAACCGCACGTAACTGGGTGGGACACTTAAGTAAACAAACAGTAAACATAAATTGTTGTCATCTTCAGACTGCCTCATTGGTCTAAACGTTAAGACGATTAGCTAAAAACAGAGGTCGTGGGTTCAATTCCGACTGGGGGCCGCCGCACATTTGTACAAATGGCCTCAGTCTGGGTGTATTTTCATGTTTGTGACGTCCTTGCCTGGTTACCATAGCACAGGGTATCCTAGTTTGGGACCAGGTTAAGTGATTGTATTGTGTGGAAGTTACTACTATTATTAAGTGGCGAGCGATGACAGTGCGCTGTAAATCCTAGAATAAGAATAAGATCACTGACAACTGTACAGGAATTTGCGTATTTATTTTTTATGGTACTTAGTTAGCGAAATTATGTATAACCTAATTTACACGCTAAACCATAACTGTTTTTAGTTTGATTGTGTTGGTCCCAAATAAACGTTTTCTATTCTATTCTATTTGAAATAAATGATTTTAAATAAGTTAGTGCCGAAACAACAAAGTAGAACTTTGTCTTGTTATTGTACTTGTTATTTTTACGTGTTATTTTTATTGTTCCAGGACTCCCCAACGACCTGACAGTCTACTGGCACCAGTATCCATACAGTCTCGGCGTGGTGTTCTGCAAGCTGCGAGCACTCATCTCTGAAGCGTAAGTGTCGGGGACGCAATGGGCATTGTCTTACAAGAAAAATTTCGGTTATTTTTTTTTTTTAATAAAAATAAATAAATAAAATAGAATTTATTTGCCTATTACAACAATAAAAATGTACAACATTTTTTGGAGACATGTTCACTGCACTTTTTAAAACTTATTTGTACTTTGTAAGATAGCTTGAGATCTCCACACTAGGCATAGCCTGTAACGTGGAGATCGCAGGACAATTTGCTACAAGAAATTGTGCAGATGTTATTGTATGTACAGTGTCCAACTGGGTATTGGAGAAGTATAATAATTGTTGGAATTAAAATTGGGTATTTTAAAAACCTTAAAGCGAAAAAAAAATAATCTAAGTCTACGAAATAGGGAGAACGTTATTTCAATTTGACTACATCATCGATAGAAATGTCGTGAAGTGAGTAAAAGCTCTCATGGATACAAACAAAACTAAAAAGAATCCTAATCTGTGTAAACGTAGAGGTTACATAATGTGTACATTGCAAATGTCTTTTCGTTCGCTCCAGTGTAGGCTCCGATTTCACGAAAAAGTGCGGATCCCCTTACTTAGAAAATGCTCAAAAGATGCGTATTCACGAGAGCTGTAAGGTGCAAAGAATTATTCGAGAAAATCAAACACGAAAAAAGTTATAGCCGAAGTAATGAAAAAAAAATTAAATTAGTTCCCAATTTTTGATTTTGGCGTTCGATATTTTGGAAACAGAGATTGGTATCCAAAAGGTTGAAAAACTCCTCTGGAAATTTTAGTCAGCTACAATTTGAGCCTAAAACAAAGACGATCGGGTTAAAGGTTTGCCCTGTTGCCTAAGCTTTTTGAAAAAAGTCAAAAAGTCAGAACGTCGTTTTTCACATGACATTTATGACTCATTTCCAATGTGAGGCACGAAATCTGTGAATTTGTTTTACACGACACCGAGAAATCAACATCTTGGCGTTTTTTACAAAGCAACAGAAGGCCATACAAAAAAGTCAAGTAATCAATATTGTCAATTAAGGATTATACCTTTATATTTACGATAACGCCCATTACATAGGACAAAAAATCTGTTTCGTCCTCCTTAAAAGTAAGTAATTAAATAAAAAATAAAAACCAATTTCAATATAATTTATAGCCGGTGCCCAGAATATATGTCCTGGTCATGGAACTGGGCACCGACCACAAATTATATGCAATTAGTCAACGCTTTGCTCAGCAAACAATATGATAGAAATACTACTATTGTATTATTAATGGGGAACAGCACAGGGATTCAAGAAAGTGACTTGATAAATTACTTTGAGTCCATATTAGTTTTGAATGTAAGGAAAATCATTATCTGTGCTTTTCCCTATTCAAAAACGTTGTCTGAGACACAGAATGCCCGGATAGGTAAACTTAACCGGCTATTGTATAACATGACCTTTGGTCATAGAGACCAAGTACTTTATATTGATACGAATAACTTTATTCGAAATTTTATATTGACTAGGGGCACAATGCATGTGCCCCTTTCTTCAAAGAGACAAATTGCCAAATTGTTGGCATTCAATATTTACGACCCAATTATTGTTAAGACAATAAAACAGGTACCTGTAGTCAATACAAACTGTAGAAAAAGTTCTACTAGTAAACCTCTGTATTCGGAGGCTTTAAAAAAACATAGCATAAATAAGTTAAGCTTTACTGCTGATTTAAACTGTCAGCGCAGACCACAGAAAAGCCCCCCCTAAAGAAATTAATTTTAGCTAATCAGAACATACAGGGTGGCTTTTCTGGAAAGTTACTAGAGTTAGTACTTTGTGTCACAGAGCACTGGCTACTAGAGACTCAAATGAATTTTACTGTACATAACTATCAAATAGCCAGTTGCTACAATAGAAAGTCTTTACTGCATGGGGGATCTTTAATACTAGTAAAAGATAGTTTAAAATTTAAACAAAGGAAAGACATTTGTAGGCTTTCTGTTGAAAAAGTAATTGAGCTGTCATGTGTTGAATTGTCTAAACACATTGTAGTAAGCTTATACAGGCCCCCTACCAGCGATTACAGTATATTCGAATCGGTATTAAAGGATGTATTAAAAGTAGCTTCCAGTAGTAATAAGAAAGTTATAGTGTGTGGTGATTTTAATATCGACCTGCTAGTAGATTCCCCTTTGACAACTAAATTACAAATTATTTTTAAATCATTCAATTTAGTCCATATTTTTTTAGAGCCCACCAGGATTACTGAAACTACCGCTACTTGTCTCGATAACGTCTATTGCGATTGCAATTTTTTTGATTACTCCACAGTGAATTGCTTAAAGTCAGATCACAGTGGTCAAATTGTAAATTTTGAAATAGATTCAGAAAAATCTGAGCAAGTTATTCTATGCAGGCCCATTACAAGTAAAAAACTAGAATCATTTAAATTACATCTTCAAAGTAGCTTAACTGCTCATAAAGGTAAAACCCTAAATGCTAACGCCCATTACGAAGACTTCTTTAGAGTCGTTTCAGTTAATTTTGAAAATGTTTTTAAATTAAGAGAATTAACTAGCAATGAAAATAAACTAGAGTTTAATGAATGGGCCACTGCGGGCATCCGAAAAAGTAGAAACACACTGTAAGCATTGTATGAGAAAAAAACATACACATATGACCACAGTTTTATAGAGTATGTTAAACTATATTCTAAATTATTCAGGGCCGTCTGCCACAAAGCTAAATGCGAACATATAAAGAAACAAATCCTCCAGTCTTCAAATAAATCTAAAACAATCTGGACTATTATAAATAGGGAAACTGGTAAAGCCAAATCAGGGGATCGCGAATTTTCTCTAAAGATAGATGATAAAGTAATAACATCAAATGAGGACATTGCTGCGGCCTTTGAACAATTCTTTACAAATGTTCCAATTGAAACTACGGCTCCTTTAGACTCGTCTCCTGATCTTGCTGCAAGTTTATTAAAAGACAATGTCCCCTCGTGCGATTACGAGTTTTCGTTCGACTTCATTAATCCCCATAGCGTAATTAAAGCGTTTAAACTATTAAATCTTAAAAAAACGGAAGATTTGTGGGGAATGTCAGTAATCATAGTTAGTTCAGTAATAGATGTCCTCGCTTCTCATTTAGCAAAAATTTTTAACAAATGTGTAGGTGAGGGTACATTCCCTGACCTAATGAAATACAGTAGGCTCGTTCCGTTGTTTAAAAGTGGCGATAGACACGATCCCACAAATTTCAGACCAGTCTCGATCCTACCCGTATTGAGCCAAATATTCGAAAAGATTGTTTTAGTTCAACTACTTACGCACTTATCATTAATTATCAACTTCTCCATAACCAGCAGTTCGGCTTCACGCAGGGACGGTCGACGACGGACGCTGGCGTCTTGCTAGTTAAACATATTTTTAGTGCATGGGAGGATCGTAGGGATGCTATAGGTGTTTTTTGTGACTTGTCAAAGGCATTTGATTGCGTGGACCACGAGACACTTTTGCTAAAACTAGAGCATTACGGAGTAAAGGGGAAAGGTTTACAACTGATGAGATCTTATCTAAAAGGAAGGGTTCAAAAAGCGGACATAAATCGTATAAAATCCACAGGTTCACAAATAAAAATGGGAGTACCACAGGGATAAATTTTGGGGCCGTTCCTTTTCCTTGTATACGTAAATGATTTGCCGTTTATGGTACAAAACATGTCCGAGATAGTATTATTTGCAGATGAAACGTCACTTATTTTTAAAATTAAGAGACAAGAAAATAATCTTGACGATGCAAATGATGCTCTCTCGCGTGTGTTGGATTGGTTCACGGCAAATAATCTGCTTCTAAATTCCAAAAAGATAAAATGTATAAAGTTTACCTTACCAAACGTAAGATTAGTTGAAAACAACATTGTACTCGGAAAAGAAAAACTAGAATTTGTAGAAGATACCGTTTTTCTAGGTATCACAATCGATTCAAAATTGCAATGGGGTCCTCATATTGTAAAACTGGCACACAGGCTTAGTTCTGCAGCATATGCAGTCAAAAGAATTAGAGAGCTCACTGACGTTGCAACTGCTAGGCTTGTTTATTTTAGTTACTTCCATAGTGTTATGTCCTACGGCATACTACTGTGGGGTCGGGCAGCAGACATTGAGACGATCTCCATCTTACAGAAGAGAGCCATCCGATTTATTTACAAGTTAGGTAGTAGGGATTCGCTAAGAGATTTCTTCAAAGAAACCAACATCTTAACAGTTGCATGTCAATACATTTATGAAAATATTATGTACGTTAGAAAAAATATCAAAGACTTCGAAAATTTTGGTGGCCACCATAATGTTAATACTAGAAATAAACATAAATTGTCATTTCCACTATTTAGACTTGCAAAAGTTAACACATCCTTTATGGGGCACTGTATAAGGTTGTACAACAAAATTCCTCAAGATATATTAGAGTTACCTCCAACGCGATTTAAAAAATGTGTTAAGCACATTCTGTGCAAAAAGGCTTACTATAACATCAAGGATTATTTAGAAGACAAAGATGTTTGGCATTAAACAGTAGATTAATATTATTTAAAGGACGATTGTGACTAGTGTTCAACACATTCATGACTAATATTTTAAGTTAAAAACTCTGTTAATTAAGTTAAAACGTGTTTTGAAAAGAATAAATGTGGAGTTTCTTTGTTAGCTTCTTCTCCACATAATCCATTAATTGTGAAACTAACAACTTTGACGTTCATTCAGTAAACATTCTGTTTTTACAATGAATAAAAATATTTGAATTGAATTGAATTGAATTGAATTGAATTGAATATACTTCTACAATACCTACATGTATACATAATTCTAATTCAAAGGTATTCTTTTCAATTATTTCTAACTTTTAAGTGCTGTAATGTTTTGAAGTCGGTTTTTATTTTTTACTTACATTTTTTTATTTTTCTATTTTTAGTGGGGGATAAACAAGATAAAACCAAATAAACAAGTCCCTTATAACCACAATTTATCCTACTTAATTCGTTTGTTTAAAATTTGAAGTTCTTGATTTCCATCTGTGACTCCCACCCCTGGATATTAAAAGGTATGAACCCCCGATAGTAAAGAGAAAACGGTACTATGATGCAAAACACTCTAATGGCCAACTGTGATCGTCTAGTCTAGTGAGAACCCTTCATTGTGAACGTAGTAATAACCCAAGAACTTTTAGGATAAGAGATTGAGTAATGAATGTATGTAAGAGATCCGTTAAAATAATAAAAGTGGAACTAAGAACATTCAGTTCAAACCAAATGTTTACTAGAAAATGTAAATTTTGGGAAGATTCGAAGAAACTAAAATAGCAATAAAGCAACATTAAATAAGCAGAAGCGAGACAAGATTGAAATAAAAGAAGAAAATTTAAGTAGAGAAGTTAAGTTTAGAAGACAATAAATTAAAGGTTAATAAAATAAATTCCATCTAAATAAGATAAGATTATAGTAGCAAAATATTTGAAATAAATAACTACTTGTCATACTACTACACATGTGAGTGTTTTAGTATAACGTCCCCTACCAAAGGCCGGTTAAGGCAGACATTATTAGCCAGCTAAGTAGATAATGTTGGATAAGAAGAAGTGAGTGGAATACTCAATTATCTACTAGCCGATAGTGCTAATTATATCTACCGTGGATGGGGATTGGCCACCACTACGTTATACCGTCAATATATACTTATAAATAATAAAACTATGACTGACTAGAAATAAGAATACAATGATTCATTATTCCGAGTCTATGCCTTAAGAAAACATACATGATTAACGCAAGAATTGGCAAAGAGACGTTCAGCAGTACAATGCATTGGCAGACGAAAGTGAGAGAGGTAAAAAACCAAATGCACAAAGTACGTTGGAATAAGACTTCATCGAAGCTTACCAACACTGAAACAGTCCGGCCAAACCCACACAACCATGAAATGTCACCCAAAGACATAGGTCATACAAATAAATATAATAGAAGCAATAAAAACTTTGAGCAGGCATTAAGACTCAAGTCACTTCACACAATTAACGTAAGAAACGGCAAAGGGATGTTCAGCAGTACAATGCATTGGCAGATGAGTGTGAGAGAGGTAATAACCAAATGCACAAAGTACGTTGGAATAAGACTTCATCGAAGCTTACCAACACTGAAACAATCCAGCCGCGCTCACGCAACTATGAGATTAAGCAGAGTATTAAGCCAATATACTTAAAATGAATATAATAGCCTTACTACTACTAAGCCTATAGTGGCTCTTAACTACTCCCTAACATCCCATAACGTCTTTCAATTCCTAACAATAATCCGAGTTTTAACCACCCTATATATTATTCACCCTATATTGCACCTAAAATGCAATAATACTAAAGAAACTACAGTCGGAAGGAAGAGTATCTACGCACCTACATAAATTGTTCCTACCTCTGCAATAGTGGAATGTCCCGTCCGAAGGTCAAAAGATAGGTACCTACGAAGCTAATATATTCGTTTCGTTTTACCTATTCCTTAGTTTGAAATGATCACCGTGTGGATGAAACGCACCAACCTTTACGCCTAGTTTTAAGGTAAGGACCAGAGACATAGATAAGCAGTAAGTTTAGTAGCTACTAATTCAAGACTCGCACAATTAAATAACGAACGCAATCTTTTAGTCCAACAGAGTTTGGCAGGTTTACATTAGCGCAACGCGGAATTTTTGCGGGGCTACATCTACATCCTTACGAGTAGGTGATAAGAGAATTACTTAACGCTATCATTTACAGACGGGTTTGGAAACAGATTTATTGAACTCTAAACCAAATGTGACACATTGATCACAATATCGCTACACTACAAAACATTGTGGAAGCACCAATTTCACTTATTTTAGTTTTATTAAATGAACCTTAAACGCATCTAACGACCGCATTGTTATGGTGGGGACTTGGGGAAATACTTACTCTCATCATACAACTGGATACCCTGAAAGAAAAGGGGGAGCCTGCCTAATTTTTCCCAACCCCGTAAGCTAACCACCCATCAAAATTATTATTGTTTCAGCAAAACAAACCCCATTTACATTTAATCGTGTGTATGCGTGAGTGCCTAAGGTGTCTCCCTAGTCACAGCTATTTCCTACTTCTATCCTCCCTAACTCCGGAAAACCAGACTGTTTCAAATTACTTGGTAACTTGACTCAGTTAGCTTTCAGACTTTCTGGCCGGCCAGAGTGTGTAGCCTAGGATGTGTATGCGCAGGTGGTTTTATGGGTTCGGTAACCACCCGCAAGGTAAGAATATTCGGAATATAATACATAAATATGTTATGGGTGCAAAGTGCCAGAGGGCTAGAATCGTCTGTCACTCAGGGTAAGCAGGGGGAAAATTGCTACACCACAAATGCTAACGGAAGAAGATCTAACACCGCATTCACAAGAAGCATTTTATCCCAATCTTCAAACAAGATAATTAATGTAATTATCTCAATTCAAAATTATTGTTAGTATTACTTTTCTATTATTAAATTAAATTGGGAACGCCTCCGGTGAAGGGATTCTTTAAACCTTTCGACCCAAGCAGACTCAGATTCAGCCGTAGCATAGTAAGCAGAGCTAGATTTTGGGTTCCTTAGTCCGTTAATTTAAACTTCTTAAGGCTCCCAAGTGAATTCGCTCTAAATTCACACGTTTGTATACTGAAACTCAATTACCACTAGATAGTGGAATTAAGCTAAAGTAATAAGTGGAATTAAATGACTGCAAAGGCTCAGAAAGCTATGACGCAAGAATGATATCGATCATCTCGTGTGCCCCCGCCGAGCCTTGGTTATTTGACAAAGGCTAGACACACGGACCATCCATAGCATACCTTTGTCACCGTGAGTTATCCTTTGCACAAATTTATTTCCGCATAAACGTAGTACTGTGGAGGAAAAGGATTAGTAAACTTTTATTTCGCGAGAGCTACCCTAATTACTAAGGCTGAAAACCCTATTTTACGCGGAAAACTTCTAGCTAAATATACAAACGGTTTAGGAATCGAAGGCCGCTTCTAACCTTACACTTTCACTTTCAAATCTCATTCCCTAGCTAAGAAAGTAATTCAGAACCTGAAACTTCACACCAGAGCTGATAGTCTGGGACGCAATGCCCACAGGTGATGTTAGGTTACAAATCCAAAACCACTCTCCTACTTTCGAATTTAAATGCAAACGAAACTCCCTAATAGTAATAAATTCACAAAATGGCGAATTTGCCTACGAGCGCAGCAGACGTATTTACAGTTCAATTTTCTGTTCCGGAAAAAGCCCCGAGCACTTCCCGAACCCAGCTTTTATAACCTCGCAGCCCCCTCCTGATATGATGCCACTTCTCCCTCTCGCGAAACCAATAACGAAATCCCGCCAACTAAGAATTTTATTCCTTATTGCTATTAATTTAAGGACTTCAACATTGGTAATTCTATTTTTGTTCGTCAAACTCGTACCACATCGCGCCACTATCTTCTCAATCAATTTCAGAACTTTAATATTATGCTATTTTATAAATTAATATTTAATGTCTGCAATTATATTGTCAATTAAGTTTCTATTTATTTATCTCGATATTTCCCGATTGATTTATTTTTCTACAATCCTTTTATTAATTTATTCAACGCACATTTGAATGACGCGGTGGTGTTTTCGAAAAACGAGTTTCTGTTAATAACAAAGTTTCGTATCTCGTATATAGAACAACGTCTCTTTAATTCAGTTTATATCAACCTAAAAATACTCTACTTTATCTACAATTGGGATTTGAAGCGTTATAATGATTTATTTGGTTGGCGCCAACCGGACGCAAATAACAGTGGCGCCCCCCCCACTTAAACGGTTAATATCGTATTAACAAAGAACTAATACTGATACGCTACTCACTCCTAGATGGAGCTCACTCTAGAGCTTATGCGAAGATATTCGATAATGGGGACTTGCACTAAGAAAAACTTTAATAAAGTATGAGAGGACACGTCTAAAGACAAACAAACGTGGTATCTCTTTCTTCCGCGACCATACACTCCCTACGATACAAACAGTCAATAAGTCAATACAATTACGCGACACTACAACGCGCCATACAACTCGACCTCAGACCATGACGTCACTCCCCAGCGTATGAACGCACCGCCTACTATGTATGAAGCGTTTATCAATATATATGTCATTTCGTAAAATAATGTTTCTAAGAAAACGTTCAGAGTTCAATGAAAACTAAATTCTACGTTTTTAAGTAGAAATGAGGTCCTTGAGAAGCATTTCTGGTGCTACTTTGAATGACCGGACACGTAACCGTGTGACTAGAAAACGTTGTGGACTAAAAGAGGATGCAGTGACTAAAATTGAGAAAGGAATGTTGAGTTCGTTTGGACATGTGGAGCGGATGAAGACAGAAAGACTGACGAAACAAATCCATCGAACAAATGTGGGTGGAAGGGCCGGCAAGGGACGACCCAGACGGACACACCCCGACCAAACAAGGGATGCATTAGCAAAGGGCAAGACAAAAGCACCCGAAACCGGCGCGCGCGCAAGCAACGACCAATGAATGTCGAGGAAGCGACAGTGATCCGTCAAGATCGCAACAAGTAGCAGTCCCCGACCTACGCCTACCCCTCCGGGACACAGGCGTGAGTCTATGTTGTTTTGTTAAAGTTTTATATGATTTAAGTTCCCTATTTATTTAGTACCTGGATGACCGAGCTTTTCGGATGCAATTTTTTGTTTTGTTTCAGAGAATGAATTAAGAAAGTGTCATCTATGAACAAAGTGATGAACTGCCATGTACTGTATTAGATTTAGGTGACAGACTTTCTTCAATCCAAAATTTATTAGTTGTGCTATTTCGCAAGAGAGATGTCATTGTAATTAATCTCAATTATCGTAAACCATCCCTAAAACAAGTTGTATAATTTAATCTACAAAAGACAACGCAATATTTCACAAAAACTGTTTAAATGTTTACAAATGCTACAAAACGAAAGCTTTTCGGATGCACTTTTTTTTTGTTTTTTGTTTTAGAGAATGAATTCAGACCCACGCGTTTAGACCGGTAGCGTCACCTATGAATAAAGCGACGAACCGTCATGCATTGTAACAGGCTTCAGGTGAAAAACCCTCTTCAATCCATAATTTATTAGTTGTGCCAACTCGCAAAATAGATGCCGTTGTAATTAATCTCAATTATCGTAAATATTTAATCTAGAAAAGACAACGCAATATTTCACAAGAACTGTTTAAATGTTTACAAATGATACAAACAAATAATACCTAGCTTTATTTTATGTTGGGGAAGCAAATACGTTTAAGCGCTTTATCCGATTCTATAATACGTTCTTTAAATGTTTTACAATGCCTATATAAGTATATGATTATCATTTCTCGGTTTCTTTTAGCTTCCATCCTTAATCTTCTCGTGCAGAACACAATTCAACATGATATTAACGATCGTGAGCACTTGTACGGAGCTTGGTCCGTCACAATCAACCCCCAAAATTTGGATAAGACCTGTCGTTATCAAATTTTCAATAAAACTTAAGTGATCACGAGAGTAGTCTTGCTACATAAGTTACTAATTACTTGTTTCACTATTTTCCAGAAATGACGAAATGAGTGAGTTGTGTTTTTCAACCAGACTCTTCGGATAATTGCCTATGTGAAATTTCAATCGACACCGTTTTATTCGGATCGCTTAGTAGCTTTTAACACAGCCTATCATTTAAGACCTTGATAAAGGGATCCTGGTTGTGAGGCAGGACAGCCCGAAGGCACCGACTGCTAAGTACCAGATACACTCGCTTAAACTCCAAAGGGGAGGCCTCCCCAAGAGCAAACGTGCACCGGTAGTAGAACCGACCCTTACAATAGCCTCAAATAACAATCAGCTGCGAAATCACTACGGGAAGCTATCAAACAAACGATATTAATCAATGAAAATCCCCAATCGACAACATCTTCGCTTCTGGAGCCTGCTTAGTTGCCGAAACTAGTTCTTAGCTTCTTGTGGAGTCCGGGATACAAATACAGTTTAACTTAATTTAAAATGAAAATCAAAAGAAGTATTTATATCCGCTTGAGGTGTGTGCTGTATTCGGAAACTAAATAAAACAAGTTATCTGCGTAAAACCGATTCACCGAACTCTATAACTTCCATTCAAGCCCTTTTTCATTCTCTTTCTAAATACTCCAACTAATTCCTTCTCCATTCATTGAATCATTTCCAAGCTTACTCTTACTTGCTTACATACTGATATATGAAGCCTGAGAATTTAGCGAATGAACTCTTCGCAGATATGATTTTGATTACCGCGATATAAAATAAACTACTAATTTTATTATAAATTTGACAACCCTATCCAATATGGGAAATAAAATAATTTGAACCAGAGCCCGCGATCGCAAATATACCTAGTGATAGACGTTATGAGACGCAAGTAAAATTTTTAAAATTAAATTTGTTTTACCTTACACAGTACCACACGAATTACCTTGATTACCGTACACAATACCTCAATTTCAATTACCAGATTACCTTTCAAAACCGTTTTAATTACCTGGTTTAAGAAGTACAGTCAACGACGAAAATTAAATAATCAAGTGTAAATCCCGATTACATTAACTCGCGTCCGTATTTTATTAAAAATAGTATTTGGGTAAGACGTAAATTATGGTAAGGTACATTTAAATCCAAAGTTTGGTTTAAGAATATTCGATTATCTACTTTTATCGTTTACTGTACGCGGATTATTAAAATAAAACAAAATGTGTTGTTTTTTTCTCTATTATTTATAGTTTATTATAGGTACGTGGATTACTAGAATAAAATAAGTTTTCCTTTTTTTTTTGTAATTAATAAATTAGTTTATTATGTCTATCAAGAAATTTACGAATCGATGGGAATAAAATATACTAAATTTATTTGACATATTGATATTTTAGCAAATTAAAATTAATCTCGAGTCTAATGGAATAATTTAGAATTCATGAATTTATTTGCGCCCCCACTATACGAAACTACCGAGTTACGCAATACTAAATTCCTAGCAAAACTGTAATAGGTAATAGCAACCCCCCGTCGAGAAAACTTTTGTTAATTATGTTGCTTTTTTTTTCTTTTACAACCCCACAACCCCCCAAATAAAAGACAAGTTTCCGCGTAATGGAATGCTAAACCGAATGTAAAAATATCAACCCCCAGCATGAAAATATTTAAAATGAAATACATCAACAAATTAAAATAAGAAAGATCATTCACAATAATAACTATTAATTAATAAGCAAAACAAGTATTAATGTATTTAAGAATTTAAAATCGCGTAAAAGAAAATCCATATTTTGACAATCCCCCACAAAGCAGACCTTTGACTAATTAATGTAACCCGATGACATTCGATTTTTTTTTTTTTAATTCCCTAATTGTCTTCTTAATTAACTAAACTGGAATTATTATTGGCCTTAGTTTACCTATGAACGCAACTTCTGACGTAAAACATAATTTGATACAACCCCCTGAATAAAAAACCCCTAAGCGTACCTGCTTAAAAACGATCGAACAGTATAACCTCTACAGACTATTATTAAAATCCGACACGAAAGCACTGAATCAACTAAAGGTTTATTGTAAAGTAACGTAATTTGAATAGAAATTACCAAGACGTTATGGAACGTTAGTTAAAATAACGTGATTACACGTAAACAATTAGATAAATAGATCCATACACGAATTAAATATTTATTTTTACCCGTGCATACATCCATAAATCTATGCGAAAGCAAAATTAACGGATCTCAATCATACCCTCATCGTCAATCTCAAACCTTTCCATTTCACGAACATCAAATTGTGGCATAAAGCCAACGATAATAATTAAAAATAAGAATATTCTGCATCATAAAACATACAAACTACTCAAACTAGTATTAAGATATCCTGGTCACGGCACCAAATTGTGACTCCCACCCCTGGATATTAAAAGGTATGAACCCCCGATAGTAAAGAGAAAACGGTACTATGATGCAAAACACTCTAATGGCCAACTGTGATCGTCTAGTCTAGTGAGAACCCTTCATTGTGAACGTAGTAATAACCCAAGAACTTTTAGGATAAGAGATTGAGTAATGAATGTATGTAAGAGATCCGTTAAAATAATAAAAGTGGAACTAAGAACATTCAGTTCAAACCAAATGTTTACTAGAAAATGTAAATTTTGGGAAGATTCGAAGAAACTAAAATAGCAATAAAGCAACATTAAATAAGCAGAAGCGAGACAAGATTGAAATAAAAGAAGAAAATTTAAGTAGAGAAGTTAAGTTTAGAAGACAATAAATTAAAGGTTAATAAAATAAATTCCATCTAAATAAGATAAGATTATAGTAGCAAAATATTTGAAATAAATAACTACTTGTCATACTACTACACATGTGAGTGTTTTAGTATAACGTCCCCTACCAAAGGCCGGTTAAGGCAGACATTATTAGCCAGCTAAGTAGATAATGTTGGATAAGAAGAAGTGAGTGGAATACTCAATTATCTACTAGCCGATAGTGCTAATTATATCTACCGTGGATGGGGATTGGCCACCACTACGTTATACCGTCAATATATACTTATAAATAATAAAACTATGACTGACTAGAAATAAGAATACAATGATTCATTATTCCGAGTCTATGCCTTAAGAAAACATACATGATTAACGCAAGAATTGGCAAAGAGACGTTCAGCAGTACAATGCATTGGCAGACGAAAGTGAGAGAGGTAAAAAACCAAATGCACAAAGTACGTTGGAATAAGACTTCATCGAAGCTTACCAACACTGAAACAGTCCGGCCAAACCCACACAACCATGAAATGTCACCCAAAGACATAGGTCATACAAATAAATATAATAGAAGCAATAAAAACTTTGAGCAGGCATTAAGACTCAAGTCACTTCACACAATTAACGTAAGAAACGGCAAAGGGATGTTCAGCAGTACAATGCATTGGCAGATGAGTGTGAGAGAGGTAATAACCAAATGCACAAAGTACGTTGGAATAAGACTTCATCGAAGCTTACCAACACTGAAACAATCCAGCCGCGCTCACGCAACTATGAGATTAAGCAGAGTATTAAGCCAATATACTTAAAATGAATATAATAGCCTTACTACTACTAAGCCTATAGTGGCTCTTAACTACTCCCTAACATCCCATAACGTCTTTCAATTCCTAACAATAATCCGAGTTTTAACCACCCTATATATTATTCACCCTATATTGCACCTAAAATGCAATAATACTAAAGAAACTACAGTCGGAAGGAAGAGTATCTACGCACCTACATAAATTGTTCCTACCTCTGCAATAGTGGAATGTCCCGTCCGAAGGTCAAAAGATAGGTACCTACGAAGCTAATATATTCGTTTCGTTTTACCTATTCCTTAGTTTGAAATGATCACCGTGTGGATGAAACGCACCAACCTTTACGCCTAGTTTTAAGGTAAGGACCAGAGACATAGATAAGCAGTAAGTTTAGTAGCTACTAATTCAAGACTCGCACAATTAAATAACGAACGCAATCTTTTAGTCCAACAGAGTTTGGCAGGTTTACATTAGCGCAACGCGGAATTTTTGCGGGGCTACATCTACATCCTTACGAGTAGGTGATAAGAGAATTACTTAACGCTATCATTTACAGACGGGTTTGGAAACAGATTTATTGAACTCTAAACCAAATGTGACACATTGATCACAATATCGCTACACTACAAAACATTGTGGAAGCACCAATTTCACTTATTTTAGTTTTATTAAATGAACCTTAAACGCATCTAACGACCGCATTGTTATGGTGGGGACTTGGGGAAATACTTACTCTCATCATACAACTGGATACCCTGAAAGAAAAGGGGGAGCCTGCCTAATTTTTCCCAACCCCGTAAGCTAACCACCCATCAAAATTATTATTGTTTCAGCAAAACAAACCCCATTTACATTTAATCGTGTGTATGCGTGAGTGCCTAAGGTGTCTCCCTAGTCACAGCTATTTCCTACTTCTATCCTCCCTAACTCCGGAAAACCAGACTGTTTCAAATTACTTGGTAACTTGACTCAGTTAGCTTTCAGACTTTCTGGCCGGCCAGAGTGTGTAGCCTAGGATGTGTATGCGCAGGTGGTTTTATGGGTTCGGTAACCACCCGCAAGGTAAGAATATTCGGAATATAATACATAAATATGTTATGGGTGCAAAGTGCCAGAGGGCTAGAATCGTCTGTCACTCAGGGTAAGCAGGGGGAAAATTGCTACACCACAAATGCTAACGGAAGAAGATCTAACACCGCATTCACAAGAAGCATTTTATCCCAATCTTCAAACAAGATAATTAATGTAATTATCTCAATTCAAAATTATTGTTAGTATTACTTTTCTATTATTAAATTAAATTGGGAACGCCTCCGGTGAAGGGATTCTTTAAACCTTTCGACCCAAGCAGACTCAGATTCAGCCGTAGCATAGTAAGCAGAGCTAGATTTTGGGTTCCTTAGTCCGTTAATTTAAACTTCTTAAGGCTCCCAAGTGAATTCGCTCTAAATTCACACGTTTGTATACTGAAACTCAATTACCACTAGATAGTGGAATTAAGCTAAAGTAATAAGTGGAATTAAATGACTGCAAAGGCTCAGAAAGCTATGACGCAAGAATGATATCGATCATCTCGTGTGCCCCCGCCGAGCCTTGGTTATTTGACAAAGGCTAGACACACGGACCATCCATAGCATACCTTTGTCACCGTGAGTTATCCTTTGCACAAATTTATTTCCGCATAAACGTAGTACTGTGGAGGAAAAGGATTAGTAAACTTTTATTTCGCGAGAGCTACCCTAATTACTAAGGCTGAAAACCCTATTTTACGCGGAAAACTTCTAGCTAAATATACAAACGGTTTAGGAATCGAAGGCCGCTTCTAACCTTACACTTTCACTTTCAAATCTCATTCCCTAGCTAAGAAAGTAATTCAGAACCTGAAACTTCACACCAGAGCTGATAGTCTGGGACGCAATGCCCACAGGTGATGTTAGGTTACAAATCCAAAACCACTCTCCTACTTTCGAATTTAAATGCAAACGAAACTCCCTAATAGTAATAAATTCACAAAATGGCGAATTTGCCTACGAGCGCAGCAGACGTATTTACAGTTCAATTTTCTGTTCCGGAAAAAGCCCCGAGCACTTCCCGAACCCAGCTTTTATAACCTCGCAGCCCCCTCCTGATATGATGCCACTTCTCCCTCTCGCGAAACCAATAACGAAATCCCGCCAACTAAGAATTTTATTCCTTATTGCTATTAATTTAAGGACTTCAACATTGGTAATTCTATTTTTGTTCGTCAAACTCGTACCACATCGCGCCACTATCTTCTCAATCAATTTCAGAACTTTAATATTATGCTATTTTATAAATTAATATTTAATGTCTGCAATTATATTGTCAATTAAGTTTCTATTTATTTATCTCGATATTTCCCGATTGATTTATTTTTCTACAATCCTTTTATTAATTTATTCAACGCACATTTGAATGACGCGGTGGTGTTTTCGAAAAACGAGTTTCTGTTAATAACAAAGTTTCGTATCTCGTATATAGAACAACGTCTCTTTAATTCAGTTTATATCAACCTAAAAATACTCTACTTTATCTACAATTGGGATTTGAAGCGTTATAATGATTTATTTGGTTGGCGCCAACCGGACGCAAATAACAGTGGCGCCCCCCCCACTTAAACGGTTAATATCGTATTAACAAAGAACTAATACTGATACGCTACTCACTCCTAGATGGAGCTCACTCTAGAGCTTATGCGAAGATATTCGATAATGGGGACTTGCACTAAGAAAAACTTTAATAAAGTATGAGAGGACACGTCTAAAGACAAACAAACGTGGTATCTCTTTCTTCCGCGACCATACACTCCCTACGATACAAACAGTCAATAAGTCAATACAATTACGCGACACTACAACGCGCCATACAACTCGACCTCAGACCATGACGTCACTCCCCAGCGTATGAACGCACCGCCTACTATGTATGAAGCGTTTATCAATATATATGTCATTTCGTAAAATAATGTTTCTAAGAAAACGTTCAGAGTTCAATGAAAACTAAATTCTACGTTTTTAAGTAGAAATGAGGTCCTTGAGAAGCATTTCTGGTGCTACTTTGAATGACCGGACACGTAACCGTGTGACTAGAAAACGTTGTGGACTAAAAGAGGATGCAGTGACTAAAATTGAGAAAGGAATGTTGAGTTCGTTTGGACATGTGGAGCGGATGAAGACAGAAAGACTGACGAAACAAATCCATCGAACAAATGTGGGTGGAAGGGCCGGCAAGGGACGACCCAGACGGACACACCCCGACCAAACAAGGGATGCATTAGCAAAGGGCAAGACAAAAGCACCCGAAACCGGCGCGCGCGCAAGCAACGACCAATGAATGTCGAGGAAGCGACAGTGATCCGTCAAGATCGCAACAAGTAGCAGTCCCCGACCTACGCCTACCCCTCCGGGACACAGGCGTGAGTCTATGTTGTTTTGTTAAAGTTTTATATGATTTAAGTTCCCTATTTATTTAGTACCTGGATGACCGAGCTTTTCGGATGCAATTTTTTGTTTTGTTTCAGAGAATGAATTAAGAAAGTGTCATCTATGAACAAAGTGATGAACTGCCATGTACTGTATTAGATTTAGGTGACAGACTTTCTTCAATCCAAAATTTATTAGTTGTGCTATTTCGCAAGAGAGATGTCATTGTAATTAATCTCAATTATCGTAAACCATCCCTAAAACAAGTTGTATAATTTAATCTACAAAAGACAACGCAATATTTCACAAAAACTGTTTAAATGTTTACAAATGCTACAAAACGAAAGCTTTTCGGATGCACTTTTTTTTTGTTTTTTGTTTTAGAGAATGAATTCAGACCCACGCGTTTAGACCGGTAGCGTCACCTATGAATAAAGCGACGAACCGTCATGCATTGTAACAGGCTTCAGGTGAAAAACCCTCTTCAATCCATAATTTATTAGTTGTGCCAACTCGCAAAATAGATGCCGTTGTAATTAATCTCAATTATCGTAAATATTTAATCTAGAAAAGACAACGCAATATTTCACAAGAACTGTTTAAATGTTTACAAATGATACAAACAAATAATACCTAGCTTTATTTTATGTTGGGGAAGCAAATACGTTTAAGCGCTTTATCCGATTCTATAATACGTTCTTTAAATGTTTTACAATGCCTATATAAGTATATGATTATCATTTCTCGGTTTCTTTTAGCTTCCATCCTTAATCTTCTCGTGCAGAACACAATTCAACATGATATTAACGATCGTGAGCACTTGTACGGAGCTTGGTCCGTCACACATCTCCGAAAGTCTTCATCAGAACATCACCTTTGTTCCTGGGGACTAATTTATGAACTATTGATTTTATGAAATATACCGATATTACTAAGGGATGGGCCCCATTAGGCCTTATTTACTGCTGTCCATTGAAGAGTTCCGTTCTCCATCTCTGAAAGTCTTCATCAGATCTTCACCAAACTAAAATGGGACCAATGGGACGTTAAATCTATTTGAACAAAAAAAGAATTGTTGAAATCGGTTAAGATTCGACAAAGTTATGCGAGAACATAGCAAAAAAAAATAAAAAAAACATACGCGTCGAATTTAAATTTGAACCTCCTCTTTTTTTCAAGTCGGTTAAAAAGTCAATAATTATCGAAATGAGACCCAACGGTGTCCTTCTTACTAAGTACAAAACTGTTCCCCGCACCGGTGACCTCACCCCTTGGGACTTCTGGCGAGCGGGAGGGGCGGCTACATTATTTTGTTGCTGAAAATATTCTCAAAGATCAAAGGCCTAATTATGTGCACCAAATCCTGTCAAAATCCTCTCGTTTGCGATAGAAATTAGTATAGAATTTCACAATTAGACGATTGTAATCGCTCGAGATACGGTACGCGTAATTATAGGAACTGGACGCTCTGACTTTTACGTTTTTATTTGGACATCCACGACCCAAAACTCTATCTCGATATAATTTCCTTTTTACCGTCCTCCATCCTCTACAGTATGACGTAAGTAGGTTCCTGTTAAGTAAATAAAATTAAATAAAAATAAAAGAACCTTTAGGCGATTAAGGTCAACTGAAAAATGTTTTTGAGATGGGAATTATTGGCGAGTGCCTCCATTTGCATTTATTCCGTTGTATATGCAGAATTATTAAATTATATTTCGTTCGCTTGAAGTTGGAGAAATGTCGTTTGCAGACGCGAACTCATACGGTGATCAGATCGAAGTTATTCGAGGCCAATTTCGCCGGAGTTCCAAATATCGCAGCGTGTCGTAAACACAAGAAGAAATAGTTTATTTTTATTAATTGTGAAACTACCAGCTTTGACGTTTATTAAGAAAACATTTTGTTTTTATAGTGTATTGAAAAAATTGTATTAGACTTTTTTCTTTATTTTTAGTTATTTCTTTTTTTATTTTATTTAGAACACAAAACAGGTTACAGACACATTTACAAAATTTTACATACATTACAGATCAGTCCTAGCCTATGACCCTAAACTTGTGTACCTAGCATGCATTTAGACTACTTGTAATTTTAACCTCAACTTAGATAAACTTTTTTTTCGTCTTAACCTATAAAATTACAGCGAGGATAACTAGGTGCGTACATTTCTAGTAATTATTACTTACAGTTATTATTATTACGCCACAACAACTGATTAAATTTTTTAATTATTATATTCATTTTGTTGCACTAACCCGTGCTGAGGACAACTTTTTAAAAACCTATTTAGAGGCTAAAAGTTCCACCCATGCCGGGACTTGAACCGTTTTTATCTAACCTAATCTTATGTACCTACTTACTTACTTTTGTATTTGTACTGTAACTTGCGTGATGAATGAAGTCGGATTTATTAGAAAACTTTGGCCTCTGTATCAACGTAATGAGATGATTTATATAGGGTCCAGTGGCACCTGCACTCACACTAGATGGGTGAAGGGACCGCTCGGACGCTGCAGTGCTTGGGACATTGTTTTCGAGATGGAGTAGAGTTGCCCAGCACCTATACCATCCTGACAGCTTAGTCGGCCTAGCCCACAGGAAAGACAAGCCCAGTGCGGGCATGTACCGACTTTGTTTATTTTCAAAGTAACGTACATCTGCGAATTTGCAGTAGCAATACCACCCGCTAACTTTGAAGGAAAACATCGTGAGGAAACCCGCGGCTTGGTTGGCCCCGCACGTGTTGACTTGAATGATTTTTTATTTCTGTTGTAACAATTACTAAAAACAGAATAAAATAAACATTTAAGGGGGGCTCCCATACAACAAACGTATGTTTTGGCGTTTTTTCTCGCTCTTTGTGTCTAATGTTGTATAGATAATGGTATGGAACCCCTCGAGCGCGAATCCGACTCGCACTTGGCCGGTTTTGAATAGTTTCCATAGTTGAATAGTAATAGCTATTCAAAAAAAGAACCATATTTGTCGCTAGATTCGAGTGACTTGTCGGGCTCAAGCGCGACGTTGACGACCCTTCCGATAATGTCGCCGTTTTCATAATAAGGGCCCTGTGTTTTCGTATTCGCGTAGGTATTATTGATAAGATAACAGCGACCAATTACCGAATACTCAACAGTTATCTGTTTGGACATCCCACTCAGCCTAATCGCATTTATTAAATTGTTTGCAGAAGTATTACCTTCACGCTATGAACAAACTCTGAGATAGTATGGTTGCTGTGATTTCACCAAATACTTCTAGTTTTAGGGCAAAGTAAAACGCTGGCTTCATAAACGAGAGGTCGCGGGTTCGAATCCTGGTGTATGCAGAGTGTAGGTTTCTTCTTCAACGGCTCAAACCTACGAATAAAAAATACCTACAACTAAGTATAGCTGTGTGCTTGCGCGCATGTAACGACTAATTGTCAGCGACACTTTTGGGACTTAAGTACCTACTTATTAATAGTGGTTAAACTTTATTGTCTTCATAACAACTTAAGAGTATTCAATTTGACAAATTTACGAGTAAGATAAGCATGAAGGTGTGAGACCTTCATGTCATGACGTCACTGTAAAGCAAGAAAGGGAGGCGCCATCTTGACTTGTCGTTTTTTGGCGGGAACGTCTTAGTTGTAATTTTGTAAAGTAAATTTCTCGAGTAATAAGTTTATTATCTTCTGCGGATTATTTACTGTAATAATGCTAACTGATTGACAATGTGACAAGTATTAATATAAATGTGAGTATGTCTTAAAGTATTTTATTTCAAATAGGGACCCCTGTCACTATTTCCATAGTCAAACATAGGAAAATACGGGTGTGTCCATAACTTTATGAATGTTGATAAAGCGAAAGAGATCTGTCAGGTTCGTAGCAAGTGGCAGACCCTGGTCTCTGTATACCCCTCCAGGACACAGGCGTGAGTTTACGTTATGCTATATAAGTATAGCTTCCTACAAATTCACCCGCAAATACAGCACCAGCGGCGCTATTATGCTATTCTATTCTATACTGTTCTATTCTATACTGTTCTATTCTACATATACTGTTCTATTCTATACTGTATGGACTCGTCTCGTCTGATTTAACTTACTCGAACGAACTGTCAAATACATACATATTTGGACGCTTCGGAATCGTGAAAATAGATCACCCAATACAGTGACCTGACCTGTTACGTATTCCTGGCGATTAGTCTTTACCAATGAAATGAGCGTAAGATGTGCGGTAGAGCCAAGCTTCGGTGATGTTACAGATGTTTTTTTTATTTATTGAAAAGGGTACATAAACTTACAATCACGGACGCATTCAAAAATTCTAATTAAATAAATGTCAGGGAACGAGCCTGACCAGTGCTAATCGAGCCACAGCTCGGAACGTAATCTGTGTAAATGTCAGTATTACGATTTTCCGCCACCGTGTGGTAAGTCGCCTGCGCCGGGCGCACTGGATTAATGAAATATACTTGAGAAGACTGTGTTCGAACTAAATAATCTTGGATTCTCCCTCAGAAGCGATGGGATAGCGCCTACGATCTTCCCTTGAAGTTTATTTCAATGGGATTTTGCTGATCCAATTGGATTTTCATAATCTTGATCCCGGTTTCTAAGATAAGGCTAATAGCTTAAGGCTTCTTGGAATCAAGATGGACGAGCAAGTACTTTATTGTAGGGAACTTGCAGTATTATTTAAAAAAGGTCAATTCCACTGAGGTGCTTTGAGTGGAATTGAAGTGGTTTTGAAACGAGATATAACTAAGTTCCGATTATTGAAAGAAAGAAGACTTTTATTTAAATTGTCACATAAACACAAAGTAAACACGAAGGCAGCAGCGTCTTTCTGAGATTCTAACCACATACTGCGATCGCCAACCCGCCTGTCAAGCGTGGCGATTATGGCAAAACCCCTCATGGTTATGAAAACCATGAGGGAGGCCTATGTCCTGCAGTTGATGATGATGATGAAACACGAAGGTACACAAACGAAATACACGAACGTCAAGTTGAAGTAGTGAAGTTGAGAATTAATTTATATTGGAACAAAAATATTGATCTAAGACTTTCTTGTCACATCTGTGGATGGTGAATGGGTCTATGAAATCATAAATCAATAATTCATTTCAACGTAAAGAATTTACATTCTTTGCTGAATGTCAATGTACTATGTTACTATGTTAGCCGCTGCCTTCGGGCCGTATTTGTAGTGGAGAAAAAGGCAGTGGAAAAAAAACTCCACTCTGACCATCTTTTCTCAAATCATCTTAAACTTATACATCAAAGCCTGTATGATATGATTCCGTAATAGCCACCAATAACTTTAAAAGCCAAAATAACACTTCTTACAAAAGTAGGAAAAAAATTAATGCTGCGGCCAGACACGAATTTAACTTATAAATGAATTTAAGAGTATTTTGGCCGTAAATTTTTATAACTAATAAATATGCGGTTAACATGCTTATTCATTTGAATAACTTTGCTTGGGAAACTTCTGAAATGAGTTTTACTTGATTTTAAAACAATCGTACGCTTGAGAAGTGCTTCTACAAATTAAGTAAGGAGCATTAACCTTTACAGGCTGCCCTGCTCTAGCTTTAAGCTAGTTTATAATTTTGTATTATAGTATCAAAGGAATGAATTAATTTAAGAGGAAATATGAACAGAAGATATAATTTTCTTTGTTTTGAAGTGGATATTCTAGACTCATGATAACATACTTATACATTTGACAGGTCTGATTGGCAACAAAGGTATTGCTTAAGGCAATGGTAAAAAAGGTAAAGGTATTGATAGGTGGTAACCGGTAATTAAATGTATACTATGTGTAGACATTTGAGAGAAAGAAAGAAAGAAAGAAAGAATAATCATTTATTGCAATGCAAGATTTACAGTAATTACCTAAGTTATAGCTAGTAGACAGGACTTGACTATACAAACTTAAACTAATGTGGTTTGCACAAGGTCCTATCAGTAGGAATGCATGACTATCGGACATAGGTACGCTCAGCATAATGCTGTTGGATATATCTATCCTAAAACAGCGCTGGTTTTCAGCGCAGCCCGTGAAGCTTAATTAAATATAGCTAATAAAGTACTACTAACTAAGTGTACGTAATTAAGTACTATGCATTTTACCTGCTTATTACATTGTCGCTTTATGTTTAATTATTAAGTAGGTAGGAACAACATATAAAAATACAACTAATAGGGCAACTTTTACAATTTCGTTAAACACTTGGACAATTATTACGTACAATGGCATTACAAAGCATTTGTGCATTTTTTTGTAACTTCTACCACTTGTTAAGGTTAAGACCATTAAACTGATTAAAAATAGTAGTTATTTCCCGGGTATGTAAAGTCACCAAAGTCAACAAACAGTATGCTATAATTGTAACCTATTGTGGATTGTGTTAACAGCCAATGGACTGCCTATTCATGATACCTTTACAACCCAAAATGCAGCTACGGTATAGCTCTTATTTTATGACTGTTGTCCGAACTGTAAGTAATTTTTAAGGTATAATGTTACGAAATTAATGTTGTAATCTTAAGGGACTGATTACAGCATCAATTTAATGCTGTAAGCAGAATACAAAGAAATTTGATTAAATAAAAATTAAATTGGAGTTTTTGGACTAGTCATCGTCATAAAATTGCATAATTATTTATATTGCATATAATTATCTTTAGCCTGTTTAAAGTTGCTCTTTAAACTTTGTTGTTGTTTAAAAAAAAGCTATCGTCTTATTTTTTCTGTATTTCTTACATTTGGCACTTAGTTTTCTATGTTTTGTGTCAGTTGGAAGCCAGTAACGCTTAGCTGTATCTACTAACTGTGTCAGTTGAAAGCCAGTAACGCTTCGCCGCGGAGGTTGGAAGCCAGTCATGATTCGCCGTGGAGGTTGGAAGCCAGTAACGCTTCGCTGAGTCTACTAACTGTGTCAGTTAGAAGCCAGAAACGCTTCGCCGCGGAGGTTGGAAGCCAGTAACGCTTTGCTGATTCTACTGTGTTAGTTGGAATCCAGTAATGCTTCACTGTGTAATTTATGAATACTACTTACCATGCTGAAATGGTTGGAAGTCTGTAACGCTTCGCTGTGTGACTTATGAGTTCTGTTTGCTATACTGAAACGGTTAGAAGCTAGCAACTCTTTGCTGTGTGACCTATGAATACTACTTACCATGCTGGAACGGTTGGAAGCCAGCAACGCTTCGCTGTGTGACCTATTAATACTACTTACCATACTGAAACGGTTGGAAGACAGCAACGCTTTACTGTGTCTGTAGGGGAATTTATAAGGCAAATCGGCCCCTAGCGAAAGATGTATGTGATCCACTCACCTGGGTCCGCAGTCGCAGCTGTGTATCCGGGGCCCCGGTGATGTCTGAGGTGCTGGTGGTCTTCTTGCGCTGGTTGGACTACAACGTTCTTTAGAAACGTGACGTATTAATTTTTAGAGGATTTTTATATTTGCGGAGCAGCGAGTTAGCGCGCTTTACGATCGGCCATAGAGAAGTGATGAAGAGAAGAAATTTTTTTTTTATTCGGCGCGTTTAGTGTCTGCACCGAGCGAACGTTTGGTTCGTGAACCCATACATGTTTTGATATATATAAAAAAGGAATACTACTGAGAACAGGAAAATAGCAATCCTTGTTTTGTGCTGGCTCACAAACGGACAAAATGTTAAAGTATGGAACAGTGTCCATTTCAAAATCTAGATCATTTTGGAGAAAAAATGGACAAAAAACTCCAAGCTTAGTCTTTTCTAGTAATTTATTATATAGTTAATTTAGTTTATATAAATCCTGTAAATTAAGTCCTTAATTTACAGGATTTATATAAATATTTTAAAACTCATGCATTGAAATGGCTTTAATTCCAGGCATCATTGTCATCTAAATAATCTTTAATGTTATAGTAGCTTTTTTGGCACAAAGTGTGCATTACACATTTTTTGAACCGCGTTTCTGGCAAGCTTATTATATCCTCAGGGATCTTATTGTAGAAACGTATACAATGCCCCATAAAGGATGTAGGTATTAACCTTTGCCAGCCTAAATTTTGGGAACGAAAGTTTGTCTATTTCTAGAATTTACATTGTGTTGGCTACCTACAGTTTTAAAATCACTGATATTTTTCGTAACGTACATAATATTTCACAGATATACTGACTAGCAACTGTTAGGATGTTAGTTTTTTTAAAGAAATCTCTTAACGATTCTCTATTGCCTAGCTTATATATGAATCTAATCGCTCTATTCTGCAGGACGAAGATGGTCTCAATGTCTGCTGCCCTACCCCACAGTAGTATACCATAGGACATAATACTATGGAAGTAACTAAATTAAACAAGTCTAGCAGTTGCGACATCAGTTAGTTCCCGGATTCTTTTAACTGCGTATGCTGCAGAACTGAGCCTATTTGCCAATTTTCCTATATGAGGACCCCATTGAAGCTTTGCATCAATTGTGATACCCAGAAATACAGTTTCTTCTACAAGGTCTAGTTTATCATTCCCCAATATAACATTGCTGTCAACTGATTATCGAGTGATCGTGAGTGGAAGGGCCGGTAAAGGACGGCCCAGGCGGATATACTTTGACCAAATAGGGCATGTATTAGCAAAGGGCAAGATAAAAAGTACCCGAAACCGTTAGTGCGCGCATGCAACGACTAACGAATGTTGAGGAAGCGAAAGTGATCTGTCAGGATCGTGGCAAGTGGCAGTCCCTGGTCTCTGCCTACCCCTCTGGGATACAGGCGTGAGTTTATGTATGTATACTTGTACTTACGTAGTGTTTGCTCCGCGATATGGCTGAGCAAATAGGGCGGCGCACTTTTTCAATTGGGACCAGAAATTGAAACGCGAATTCTATGATAACTTTAAACTTTTCACTCTCTAGAGACCGATATTTGCTTATGCCATTGCGTTGATTTAGGAGCGACGTACCTACTGAGAGTAGATGTGCATATCAATAACTGCTATATAAACTATGTTATGTGTACCAGCTGAGCCTCTACCTTTTGCCTTATTTTATGTCATCACTAGTTAAATCTTACTTTGTTTTAAGTTTTTTTTCTGATGAGGCAATAAATACTTTTTTATTTTTCATCTTTATCTTATTAATATTTGTATTTGCACCGACTACCTGTATCTCTCTCTCCTCCGGAAAACTCTCCAATTTGAGGTGCCCTGGAAGAAATTGGTAGCAATAATGCCACCGATTGTACCTTTTATTTTATAACAGTAAAGTTGTTTAGGTAATTTTTTTCTGTAACACAAAGCATTATTATCTAATCTTGTATCATTTCTATACGACGCGTAATTTCCAAAAAGACCGGTTGGAAGCGGCTTGCATCCAGCGTCTTCCTGCCACTTGGATGAGGTCATCCGTCCATCTTGTGGCTGGTCGTCCTACGCTGCGCTTGCCGATATGTGGTCTCCATTCGAAAACTTTTCGGCCCCATCGGCCATCAGTTCTGCGTGCTGTGTGCCCCGCCCACTGCCGCTTACTAATCCGCTTTGTTATGTCGACGACTTTCGTTCACTCTCATAATTTCTGACTCGATCTTGTAGAGAAATTCCGAGCATAGCTCTTTCCATTGCTCGTTGCGTGACCTTGAGCTTTCTTATGAGGCCCATAGTGAGAGGCCACGTTTCAGTGCCATAAGTCATCATAAAGCTCCTAGTTCGATCGAATCCATCAAAAGCTCCTCGTTAGCTTAGGAAGCGCTGCCTGCCGCTATAACCGCTTATCGATTTCAAATCAAATAAAAAATTTATTTCAACGTAAGCAATTTATATTGTTTGTTGAATGGTAACGGTTAGTTTGGTTAGCCGCTACCTTGGGGCCGAGTTTGTAGTGGAGAAAAAGGAAGCGAAAAAAAAAACTCCCCTCTGACCATCTTTTGTCAAATCATCCTAAATACCGGGCGGCATTCTAGTCATCTGACAAACTTTGACGGACCTTTCTACTCGTCAATACGAATAACTTTTAGTATGGGGCCAAACCAATCAGAGCAAAAAATAAATCAGCTGTTTCATACATTTGGTGCAGTACTGCTTCTATCTTATGTATGGAACAGCTCATTTATTTTTTGCTCTGATTTGTTTGGCCCCATAGTAAAAGTTGTTTATATTTATGAGTAAAATTCCCTCAAAAGTTTGGCAGTTGACTAAAATGCCACCCGGTATAGTCATACATCAGTGGTTACCGATAAGATTTCATGATTGCCATCAATAACTTACAATTCCAAAACATTAGTTACTTTTCTTACAAGAGTAGGCGAAACATTAATGCTGCGGTTAGACACATGAACAGCACCCGACCACGTTCCGTGCACCCGTTTCATTCGGGGAGCTACGTAAAGCGTCATGGAGTGGCTAAATAAATAGACAGTTATTCTGAGCTAGCAAGTGTTTATTAAGCCACTAACTATCTATCAGTAATGTTTACTGTTATTGGCGCCCACTCCTATTGGTTTCTGCCAGTCAAGCGTTTATTACGCGACTAGACTTTTTAGTCGTTCTGTCTAATTTTCAGAAATACTCCATCTTAACCTCAGAAATCTTAACAATATGTTTTTATTCAGAATTGAAGTCTCCCTGGATGTACCACAAACGTAGTTTTTTGTTCAGACAACTTTGTGTAGGCAGACGTATTGCAATCTTTTTAGTGACTATATTATAGGTTTTTACTATTTAGAGGCTAAAAATTACACCCATGCCGGGACTTGAACCCGCGTCCTCTGGCTAACCGTGCCAGCGCTCTCCCAACTGATCTAATGGGTAAGTGCAGGTATCGGCGAAATTTCGAGCCTCTTTGTAAACTTCTCTGTATTACGTACAGGCAGCGCCATCTGGCCGAAGCAATTTACATCACAAGCACGGGTTAGTGCAACAAAAAGATTTTGTTATTTAAATTTAGATGGTAAACAAAAATTCAGGTTGAATCTATGTGACTCAAAGGTAGCAACGCAATTGCCAGTTACACATTGGTTGATAACCGTAACTGCTCGACATTGTTGGACTACAGGGTGACGTTAAATTCGTTCACCGTATTTTGAGGGAATGTTCATTTTATTGTGAAAAACAGTATTATTAATGATTTATCAGCAACGGTACATAATATATTTGTAAATATTCTTGATTTTCGTCTTTTGGCTCCAAACTGTAAATCTAGATTCGAAGTGGTAGGAAGTATTGTAACATTAAAAAATGTTTCCTTAATGTTAAATGCTTGAATGAGTTTGACGTCCGATATGCGTAAACAATTAAAAAAAAACAATTGAGTTGACCGGCGCCGACCATAAGACGCTCAAACATTAACATCTAAACATAAACATTTACATACAGGCACATACATTGCGTCTAGCCCCACACCCTGTGTTGTGGGAACCAGAAACAACGACATCACAAACATGTAAACATCCAAGACCTGGGGGTTTTTTTTGTCCCCAGCCGGGATTCAAACCCGGGACCTCTCGCATGGTATGCAGATGCACTACCACTGCGCCACGAGGTCGTCAAAGTTTTATTATTCACATAGTTTTTTTATTATTATTATTATTATTATTATTATTATTATTATTACTTGTCATCCTGATATTGGTTGTGTATGCTTTGGTGAAGTATATTAGGTAACAAAATCATGGTCCCGTACAGAATGTCCCCTTAAAATGCGGCGAACGAATTCAAAGTGGGTGACTTTTTGTAGTAGGTATATTGGTTACTGGTTGTTGTATTTGGGATAGGCCTGGGTACATGCTCAGCTGTTCGCTGCAGAGGGGGTGCTGACGTCATTGTACCTAGTTGCTGGTATATCATCGTAATCAAAATTGTAATCGACGCGTATGCTACGTGTCGGAGAATCGGCTATTAGGTCTTTTCTATTTCTGGCAATCTTTGTACCTAGCTGAGTGATTATCTCATAACTTCGATCTTTTAGTTTTCGACTGATCGTTCCGGGTTGCCAGAAATGCTGTAAACTGTCTCTAAATTTAATTTTTTGCCCGATTGTTAGCGGTGGCAATGTCTTAGCGCCTCTGTCAAAGTATTGTTTGTATTTGCTTTGGCGGTTAATTAGTTCGTTTCGGTAGGTATTATTATTTTCAATAGGAATAAGAAATTCATGCTTTATGGGCATTATGCTTCTGAGTCTCCTATTTTGCAATAGCTCGGCTGGTGAGGGTAATTGTTCTGACAGCGGTGTATTCACATATTCTAACAATGCCATTCTAAAGTCTGCTTTTGAGTGATAGGCTTTTTTCATAATATTCTTAACTACCTGAACGCTCGTTCTGCTTGTCCATTGGACTGCGGGTACCGCGGCGATGACGTCGCGTGTGTGAAACCCCAATCGTGTGCAAACTTTGAAAATTCTCTAGAACTAAATTGTGGGCCACAGTCAGACATTACTATTTCAGGGATGCCTTGTCGACAAAATATTGTTTTGAGATGATCTATTACAGACTCTGAGGACGTGCTCTTTAGCATAATAACTTCTACAAATTTACTAAAATAGTCAACTACTAGTAAATAATTTTTATTATTGAAGTAGAACAAGTCCATTCCGACTTTTTGCCAAGATCGTTTTGGGACTTCGTGTGGTTGTAATTCTTGTTTTGTATTACATTTTCTAAATATAAGGCATGTCTGGCAGTTCGCAATTAAGTTTTTTAGTTGATTATTCAATTCCGGCCAAAAAACAGTCTCTCTCGCTCTCAATTTGCATTTTTCTAGGCTTAGGTGACCTACATGTATTTTACTGAACATCTCTTTTTGCAAATTTTTAGGTACCACTATCCTGTCTCCTTTCCATACTATTCCATGTGCACAAGTAAGGTCCTTTATAGTTCCAAAACTTCCTAGCTTCCTCCTTAACTTTTTGCCTATGCTTTTCTTATATAAGACCGTATAATCTGCAATTCATTATCATTTTCCGTTTCTTTTTGTAGTGTGTGTCTGTTAATGGGTTATTAATTGCTACCTCACGTACAGCCTGCATAACTTCTAAGTGTAATTCCACGAATTCGTCCCTATTACTTATTTTAGGAGTTTCGTAAGCTCGCGACAAGGCGTCTGTGATGTATAGCTCCTTGCCCGGCCTGTATATTAAATTAAAAGTATAGGGTTGTAGTCTGAGCAACATACACTGCAACCTTGATGGAGCGTCTACGATGGGTTTTTTTATAATCGTTACTAAAGGTTTATGATCAGTTTCGATAATTACGTCCGTGCGACCATAGATGTAGGTATAAAACTTCTCACAGGCAAAAACAACAGCGTACAACTATTTTTCAATTTGAGCGTACCGTTGTTCAGTCTTTGTCAAAGACTTAGATGCGTAACATACGGGCAAACCATCTTGCAAAAGAACTGCACCTAGTCCACTTTTGCTTGCGTCTACTGAGATAACGATTGATTTTTCCATGCTATAGTATTGTAACACGGGTCGCTCGGTTAAGCATTTTTGCAATTCTCTAAATGCTTCCCTATGCACGTCTGTCCAGTGCCATTCTACGTCTTTTTTTTAATAATTCTCTCAAGTGAAATGTTTTGTCTGATAAGTTTTTTATGAAGTTACCTACATATGTAACCAATCCTAAAAATCGTTCTACATCCTTGGTATTTTTTGGCTCAGGCATGTTTGTTATTGCTGTGATATGTTCGTCATCTGGGAAAAGGCCGTATTTTGTTATTCTGTGGCCTAAATACCTAAGTTCTTGCAGACCAAATTTGCATTTTTGAATATTTAATTTTAGGTTTATTTTTCTACACCTCTCTAATACTAATTTTAGTCTTGCATCGTGTTCTTCCTTCGTTCTTCCATAAACTAGCAAGTCATCCACGTACATACAAACTCCTTCAATGTCGTCGTAATTTTCAAACATTTTTCTATGAAAAATTTCACACGCCGATGAGATTCCATAAGGTATCCGTAAAAACTTGTATCGCCCAAATGGCACACTGTTTTCCGTATGCAGGACAGAAGAACTTTCTGTGCATCGTACCACAGTAAGAACACTCCATTGTAGTATCGCAGTAGGGCAGCTCGCCACGGGGACCGTTCCCTCTGTGCACGTGACCTCTGCTACATGCGCTCCTGTTGGGCGGAGGCGGCGGCGGCGTGAGCTGTCCGCGCCATGTACACCCTCCGCCCCTTCCTGTCGATGTGTATCCGCGGCCTGAATTTCTGTACGATGCTGGCTCCTTCGGCGCCATGGCCGCCGGCGACATCGCCCATCCACGCGGGCCCGCGGGGCGACTTCGCCCGCCACGAGTTCCACCTCGCCCGCCTCGGCCACGGCCATTGCGATGGCCTGTGACCCAGGCTACGTTGTCCTCCATACCGTGATACTCCTCTGCAACTTCGTTCACTTGTGGTATTGAGGGGTTGTCATTTTTCATACTTTCCGAGTATATTCTAGACACTATAGCTGCTCTGCAAATCTCCAGGGCCTTGTTCAAGGTTAGATCCGCCTCTCTGAGGAGTCTTTCTCTAATTGTCACACTTGAAATTCCACAAATTAGTCTATCTTTTATGAGCGAATCTGTTAACTGGCCAAATTCGCAACTGCCCGACATTTTCTTTAAATCGAACACGTGCTGATTCCTCATGAAAAATTTGTATCGTTCAACAGTTAAATTTTTCTTTTGTTCAAAATATGACTTGAATGCCTCTAGGATACCTGCGACTTTATTATGTTTCAATTCAAATTGCTCATTTAAATCCCGGTATTGTTCTCCGAGCACATATAGTAGTATATTCACTTGCATTAAGGGTGCCTAGTTTGAAAGTTCACACGCATTATAATACGTCATAAATCCTTTGCTCCATTTATTCCAACTTTCACTTAAACTTCCACTTGTAATGTTTACCATATTCTGATCGAAATTGAAAGGCGACGGTGGTGTTAAAATGGACTCCATTTTTGTTCAAGTGCTTTACTTTTCGCGAGTTCACTATAATCACTGTGTTTATGTTTATCAACGCATTCCTTTCCTGTGTGTTTTAATCAAACGCGTAAACACCTTTATATTTAACTAAATTCCTATTACTTAAATCCTACCGGCTGCGCCATGTCAGAGAGGCGTGAATGAAAGATGCGGGTACAATCAAGACTGGTTTATTGGTTTTCATGCATACAATAGTAGGTAGGTTGACACTATTCAAAAAAAGAACCGTATTTGTCGCTAAATTCGAGTGAATTGTCGGGCTCAAGCGCGACTTTGACGACCCTTCCGAACATATCGCTGCTTCTTAATAAGGGCCCTGCAATCAACTGTACAACGCCAATAAAAAAAATATGAAGCAGAAAAACCGTCAAACGCGAAAAAAATCGGAAATTTCAACAAAACATAAAAAAAAATTAAACGTCGTCGAACAAAAGTTGTTGTAAGTAACAAACTCTATTTGACATATTTCAGGAATTGTCTATGTGCAATAATTCTATGTTATGACGTCCCACCTATCGATCTCAAATACGTCATAAGGCCGTCACGGACCACTCAGTATCCTGTACATTTGTAGGTCGCACGTGTTGTGTTTGTACCGCCGGCTGACCCTCCCAGGCCTTGTTGCCAGCCCGACCGTTTGCTATCCTACATGTAATCAGCATATTTACGTCCACTAAGGCCGACTTGCACCTCTTCTTAAACGTGGCTTAAGCAGCATACATAACATCCTTACTAATATTATAAACGCGAAAGTTTGTATGTATAAATGGATGTTTGTTACTCTTTCACGCAAAAACGCCCGAACGGATCTGGATGAAATTTTGCACAGAGCTAGATTATAGTCTGGATTAGCACATAGGCTATTTTTTATCCCGGTAAAATACACATCAAAATTACCACGTGAACGAAGTCGCGGGCAACAGCTAGTACATACATAAACTCACGCCTGTATCCCAGAGGAGTAGTAGGGACTGCCACTTTGCACGATCCTGACAGATCACTTTCACTTCCTCAACATTCAATAATCGTTGCACGCATGCACGCCGGTTTCGAGTACTTTTTATCTTGCCCTTTGCTAATACATGCCTATTTGGTCGAAGTATGGCTTAAGCAGCATTAAACTAAAATTATATCTTTTATAATTTCTACACATACATACATAAACTCACGCCCGTATCCCAGAGGGGTAGGCAGAGTTCAGGGACTGCCACTGGCCACGATCCTGACAGATCACTTCTAAATTAAATTTAATGTGAAGACACGGAACAAGAGACAAACCAGTTATGGTTTTAGGAGGTCCGAATCACCTTAACCTACACTGTACCTATATAATCCTACTATATATCCTACTAATATTATAAATGTGAAAGATAGTGACGATGTTTGGATGTTTAGATGTTTGTTACTCATTTCACGCAATAACGGCTGAACGGCAGAAGGTACAGGCCTTCTCTCAGGGAGAGAGTATGGGCTTAATCACCACGCGTGCGCTGAGGCGCTGAGGTATGTGAATAGCTCAGACACTCAGGTTTCCTCACGATGTTTTCCTTCACAGTTAGCGTGTGGCAGGTACTGCTTCTATAACTTCACAAATGTACTTAACTCAGAAAACAAAGACGTAGTAGGTACATGCTGGGATTCGAACCCACGACCTCCCGAGTGAGGAGCCGGCGTTTTAACGCTCCGCTAACATCGCTTACAATACCGAGGATAATGTTAGGATATTGTTGTATTCGATTTCAGAAGTTGGCAGAATTTGTGTTGTGAGTGGATCGAAGACTGTCTGTAATATCTTGATTCTTGTTCCGTTGATTTTATTACATTCCAGATTATCAGAAAGTAGAAGAGATTAATAACTAAAAGGATATCTGATACAAACTGTCTTTTGAAGTATGATAAAACGCCAACGTTGCGACAAAAAGTTTGAAGGATTTCATTAAAATATATCATTTTCCTCGGCCTTTCCTCTTTTTTGACGCCCTCGACTACTGTTTACTTACCCTAGAACAACGTGATCTTATAATTAATTCTAACGCTTAGGCCCACATGTATACTTATTGTATGAAGCCTTGGGATTCACACAACCTTTGTTATTCCGATAGATAAACCATGGAGAACTGTTTTTCATAAGCAGCCTGTATACGTCCCTCTGTAGGGCACAGGCCTTCTCTCAGAGAGAGAGTATGGGCTTAATCACCACGCGTGCCCACCGCGGATTGGCGATTTCAAGCGCTGAGGTATGTGAATAGCTCAGACACCCAGGTTTCCTCACGATGTTTTCGAGTGTTAGCGAGTGGTATTGTTACTATAACTTCACAAATGTACATAACTTAGAAAGAAAAGTCATAGGTACATGCCCGCACTGAGAATCGAACCTGGATCTCCCGCTTCCCGAGTCCAATGTTCTACCCACTAGACTACCGCCGCTTGGTGGTAGAACTTGCCCAAAACATATATTTTAATCTCATTGGAGAGGCCGTGTTAAGAGATAAATAATCTTGGTAATTTATACGACTTCTACCTTCCATAATATAACCTGTCAAAGTAGTATAATTCTAGTCACGTGGTACAAAACGCTGTCAGCCATGATGTTGGAAGGGCCCTTGCTGTGAAGCTGCGACATTACCGGAGGGGTCGTCAACGTCGCGCTTGAGCCCGACAATTCACTCGAATCTAGCGACAAATACGGTTCTTTTTTGAATAGTTTCGAAATTTCCTGCCATTGAGTAATGAACGCTAGAATTGCATGGCTCTTTGTTACCACAATCATATCTTGGGATATGACATGATTTTCATAATAAGGGCCTTGATTACTTCAGCTATGACGTCTTTAAGTTTGCAAACAAACACGTAAGGTGGTGATGTACGTGGGTTAAACTCACTTGAATTGGGTTACATCCAATCAATTTTAACAGAACCATTGTATCCGGCCGCATTTTACATTTATCATTTTGTCAAACAAAGTCTTTCTTTGAGGGCAATCCGTCATTAGTTATAAGAACCTTTAGCTGTAAGAACTTTTTGTAACCGTGTGTTAGAATTTTATTGGTAGATTAAGATGGAGCTGACATTCTCACCTGTGTGAACAAAGGTTCGAAATCAATAAAGAATAAAAAAAAGGTGATGACGTAACCACGGTGATCAGAGTTTTTACTACCTTAGTGACGTCACGAAAATGGTGGATAGCAATTTTGAGATTTCAAATCAAAGATTAAAAACAAGATCTTGAAATAAAATTTCTACAGCCATCTTCTACTTTTATGTATTAAAATCGATATTTTTAGTTTTGTCAGGTCAAATACTATAGAAAATATATGTTTTAACCCATTTCGATGTGACTCAACCAGCATATTGGCAAAATGTACTTTAGTGACACCACTGCTTCAAAATCATCAGATTGTCAAATCTGTTTTTTAATTTAAATATACGTAAATAATACATAAAATAATAGGGGTTAAAGTATGAAATTGCCGTTTTATTGCAATAGGTTCTTTGAATTGACATAGAATCTTCATGGTTTGAGGTTTTCGAATGAAACTTTTTTCAAATGGTTTCTATGATGTTCTTTTTTTAAAAAATGTGAAACATTTGAATATCGACTTTCAATTGTTTTTGTTATTCAATTTAGACAAGAAAGATGGATACTGCGAAAATTCGAGTGATTATGAGGCACCCATTTTTCGTATTTTTTTATTTTATTGATTTGACGCAAGTGAGTCAATATTGTGGGTAAGGTAACGTTCAACCATGCCGCTAATTCCTGGGTAGTTTGACTAGGGTCGGCTTCCACTATCTCTCTTAATTCATCGTTATTCACCTGAGTGGGCGGTCTTCCTCGTGGCTCGTTCTTTAAGTCGAAATTTCCATCACGAAAGCGTTTAAACCAAAATCGCACGGTGCGTTCATTAGTAGACCCCTCTCCAAACGCAGCATTGATATTGCGGGCTGTTTCTGCCGCGTTAGGTCCGCGTCGGAACTCGTATTCAAAAATCACTCGAATTTTCGCAGTATCCATCTTTCTTGTCTAAATTGAATAACAAAAACAATTGAAAGTCGATATTCAAATGTTTCACATTTTTTAAAAAAAGAACATCATAGAAACCATTTGAAAAAAGTTTCATTCGAAAACCTCAAACCATGAAGATTCTATGTCAATTCAAAGAACCTATTGCAATAAAACGGCAATTTCATACTTTAACCCCTATTATTTGTGACTGGAGTATGCCTAGTACTACCTACGAGTAACTCTGCTACCCTTTCGTACTTTCAACGATTCAGCAAAGCAAAGATAAAACGGGTGATCAAAAGCCGACCTTCTGCGTATTATCAATAACGGCCATCTTACAAGTTGCGGTAAGTTTTGTTTGCAAGGGCGGAAATCCTCGTGGCTATTTTTTTCTGCGTCGAGGATCTTTGCTCACGCACTAAATCGGATAAGATGCCGCACGTTGGCCGTTTCATTTCCTGCTGCGACGATACCGACCGATCTTGTTAACTTTTTGCCAATGCGATAGCAAAGAACGGTTATGTTTTGGCGCAAAATTATTTATGGAAATGATTTGCCGTTCATGGTTCAAAACATGTCAGAGATAGTATTATTTGCAGATGACACGTCACTTATTTATGTTATATAGAGGAAAGACAAACCAGACCTTGTAGAAGAAACTGTATTTCTGGGTATCACAATTGATGCAAAGCTTCAATAGGGTCCTCATATAGAAAAATTGGCAAATAGGCTTAGTTCTGCAGCATACGCAGTCAAAAGAATCCGGTAAGTAACTGATTTCGCAACTGCTAGGCTTGTTTATTTTAGTTACTTCCATGGTATTATGGCCTATGGTACACTACTGTGGGGTCGGGCAGCAGACATTGAGACCATCTTCGTCTTGCAAAAGAGAGCGATCAAATTCATTTATAAGCAGGCAGTAGGGAATCGTTAAGAAATTTCTTTAAAGAAACTAACATCCTGACAGATGCTAGTCAGTATATCTATGAAAATATTATGTACGTCAGGAAAAATATCAGTAACTTAAAAACTGTAGGTAGCCAACACAATGTAATACTAGAAATAAACATAAACTTGGGCATTGTATATGTTTTTACAATAAGATCCCTGGGGATATAATAAGCTTGCCAGAAACGCGGTAAAAAAATGTGTAAAACACATTTTGTGCCAAAAGGGTTACCATAACATTAAATATTATTTAGATGACAATGATGTCTGGAATTAAAGCCAGTTCAATAATACAAATATCTTTTGTAGTGTATGACAGCTCTCAATAAACCAGTTAGCAACCGGCCGCCGCGTATCATTGACGTCTCCCACACTGGCAACGAGTTATGATTCAACTAAACTACCTAAGCGTGCAACGTGCAAAATGCCGTACGGAAAAATGGAATCTTTCGATTTGTTTACGGGACAGTGGTCGAAATATGTTCGACGAGTGGAGCAATTTATATTACTAAATGATATAAAAACGGAACATAAAGTGGCCACGTTGATTACATTGGTTGGGGAACGTACCTACAACCTCATGTGCGATTTGTGTGCGCCATTGAATCCGGAGGATAAAAAATTCGAGGAATTAGTGAGTGTAATTAGGGATCATCTAGAACCGAAACGATCCGTGTACGCCGAAAGGGAGGTCTTCCGGGAACGCAAACAAAACGCGAGTGAATCAGTAGCTGATTTTCTACAACAGCTGAAACACTTAGCATCATCATGTAACTTCGGCATAAACCTTGCGGAAAATCTATGCGAACAACTAGTGACGGGTCTAGCAAACGTCGAGATTAAATCGAGGTTAGATAAAGACATAGAATTAGTGGGACAAAGACAAAATTGTGACGCGTACCGTAGTGTGGGGATGCACCCCCGCGAACGACCCTATATCCGTGGGAATTCCCCGCAGCGCTGTGGCAGCGCTTGCATGCAGATTTTGGCCAATTGAATGGCAAGTACTACATCATAGTGGTGGATGCACACAGCAAATGGGTGGAAGCTGAGGAGATGCGGAGTACGACAGCGTACGAGACAATTAATTTTTTGAGAAAATTATTCGCGAAATTTGGCCTACCTAATTTAAGGATTTTTGGACAAAAAATTTTATCAGACATACTACGTCATCTCCTTACCGACCACAAGGAAACGGCGCAGCGGAGAATTCAGTGAAAATAATTAAAAAAACAATTAAAAAAGCGGTAAAAGAAGGCCAAGACATAAACACAGGCTTATGTAGTTGTAGGTTTCTGCTGCAATACAGGAACTGTGAGCACGCCACGACTGGAGTAGCTCCAGCCGTGGCTTTGTTTGGTCGCAGGCTCCGCACTAGGTTAGACGCACTGCGTCCGAGCATAGTGAACAAAGTGGCGGGAGCACAAGACAAACAGCGACAAGGAGCGGGGGGCACAGAACGGCAATTTGAGAAGGGACTAAAAAGTTCTCATACGGGACTATAGTAAGAATAGTGATAAGTGGCAAGAAGGGATTATAGAAGAGAAAACGGGGCCGGTTTCATATAAAGTGGTATTTCAGGATGGTAACAGAGCTCGACGTCATGCCGATCAGATTATGCAATTTAAACCGAGTCGGTTTGCATGGGACATCGAAGTATAACGTTTGGGAACCATTCCAACTCATGCGGACACCAACGTAGAATCAGGACAGAGCTATTTTGTTAACACGAGACCTAGAGTAAACAAAAACTATTCCTCACATACGGAGGCTGGAGATGCCCTAGGGTGCACAGTGGAAAACGGGTCCGAGGTAGCTGAGAGGTCTCCTACCTCCCCCTTGGACCCAAGTGAGATTAGCGATAGGGCTAGGCGAGCACAAACAAGGGAGGCTAGAAGGTTGGAGTGGGAGCAGAGAGCAAAGAATTCCCAATAATAAATATATTATACATTTTTGCCTTGGGGTGTCAAAACTAGATTATGGTTAAAGTAGGATTAAAAGAAAAACAGTGGTAGTAACAAGAAATTGTTAAAAAAAAATAATACCATTAATATTATTAAGATTAAGTATAAGGGTGTCGGGTAATTTAGAAATTAATATAGGTATTTTAAAAAAATAAGAAGTGGAAACTTGTTTGTTTTACATTGAGCTTTCATTTTATGTTCATACTCCTAGTTAAGTAAGAGAGGAGATGTGTAGTGTATCATCATCATCATCATCATTCAGCCACAAGAAGTCCACTGCTGGACATAGGCCTCCTCCATGGATTTCCAAAAAGACCGGTTGGAAGCGGCCTGCATCCAGCGTCTTCCTGCCACTTGAATGACGTCATCTGTCCATCTTGTGGCTGGTCGTCCCACGCTGCGCTTGCCGATATGTGGTCTCCATTCGAGAACTTTTCGGCCCCATCGGCCATCAGTTCTGCGTGCTATGTGCCCCGCCCACTGCCACTTCAACTTACTAATCCGCTGGGCTATGTCGACGACTTTCGTTCGTCTACGGATCTCATCATTTCTGATTCGATCTCGTAGAGAAATTCCGAGCATAGCCCTTTCCATAGCTCGTTGCGTGACCTTGAGCCTTCTTATGAGGCCCATAGTGAGAGACCACGTTTCAGTGCCATAAGTCATCACTGGTAACACACACTGGTTGTATAATTTTGTCTTGAGCGATTGAGGTATATTAGACGAAAAGACTTTTCTAAGTTTCCCGAAAGCTGCCCAGCCGAGTTGGATTCGACGATTGACCTCTTTCACGAAGTTAGACCGGCCTAGTTGGATTGTTTGTCCTAAGTAGACGTATTCGTCTACAACTTCGAGAGTCGTGTTCCCCAATGTTATTGGGGTGGGCACAACACGAGCGTTCGACATGACCTTCGTTTTGTCCATGTTCATTTTAAGGCCCACACGTTGGGAAACTCGACTGAGGTCGTCGAGCATCATGCCGAGGTCTTCCATCGTTTCTGCCATGACTACTATATCGTCGGCAAATCGAAGGTGCGTGATGTACTCGCCATTGATATTGATGCCGCGTCCCTGCCATTCCAGAAGCTTGAAGGCATCTTCCAGTGCGTTCGTGAACAGTTTCGGAGAGATAACGTCTCCCTGTCTCACGCCTCTTCTCAATGGAATTGCCTCCGAATTCTGCTCCTGTACTCGGACCGACATGGTGGCGCTGTTGTACAAGCACTTCAGCACCTCGATATACCGATAGTCAATACGGCAACGCTGGAGAGACTCGAGCACTGCCCATGTCTCGATCGAATCGAAGGCTTTCTCATAGTCCACAAACGCTAAGCAGAATGGCAAATTATACTCCTCAGTCTTCTGTATAATTTGCCGCAGCGTGTGGATGTGGTCTATGGTACTAAAGCCCTTTCGGAAACCGGCTTGTTCGGGAGGCTGGAAGTCATCAAACCTGCGTTCGAGACGATTCGTGAGGACCCTCGAAAACAGCTTATAAACATGGCTCAGAAGCGAGATGGGTCGGTAGTTCTTCAATAGAGAGTTATCCCCTTTCTTGAAGAACAGCGTCACCACGCTTCTGTTCCATGCTTCTGGCGTTTTTCCTTCGAGCACGACGGAATTGAAGAGCTTCTGAAGGACTTTAAGTACTGGTGTTCCACCCGCTTTCAGGAGCTCTGATGTGATTCCGTCCTCTCCTGGTGCCTTGTTATTCTTGAGCTGTTTCAGGGCCATCCTAATCTCGTACAGGCTGATGTCCGGGATGTCTTCGGTATAATGTCGGGTCAGTTTGGCTCTCGGATCTTTGTTCAAACTGCTAACAGGTTTTGCGACTGAGGTGTATAGCTGTCCGTAGAAACTCTCAATCTCCCTCAGCACCTCTGATTTGGTCGACGCTATACTGCCGTCCTCTCTCTTCAGCTTCGTCAGCTGGCTTTGCCCAATAGACAAGTCTTTTGCGAACACTTTGGAGCCCTTGTTCCGCTCTATAGTCTCTTTAATACGTTCGGTATTAAAGGACCGAATATCGTGCCGCATAGACTTTGAGATATGTCTATTGAGCTGCCTATATGACTTAGCATCCTCGGAGGACTGCAGTTGCAACGCGCGACGTTTAGCCATGAGGTCGAGAGTATAGTTTGAGAGCTTTTGTGGTCTACTCGTACGGTTGGGTCTATAGAACCTCGAGCCCACTGTACGGACAGTTTCTACAAACCTGTTATTGATCTCGTCCACCGATGCGGCGCTCTCCAGGCACTCAAAGCGATTTGACAGTTCGAGTTGAAAGTTCTCGGGGTTCTGGATATGGGCACGAGTAGGTCGGAGCGTGGACTTCATGAGACGAGACCTCTCAAGTTTGACATTGATATTCAATGTGCCTCTTACTATTCGGTGATCGCTTCCGGTTTTCACCATATTGATCACAGAGACGTCATTGAATATTTGTCTGTTGGAGGTCAGGATGAAGTCTATCTCGTTTCTCGTGGAACCATCGGGACTCAACCAGGTCCATTTCCTGTGAGGTGGCTTCTGAAAGAAAGAGTTCATCATAAAGAGTCCCTCTTTCTCCAGGAAGTCTGCCAACCTTTGTCCTCTCGGGTTCCGTTGCCCATAACCAAATTGCCCCACTCTCATCTCACCCTCGCTTCTTGTGCCCAGCTTCGCATTGAAGTCCCCCATAACCACATTAAAATAGGTCTCCGAGGTATGTATGGCCCTACTAATGTCCTCATACATCGCCTCTACCTCCTCATCGGAGTGTGACGAGGTCGGTGCGTATACCTGAATGACCTTCAGCGAATATCTCTTAGATATTCTGAGTATTAGGTACACCACCCTGCTCGACACACTGTTGATGGCCAAAATGTTATTTACGAGGGACTTGTGGACGAGAAACCCGACACCACCCTGGGACTGTTGCTCGCCCTCCCGGTAGTAGAGCAGGTTACCGGATTTCAGGGTTATCGTGTCCTCGCCCTCTCGACGGACTTCAGATAACCCTAGGATATCCCAGTGTAACCTACCCATTTCCTCTTCCAGCTCAATTAGCTTTTCGTCTGTCCTCAATGTGCGAATGTTGTGTGTTACCAGGGCCAGTCGTTTTCGTTTTTGGGGGTGGTAGCCAGATCTCTGCCGGAGATTCTTAGCACCCCTTGCTCCGCCGTTACCGTGGCCGCTACCGTAGCCAGGAATAGCGGAGCCGCCGGGGACTGGGGGCCTGGTTTTTTGGTGTATTGCCATGAGGGTATTTGCCTTACTCGCCACGCTTGGCATGCGGGTTGGCGAGCGCAGTATATCGTATTTTCGCAGAAGGCGCTGCTGCCCACCTTCTGGTAATGTCCCTTAGCCGGTGTAGTGTATGACAGCTCTCAATAAACCAGTTAGCAACCGGCCGCCGCGTATCATTGACGTCTCCCACATCTTTATTGGGAAATGCAATTTGCCACAGTCAATTTTGAAGCCCTTACTCTCGAACTAGGAAAACATGTGCGTCAGGAGCAAGTGCCTTCCCTTAACTAAGTGTTACAATAGAATGCAAGTTATTGCTGAACAGTGAACCAGTGTACGAGACAAAAAAAGTTAAATAAAAGTGAGAATTCAAGAAAGCAAAAATAGAAAAGCTTGAGAAAAGCATTTCTAAACAAGAATAAATCAATGTCTTCTTTTTGTATTGTAGGTTTTGTAACTGGCATGATGCACTGGTCTTAAGCTCTGAGGAATTGAATCCTTGCGCAGTGTTCCGAACGAAACCCAATTCGACCCTTCTCGCGGCCTCTTTCTCGAAGTTTGCTCTGCACAGTGGAATAATCTGTCCTAAGTAAAGAAGAATTCCCACTCGGCTTCGAAGGTTGAAATAACAAACTAATGAATTAATTCGGCGTTTGTCGGTCATTCTGACCGCTTCAAGCTATATTCCACAGGGAATTACATAGCGGGTGTTAATTAACTAACGCCCTTTATGATATTTTTTCCAAAGGAAAATACAATGCTCGGCTCTAGAAGTATTGAGCTTAAGAGTCGCTCTTTTTAAAGTTCCGTAGTCGACAAGGAACCCTTACAGTTTCGCCATATCCGCCCGTCTGTCTGTCCATCTATCCATCTGTCTGTCGGCGGCCTAGCTTCGATACGATTAGTATGAGAAAGCTGAAATTTGGCATAGACATATCATGTTGACAAAACGGTAGAGTAAAATCTTAAAAAAAATATTTTTAGGTTACACCCCCTACACCTAAATTCAGGATGCATTTTTTCCCGCCTAGACCATAGTGTGAGTATTGGGCGTTTAAAAATATTGTGGGTGTAGGAAGATAATTTTTTGATTTAAGGTTCCGTTTGCGTATGCTTTGAAGCGCAATTTTTTGTCCGAGTAGGGCATCCCCCCTCTCCTGTCTAAGCGGTTGATTAAAGAAACGTGAAAAAATTCAGGGTAGTAGCACATATAATGAACTTAAAAGAAAAACTGGCAAAGCTAAGTAGGCTTTATAACTCAGCGAGTAATAGGCGACTATCTTATAAAAGGAAAACTTCGTACAAACTCCATGGAAAATTACTTTGAATCAAATCAAATCAAAAATTTCTTTTTCGTAGTCGCACAGAAATTGCGCCTTAATGAACGTTGCAACTTAATCTAGGTGTCCATTTCAACATCTAGATCATTTTGGAGAAAACATGGACAAAAAACAGAATTTATATAAATATTATAAAACCTGGAACTCATGCATTGAACTGGCTTTAATTCCAGACATCATTGTCATCTAAATAATCTTTAATGTTATAGTAGTTTTTTTTTTTGCACAAAGTGTGCTTTACACATATATCCTCAGGAATCTTATTGTAGAAACGTATACAATGCCTCATAAAGGATGTATAAACCTTTGCCAGCCTAAATTTTGGGAACGGAAGTTTATGTCTATTTCCAGTATTTACATTGTGTTGGCTACCTACAGTTTTAAGTTACTGATATTTTCCCAACGTCCATAATATTTTCATAGGTAAACTGACTTGATGAAGTTGTTAGTTCAGTAAAGCCTCTTTCTATGGAACCCTAAACTGTGCGAGGCCCGATGTACACTTGGCCGGTTTTTTATTGAACGTTTTGCAAAAACGTATCTAGTATCAAATAACGAACATTTCTTCCCAAGAACCCGCGGGCAGATATGTTCTCAATGTTTAAAGATTTCTTTGATAAAACGAATGTGAAATTTCAACGCTAACTAAAAGGGGGTTGAAGGTTTTGGCATACTGATCAACCTCCATTTTGTTTTTTTTTTCAAAATGTCGGCCCACAATAACATCGAGTGGGGACACTTCTACAAACATAAAAATACTAAGGTCAATATGGCTGAAAACGTCACGTTGCAGAGTTAATAGCAGAAAAAGAAAATCTTATTCAACTTGATTTATTTACAATGAAACCAATAATTACTTTCATCTAGGTATTTTGTATAAGTGTCCCAGTCGATGTACATAGGTATTATGGAGCGCCGCCATTTTGAAAAAAAAAAAAAAGGCTGCTGGCCAGTATGCCCGTCTTCCAACAAAAATCTTCAAACCCCTTTCAACAATACATTCACATCTGGATTTATGCAAGCGTAGCACTGGCTTAGCCTTACGCTTCGTGGTACGGACGTTGAAAGTTACCCGTCCATTGTGTGTGCTAACATTCTAGAAATCATAAATAAAAACAACCGGCCAAGTGCGAGTCGGACCTGCGCACGAAGGGTTCCGTACCATTATCTTTATAACATTAGACACAAAGATTAAGAAAAAAACGGCAAAAAATCACTTTTGTTGTATCGGAGCCCCCTTAAATATTTATTTTATTTTAATTTAACTATTTATTTTTAAGGCGAACATAGAACTAAATATTCTGTGAATATTTCAAGCGTCTACCAGTTGCCGTCATTAATATCGAGCAAAAAACGGCAACAAAAATTACGTTTCTTGTACGGCCCGAAGGCAGCGGCTAACATAGTAACATAGTACATTGACATTCAGCAAAAAGAATGTAAATTCTTTACGTTGAAATAAATTATTGATTTCTGATTTCTTTCTGGAGCCCTCCTTAAATATTTATTTAAGTATTTATTCTGTTTTTAGTATTTTTTGTTGTAGCGGAATATAAATGCATAATCTGTGAAAATTTCTATAAAATTTCTCTCTGCCTATAGTTCATGAGATATAGCCTGGTGACAGACAACCAGACAGACAGACGGAAAGTGAAGTCTCAGTAATACGGTCCCGTTTGGCACCCTTCGGGTACGGAACTCTAAAAATGGAACGCTCTTCCTGAAAGCATTCGGAAAGCCCCATTTCGGAATGCTTTCAAAGCCCTCGTCCGCAAACACTCTCTCACGAGCCCCCCAATCCCCTCTCGAGGAGGATCTCAGTTGTGTAATTGCAATCTCATTTGTTACAGTTTATATGTTGGCGATCGCAGTATGCGGTTGGAATCTCAGAAAGACGCTGCTGCCCGTCTCCTGGTGATTGATTTCCTTACCTAGGTATATGTATAAATCAATCGCCAGGAGACGGGCAGCAGCGTCTTTCATAACCATGACGGGTTTTGCCATAATCGCCACGCTTGGCAGGCGTGTTGGCGATCGCAGTTATGAAAACTGCGAAGGAGGCCCTTGTCCTGTAGTGGGTGTCAAATGGCTGATGATGATGATATATATTTACAATGTATTATAAGTTTATGGTGTTTGTCTACACCCAGAGAGGTGTAGTACGAAGAGCGATCCATAAGCTTTGCTTGCTACCAAGGAACCCTAGTTAGCAAGGCGTCGCAAGAGAGTGGCGAGAGGGGCGGGGGGCCCGCAAACGTCATCGAGCGGACATCGGACATCCAGCTTGTAGATTCGAAAATTGACAGCGGCAGATACGTGCCGTCTTCTTTTTGTAAATTATTTAAAACCACGAATTAAATCCATCTTTTTCATCAAGTCTCGGTTCCTCATACACCATCTTCTCTTCATCACCTTTGGCCGAGACATTTGGAGACCACTACGACGTGATCCAGCATCCCACAAGCTACCTACGTGTTTCGTCGGAATAACGGGATGGACAATCGGATTCCTGCCACAACATTACATCATTGCATCATACCAAGGAAGTGTGCCGTTCCATCCTTATTTCATTCCCAAATACCTTGTTTCGGTTTGTGTCGACGGTGTTGGTGAAACCTCGAGTGTTATAAAAGTGTTTTCTTCGATACATTTCATTAGATTGCAAATTCCACAGGTTAGTGTATACGGCCATCTTAATTACGCAGTTACATATGTGTAAGCCAATTTCATCCTTATAGCGTTGTATTAAGAGCTAGTCACCGCTTTGAACCTCCATTACCAATAGCTAACTGCGCAGTTGATATTTCAAAATTTGTGACAGTTTACTGTATTACCTACATAATTAAAGTTATCTTAGCCTTGCAACGTAATTAATTAATTAATTTCTATGTGAACTAGTCTTTTTCTCAGTTTGAATTCAATAACAATCGACTTATTTCAACTATTTTGTAGCAACTTCACTTTGCTTCGTTTGGGCTATACTTACGAAATACTTACATAGGCCTAGCTATGAGTAACCCATCTATCTTCTAGGTATTTCCTGCAAAAAGGGTAACTCAGCTCAAGCCATTGCATTTACCTACTTCTTGCCCTTATATACACCGATTCATAGTCGCTTCCCATTGCTGTAAATAATAGTTTCGAACAGGTAATCAAATTAGTTTGCCGACTATTTCAGGACCCGGGAGTCAGCTGGAGAACAAATAGCATCGAAATTGCATCGAGTTATCACGACGCGAGCGTGAGAACCGGTTTGCTATTGAATATCATCGCTGGACGCAAATTGTAAGCATTACTTTCCCACCTATTTCACCGGGTCTATTCATTTAATCGAAGTTGTTTACATTGTGACTTTATTAACGTATCAGCTGGTTGCGCCTACAAATAAAGATGACGGGAACAACTGATTTAAAGGATCTTATCAAACAGAGAGGTACAATAAAGAGCCGTTTAACAAAGTTTAAAAATTACTTAGCATCTTTACAGCGGCAAACTGAACTTACGAAGGCGGATCATAATCAATTAACTCTGAGATTAATTAGCATTCAGCAGGTGTACCGGGCAGAACACATATTATTTATTACTGTTTACTGTTATTTACAGAACTGTTAGAATAAGTTAATACTTATAAGTTAATCTTGTACCGGGTAGTACATATAATTGTTAGAATAAGTTTAATATAAGTTAATATTGTAATAGAAAAAACTTTAACATGTACCCATTTAAAATTATAAGTTGATTTGTTAGTATTAAGATCACTTTGTACAATGTTAGTACGTAAGTCTTTGCTTTGTATTCATTGGTCCATTTTTGCGGGCACGCCCCCAAACTAATCGCGTGCTTCACACGCAACTAAGTGCGAACCTAATTTGACAATATATTTCGTGCATTTTTCCGAAATAAATCTACTCGTGTCTTCTCTACGATCAAGAACCGGCCTTTTAATTACCTCCCTACCTACCTCAAGAGATAACATATGTACTTAGGTAGACTCAAATATAGTACATATTTCTGGTCCTTCGAGCCGGATAAAGACTGGTTCATCATCTACGATGGTTGGAACGCGCAGTACAGCGGGTATCAAGCACCAAGACAGCCCAGCGAGTCCCTCGGACGCTGTGGCAGCAAGTGCGTCAGGAATCGAGACTACAGTCTCAACCAGCATCGTGGCACCGACGCTCACGTCGCAAACCGCCGCCACGCTGACTACAGACCTCGACGCCACTCTGCGACCGCAAGTTGGAGCTACGCCACTACACGGTACTACATCAAGCAAAGCGCCCTCAACCAAGGCGTCCTCTACTAAAAGCCGACGACGCGAGCTACTCCGAGTTAAAGAAGAGCTCCTTAAAAAGGAAGCAGATCTCCTTAGAAAGGAAGCGGAAATCCTCAGAAAGGATAAAGAACTCGCAGCTTTACGTGTCGCCTTGAACGAAGACAGCGAAGAAGAAGAAGAGCGGAGCACCGTCCGCAACCACGAGCGCACAGAATCCTGGGTCAACGGTCAGCGTGCCATGCCAGCCGTTATGCCAGAACTTCACAACTCTACGCCAACGGAGCCCGTCCCCAACCAGCAACGCGGTCAAGTGCGACACTTCGCACCAACTCAAGCACGGGCTAACTTCACGGTTCCTAACGCCTCACGATACCAACAGACGCGGCGGGCACCCGAGCCGCACGTGATTCATCAAGAGCCCGGGACCAACACGCATCAAGAAGCCGCACACAATCCTGAGGGAGGCGAACCCCGATGCCCCGCCGCTGCACCATCGGTCTTCGACTACCGCGAGCTGGCAAACGCCATGGCCTTGGCCGCGCGTTCGATGCAACCTGTCAACGCTCCGCGCCTTGGTCCAGAGCTGCCCATCTTCAACGGAGCATCGAGCGAGTGGCTCCCCTTCAAGGTGGCGTACTTCGAGTCCGCCCACTACCTCAGCGAGCAAGAAAATCTGGCGCGACTCCGGCGCTGCCTGAAGGGTCCTGCCAGGGAAGCGGTCCAGTGTCTCTTCGTGGGAGCGACGACGTCAGCCGAAGTTCTTCGCCTACTCGCAGCGAGGTTCGGGCGCCCCGACGCCATATGCAGAGCCGAGCTTGAGAAACTCCGGCACCTGCCTCGCCTCAGCGAGAATCCGCGGGACGTCTGCACGTTCGCCTCCAAGGTCACAAACATCGTGGCAACTGTCAAGGCTCTGGGTAAGTTCTTTTATTTACATAACGCCGACCATGTGGACCATGTGCTGGAGAAGCTACCGCCAGCCATGCGTAGCGAGTTTTATAATTACGTAGCTGAGCAGCCCGACGATATGCCGGACCTGCTGCTACTCACGGCCTTCTTAGAGCGCAAGGCTGATCGATGCAGCCGCTTTGCCACCGCTGAGGTCATCGCCCCGAGCGACCGGCGGGAGCCAGCCAACACACAGCTCACTAAGAAGGCCGCGCGCACTTATCATGTTGAAGCGCCCGCCACGGCGCAACCACCCTCGTCGGGTAAGTGTCCTATTTGCAACAGGGAAGATCATCGCGCGAAAGATTGCGCCACGATGAAAAAGGTGGAGCCACCGGCGCGCTGGGAACTTACGAAGAAGCATAAACTCTGCTTCCGCTGCCTCAGGACACGTAAGTCCCACCATACTTGTAAATCCAAGAAGTGCCCGGTGGATGGGTGCAAGTACACCCACCACCCCCTGCTGCACGACCCTACTTACGTACCGCCAGTAGCAACAACCGCGCACGCCCAGGAAGTAGACACGATACAGTCGGAGCCAGAGGAAGTGATCGTCGCGTCAGCCAGACGCAATGGCGGTAACGCCGCCCTACTAAAGATCCTGCCTGTGCGCGTGTCTGGACCACTGGGCACACGCGATACGTACGCACTCCTCGATGATGGCTCTACGTGCACACTGATAGAGACCACTGTGGCAGAAGCCATCGGCGCCAAGGGCACGCCATCACCCTTCGTCATGGAAGGAGTAGCCGGTACAAAAATTGACGTAACTTCCTCGAGGCGAGTCGTCTTCAACATCTGCGGACGCAACGGTGGTGAGCCGATAGAGATCTCTGCGCGTACTATGGACAGCCTACGCCTGTCCCCGCAGACCGTTCCTACAGGCGTCATCGAATCCTGCACGCACCTGAGCGACTTGAGAGATAATCTCCTCGTACAACACGCAACACCGACCGTGCTGGTAGGTCAGGATAACTGGTGTCTTCTTCTCGCTCACGAGATGCGTAGAGGTAAACGAAGCCAACCGGTGGCATCTCTGACGGACCTTGGCTGGGTCTTGCATGGAGTCTACGCATCAGAACGTAAGTCCACGCATCGCATAAATCACGTTCAGGCGCTGCCGAACAACGATGCAATAGAGACACTTATGCGTGAGCACTTTGCTATGGAGTGCTTAGGCGTGGAGAAGAAACGCCCCCATACCGAAGAGGAACAAAGAGCTCTCGACATGCTTAACAAGCACACCCGCCAGTTACCGGCGGGAGGCTACGAGACGGGTCTTCTCTGGCGTAGCGACCACCCTTCGCCGCCAGAAAATCGCCACACAGCGCTGAAAAGGCTCGAGCTCGTGGAGAAAAAGTTAGACCGCCAGCCCGAGGTCAAGCGACAGTATGAGGCCCAGCTGCAGAACTTGATAGGCCAGGGGTACGCAGAAGAAGCGCCAGCCGATATACACCCGACCAAGCGCTGGTATCTCCCCCACTTCGGCGTGACTCACCCGGAGAAGCCAGGGAAGCTCCGCATTGTCCACGATGCTGCAGCAAAGACAAATGGGGTGAGTTTAAACAGTTTGCTCTTGTCTGGCCCCGACCTGCTTCAGTCTCTCCCCGGCGTACTGATGAGATTCCGCCAGCATCCAGTTGCCGTGACGGGTGACATCAAGGATATGTTCCTGAGAGTGGCTGTCCGGGAAGAGGATAGAGATGCCCAGCGTTTCTTGTGGAGAGGTGATCGGCGCACTGGTCCACCAAGTGAGTACCGCATGAAAAGCGTGATTTTCGGTGCCACTTCGTCACCATGCACGGCCATTTTTGTCAAAGACCAGAACGCTGAGAAGTTCAAACTTCAATATCCGGAGGCGGCCAGGGCGGTGATAGCCAACCACTACATGGACGACTATCTCGCCAGCTTCGCTACAGAAGCACAGGCCATTAAGGTCTCTCGAGAGGTCGACCTCATCCACAAGAACGCAAACTTCCATCTAGACAAATGGATGTCGAGCAGCCATCAAGTGCTGAGTGAACTATCACCAGAACGACAGAAGGAGGGCCAGAGACTGGAGCTGGACCCCACGAAGGTATTAGGGTTAGTGTGGGACCCTGAAAAAGACACCCTGACGTTCAACGTGAACGAGCGTCGCATCGACGGCGCAGTGCTCCGAGGTGAGCGCACACCAACGAAGCGAGAAGCGTTGCGGGCGGTCATGTCCATCTTCGACCCGCTCGGCCTTGCTACTCCGGTGACAGTACAGGCTAAGCGCATCTTACAAGATGCTTGGCGCTCCGGAATCGAGTGGGACGAACCGCTGAGAGACGCGGAGGCCGCGGCATGGAAAAGCTGGGGTGAGAACGTTTTTTACTTACCTCGACTCGCGATCCCACGCCCATATGCGAGCTACTCGACAGCGCAGGATCGAGAGCTACACACGTTTGTAGATGCCAGCTCGACCGCGTATGCTGCCGCTGTCTACTGGCGGATCACAGACCAGCTTGGCCAGGCCCATATATCCCTCGTCGCAGGAAAAGCCCGAGTGGCCCCCGTAGGTAAAGTAGTCTCCATTCCACGACTCGAACTGCAAGCCGCAGTTCTAGGCGTTCGTCTCGCCGAGACAGCGATGCGCGAGCACGATCTGAGACCCACCCGACGAGTCTTCTGGACAGACTCTGCCACGGTGCTCGCATGGCTGCGCAGAGGCGCCCATGCTTACAAGCCATTCGTGGCCCACCGCATAGCCGAAGTGCACGAGAGCACGAAAATTAACGATTGGCGATGGGTGCCGACAAAAGAAAATGTCGCCGACGATGCGACAAGGGACTCGCCAGGTGGGTTTGACACAAATCATAGATGGTTCCGCGGTCCGGCCTTTCTGAGCGCTACGCCGGACAAGTGGCCTCAAGAGAAAACTCATGCGCCACCAAGCGCTGAGGCGGCCGAGGAGGAGCGCGTCAGCATCGCCCGTTCAGCCCCTGAGACGAGCCTTTACGAAGCTTTGCCAAAAATCGACAAGTTTTCTAATTGGCAAAAGGTAATTAGGACAACTGCACGCGTACTTCTGTTCCTCGACCGCCTTCGCGCTGGAAGAGCGCAAGCGACTACTTGTGCAATCACGCGCAAGCGCACCTCTAAAGGAGCAGACTCGGACCCGACGTGGGGGGCGAGCAAAAGGAAAACGCCATTACGAGGTGACCGTACTATAGTTGCAGGCCATTCTAGCGGTGACCAAATTAGAATTGGACAGGTGGCGCCATCTGTTATTCCCGTCCAGTACTTATTCGCGGCAGAGTTGCTGTGGGTAAAAGCGCAACAACAAGAGTTGTTTGGCGCGGACATTGCCCATCTACGCCGCGGGGAGCCCATACCGGCAGCCAGCCGGGTCCACAAACTCGCTACTTATTTAGATAAAGAAGGGGTTCTGCGACTCCGCTCGCGAATAGCCGCGACTGCGGGATTATCACGCGATCAGAAGGAGCCGGCCATTCTCGGCGGCGAACACCCGTGGGTGCGACTCTACATCGAGTGGACACATCGCCAACTGCACCACGGGGGCTTCGAACTCACAGCGAATGAGGTGCGTCAACATTATTGGGTGCTCCGTTTGCGGCAGGCGGTACGGGGGAAGTTGAAAGAATGTCTTATTTGCAAAATTCGTAAGGCCACGCCCACCTGCCCGTCGACGGGCAATCATCCCCCGAGCCGCCTGGCGCACGGTAAGAGGCCCTTTAGCTTCACAGGGCTGGACTATTTCGGTCCGATGTCAGTGACGGTCGGCCGCTCGCGGCAGAAGAGATACGGCGTCCTATTCACCTGTCTCACTACGCGGGCGGTCCATCTAGAGTTAGCCGGAAGTCTGAGCACGGACTCTGCGATTATGGCGCTACGGCGCTTCATCGGCCGTCGCGGGTGTCCAACGGAAATTGTTTCAGACAATGGGACCAATTTCAAGGGCGCCAACGCTGAACTCCTCGCGGCAGCTCAGGGCTCAATGGAAGCCGCAGCGGGAGCCCGCGCCATCCGCTGGCGCTACATCCCTCCCAGCGCACCGTTCATGGGCGGAGCCTGGGAGCGGCTCGTACGAAGTGTCAAGGTAGCTTTACAAACTACTCTGCATGAGCGCGCCCCAAGGGAGGAGGTGTTGGCCACCCTGCTCGTCGAGGCTGAACACACTTTGAACTGCCGACCACTGACACACGTGTCGATGGAGCCCGACGAGCCGGAGGCTCTCACCCCTAACCATTTTCTTTTGGGTGGCCCGTCCCGCGTACCAATGCCTGGTGCCTTCACCGAAGGGGATGCGGCTGGCCGCAAAGAATGGCGAGCAAGCCAATTGCTCGCCGACCGTTTCTGGGCCCGTTGGGTGCGGGAATACTTACCCGAGCTACAGCACCGGCGGGAGCCCCACGCTACCGGCCCACCGATTAAAATCGGCGATCAGGTTCTTATCGCTGACGGCACGCTGCCACGTAATTGCTGGCCGCGCGGCGTCGTAGTAGCGGCTTACCCCGGTGGGGACCAAGAAATTCGGGTAGTCGACGTAAAGACCCAGGGTCGTGTAATGCGTCGACCTACCAAAAGGTTGATCGTGCTGCCCGGTTAACAGCTTACCAGCTCAAGGAGCTGCGGCGGGAGTATGTACCGGGCAGAACACATATTATTTATTACTGTTTACTGTTATTTACAGAACTGTTAGAATAAGTTAATACTTATAAGTTAATCTTGTACCGGGTAGTACATATAATTGTTAGAATAAGTTTAATATAAGTTAATATTGTAATAGAAAAAACTTTAACATGTACCCATTTAAAATTATAAGTTGATTTGTTAGTATTAAGATCACTTTGTACAATGTTAGTACGTAAGTCTTTGCTTTGTATTCATTGGTCCATTTTTGCGGGCACGCCCCCAAACTAATCGCGTGCTTCACACGCAACTAAGTGCGAACCTAATTTGACAATATATTTCGTGCATTTTTCCGAAATAAATCTACTCGTGTCTTCTCTACGATCAAGAACCGGCCTTTTAATTACCTCCCTACCTACCTCAAGAGATAACATATGTACTTAGGTAGACTCAAATATAGTACAGCAGGTGTTTCCGACCTTCGATACCTTACAAACTGAGATTGAACTTAAGGACAATTCAGAGAAACAGTTAGATGACAGAGAAGAAATTGAGAATCATTTCTTCACTCTCATTGGCCAAGCACAGGAACTTATTGACTCATACAGTCCATCTCAACAAAAATCTGAGGAATTTCTTAATGAATCATCGTCATCGAAACATCAAAGCTTAGTAAAGCTTCCAACAATAAAACTTGCTACCTTTGATGGATCGAACGAAAAGTGGATCGAATTTCGAGACACTTTTCAGTCACTTATTCATAATAACGATTCCATTGATGATGTCAATAAGTTTCATTACTTAAAATCATGTTTAGAGGGAACAGCTCTTACACTCGTCAATTCAATTAGCGTTTCCTCTATAAACTATAGCATAGCGTGGAATTTGCTCTGCGAAAGATTTAACAACAAACGTCTGTTGATAAACTTTCATATGAAATGTTTGTTCTCTATAGAACCTTTGCTAAAGGAGTCAGATAAAAGCTTGCGTAATCTTATCGACACGGTGTCGAAAAATCTTCGTGCACTTAATTCGCTTGGCGAACCTACCGATAAGTGGGATACAATCATCATTTTCATGATTTCCTCAAAACTCGATAGTGTCACTGCTAGGAATTGGGAAGAGTTTAGGAACACTCTCAAGGAGAACCCTTCTTTGGAAGATTTTTATGCCTTTTTAAGAAACAGATCCAACGTTCTCGAGACAGTTAATTCAAATTTCACTGAAAAGATTGAGAAGCGTCCTACTGTACCTAAAACCAAGTCCTTTGCCATCTCTTCATCTGATCATCCGGTAGGTACACAATGTTTATTTTGTAAACAACCACACAAACTGTATCAATGCTCTAAATTCAAAGCACTGCCTGTCGACGATAGGATAAAGAAAGTCCACCAATGGAAATTATGTGCTAATTGTCTTCGCAGCGATCATCAAACGAATCAGTGCCGTCTTGGTGGCTGCCGCATCTGCAAAAGAAAAAACCATAATAGCATCTTACACAAACAAACAAATAAACATCAAAGTAGCGACGGAGCTACATCTTCATTACAGAATGAAGTTAGGGAGTCTACGGGCCCTAACTTACATGCATCTTTACCAGAATCTTCTGCAGCGTTACCTTCTGTCAATATGTCAGCTGTGTCCTCCGGCGAGGTTCTTCTGTCTACAGCCTTAGTCGAAGTCACACTGAACAGCAAAAAACACATCTTGCGAGCTTTACTGGACAGCGCAAGCCAGTCCAGCTTCATTTCACAGGCAGCAGTCCAAAGAATTGCTTGCCATAAAACTTCGAAGGAATATCGCTGCATAACCGGCATAAATAACAACACAACGAACATAAACGAATCCTGCAGTCTTCAATTACAATCATTGACTTCTCCATTCAATGTGCAAGTTAAAATGTTTGTTGTGCCTATAATTACCGACAAATTACCTCAGTTGGAAATAAAATCACAATTCCAGATTCCTAGCGATATTCCACTGGCGGACCCTGAGTTCTACCGTCCTTCAGAAGTAGACGTACTTCTTGGAGCTGACGTCTTCTGGGACCTCATGGCTTCTGGTCAGGTCAAATTAGGGCGAAACAATCCCACTCTACAACAAACCCATCTTGGATGGATCGTAGCTGGGCCTACGGGTGGCAGTTGCAGAACCAAAACTCTACAATGCCAATTTCATGCTGAAATTAGGCAGCAATTGACAAAGTTTTGGGAACTCGAGGAGTTACCCACTTCTAACATAAAATTATCCGCTGAGGATAACATCTGTGAAACTTTGTTCGAAAAAACAACTTATCGCGAACCTAGTGGCCGATTTTGTGTCACTATTCCATTAAAGGAGTCACCTGACGTTCTAGGTGATTCATACATTACAGCCAAAAGGCGTTTCTTAAGTATTGAGCGCAAAATGGCAAAACAGCCAGAGTTAAAACAAAATTATAAAAACTTCATCATGGAATATGAATCGTTAGGCCACCTAACAAAAATTCCAAAGCCTTCTTTCGGGTGTTACTTGCCACACCACGCTGTGCTAAAAGACAATAGCGAAACAACAAAACTACGCGTTGTATTCGATGCATCTGCGAAAACTTCATCGGGAAAGTCTTTCAACGACATACAATATGTTGGTCCTGTCGTGCAGGATGATCTTCTGTCAATTCTTTTAAGATTTCGACAGCATAAATATGCCGTTTCTGCAGACATTAAAAAAATGTACAGGCAAGTGAGTGTGAATCCTGATCAACGACATCTTCAATTAATACTCTGGAGAGACGATGAAGCACAGCCACTCCATGTGCTCCAACTTAACACTGTGACGTATGGCACAGCCTCGGCGCCCTACCTTAGTACACGGTGTCTGTTGGAGTTGGCGAAGGAGTGCTCAGACAAGTCCATAGCTGAAGTTATTCAGCACGACTTTTATGTCGATGATCTCCTAAGTGGGGCATCGACTAAAGAAGAACTGTCATACATCTGCAATGCAGTAAAGGAAAAATTAGAATCTGCTTGCCTTCCACTGCATAAATTCAGGACCAACGCTCCAACATCATTGTATAAGTCATCAAACGCATTTGTGCCAAAAGAGTTTGACAAAACCGTCACATCCCACGCAAACACGTTAGGCCTAGTTTGGCAGCCATCATCAGACACTCTTCATTTTCCTACTCAAGTAGAACCAGTGTCCTCAGTAACAAAACGGAGCATACTATCCGTCACTGCCAAGGTTTTTGATCCAATGGGCGTTCTGAGTGCATCCACCATTATCCCAAAGATGCTACTACAGAAACTGTGGCTACTTAAGTCAGGGTGGGATGACCCTGTGCCAGACGAAATTCAAACCAAATGGTTAACATTCATGAACAATATTCAACATATTTCAAGCATAGAAATACCTCGGTTCATCTTGAGTGATACACCAAAGTGTATCGAACTTCATTCCTTTTGTGACGCTTCTCAAGCTGCCTATGGCGCTTGCATATATTTGCGCACTACTGATGAAAGTGGCATCATTTCAATACATCTTTTATGTGCGAAAACAAGGGTAGCACCGATCAAACCGATAACTATCCCACGTCTTGAATTACAGGGAGCTTTACTTGCTGCACGTTTAAGCAAGAAGGTTATCACATCTCTTCGTTATGAAATTCACAAAACTTTCCACTGGACTGATTCATCTATTGTCATAGGGTGGCTCAATGCACCACCACAAAACTTAAAAACCTTTGTTTCCAACAGAACAAATGAAATTCAAGAATTATCTCCTTCTGGCGTGTGGAGGCATGTTTCAGGTGAAGAAAATCCGGCTGATCTTGCCTCAAGAGGTATCCAACCCCATAAACTTCAACATGCGAGCTTATGGTGGAAGGGGCCTCCATTTCTATTAAAACCACAGTCCGAGTGGCCGGAAATGTGCACCACCTCGGTGGACTTACCTGAAATAAAAACTTACATAACTAGTGACAACACAAACACTACTTCTACATCTACTCAAGAGTCTACGTTTACAACATCACATCACTTGATTGATTTTGAAAGATATTCTAAATTAACTCAATTACAAAGAAGCTATGCATACGTACTACGATTTATTTACAACTTACGTAATCCAAACTCAAAAATAACTGGCTATTTAACTACCAGCGAGTTGGAGAACGCTTTGATGTGCCTAGTAAAACGATCACAATTAGATTCTTTCAATGAAGAAATAAAATTAATAAAAAATAATAAAAACTTACCTTTAAAATCCCGCTTACTTCCGTTGTGTCCTTTTCTCGACGAGAAATCTGGCTTGCTGCGTGTCGGCGGTCGCATCCAAAATTCATCTGAAACATACAATAAAAAACATCCAATCTTAATTGATAAAAATCATAAATTAACAAAACTGATCTTCAATCATGAACATGCGAAGCTGTTACATGCAGGGCCTCAATTATTGTTGAGCAACATTAGGCAACGATTTTGGTCTATAAATGGTAGAATCTTAGCCAGATCTACTGTAAACAATTGCAGAACTTGTCGCATCATGAAGGCAAAAACTACAAATCCTTTAATGGGGAACTTACCTTCTCCTAGAGTACTTCCTAACTTCCCATTCCAAGTATGTGGCACTGATTTCGCTGGTCCGTTCTACATTACCGATCGCAAAGGACGTGGCTGTAAGATTACAAAATGCTACTTATGCCTCTTTGTTTGCTTCTCCACAAAGGCTCTTCATTTAGAAGTAGCTAGTGATCTGTCCTCTGACGTGTTCATCTTATGCCTCAGACGTTTCATCTCGCGCAGAGGAAAACCAATCGAGATACATTGTGACAACGGCACAAACTTTGTGGGCGCAAGCAACGAGTTAGGTAGATTCTTAAAATTATGTAAAAACGACATATCTTCATTTGCGGCCAGCGAGGGTATTCAATTTAAATTTTCTCCAGCTTACTCGCCACATTTTGGTGGAATTTTTGAAGCAGGCGTAAAATCCGCTAAACATCACGTTTCCCGCGTACTAGGAAATACTCACATGACATTCGAGGAATTGTCAACGTTGTTCTCACAAATCGAAGCAATCCTCAATTCGAGACCTTTAACCCCAATGTCATCTGATCCCAACGACCTTGATCCCCTCACTCCTGGCCACTTCCTCATTGGACGAGAGCTGACTTCATTGCCGTCTCCATCCCTCCTGGACTTCAACCCGAACAGACTAAGCCGATACGAATACATCGAACGAGTACGTCAACAATTTTGGGAAAGCTGGCGAAAGGACTACTTATCTGACCTGCAACAGAGATCAAAGTGGCGCATCAAACAAGACGGACTTCAAGTTGGCGATCTGGTGGTCATCAAGGAGGACAACCTGCCTCCACTCAATTGGCGGATGGGACGCATCCAGCAACTACATCCAGGGAGAGATCTCATCTCTCGGGTGGCAGATGTCTACACCCAGAGAGGTGTAGTACGAAGAGCGATCCATAAGCTTTGCTTGCTACCAAGGAACCCTAGTTAGCAAGGCGTCGCAAGAGAGTGGCGAGAGGGGCGGGGGGCCCGCAAACGTCATCGAGCGGACATCGGACATCCAGCTTGTAGATTCGAAAATTGACAGCGGCAGATACGTGCCGTCTTCTTTTTGTAAATTATTTAAAACCACGAATTAAATCCATCTTTTTCATCAAGTCTCGGTTCCTCATACACCATCTTCTCTTCATCACCTTTGGCCGAGACAGTGTTAAAAGATTCCTCCAATTCCTTGAAAAGATTTATTCGATTCCTTGACAGCCCACCAAAGGTCTGAGAGCTATGAGTACCGCTGTCACTGTTACCACTTCTTACCGAGGAAGTCAGGCGAGAGATAAACGATATTGCACACCTTGTGGGATTTGCCAACGCCTCAGTGGACTGGCCCGGAACTGATTGCTTAAAAAACCTTGAAGGTCCCTGAAGGGCCTTGAAGGATTCTTGAAAGATTCTCCATGATTACCAACCTAGTGCACACGGAACTTGTTCACGCAAACTTTAGACAAAATGTTTTAATTTGGAGAGCAAGCCACAACTACAATGACCTTGATAAAATTTATGATGATATCGACCTTTTCATATCGGGCACCAGCGCTGTTCGAAAACTCCTGACACGACAACACTTTCAGAAACTTACAATTACTATCAAACCGCATACCTAGCTCATCATTTAAACTCTGTATACCTCTGTCGTTAAATGCATGTAATTTCTTAATGCATGCATGCATTAGTTTTAAGTATTTCTGTGAATAAAATGTTACTATGTCTTATGTAAAAGACCATATGTATGCTTGCTAACCCTATGTAAAAATTTGCTAACCTGCTTAAGAAATTATGAATCCCTAAATGTTATAACTCAATTAACGAATTCTTAACAGTTAAAAAAAATCACTTTAAAAATTACTAAAAGTAAACGTTTACTCAATCTCTTCACAAATGTGCGTAACTCAGAAAACAAAGTCAAAAAAGGTACATGCCCGCTCTGGGAATCGAACCTGGGTCTCTCGATTCCGAGTCCAATGTTCTACCCACTAGGCTAACACCGCTCTACCATTTGTGAAGTTATTGTTGCAATACCACTCGCTAACTGTTAAGGAAAACATCGTGAGGAAACCTATTCACATAACTCAGCGCTTGAAATCACCAATCCGCGATAGGCACGCGTGGTGATGAAGCCCATACTCTCTCCCTGAGAGAAGGCCTATGCCCTACAGTGGGACGTACATAGGCTGCTTATGTATGTATACTCAATCTCGCTTATGCCCCATAATCTAGTTAGATAATTTTAAATTTATAGTTGTATTAAAATTAGTCATAAATTTAAAATTATCTGCTCATTAGATAATTTTAAAATGTTAAGACAATGTTTCATTTTTTTAATTTGTTGTAATTAATTAGGTAGGCATAAAATAAGCCGGTAAATATAATTCAAAGTAAGTTTTAATAATATTATTAAATTATTATTGTTAATAATTTTACATCTCGCAAATTAATTGATAATCTTTATGCTATTTCATAATTAACAATCAATTTAATTTAACTCAATAAGCCTTATAGTGAAATTAAAATTAATATTAGATTTTTAAGTATGTTGCTATGTGATACAATTAATATAATGATACCATCCCTATGTGCCTACAACATGACTGCAAAAAATTCATATGAATAATATGTTATGTACCTATGTTAAGGTTTCTTTCTTTTTTGTCATTGTTGTTTTTAGAAGTGGAGATTTATAATTTTTTAGAAATCCTTGAGCTAGGTATTAATTTATTTTATCTACACTAATGTTGTAACATTCTACTTATGTTTTCAATACTTGACTTATAATTACTACTGTTATAGCGCAGACAACAAAACACTCAATTTAAGCAATTTCACATGATGGTATAATATTCACATCGATATCGTAAAATCTCATTATAACATAAATAAAACGCGACCAACTTGATTGCAGGGCCAATCAGGTTGGTCGCGTTTTATTGAAGCGCGCAGCTGTGATTATACACGTACGCGTGAATTTAATTTTTAATTGCATTAGTGAAGATAAAGTAGTGTATGCAACTGCATATAACACGGGTATTAAAACACTCGTTACTATTATGAAACTCGCTGCGCTCGTTTCATAAACTCACACTCGTGTTTTAATACCCTTCATTATATGACAGTTGCATAAACTACTATTATCTACTCTGATACTATAATACAAAGATTATAAAACTGAAAACAAAACTCTTATGACAAACATTACGCATAAGCCAAAAATAAAATAGAAAAAGTTTTATTACGATACAGGTCTTGTATTAGACACCTGTATCTTAATACAACTTTTTAATCATAACTATACACCTATACAATCTCCAGCTGGACGAAGAAGGTTGAACCTCTACTTTATAAAAAAAGGTTTCAATGAACGAGTCCGCGGCGACGCAACACGTATGCGCAATCGATGTTTGCGCCTTGGCGCCAACATTTTACATTTAAGGCTCTCACACATAAACAAGATACGACGTCGCGTCGTGCTAAAACGTCCAAATTTGGCTTTAATTTGAGCAAAATTTAGAATCAATAATGAGCTCTGAGTTGAATAAGTCACGATTAGTTATGAGTTGACTAGATATTCGCGATTAGTTATACTAATTTAAGCCAAATTAAAGCCAAAATTAACGCGTCGTAGCACGACGCGACGTCGTATCGTGTTTATGTGTGAGAGCCCTTAAAAACCTTTTCAATATTTAAACAAAGTTTGGTTCTGTTTGTGAAATAAATTAGTATTGCAAATAAAACGCTGAATATCAACTATTTTTACTTGTAATAATTATTGATGTTCTGAATATTACAATTATGAAATTGAATTTAAACCAGACAGGAAGCGTTATTGGAGGTACTCGGAGTTACTCGTATGTTAATGTTGACCTCATTTCTGTTATTTTCAATATTGTTAACTAATTTAGTATGAGAGTAGATAAAGATAAAGCTCCGTGTGGCGCCGGATTAAGAATAGCGTCACTCCATTTCCTTCCGTGGATGTCGTAGAAGGTGACTAAGGAAATCAATTATCAGGAGACGGGCAGCAGCGTCTTTTTGAGATTCCAACCGCATACTGCGATCGCCAACCCGCCTGCCAAGCGTGGCGATTATGGCAAAACCCCTCATGGTTATGAAAACCAAGAAGGAGGCCTATGTCCTGCAGTGGGCGTCAAATGGCTGAATGATGATGATGATAAGGCTAGTATTAATTTTTAAGGATACAATTTTTTATTATTTTTTTGTATGTAAGAATGTTTATTATTGTTAGGTTGCTCGTGCAAACTTTATTTATTTAAATATTATACTTAAGATGATTTGGGAAAAGATGGTAAGGGTGGAGTTTTGTATTTTATTACTAAGACCCCGCTGTGCGTCTGTTTGTCTGTCTGTCGCCAGGTTGTATCTCACGAACCATGATAATAAGACAGTTGAAATTTTAACAAATGATGTATTTCTGTTGCCGCTATCACAACAAATACTAAAAACAGAATAAAATAAATATTTAAGAGGGGCTCCTATACAACAAACGTGAGATGTCCACTGCTGGACATAGGCTTCCTCCATGGATTTCCAAAAAAACCGGTTGGAAGCGGCAGCGTCTTCCTGCCACTTGTAGCCTCAGACGAGCGGCATTTCTCTCATATTTATTATGGTAGTCGGTGTCATTGATTTTCCACAAAGAAGGATTTCCGCTGTCAATAAATGCCCAAACAAAATTTCTTGACGTTACATACCGATGGCATCAATGGCATCGCTAAAGTGATATGGTTTATAAACACGACCGATATGATCGTGTAGCAGCGCGACGAAGCGCGGAATGGAAGGAAAATGGACGCTGTTTTGAGCATTCATGTGTGGGTTGGACGGCATTCATAGTGCGTTTTTCACACTGACGGTCTATGCGTCCATTTGGCGTGGGCATTTACATTCGATTAGAAATCCATTCCTGGACGCCGCCTTATGCTGTTTTCGGCGTTTTCTACATTGACGAGAAATGCTGGCAGTCCATTTGGAGTGTGGACGCATCGTCATGGGGCTCTGTAGAAGCAGATAGTCGACTCGGCCACAACGCCACCATTCGCATGGCCTTTAGCAAACTTGTGAGATCAATTTCTTGTCAGTTATCAGTAATAATAAAAAAAAAAAACTTTCATAAAAAGTGACCAAGTTACGTATAATATCAATGACTAACAGGTTGTGGAATTGATTTACTGCCAAGGGCAAAAACATTTAATTGGTTTCCCAGCCAAACTTTATGGATAAAGAAAGTAGTTTGTTATGTTTATAGTGTGTAGTACATAGCGTTATTTTTTGCTTTTTAACACCCTGTTTTTGCCTTCTTTTTGTCTCGCAATCTGTTTAATGACATTCCGAATTTTGGCTTCATTGCCGTAGCGGGCTTGCGCGGTAATAATATTTAACTTTATAGTGGCTCCGTGGTTTTGAACCAAGTAGATCGTTTGATGATTTTCTTTTTAGTAGTTTGAATGTCCGTGTTTTCGTCAGAAGTGCGCCAGCTCACCCTGTATAAAGAAAGGGAAGTGAATCGTGTTTTCACATTTGTCTGTAAGGCGTAGAGTGTGTTCCACGATAAAGCGTTGCAACATCCGGAATAAGGGTTCAGCCACGCTCTAATAGGCCATTAGGCGGGTTGCGGAAGCGAGTATTACCACAGGTATTAACAAAAGGACTATTATGTGGAATATGTAGTTGTATGTTCCTTGCATTGCATTGCAAGCTTACGTTGGACGCAGGATCACCACATTAATAATATTAATAACTTCCACACAACACAATCACTTGTCCTGTTCCCGAAATAGGACACCCTGTACTGTGGTAACCAGGCAAGAACATCACAAACATTGAAATACACGCAAATATTCATGTTGGGCATAAGCCTCCGCGAAGCACACCACATATTTCTGTTCTTCGCCATTCTCATCCAGCCCCTACCAGCAATTTGCCTTAAATCATCGATCCTGTGAGCTGATGGGCGCCCTATGCTGCGTTTTTCAATATTTCGCAAACAGATTCAAATTACAAAATCACTGTTTTACATTGCGTATTCTATTCCACCTGGAATAGAATATAATAGACCGGAGACGGCGTGGTGAGGTTTGAAGGGACGAAATTTAAGTCGGAGATAGACTATGACCTTGTCAGAGCAATTTGTATTAGATAAGGTTTGAAAATTATTTATTGCGCAATAAAGCTTATTTGTACAAAGGCGAGCTTATTACTAATGAGTATTTTTTATCAGCTAACCTTGGGCTATGTGGATAGTGGAAGGTGTAGAGCCAGAAAAGAGTTATTGCGAAAAATTACGTAGACCATGGCCGTTGGGGCAAAAAAGTTCTGACCTGGCGACCGTGGACCGGAAGGCCCCCCACCAGATAGTCTGACGACCAGGTTACGGTGGCGAGGAGTCACTGGATGCGCACAATACCGGGAAGCTTGGAAAACCATGAGGGAGGCCTATGTTCTGCAGTGGTCTTCAAATGGCTGATGATGATGACGACATAGATCATGATAATATAATAAAATTTATAGTTCTAGCATAATTCATAACATACCAAATACATTAACATAAATACATAGAATACACAACGTCTAATATATATGTATATATAAATCACAGTGTTTGTTTTCGAACTGGTGTATATTTGGTAGGTCTGAGAATAGGTCGTAGGTTAATTATTGTGGCAAAACAACGTTTGCCGTGTCAGCTAGTATTAAATAAACGTTAAAAAAATAATTAAAAAATTAGTTTTCATTTGATTGTATTAAATCTAAAATATAGTTCTATGGAAAATAATGGTATTGAAATTCTCAAGTTTGCAGCATGTGAAAGGGAAAAGGTAGCTCAATTCACTTAGCTGGCATCAAAAATACGTATTCGTCAATTTGCTTAGCTTGCGCTGAAGAACCGAGCGAAACCTTTGAATGAAGGTATAAGTCCTTTTCTACCCACAAAGACTTTTATACTTGAAAAGAAATGCTTACAAAGTACTGAGGAAATTGGACAAGGGCGATTCGGACTTGCACAAAGAGGGTTCCGTACCACCAGCATATAATTTTATTTATTTATTTTATTAATTTTACGAAGTCCACAGCACAAAGTTACAAAAGATAGGCAATTAATGTAGACCAAACATAGGCCAATTACGGACTAGTATTTTTTAAACTTATCTTATTTACAAAGCACAGTTAGAAATTATACAGCCAAGCATAAACAAAATAAAGCAAAACTAACGCAAATCTTGCAAACTTTGGCGCGTGTGTGTGTGTGTGTGTGTGTGTGTGTGTGTGTGTGTATGTATGTGTGTGTATGTGTAAGAATGAAGAGAAAGACTAGACTTCAAGTTTTACCCTTTAAAGTTTCTATAACCTGCCGCTTGAAAGTTTCTTGAGACACATGAAATATATCAATGTCTGAGAAAAATTTATTGTATGTTTCAGGCAAGCGACAGCTTATAGAATTTTGAGCGTAGTTCGTGTGGACAAAAGGAATGTGGAAGATACTATGCATGTCATGTCGAGTACGAGTAGATGGGGCTCGTAAGTTTAGTAAAGTATTAACTAGTTCAAGGCTGTCAATAGTGCCGCTGCAGATTTTATATAAAAGTTGCATGTCTAAGATTTTACGCCGATCCACAAGAGTCATTATATTATGTCTCTGGCAAGAAGTCAGGTAGTCATCGTTGGGGTAGCCAGATCTGTAGTTGAGATGGCGTAAAAATTTCTTCTGAAGGCGCTCAATTAGATCTTGATAAATAATATACTGCGGATTCCAGATAGAACTGCAGTACTCCAATATGCTTCTAACATAAGCGTAGTACAGAGCGCGGGTGCTTTTTGGGTTCTTGAAAGGTTTACTGACCCTAAGAATAAAACCCAGATTTCTAAACGCTTTATTAGTGATGGCCTCAATGTGATCCTGGAAAGTTAGCTTTGAGTCCAGGAGCACCCCCAAATCCCGTATGCAATTAACTTTTTGAATTTGTGTTTTATCGATATAATAAACGTGATTGATAGGTTTGGTGCTCCTCGTAAAACTAATTTGATTACACTTAGAAACATTAACATTGATCCTGTTATTAAGATAATATATTGCCAAGCGATCAAGATCCTCCTGCAGATGAAGACAGTCCTCAGTCGATTTGATATTCATATAAATTTTCTTGTCATCAGCATACAAGAGAAACCTAGCATGCCTGAAACAGTGACCAATATCGTATAGGAAGGCTACATAGAGAAGCGGTCCCAGTATAGACCCTTGCGGGACCCCAGACGGTACGGGGATAAAGTCAGACTTTAAATCACCTATTACTACTGCTTGACTTCTGTTGCTGATGTAAGATTCTGTCCAGCGGAGCAGATCACCCCTAATGCCCAGTGTTTCAAGTTTCTCTAATAATATTACATGGTCAACGCGGTCGAACGCTTTCTCAAAGTTAGTGTATATTACATCTAATTGTCCTCCACCATCCATACCCCTGAGAACAGCATCAACGAAAACAGCAAGATTGGTAGTAGTTGATTTATACCGCACAAATCCATGCTGTTCACTAGGTATATTGAGAGAAATATTTGAATAAATATGATTATGTACCACCTTCTCCATTATCTTGCTGAGAATGTTTAAAATTGAAATTGGCCTGTAATGTTCCACAGGAACTTTAGCACCTTTTTTGTGTATTGGAACAATATGTGCCATCTTCCAAACTTCAGGTACCGCTCCTTCACGAAACGATTTATTAAATATCATAGCCAATGGTTTAACTAGTGATGCAGCACAATTGATCACTAGAATAGAAGGAATTCCGTCACTTCCAGGTCCTTTACTTCTATCTATGTTACTTAGCAGTTTGAGAAGGTAGTCTTCCGACACCTCAATAGACGACACAACTTGTTGGTGAGAAGGTTCAGGCAAATCCATTCTAGAGTAAGAGTCGGCAGGGACACCAAACATTTTACCAAAGTACTGGTTAAATGCGTTGCAAATATCCAGTTGAGTAGATAGCGTTTTGGTATCGTAAGTCATACTCTCAGGGTAGCCAGATGCCTCCTTTCGACGCGATCTTACGTAAGACCATAGAAGCTTAGGATTGTGTTGTATACCTTCTTCAGCTAATTGAATATGCTTAGCAAAACAATCATTAAGCACTCTTTTTTGCCTTCTGCGTAAAAGGCTGAAGGTATCATAATCTAAGGGATTTTTGTGCTTTTTCCAAAGTTTATGGTACTTTTTTTTCTCCCTAATTATGTTTACAAGTGCCTTACTGTACCACATAGGGTATTCATATGTATTGCTAGCCATTACCTTAGGTACGAATCTATCAATTGCTTCATGAAGACACGAGTACAACCAAGAGACCGCCTCATCCACAGTGGCATTGGCAAAATTGGACCAGTCATAGTTCGAGATGTGTTTATTAATGGCAGTGTAGTCTCCCTTACGAAACCTGTATCTTAAACTTTTAGTGGCTGGTATTGTTTGAATCGAGATATCGACTGAGTCAATCTCCAGGGCTGGGTGGAAGCGATCCTCGTCAACAGCAGGGGTAACAGCTACATAAGTGTTGACAGTAAAGTTGGAAAAAACCAGATCCAAAACGTTGCCGCTGCTATTTTTTTAATTTATTAGATTGGCTTAACCCTAGAAAACTCATGTGATTAACTAACACTGTAGCAGAATTTTGTATTTCAATTGAGCCCTTCTTGATGCACAACGGTTCGCCCAAGTCCCAGTTCAAACACGGTAAATTAAAATCACCCAGTGTCAAGAAATAGTCATCAGAGTGAGATTGCGTGACGTCACTGAGTGCGTTAAGAAAATTGTGTATTCGTTGGGGTAGGTTACGGTCAGGAGGTATGTATACCAATGCAATATGAAGGTCACGTTGGGCTCCCAACGCTTCGCCTGAAACAGTCAGCCAGAGACATTCGTGATCGTCGCGCTGCCAGTCCGGTCGTGCCCGTGCACAAAGAGAGCGTGCAACAAGCGCCATTACACCACCGCCCGCTCCAGACGTACCTCGGTCCCTACGAAATACCTGATAGTGATTGAGGTCAGTTAATTCAGCATCCAGAATACTGCTGCATAGCTTAGACTCTGTGATAAAGACTATTTCATAGTCAAAACCTGACATACTGTTGAAGAAAGTCGTCGTTTTGGTTCGCAATCCATTTACATTTTGGTAAAATAAACGTAACTTACCAAACATTATAGTTATTTCTTTGTATATAGTCTGAGCATATTGTAGTATTTGATAACAACAATGGATTATAACCAGAACGGCGACCGCCGTGATTGTAGTAGCAGCAGCAATTTGAGAATAGTTCAGGTTTTCTCTTCGGTGTATGTGTGTGAGTAAAAATTGTAAGTATTAAGTTAAATGTGTAAAGTGCCGTGAAGTGTAGTATTGTGTTTGCGAATAGTGGTGAATTTTTTAGTTTCGTGATTGGAAGCGCCCCACAAACTTTCGATAATTGTAAGTACATGAAAGAAAAATAAAAAATCAAGAAATCATTTTCTTCAGGTCTGTTTCTGATGAGATAGCTATAGCCGGTGATTTGTCGTTTCTCCGTACATATATTCGACAGTTTTTTGTCCACGTATAGACAAAAGCGCTTTCTTTCGCCTTAGCTTTACAAGCTTGCAACAGTTTCTTGTTATTTAGCGTCAGGTGTTCGTTGACGTATATGCGGGTAGATTCACCACTAAGACCGAGCTTAGCTGTGTACAGATCACGACATTTGCGCGCCAGTGAATATATAAGGTCTTTTGTTTTTCTCTGTCTGAAACGTACGATGAGCGAGCGCGGACGACCCGCTATTGGTCGGAATGGCTGTACACGGTGTGCGAATTCGATGTCGTTGTTTGTGAGTTCTACGCCAACAATTTTCGCAATTTTCTGTACTAGTCCTACGGTGGATTCACCTTCCGACTCGGGGATGCCAGTAATTTCGAGGTTTTGTAGTCGCGCCCACTGTTGCTGTTGCTGACTTTCGCGTTCGAGAGAAGCAAGACGCGATTCCATGTCTTTGCATTGGCCAAGCAACTTTTTATTCTCCGACAAAACGGTCTTAATTTCAGAGTCGCTTTTGGTCAATGACGCCCTCAACTTTTCATTATCACCTCTCACTTCAGTTAAACTAAACTGCAACTCAGCCATCTGGGCTTTAAAAGATTTTAATTCGGCGCTCATTACTTCACGAACAACTATTGGCAATTCTTCTTTTATAATGCGTAGAATATCAGCTCTGAGTTGTAACGAATAAGATGAACTCACAGGTATCTCAGTAGGGGAGGGCTGTGTGTTGTTGGATGTTGAGATTGTAGGCCTCCGGAGCGTGATGTTGGATTCGTCTCCTGAGCTAGTTTTTACTGGTGTGTTACTATTGTCCCCTCTAGGTTGTCTAGATATAATAACTAGCAGTGCCCGTGACTTCGTTCGCGTGTCCATCCTGAAAGCCGAAATACTAAAAATTTTGTTTCCCTATACTTAGGTTTTAACAAGGAAAACTTGGAGTTTCTTTGTTAGCTTCTTCTCCACATAATCCATTAATTGTGAAACTAACAACTTTGACGTTCATTAAGTAAACATTCTGTTTTTACAATGAATAAAAATATTTGAATTGAATTGAATTTAATTGAATTGTTTCCAAAATTATTAATTTTACTATCAAAATTTCTTAATCAGAAGCTAAATACGGGATAACAAAAAAAAAGCCTTGAATATCCGTAATTTCCAAAGGTAAGACAGACGGACAGGGTAGCGCAGACTACGCAGTTTCAAAATTGTGTACCACACTAAGGTTTTCTATTTTTTTTTGAAAAAAAAAAAGTAGCAGGATCCCGTTGGACCGTTCGTTTGGAACCCCAGAATAGATAATATGGAACTAAATACTCTGTGAATATTTCAAGCGTCTACCTGTTGCCGTTATTAATATCGAGCAAAAAACGGCAAAAAAATTACGTTTGTTGTATGGGAGCTCCCTTTAAATATTTATTTTATTCTATTGTTAGTATTTGTTCTTATAGCGGCAACGGAAGTACATCATCTGTAAAAATTTCAACTGCCTAGCCTTCACGATTTATGAGATACAGCCTGGTGACAGACAGACAGACAGAAGGACATACAGACAGACGGACAGTGAAGTCTTAGTAATAGGGTCCCCTTTGGCACCCTTCGGGTACGGAACCCTAACAAACTTGTATTGTTAGTAACTTGAAGTAGACATTTTCGATAGTAAGTAACCGCACAGCAGCAACTTTACCAAATATTTACGGAAATTGGCGCGTAAGTTTTGGTTTTTCGCGCGCCGCAGTTTCGATGCGTGCGCAGCAGGTTCAATAAAGGTACAGGAAAAACCGGCTGTTCCGTCGGAGCAATTACCAATTGTTTCTAAATACGATACTTAAGTTAATTTGTGTTTATATTATATATGTTTATTTGTTATCTTAACTCTAAAATAATTTAAGATTCGCAAAAAATATTCAATGTTCTCAGACATAAACTTTTGCTGAAATTTAAAAAAAGTGTGCACCTATTACAACGGTAATGTTCTTACAGCACAGGTATGGTAATAATATGCTGAAGTAAAAATTTATTATGTATGGGTTAGGATTGCCTCATACTCGACCTGCAATTGCCTGTTTCGCTGCCTTTGCAATAATGTACTATTTTCTTATAACAATTTAACACTGTGATTAAAATGTAACGATAATTTGGTCACCATCGATAACGTTAGATCCTTTGAGAAATCGTGAGTTTTCGAAACTAAAAAGTAGTATTCGGACCCTTAAGTTTTTTCAAGTTTACATTTTTATTCATTTTTGCCTTTTTTATTCTTTCATTTATTTATTTTATACAAAATTAACAGAGACTATGTACGTAGATGTTGAAAAAAAAAAACTTTTATTTCAGTTTTTTATTTTGTTTTTTTAGCAAACTTTTGCTAACTTCATACACCCTATAATTTCATACACATTACATAAACTCACGCCTGCACCCCGCCCGGACCAGGCAGATGCCAGGGTTTGCCACTTGTCACGAACCTGACCGACTTCTTCCGCTTCATCAACATTCATTCCAATTGGATGAAGTTACCAAATAACCACAGATTTTCGCGAGCTTTATCCGAATACAATTCGATGCACAATTCTCGACTGATATTATATTATCGAGCTTCTGGCTGTAGCACGCTGTAACACGCTCGCTGGCGCGTGCCATCCGGCGTCCTTTTGAACCGCGTGAAGCGAGACCACAACGCGCTTTTGAACTCGATTCATGCCACAGAGCCGCCCGCCTATGCGCTGGTTGCAGGCAAACAGGGCCTAGAGCCTGTTAATGTATTGTATAGTATTTTCTAAGGTTACCACGAGCACTAGACATAATAAGAACTGAATTTGCACGGATATTTACTCGTTTGCTTTTTCATTTTACAAACGGTAGACTACCGAGACCACGGCACTTGCAAAAGTACCGAAAAAATAAACGAGTAAATATCCGTGCAAATTCAGTTTTTATAACGTATTGTAGTACAAATACAAAAAACTGAAATAAAAAATAATCAACAACCCGACTGCTGGCATTAACTACCTAGATACCTCTTAAGGAGTTACATGGTTGAATTTGGGTTCCGCTCAAGCGAGAGTTAACTAGGTACTAAGCAGTCGGGTTGTTCTTTTGGTTATTGTTTGCTTGAGTTTTTGTTTTCGTCTCTTTAGTGTTTTTTTTTTGTTGGATTTATGCTGATTTCATGTAGCTTATAACACTCGCGTAAATACGAAAAATCGATTGAGCCATTATTTGTCAAAATCTGACCATTGGTTAAGGAGTTATGAGGGAACACACAATCAGAATTACTTACATATATACGTATCCAAACACATTACCCTCATTTTGAGCTCCGCCGCGGCCGGGTAAATTATTTTATTTTCTCGGGTATGTTTATTTCTCATTCCACAATCAAGTGTAATTTACATAGGTACACGTGGAAGATGCGTGTAGTAGAATTTGTGGAAAGTCTGAAGTCTAAACTAAGTCAGTGATTTGTATTTTAGGTTTCCAGGCCTCCCAGCTCAAAACATTTGATAAATATTTTTAGTGGGTGCAATAACAACGGCATGAACGCGTCAATTTTATTTTATTGCCGCTTTAAATCTATATGAGTGTATCAAACCTTCTAGACATCAATGGTATAAAGAAACACAACACGGGACCCGACCATAAATCGATCATTGTACTGTAATCATCATCAGTCATTTGACGCCCACTGCAGGACATAGGCCTCTCTCATGGTTTTCCAAGCTTCCCGGTGTCGTGCCGCCCGCATCCAGCGACTCCTTGCCACCGTAACCAGGGCCTCGATTCTGTTAGTGCATTGTAGTATAATGACAGGTACACTGTCGGGTCACGTGACGTGTTTTTTCGTACCATTGACGCCTAGAAGGTTTGATGGGTGTGCCCGCGTAGACTTAAAGCAGCCATGAAATTAAAACCGCCATGTTCATGCAGTTGTCATGTTACTACAATGCATTAACAGAATCTAGGCCCAGGTCGTCAAACCATCTGGTAGGGGGCCTGCCCACGCTGCGTCGTCCGGTCCGCGGTCGTCAGGTCAGAACTTTTTCGCCACAACGGCCATGAGTTCTCCGAGCTATGTGCCCCGCCCACTGTCACTGCAACTGAGCAATCCTTCGAGATATAGGTATTAGCCGCCCGGGTTTTTTTACGGATCTCCTTATTACTGATTCGATCAAGCAGTGAAACTTCTAACATAGCTCTCTCTATTGCTCGGTCTTATGAGGCCCGTATGAGTCTGTTCATATGTCCATCCATAAGAACTGTAACGGACTAACAGAATCGAGGCCCAGGTTCGTAGACACCCAGTACCACGTTCCAGCTATGGAATTTTTGGATTAACATGAATTCAATCAGCTGGCGATGGTGAAGCCGTTCATCAAAAACCAGGTGCATGTACATTGTACAAAGCCAGAAACTGGAGTTAGCATAAGCAGCCTGTATGCGTCCCACAGTAGGGCCCAGGCCTTCTCTCACGGAGAGATTATGGGCTTAATCACCACGCGTGCCCACCGCGTATTGGCCGGGATAGGCTCAAAACAATTTGAAAAGCCTAAAGGGAAATCACATCGAAATAATGGTTATAAAAAATATTTAAATCACAGTGGTTCTAGAATAAGGAATGCTATACACACTGTAAAAAACCGGTCAAGTGCGTGTCAGGCCACGTGCAGTGTAAAGTTCCGTAGGACAGGTTTTTTACCTGCTTTATAGAACTAACAACTTCATCAAACATACATAGATACATACATAAACTCACGCCTGTATCCCAAAGGGGTAGGCAGAGACCAGGAACTGCCACTTGCCACGATCCTGACAGATCACTTTCGCTTCCTCAACATTCATTAATCGTTGCATGCACGCGCGCCGGTTTCGGGTACTTTTTATCTTGCCCTGTGCTAATACATCCCCTATTTGGTCCCTTACCGGCCCTTCCACCCACATTCACTCGATATATTTGTTTCGTCAATCTTTCTTCTATCATCCTCTCCATATGTCCAAACCAACGCAACATTCCTTACTCAATTATTATTCTAGTCACTACATCCTCTTTCAGTTCACAACGTTCTCTAATCAAAATATTGCGTATCCTATAATACATACATACAAAAAATTAGTAGCATCAGTGTTTTTTACAGCATATTTGAATAAAAAACCGGCCAAGTGCGAGTCAGACTCGCGCACGAAGGGTTCCGTACCATTATCTATACCTACAACATTAGACACAAAGATCGACAAAAAACCGCAAAAAATCAAGTTTGTTCTCCTCAATTTTATTTTTTTCAATTTCATTATTTATTTTTGAAGCTAGTAGTATAGAACTAAATATTCTGTGAATATGTCAAGCGTCTACCTGTTGCCGTTATTAATATCAAGCAAAAAACGGCAACAAAAGTACGTTTGTTGTATGGAAGCCCCCCTTAAATATTTATTTTATTCTGTTTTTAATATTTGTTGTCATAGCGACAACAGAAATACATAATCTGTGAAAATATTATCATTCAACTGTCTAGCTATCACGGTTCATGAGATACAGCTTGGTGACAGACAGACAGACAGAGAGAAAGACGGACAGACAGACAGACGGACAGTGAAGTCTTAGTAATAGGGTCCCGTTTGGCACCCTTCGGGTACGGAACCCCGAAAACTGTAAAGCCTGTTAAAAATCAAGCCATTTTTACGAATTTGAGGAAATGAAATATTATTACACAGATTGAAAGAGCTTGAAAAACAGGGTAAGACTGTATTAAAAGTCCATTTTAACCAAAAATGGCTTTTACGACAGTTCATCCTCAAAGGGTCGATATGTGCCCTGAATTTTTTCATGTTTCTACAATCAACGGCTTAGCCGGGGGAGGGGGGGACGGGGTGGACGCCCTATTCTGACAAAATTTTTCGCTTTTAAGTTTAATATTTGGCAAACGGATCAATAAATTGAAAAACAGTTTTTCTACACTCACAATATTTTTAAACGATGCCCCACACAGTGATGTAAGCGAAAAAATTTCATCCCTAATTTATGTGTTGCGGGAGGTACCCAATTTTTTTTCAAATTGAATCTACCGTTCTATTACCGCATGATTAATATGCATATCCATACCAAATTTCAGCGTTCTAGTACTTGTTGTCTCTGCGCTGAGCCGCGGATAGACGGACATACAGATAGACGGTCGGAAATGGCGAAACTATAAGAGTTCCTTGTTGAAGCAGTTGGACGTAAAAAAACTGGCCACAAACATGATTACATAAAACAAATATAATTAAGAACAAAATTGGCAAAAGTCCTGATACGAAATAAATTGTTTATAGGGAAGAGCGGGTGATCGTGCTCTTCCACTATAAAGGGAAATTTCCCGCCAGGCAGATAATATGCCTGGGGACAGCCGGTCCGACTGACGTTCGTCGGACGTCATATTTATCGTATGTCATGTGAAACATTTTGCTTGCGCGATGCAGGAACGTTGGAGTTTATAGTGCGCGCGCAGAGTTGACATACTGTATATGTGCTCGCCTCATGTTACTTAAACTTGATTGCACACATAAAATTACATGAATAAAACAAAACATTTACAGAATTAAAAAGTGTACATGGCGAGCTTATTTCAGCAGAAATCTCTTCCAGCCAACCCTTGATGTGGTGATACGAACATTATAAACAAGGGAGGAAAGTGTACAATAATTATTACGTACTATATGTTAACCCAATACAATCATACATATGTAATATATATATATGGCTATAAAATTAAAAAGTTACATAAACTTACTTATAAGATGATAAATAACTAGAATACGTAAATAAATAAATAAATAAATAACTTTCACACAACACAATCAATCGTCCCAAACTAGGATATCTTGTGTTATGGTAACCAGGCAAGGAGATCACAAAGATGGAAATACCCAGACTGAGGCCATTTGTACAAATGTACGGTAGCCCGCAGTGGGAATCGATTTCACAACCTCCGGCATGGTAGTCACACAAATACTTACGTATTTATTTGTTTCAAGTTTTTTATATTTCTTTTTTCATAATTCTGCTTAACCTTTTTCTTTTGTTCTGACTAAGAACGGATTTATTGAATACTTTATATTATTTCCCACAAAGAAAACAAATTTCCTCCGCGGGATTGGATTTCTGAAATTCATGAGAAGACTTAACAAAAGCTTTCATTCCTTTTAAAGTTGTTAGTATGCCAGGAGCAACAAGGTGTGGTTAGTAAAACCGGTTAAGTACGTGTTGGGGCACGTGCAGTGCAGGGTTTCGTAGAAGAAGGTGTTTTCACCTGTTTTACGGAACTAACAATTTTTTCATCAAAGTTCATTGGAATTTGTGCGAAGTTTTACTTGTAAACTTGTAAAGCTTACTTAGCCGTGATAGGTTTTAAGGGTTCCATAGTCAACAAGGAAGCCCTCACTGTTCCGCCACGTCCGTCCGTCTGTCTGTCTGTCTCTACTTAAAAGGAAAACTATCACGGCAAAGTCGGCTTTACAAGTTAACGAGTAATAGGCGACCAACCTATAAAAGGAAAACTTCGTACGAATTCCATTGAAAATTACTTTGATGAAGTTTCTAGTTCTGGAAAGTAGGTAAAAAAAACACCTTCTACAGTTTTTTTTTTCTTTGCAGTATACGTGCTACTGACCGGATTTTTTCAGGTTTCTACAATCAACTGTTTGGCCGAGAGACGCGGGGAACGCCCTACTCCAACAAAAATTTTATTCAATTTATTTGCTCATTAAAGCTTAAAGTTTCGCAAATGGATCTCTAAATAAAAAAAAGGTTCACACATTTTCAAACGACCAATCCAACCATACCCACACTATGTAGGCGAGGAAAAATAATTGCATCCCTAATGATGTAGAAACACATATTTTTCTTAACGCTTAAACCGCTGAACCGATTTAGAGGAAATTTGGTATGGAGATAGTTTGAGTCCCGGGGAAGGACATAGGTTACTTTTCATCCCAAAATAGAGGTCGTGGATTCGATTCCCACTGGACACCGCCGAACATTTGTAGAAATGGCCTTAGTCTGGGTGTATTTCCATGTTTGTGACGTCCTTGCCTGGTTACCATAGCACAGGGTATCCTAGTTTGGGACCAGGTCAAGTGATTGTGTTGTGTGGAAGTTATTATTATTTTCCCAAAAAAAAATATGTATGTATTATAATTGGAAAATTAATGAAAACAAAAAACAAAAGAAAACAAAAACGTACTTTATGTATTAAATAAATAATATCTCGCAGTTACTAGTCATTTATTGACCTGTTCACTTAAATTCTGGTTGTACAATTTTTTTTTGCCTGTTCTAATCAATGCCACTATTATTTTTTTTATTATTTGAATATTAAGCAAATTGATGAAAAAGCAGATTGGACAAAAAATAAGCTTCTCAAATTACTCATTCCATGCAGAGTAAGTCGCGGGCAAAAGCTAGCTCTTCAAATACTTGTAATCGGTTATTTTTGACAGTCAACACAGTCAGACTAAATCAATGGGCCTACAAGTTTGAAATTGAAAATAAATATTTCCTGAGTAACCTAGGAGTGCACTGAGTTTTTTTTTCATCATCATCATTCAGCCACAAGAAGTCCACTGCTGGACATAGGCCTCCTCCATGGATTTCCAAAAAGACCGGTTGGAAGCGGCCTGCATCCAGCGCCTTCCTGTCACTTGGATGAGGTCATCTGTCCATCTTGTGACTGGTCGTCCTACGCTGCGCTTGCTGATATGTGGTCTCCATTCGAGAACTTTTCGGCCCCATCGGCCATCAGTTCTGCGTGCTATGTGCCCCGCCCACTGCCACTTCAACTTACTTATCCACTGGGCTATGTCGACGACTTTCGTTCGTCTACGGATCTCATCGTTTCTGATTCGATCTCGTAGAGAAATTCCGAGCATAGCCCTTTCCATAGCTCGTTGCGTGACCTTGAGCCTTCTTATGAGGCCCATAGTGAGAGACCACGTTTCAGTGCCATAAGTCATCACTGGTAACACATACTGGTTGCATAATTTTGTCTTGAGCGATTAAGGTATATTAGACGAAAAGACTTTTCTAAGTTTCCCGAATGCTGCTCAGTCGAGTTGGATTCGACGATTGACCTCTTTCACGAACGATTTTTTTTTAATACAATACAAATAAACTTTATTTCTCCATCCACAAATTAGGTGTGGGAAGTAGGGAAAGGCGTGTTAAGTTTGTTCAAAGAAATTATCTTTTACGTGCACATAAGCTAATCAATTGATGTTATAAGGCGGTCTTTACCAGATATAAACCAAAACAGTACTTTGTTGAAGTCAATGGAATAAAATTAATGATATTTGCTTGCAAAGAAGATAAATCTACGTCTTTTATTAACATGACGAGCGAGGGTTGCAACCCACGCTCGTCTATAGTGACTGTGGTAACTTATCTTTACAAGCCGATTAATAAATAACTCAAATGTTCCTCGTGTAATAGGATTACGGAGAACGCTGTTGACTGAGCCAAAGATCAGGTATTGGAATAATATATAATATCTTTCACAGTATATCTGATTTTTTAAGGAGGCTGTTACGTGGAGCATGTTATCTCGCCTGCACAATTTAATAATTTTATTGATTGTAATAGAATGAGAGCACTTTTGATAAATGTAGTCTGAGGGTTTGATGGACAATTAATATGCGGATATTCAAGGCATATTTTACGTATCATGCGATAAGTTTTTGATTGAGAGAAGATTGTAAAATATATAATTTTGGGAAAATATTTATTTATTAAAAACTACTTATAGGAAAACGAAAATATGTTTAAAATGTCCGTAATTTAATTATGCATCAAACCCTCAGATCACATTTATCAAAAGTTTACTCATAATGTTACAATATTAAAAAATGTTAAACTGTGCGAGCGAGGCAGTATGCTCCACGTAAGAACAGCCTTAAGTATTTATTCAGACAGTCAGAGAAGATTATTTATTATGAAACTAAAACTTTCGTAAGCACTAAGTATTATTGGCTTAATTCCGGAGAAAATGACAAGCAACCGAAGACGCGAGCTCCGTATACTGATTATTAACTCAGAATGTTACATAACTTAACAGAAATCAAAATCTATTTCACATTTATAAAAATAAAAACTAACCCCAGGCTAATTAGGCGCACTAAATCCTCTCGGAATGTCGTCTGCGATAGCATTTATGTATCTACATAGTACAATTATGGGTTACTGTAGGCACTGACTGAAAATCAGCGCTGAGGGATCACTTCCTCAGCACAACGCTGAGTCAGGTGCTTTTTGTGGCAACTTAGTTACACCACAAGCTATATCTATGGTCCTGCTTTATTTATTCGTTTCGTCTGTTGTGTGTATTTTATTGCGGGGAACTTAGAACTGAACACAATTGATTTCAGTTTAGCGGATCATGTTCGAATCGTTAAGGGTATTCAATCCTGTCGGCATGAAAAAAGCGCTGAAAATGTTAAAAACGACGTTGCGATTTTTTTATTGTAACGGACGTAGGTATTTTGATCGGTTTATTGCATTGAATTGTGTAAATTCTGTTCCTACCCTGACGTAACAGTTATTACGCGGATGAATGAAGACAGAAACATATGGTTTGCCTTTGAGAGGTGGATTTTTACCTGGACCAATGTAAGATTGTAGATGAAATCCGCGGCGGTTCGGCAACGTTCACTTGTAGAAAGTCATTAATAATGGATAAATTTTTTGCCAGCTTCAAAACGGACCCATTTGGAGAAGAAGCGACGAAGTAACTCCACGGATTATTTTTTAAAAACATTAAATTACAATAATTTTGAGTTAATCTATATTGAAGTAGATATATTGAAGGAAAAACGGAACCCTTATAGGATTACTTTGTTAGCCGTCTGTCTGTCGATCGGAAGACGATTTATCTCGGGAACGCGTTGAGGTAAAAAAGATCATACACTCAAGTATGTAGCTGTGAAAGAATCAAACTTGGAACGCGCTAACAGCCTGCATTGAAATAGGTGAAATAGAAAATGGTACATACACCTTTCGAACTGATGATACAATAAAGCAATTAAATGCAAACAAACGGGTGTGGATTCAATCACCGCGTTCGGAGGTATCAATAGAGGGTGATTAATTACAAGTTGCGGATTAATCACTGCCGCGCTTCTGTCGCCGTGTCATGAACCTCTTCTCCGACTGCGGAGGCAAAGGAGGTCTATGTTTTGTTGTTTAATACAACAAAATGTATCGATATGATATTTTTATTTATTTTGCTTGTGGCAACATTGTTGCCAGCTCGCTCTCTCTTTCAACCGCCATTGTCATAATAAGTGACGTGCGCCCCAATAAATGTACGTCTTTTTGGCCACAATAACAATTCCAAACACTGTTCAGGTATGTTTGTATGTTTCTTTGCCGCTGTATCGTTACGGTATATATAATTAATTATGATCACAGTATTGTTAACATCTACATAAATACTCCCGTCGGAGACCGGCATATCCTGCAGACATCAAAGGTCGCTTAGCTAGCACTGCGTTCGCTTTTCTTGGTATTACATTGAATAGTTGTGGCGATTCACCACGAAAAGTTGCCGTGAGCAAGGGTCTTAAGCTAAGTAATCGAGATATCCCATAACGTTTTTAAATAACTTTCAACATGAGTTTTATGTTAGGCATAATAAACAAACTTCATGCAGAAAGAAAGAATTCGAGCCAAAGCGTACTGTGCTTTAGCATACCGTGACCGGGCTCTTAACCTTGAAAATCAAGATCAATCAACAAGAAATTATAAAAATAATATAACCTCCTAAGGTTAACACAAGCACTAGACATAATAAAAACTGAACTTGCACGGATATTAAAATTAACGAGTAAATATCCGTCCAAATTCAGTTTTTATTATAACCTCCTAAGTTTTGACCTTGAAAATGACAATCGGTGGCCGACTCGCTGTCTCAACATTTTGTCATACCAGTGTGATACAGAATAATATTTTTGTTCACATTCACACTATACTGGTGTGACCTGGTGTGACTGGCAATCAAGGTCAGGACTTAAAAAGTTATGATATATTTTCGAAGTGAGGCTACGCTGCGTTACATGAACGCGCCGTTGCTAGAAAATAGCGCTAGCGCGCTTTATATACCATGCCAGCTCTTACGGTGGCTGCTCCCGATTTTTTTCCGGATTTTTTTATTTCTTTGTGAAAGATTACATCCCATAAAGGTGGTCTCACTAATCTCAGGAATAAAAATAGTAACAATTGTAATTCCATATCTAGTCATACATGCAAACTTAATAAATTGCCCATCCATTAACGGGCTTAAATCGCAAATCCGATTCTATCGTAACAATGTTACAACAGATAAAATATAATAAACCAAAAATAATAAAACAATAAAACAAAAACCCGACTGCGCGGCTTAAACAAGGCCTTAATGAGTTCATTGAATTTTCAACCTCATCAGGCGTCAACCTCGTTACACTAGTTACACTTTAAGTTGGAGAGTTTGGTCGAGTTCAAGACTTTTTGGCTGTAGAATTTTTTGGCAGAAGATTAATATGATATGATTCATAATAGTAAGTAGTAGGTATATTAAGAGCTTGCTGACAAATTACATTAGTAATAACAAAGTTAACAAACACACAAAATTGTTTGTGTGTTTTCTATAAATAAGATACCAGAAGATATAATAAGCTTGCCAGAAACACGGTTCCAAATATGTGTACAACATACTTTGTGCCAAAAGGGCTACTAAAACATTAAATATTATTTAATAAGTAATTATAATATGTAAACTCTATTAATTAAGGACCTAATTTGAAAAGACTAAGTTTGAAATTTTTTTATGATTTTTTCCTCAAATATGATCTAGATTTTAAATGAACGCCTCAATATCGTTCAATAAGTCACAGTTTCTGTGTTATTTTGAATAAAAACACTTTAATTTTTTATTTTATATTATAAATCAATACTAATTAAATATCATCATCGGCCCACCTCTGCCCCCTGCCGAGTATAAGCCTTTTCCCTATCACGCCATCCTTTGTGGCCTCTCGCTATTCGCCATATAATAAAAAGTTATTAGTATTGACAGTTGTGATTAGTTGTCAGTTTGTTGACAACTGTCAACAGTTTATAGAACAACCTCAAGTTTGACCGGAGCCTACATGAAAAATTCTGTAGAGATAACATTCCGCATATTTTAGATGTCATGTCAGATCGATTGCGACCAAACTTTAGCGGTTTCACGCACCATGCATGCTAAAAGTTGTGATTAATTGCCTAATATAAGGCCGAGAACACACATGCGTTTTGCATGGCTCTTTTCAGTACCTAGCGTCTATCGGTCTTTATTACTTATTCTTAACTGTATTCCCCTCACTATACAATAACATAATTATATGATATTAAACAAAAAGTGTTACGTTGTCTCCTTAACGTTAGATTGCATTCATATTCCATTCATATTGCATTTCCTCTCAGTTGCATTTCCAGTTATAGGGCAATGCAAGAGCGGCGGTAGCCTAGTGGGTAGAACATTGGGCTCGGAAGCGAGAGACCCAGGTTCGATTCCCAGTGCGAGCATGTACCTATGACTTTGTTTTCTAAGTTATGTACATTTGTGAAGTTATAGTAGCATTACCACTCGCTAACAGTGCAGGAAAACGACGTGAGGAAACCGCTTGAAATAGCTCAGCGCTTGAAATCGAAATCCTAATCGCACTCGGCCGGTTTTTTCTTACTAACCATGTGGGGTTCGGCTAATTTTGTATAGATAATGGTACGGAACCCTATGTGCGCGAGTCCTAATCGCACTCGGCCGGTTTTTTCCCACTAAATGTTTAGTGGTAAAAAGAGGTTTGAGGTTTGTCAGGACCATGCCAAGTGGCCATCTCTGTCTACCTCTCCGAAGAACAGGCGTGACTTTAAGTATTTTTTTTATCCCTTCTTATTTTCTTGTCGTTCGACTCGATTTGCTTAACCTAAACAGACTCAGGGATCTTTTGTCTATATTTTGGATCTTTTGTCTATATTATGAAAAGCGTTCTATGCATAATCATTATCACGTAACGGCTGGGGGCGTCAATCATACAGCATTGTCACTTCGCTGACGTGGCGAAATCGTGCCACTGTTGGGGATTTGCGACTGGCATATTGACATATTGGCTTATGTCAACACTGCAGAGGCGTCGACACAATAGAAACAATTTACAATGGTATAATTAATTAAAATATACCTTTTAAGTTTAATTTAAGTTTATATTTCATTGCGTTAAATATCCTTCAACTGTTTTAGGGGCCAATCTGAATTGGCTGTGCTTTTAGTTTATAATTATTTGACGTAATATTAGTGTCGTCTTTTATTGATTTTTAAATTTTGTTATATATTTTTATTGCCATACCTATTATATAGTATGGGCTACAATTTAACATTTTAAGTCTCGATTGCGGTAGGTTTAGTGGTTCTTTGGGACGTGTATTGATATTACGCGTGCCCACCGCGGATTGATCGACGATCACAGAAATAATTTATTACAAAATGACCTTTAAATTCGATTTTTTCCTTGAATTTACATAATTATGCACTGCAAGCATCAATAATATAGTATAAGGAATGTAATTGTCTTCGTTTTTAATAATGAATAAATTACTGAATCTTGAAGCTTGACGCGGTCAAATCGTGTGGTGAATTCGAAGTAGATACAATGTAGGTATTGTAAAAGTATAATTTGGAGCCAGTGCCAAGTTACATGACCAGCACATTCATTTTGGGCAGCGCCTCCAAAATATATTTCTGCAATACCTACAAGAATCTACCTACTTCGAATTTAAAGTCATATTCGTTTAAACAATTATTTGTCGAAATCGGTCATTATTTGTAATAAAAAAAAATTATTTCACATCTTTTTTGTGAATATCACTACGCCTCCGCCAAATTGTGTTTTCTCAAATCAAATGCACGAGTAACTATAAAAAACACCCAAATCGCTTCAGGTGAGCCTTTAAAATTTGAAGTTTCCTCATTTTCTCTAGGATTGTATCATCAGATACTGACTTAATGACTATGGGACCTTCTGTAAAGTTTACCCTTTCAAACAAAAAAGAAAGGGTGGACATTCAAAGAAAAAAAAATCCAAGTTGGTCCAGGAGTCTTGAGTGATGAAAAAAAAGAGTACCTCCTCCTTTGTTGAAGTCGGTTAAAAATCAACGAAAATGATTCAAACAAGAAATTGATCAAAAACAGTAACACTATTTTCAACACGATATATTCCAACTTTCTTTCCTATAAGAAATGAAATAGTTTTTTTTTAGTCGGTATTTTCTGAATTTTATTATTTTCTTCCTATTATATCCGACCGTACTGTGGTTTAAGAACTTACTATAGTAGCACCCTTTGTCTAGATCATACAGTACTCACATATGTAGATTCAAAAAGGGACTGCCCTTTTGCTATCCTAATTATCTACTTTGTCCTAAGCTTGACCATCATGAGTCCCCGTTTCGGTAGTATCTCTGTTCCCCGACTCGCTGAAAAATGTAACACAACAAGCGGTCACCAGTTGTTTACGTCATCTAAAAGCACCGAAGCTTACCTTTGGGGCTTACAGGGGTCACCTACACTAAGTGTCAATTGGGGAGCGTTAAACATCTCAGAGCGTAGTGACGTGTCACTAAAGAAAAGTGGATTTTTCGTTATTTTATTACCTAATTACGTACATCGTTAAGAAACAAAACTACTTACATACATACATGTATGAACTCACTCACTCGCTCACTTACACACACACACGCACACACCCACACACGCACACACCGACATAATATCCATGCTAGAGCTTTTCCAACAGGCTGAGCCGGAACAAATTTACATTTGCCACACCCACGTATCATCAAATCAAATCAAATTGCTTTATTTGCATAAACACGAGCATTGACACATGCAGATGTACATTATGATGAGTTCCTTCGTGTTTCGCTATTTTGGCGTACAAATTTATGCTTAGCTTATTACTACGTGAACCGTCAAACGGTAACAATTTTATATAAGTATATAGATCTCATTCTGAATATAAAAAAATTCTGCTAGTACGATTAATTACAGTATTGTCAAACAAACAATATAGTAATCTTAAGTAGGAATATGATGTCAATAATTAACGTAATATCAAGTAATAATATAATAAAGAAGTTTGTCAGCTAAAAAACAATTTTTCGTGTAATAATATTTCCCTATCAGCAGATCCTCTTCTTGAAAATTATTGAGTTAAGATTTTTCTCAAAAACACGCATAGCTGATGTGGGTGTCCAGACTGCAAGGTTGAAGTGGAGCTGGGCGGGGCATATCAGTAGAATGCACCCGGATAGGTGGGCGAGACTTGCCACCGAGTGGGTGCCACAAGGCGGTCGTCGCGGGAGAGGTAGGCCAAGAAGACGTTGGCGAGACGACCTCGACCGACACATGCCGGAGTGGTCTGAGGTGGCACAAGACAGAAACATCTGGTCTGAGTTGGGGGAGGCCTTTGCCCAGCAGTGGGACACAAACGAGGCTACGTAAAAAAAAAGATTTTTAATTGACGTTGGAACTTAATTAAATATTTTCGGCGCCATGCACACTTTTATTCAAAAGTGCTCTGTACGTCGAATGCACACAAAGCTGGGTCCTATCATGCTGATTTCATCCATTCGCATCGCATGTACGTTCGAACCTAATTTGTTACATTACATGGGCACATAGCACGCAGAACTGATGGCGGATGGGGCCGAAAAGTTCTCGAATGGAGACCACATCATAATTATAAATTCTTTTAAATATAATCGTTCGTGCGTAATATTACGATCCACATATCGTGATAAATATCGAGCGTGTAGCATTCACCATTCTAATCTTATCTTATCTATTCTTTAAACTTATTGCCTCGGGTGTCAATCTATCTTTCTAATTGCTGCATAGATTAAAAAAATCCGGGCGAAGCGATAAACCGTTTATTATAAAATTGGCTCGAGGGTGTTTTTCAGGAATTAATTTGTAATTTTCAAACCGATGATAAGGGTGAAGCGCTGTCTCGCAATTAAATAGGTGAAAGGATGAAGGAGGTCGAGCTCGGGGGTTTTGTGAATCTCTTAATAATTTGGGCTTTACAGCCGATAACGACCGATTTGGTCTAGCCGATTGGACCGATTTAGACTGCCTCGTTTGTCTAGTAGCTTAGCTACCAAAACAGAGGTTTAATTTAGAACATATTTTAAATATGTACTATTTAAAATATCTTATTTCAATTTGTTTTCTTTTTGTATGTTATAAATAAAAATTTTCACTTATTTCACTTTAGATATAAAAAAAAAAAAAACACAAAAAAAAACTGTGTAAAAATGTGTGGTTTTAAGTTGTATTTTTACGATGTCGTAGTCATCACACCTTATGATTTCGTCATGACCGTTCGTCCGTCTGTCTGTCTGTTTGCGGATTAGCACAGAGACAAGTACAGGAAAGCCGAAATTCGGCACAGATGTACAAAGTACATATTACTCATGCCGAAAAAACGGTGGGACTCAATCTTAAAAAAAAAAACTTTTTGGATATCTCTCTTTCATCGTTGGGTTGGATATCGAGGGTATCGTCAGATAGCCGGTTTAAAAGTGCACGATACGAACCATCTTTATCCGAGACTTTTAGCAGCCCGAGCCGAAGACGATGGCTGATAGTAATGTCGAGGATAAAATGGTTTTGTGGACGAGTTACAAATTCTGCTTTTCACTTCGATTGCGAGGAAATAAAACAGTAATATAATTTAGCAAATTGAAGAAATTTATAAACGCACAAAAAAACAAGAGCTATTTCGCGCCGCTTTATTTTTTAAATCTTACGACATTGATATTGGGCTTGGGCTTCAGACCTATACAGCCTACTATTAAATCAATTTTGTAATAATAATTTTCTTAAATTAATTAAATAACCTACCGTACTTGAATTTAAATTTTTATATCTTTTATGTCTTAAAAAACACATAAGGCAAATAAATAAAATAAATATTATGAAATAACAAATTCTATCTATGAACTTCTTATTGTGTTTGGCTGTATGGCTCATTTTCTTTGCCTTAATACAGATACATTTATGAGTAGATACGTTAATGCACTTGTGCACAAAATTCGATTTTGTGCAGCCTATATCCTGCACAAATAAGCACTTTCAGAGCATGAGAAGTGAAAAAACATTTTTTCTATTAAGCCTTCCGCTTTCCTTGAAACTCGTCGACATGTACATCCTGCCCGTCCTCACTTACGGCTCCCAGACTTGGTCATTGACCGAAGAACAGAAGTCCAGGCTCAAGGTTTGCCATCGAGCTATGGAGCGTAGCATGTTAAGCATCAGAAGGATTGACCATATCCGCAACACTACGTTACGCTCAAAAACACGCATAGCTGATGTGGGTGTCCAGACTGCAAGGTTGAAGTGGAGCTGGGCAGGGCATGTCAGTAGAATGCACCCGGATAGGTGGGCGAGACTTGCCACCGAGTGGGTGCCACAAGGCGGTCGTCGCAGGAGAGGCAGGCCAAGAAGACGTTGGCGAGACGACCTCGACCGACACATGCCGAGTGGTCTGAGGTGGCACAAGACAGAAACATCTGGTCTGAGTTGGGGGAGGCCTTTGCCCAGCAGTGGGACACAAACGAGGCTACGTAAAAAAAAAAAAGGTGTCTGTTTGCGCTAATATTACGCGAAATATTAAAATTCAGGGTAGTAGCACATATAATGAACTTAAAAGTAAAACTATCACGATAAGTAGGCAAGTTATCGAGTAGTAGGCGAACAACTTATAAAAGAAAAACTTCGTACGAATTCCATTGAGAATTACTTTGATGACGTTGTTAGAACCTCGACACCTCATTAATACAGCAACATTTCTAAGGAACAGCACAGAGTCATGTCTGGACAACTTTTTGACAAACCTACCAGAAAATTATGTTTCAAACACACACGTCGATCATAATGGGCTTGGGGATGGACATAGCGGAATTTTCTGTACATTAGAACTAGAGAAAGCTAAAAATTCAGATAAAAGAGAGCAAGTATATTTTAAACAAAAGAGAACTTTTAATGACCACAATAATAATTGTTTTAGGCAAAGACTATTGACAATAGAATGGGAAAACCTAGGTATCAACAATTTTATATCAACGTTTAGTGCTATTTTTAGATTAAGCTTTAAAAAGCTCAAAAGAAAAATTAATATAAGAAAAGTAAACTCACTAAAATGGATAACCAAAGGGATAAAAGTGTCTAGCAAGATGAAACGATTTCTAAATTCATCAAATCTTAAAGTTAACGATAGTAATTGGTCAAGGTATAATAAACTATATATTAGAACTTATAGAAAAGTTATCAGAGTTGCAAAGAAACTCTCGATAGGTAAGGAAATTGATAGAGCTAAAAATTCAAGTAGGGCAGTTTGGACCATTGTAAATAAGTTAAGAAAAACTAAGGGACAGAGTACTAGAGACCAAATCATATTAAAGTTACAGAATAGAACTCTCCATAAGTCTTTAGATATAGTAAACATTTTTTCAGAAGAATTTAGCCATGCCTCTAGTCCACAAATAGGAGATGTAGAGACATCCCGAGTATTGCTTCAACAGTCTACAGAGAGAGTTAATAAAGAGATGAGATTAATCCAAACAAACGCTTATGAAATAACCAATATAGTAAAAAAAATTAAGTTGAAGCCATCCTGTGGTTATGATGAGATCCCAATAAAAGTATTTAAAGACAACATCGACATACTGGCTTGGCCAATGGCTACCTTTTTTAACAATTGCATTAACACTGGTGTGTTTCCGGACCAACTTAAGATTGCCAGAGTCCTACCTGTACACAAAAAAGGCTCAAAAACGGATCCCAAAAAGTATAGACCAATTTCTTTGCTTCCGACTACTTCAAAAATTTTTGAAAAATTAATTAAAGACCAACTGATAAATCACTTGAAGCAAAATGATATTTTGAACAGCAGGCAATTTGGTTATAGAGAGAAAGTTGGAACTGTAGACGCGATAGACACTTTAGTCAATGATGTGGTCGTTAAATTAAATGATAAGTACAAAGTAGCAGGGGTTTTTCTAGATTTGAGCTCCGCTTTTGATACGGTAGACCATGAGATTCTCTTAGCAAAATTAGATTACTATGGCGTCAGAAATGGAAACTTAGATTTAATAAAATCTTATTTTCGGAGTAGGAAACAATACGTGGAAGTCAACGCGATGAAAAAAAATTTAGAGATAGCCCACAGGTCTAAATTAGTAGAGATTAAAAGGGGAATTCCACAAGGTTCTATCTTGGGCCCAATATTTTTTAGTTTATTTACAAATGATTTAATTAATTTGTTCACGAAATCAGGGTCAGATAATTTTCAAGTAGTTGTTTTTGCAGATGATACCAATGCCGTAATCTCAGGCGAAACTGTAGAAAGCCTGAATGAAAACATACGTAGTGCTCTTGGTACATTCATGAATTGGTTTACAGTAAACAATTTAAAAGTAAATAAAAGCAAAACGATAGCAATGCTCTTCAAATCTACGGCTAAAAATAAAGACACAATTAGTGTACAACTAGATGGGGACAAAATAGAAGTGGTTGACACCGTTAGATTTTTAGGCGTGAATATTGATACTCTGCTAAACTGGAAGGAAGAGCTTAGTGCTCTGGAAGGTTCAATAGGCTCAGCATGTTACGCAATTAGATGCCTAAGAGATGAGTTATCTCTACAGAGTCTGAAGATGGTTTATTATAGTCTCGTAGAATCAAAACTAAGATATAGCATCCAGTTCAGCTATCAACAAAATATAAATAGGGCTTTTGTTTTACAAAAACGGGCTATACGCACAATGTTAGGCATTTCACAGAGAGAATCGTGTCGCCTACACTTTAAAAATCTCGGCATATTAACAGTACCAGGATTGTACACTCTTGTAGTGATTATGTCTCTCATAAAAAATCTCCATAGCATAGAATCCACGGAGCAAAGAAAAATTCGAGAGAGTACACGAAGACTTGATTTAGTTAGCCAAATAATTCCCAGACTTAATATCGTAAAGCACTCCACTAAATATCAAGCTACTATTCTCTTTAATGCCTTACCTATCGAGCTAAAATCGATGGCTTATGATAAAAAATTCAAGCTTGAATTGCGGCGACTATTATTGGAAAAAAATATGTATAAAATTGACGAGCTTTGATTGATTTTGGCCGAATTGTATATGAATCATGTTATTATTAGTTGATTTTTGTTTTTTTTTTTTTAATTATAGACGACATATTAAATTATTATTAAGTATTACAATCTAGAATTATTATTGACATTTAAAATATGAATAGTATGAATTTTCCATTTAAATATTGTAAATATTGTCTTAGTCAATTAGTTTCTAAGTTATATTTCAAATACAATGCCCATTGTTTCTGAATAAATAAATACAAAATAGAAGCAGGTTTATACCTGTGGCCTGACACGTACTTGGCCGATTTTATGCCTTAACTAACATGTGCATATATTTTGGGGCAGTCAAGCTCAGAACAATAAACTTATCATTTCATTTTTTCTGATATATTTTTTTTATACTCACGTAGAAATAAAATTAAAGTAAAGTAGAAAATATTCTAAAATGGCATGACCGAGTTAAGGACAAAACACAAATCTTAGAAGGAACTGAAAAAAGTAAGTATGGAGTATTTTTGTTTGTTTTTTCTCCAAAATTATCTAGATTAATTTTGATTTTTATAACAAATCGTCGGATGAGGATGGCCGGGACAGAACGAAGCTTCGTGCCTCGGAGAAGGTCTATGTCAGCAGTGGACGTGTACGGGCTGTTTGATTGAGTTCTTTTCTAACGAAGGGAAAAGGGGTCGTCAAGTTGTCGTACTATTACTACTACTAACGACTTCTCGTTAGTACGACAAAATCATCACTCACGCGAATGATCAATCAATCAATCCGTCCCGTACACTGCTGAACATACTCATAGGCCTCCCCCAAGGCGCGTCACTTCCTTGTGCCCTCGGCCATCGTTATTCAGACGCTGCCAGCAATCTTTTAGCAATTGACAAAATTTCAATTTTGTAGCATACGTATTTTATTGTCTTCAAGGAAACTAGATACAAAATAAAGCGACCCATATTTTTTTATTTTCAGAAATTCGATGATTTTCATTCATAATGGGAGGTTTTCTTTTTGACTATTAAAAAAAAAGTAGTTCCCAAGGAATCTGTAGATGGCGCTGAACTGACTACGTTAACAGCCGAACGTTCCAATTTGCGACCGTGGGCAAACCTGAACGCACTGCAGATCGCTTACATACTCAGATTAATTAATAGAAAACGTTTAAATTATACGACTTCAATGAGGAAGACATTAAAGTCGTAGGTTCTTGCTAATTTCGCATACGAATCTTCGATATGAACAAAAGAGAGGAAGTAATGCTGTCAGTACGTTTCGTTTTATGATCTCAAACTACCTACATCCAAGTGAATTAGTCAAAAAATAATGTGACAACAATGTCATAACAACTTTTTTTTTATATTAGGCACCGCTACCTAACTCCTCATTCCACCGTATGTGTGACGTCAACACACAATTTTTGGTTTTTATTTATTTTCTCCAAAATTAAGCAATAATAAAAATTGTAAATATTTTTTTCGTAATCAGTATAGCAAAATTGAGAAACGGTATTTTTAGTTTTAGGCGTTGTAAAATATGAAATTTTGTCAATTGGAATAGTTCAGAATTCGGTGCACGCAATATAGGTAGTAGTCTGAGACAAAAAATCTCTAATTTGTGCTGATGATCTGAGGTACGATGTCGCGGGCAAAAGCAAGGAGCCTAAAAGACTTATTTTTGCCTTCATCGGCAAAGAGGACTACGACCTCCTTTTGTAATTCTATTATTTTTTTCTTTTGCTGACAGTTGAACGTTTTTTCCTTATTGTACCATCTTGACATCCGAAGATTTTCTGTTTTTTACCTTGTTTCGCTCATCATTTTATTAAAACTCTAGCGAACTTTGTACCGCCACAGAATCCATAAAAACGATTCTTGCACAACGCTATCTATTTTAAACTTAAAATTAATATTATCCCACGGGAATTCGGGACCGAGATATCAAGTATGATATGTCTCAATTCAGGTCTTTGTCTATCTGTACGCCAAGTTTCATGTAAATCCGTTCAGCCGTCATTACGTGATTGAGTAACAAACATGTAAATAACTTTACAAACTTATTAGCACATATAATATTTGTTTTTGGGCAGATATTTATATAATTTTTTTATCTGTGTAAGGGTATATTATGTAGAGTATGTTTTGCACATGCATCGACCCGTTTTACACCCCCACTCCGATTCCCCGATGTTTGCTGGAAGAAATCTCTCACAGAGATAAGCTCGCCTTTGTACATGTAATTTCGTATTTCTGTCATATTTCCTGTACTGTTTTTTGTGTGCGATAAAGTATTTATAATAATAATTATCAAACTTTCACATTTATAATATTAGTGGGATTTTTAGAGTTCTACCTCAAAAGGAAAAAAACTTTTGTTATCTATCCACACGCTATTTCTCACTCTCAATACTAGCTAAAGCTATCAATTTGGAAATTAATATCAAATTCTTACCAAAAGTTCATGAAACAATAAGCTATATTTAATTTCTGACATATTAATTTCAAAACAACATTTCAATCCGATTGTAAGTTACTAATATCGACAAAGTGCTTTAAGTTTGACTTTTTTTATGAAACTTCGGTTGTTTAATATTCACTAAAAAGTCATGACGCAATAACACTGATTATAGACAAATGTGTAGATTTTATAAGTCAAAACATTGAGATTCATCAAGCTTGTGATAAAATTGCAAATTTCATAGTTAGACGTTCACAACCAAATAAGAATAAATTTTACCGAGTGTCGAAAATAAATTATAGTTAAATACTAAAAAAGACTTTTGTCGGTACCTACCGACTTTTGACTACAGTTAACTTTAGAACAAAATACCGAAGTCGGGAATATTTAGGTTCACTCCAAAAGCGGCGTGAAATATCAGATTTAGCTCTGTTACTCCGAATTGCGACGGGTCAAATTGACTGTCCACTCCTTCTCAGAAAATTAAAGCTCTATGTCCCTCATAGGTCAAGGCGAAACAATCCGGTATTCTGTCTGGACAGTGTCTCGACAAGGTACAGACAAAATTCATATTTGTGGAGAGTCTGTAATAGCTTTAATGAATTGGCGAAGAGCATTGACATAGACTTGTTTAATTCTTCTGAAATCTAGACTTAATGCGAATTTCTTTTTCAGTGATTAATATCTATACATATTATACATAGGTACAATATAATGTAAAATAAAACTGTGGAGAAAATTCCTTTATAAATAGGTACATATAAGTAATCTCTGTTATGACCGATGTTTGTGTTATCTGTAATCTGTTGCTGACGATTATGTTTATCTGTCTATCTCGCTATTCTGAATTTATAAGTGGAGACTTGTAATTGGCGTTCTGTTTCCTATGTTGGTGTTATTCTGTTATATTGTGCTGTTAGTCTTCTTTAAAACAAAATAAATAAATAAAATAAAAATAAATTTCCATATGCTATTTTATTGCAAATTGACTAAATAATAATAATAATAACGTCCACAACACAATCAACACACACAATGACTTGACCTGGTCCCAAACTAGGATACCCTGTGCTATGGTAACCAGGCAAAGACGTCACAAACACGAAAGTACACCCAGACTGAGGCCATTTGCACAAATGTACGGCGGCCCACAATGGGAATCGAACCCACCTCTGTTTTGGTAGCTAAGCGCTTAAACGGTTGGACCAACGAGGCAGTCAACTTCGATTACAATCCAATTGTAATGCCTGTTATTCATACCATTTCCTTTTCGTATCTTATACTTTTGATCATACTGTGCGCATAAGCTTTGGGTTATAGACTACATCAAGATAAGTTATTTTTGTTTCTTTGTTTTTTTGTGTAATACTGTCTGTAGCCTGTTTTGTATGTCAAATAAATAAATAGATGGATAATTTATTTATTTAACGGCACAATACTGAAAACACAACATACGATACAACACGATACGATACATCCGCTTACATTTTCAAGTTCGGGTGTAAAGTATTGAGCCCCTAAAATGGCTCCAACTCAGCATGTGTCGCAGGAGCACCGGGATACACCTACAACACTGATATCCTGTCGTGGCCATGTTGGGGTTAGTCGTATTTGTGAAAACAAAACATAAATTGTGGAATACAGTTAGAAAATGGACGGGCAATAATACAAATGTGATGTGTAAATATCTCAGTTTTTGTATGGTGTGTGTACAAAATTTAAAAGCGAAAAAAAGTGTGTAAATTAAATTAAGTGTCATAGATGGTGTTTTGCCGGTGATGTCTGCGCCATTTTCGCCGAAGAATATATAGAAATAAAGACCAAAATGTACCTCATATAAAAGCCACTGAAACCATTACGCTTGCATTTAGGGAGAGATAAGACACATTACATAAAGCCACCTCACAGGAAATGGACCTGGTTGAGTCCCGATGGTTCCACGAGAAACGAGATAGACTTCATCCTGACCTCCAAGAGACAAATATTCAATGACGTCTCTGTGATCAACATGGTGAAAACCGGAAGCGATCACCGAATAGTAAGAGGCACATTGAATATCAATGTCAAACTTGAGAGGTCTCGTCTCATGAAGTCCACGCTCCGACCTACTCGTGCCCATATCCAGAACCCCGAGAACTTTCAACTCGAATTGTCAAATCGCTTTGAGTGCCTGGAGAGCGCCGCATCGGTGGACGAGATCAATAACAGGTTTGTAGAAACTGTCCGTACAGTGGGCTCGAGGTTCTATAGACCCAACCGTACGAGTAGACCACAAAAGCTCTCAAACTATACTCTCGACCTCATGGCTAAACGTCGCGCGTTGCAACTACAGTCCTCCGAGGATGCTAAGTCATATAGGCAGCTCAATAGACATATCTCAAAGTCTATGCGGCACGATATTCGGTCCTTTAATACCGAACGTATTAAAGAGACTATAGAGCGGAACAAGGGCTCCAAAGTGTTCGCAAAAGACTTGTCTATTGGGCAAAGCCAGCTGACGAAGCTGAAGAGAGAGGACGGCAGTATAGCGTCGACCAAATCAGAGGTGCTGAGGGAGATTGAGAGTTTCTACGGACAGCTATACACCTCAGTCGCAAAACCTGTTAGCAGTTTGAACAAAGATCCGAGAGCCAAACTGACCCGACATTATACCGAAGACATCCCGGACATCAGCCTGTACGAGATTAGGATGGCCCTGAAACAGCTCAAGAATAACAAGGCACCAGGAGAGGACGGAATCACATCAGAGCTCCTGAAAGCGGGTGGAACACCAGTACTTAAAGTCCTTCAGAAGCTCTTCAATTCCGTCGTGCTCGAAGGAAAAACGCCAGAAGCATGGAACAGAAGCGTGGTGACGCTGTTCTTCAAGAAAGGGGATAACTCTCTATTGAAGAACTACCGACCCATCTCGCTTCTGAGCCATGTTTATAAGCTGTTTTCGAGGGTCCTCACGAATCGTCTCGAACGCAGGTTTGATGACTTCCAGCCTCCCGAACAAGCCGGTTTCCGAAAGGGCTTTAGTACCATAGACCACATCCACACGCTGCGGCAAATTATACAGAAGACTGAGGAGTATAATTTGCCATTCTGCTTAGCGTTTGTGGACTATGAGAAAGCCTTCGATTCGATCGAGACATGGGCAGTGCTCGAGTCTCTCCAGCGTTGCCGTATTGACTATCGGTATATCGAGGTGCTGAAGTGCTTGTACAACAGCGCCACCATGTCGGTCCGAGTACAGGAGCAGAATTCGGAGGCAATTCCATTGAGAAGAGGCGTGAGACAGGGAGACGTTATCTCTCCGAAACTGTTCACGAACGCACTGGAAGATGCCTTCAAGCTTCTGGAATGGCAGGGACGCGGCATCAATATCAATGGCGAGTACATCACGCACCTTCGATTTGCCGACGATATAGTAGTCATGGCAGAAACGATGGAAGACCTCGGCATAATGCTCGACGACCTCAGTCGAGTTTCCCAACGTGTGGGCCTTAAAATGAACATGGACAAAACGAAGGTCATGTCGAACGCTCGTGTTGTGCCCACCCCAATAACATTGGGGAACACGACTCTCGAAGTTGTAGACGAATACGTCTACTTAGGACAAACAATCCAACTAGGCCGGTCCAACTTCGTGAAAGAGGTCAATCGTCGAATCCAACTCGGCTGGGCAGCTTTCGGGAAACTTAGAAAAGTCTTTTCGTCTAATATACCTCAATCGCTCAAGACAAAATTATACAACCAGTGTGTGTTACCAGTGATGACTTATGGCACTGAAACGTGGTCTCTCACTATGGGCCTCATAAGAAGGCTCAAGGTCACGCAACGAGCTATGGAAAGGGCTATGCTCGGAATTTCTCTACGAGATCGAATCAGAAATGATGAGATCCGTAGACGAACGAAAGTCGTCGACATAGCCCAGCGGATTAGTAAGTTGAAGTGGCAGTGGGCGGGGCACATAGCACGCAGAACTGATGGCCGATGGGGCCGAAAAGTTCTCGAATGGAGACCACATATCGGCAAGCGCAGCGTGGGACGACCAGCCACAAGATGGACAGATGACGTCATTCAAGTGGCAGGAAGACGCTGGATGCAGGCCGCTTCCAACCGGTCTTTTTGGAAATCCATGGAGGAGGCCTATGTCCAGCAGTGGACTTCTTGTGGCTGAATGATGATGATACTAAACATCTCCAAGAATAATGCCTGAATCTCATTAACTGGAAAGGTGTTACTTGAAATGAAGAAGAGATGTCTAGACTTCAACAGTGACGCTGAACTTTTTAAGAAAGTAATTTGCATACGTCTTATAGAGCACGGTAATGGTTTTGTACGCTTCAAGAGTTAAATCTTAATGAAGAAGCTTTCTATCCTATCTGACGGTATGTTTGTTACAAGGCTTACAAGTTGTGTCAGTCAATATTTATCACGTAACATATGCTTTATAAACAACCTTTAAACGTCCCACTGCGAGGAATATGCCTGCTCTCGGAATATGGGCTTTGTCAATCAATGGGCGGTGGGCACGCGTAGTGATTAAGCCAATACACTGAGAGAAGGCATGTTCCTTGCAGTGAGAAGTTTATGGGCATGCGTGAGACAAACGTTCTATCGCCGTCGCCTGTACTCTTACGTTAAGAAATATCTGTGCAATTTTCTTTTTTATGTACAATAAAGTTTTCTGATACCACCGCTCGCCAATATAAATTATATTTTTAAATTATCAAAATCATCATCAACCCATTATGTCCTCACCGAGGGGCACGGGTCTCTTCTCTGATGAAGGTATAGGCCATAATCCACCACGGGGGCCAAGTCCGGATTGGTGGAGGCTTGTAGACTAGTGGCTCGTCTACTGTCAGAAGTTGTCAAGCCGCCCTAAGGCCTCTGACTTGGCTTAACGACTGCCATCTATCGACGGCAGCCGGCACCAACAGCTTAACGTGCCTTGCGAAGCACGGAACCGCTCGGAAAAATGCCACTAGCGTTAGGCATGGACGGTGACCCATCCATGCACTGAACGCGCCCTGTGTTGCTTAACCTTCGTGATCGTTTAAGATCACTCAGGCAGCCGGGGCTACGAGCGATTCTAAAATATCAAATAGTATTTATTTGCGTAAAGAATAAATAATATACCTAGGCTAACAAAAGTAATTGCCGCTCAAAAGTAATGGCTGCCTCGTTGGTCTAGCCGTTAAGGCGCTTAGCTACCAGAACAGAGGTCGTGGGTTCGATTCCCACTGGGGGCCGCCGTACATTTGTACAAATGGCCTCAGTCTGGGTGTATTTTCATGTTTGTGACGTCCTTACCTGGTTACCATAGCACAGGGTATCCTAGTTTGGGACTAGGTCAAGTGATTGTATTGTCTGGAAATTGTTATTGTTATTGTTGTTGTTAATTAAATAGTGCTTAGACTGAAGGTAGAACATTATTGTGTACTTTACCACTTCGCCGCTTTACAAAGTGAAATTTACGAAAACGTAAATTTTTGGTTTTCTCAATCCGCGGTGGGCCCGGTGTGGTAATTAGGCCTATACTATCTCTGTGGAGTGGGACATAATATATAGACCACATAAAAATGGTCGCATCGTGCTAGGTATACCAAAATATTATTATGTCAAGGACCTTTGCACATGTGGTTATTTCTCTCGCCAACAGTGCGTCCTACGTGTCAGTGCTGACCATCGTGGCGTTTTCCCTGGAGCGGTACCTTGCGATCTGCCACCCACTGCACCTGTACGCCATGGCTGGTCTGCGGCGAGCGCTGCGTATCGTTGCTGGGCTCTGGGTAGTGTCGCTGGTCGCTGCTTCACCCTTCGCGGTCTATACCACAGTCAACTATCACGATTACCCGCCAGGTTAGTTAACTACACTGTCAGTAGCCAACGTTTATTAACAGGCGAGTTAGCTATACTAATGTCAGCTGCCAACACTACCAACCAGGCAAGGATGTTACAGACCTGAAAATACACCCAAACTGAGACGATTTCTATTAATGTACGGCGGCCCCCAATGGGAATCAAACCCACGATCTATTCTGGTAGCTAAGCGCCTTAAAGGCTAGAGCAACGAGGCAGTGAAATCGTTGAAATGACAATTTACGAGTATGTTTATTTCTGGTATTAAAATTATGATGGCTACCAATATTTTTGATCTTTGCTATTTTTTCTGACGTACTATTCATAATATTTTCATAGATGAATTGACTTGCAACTGTTAAGATGTTAGTTTCCTTTAAGAAATCTCTGAGCGAATCCCTAATAGGTACCTAGCTTCTAAATAAATCGGATGGCTCTTTTCTGCAAGATGAAGATAGTCTCAATGTCTGCTGCCCGACCCCACAGTAGTATCCCGTAGGACATAATGCTATATGGAAGTAACTAAAACAAACAAGCGTAGCAGTTGCAACGTCAGTTACATCTTTTAACGTAGCCCCTACAATGAGATCAAAACATTTTTTTGTGCAAGTTCTCCATTGTTCTCCAGGGTCTGGCAACCGGTCGCTGGAGTCAGCCTTCTGTGCGATGCTGGAGTTGCCATCCTGGTACCTGTGCGAGCTGAGTAGCCTGCTATTCTTCGTGCTACCCGGGATTATCATTCTGGCTCTCTACGTCCGCATGGGTCTGCGGATTAGGTACGTTATGGGGTAGGTGTCTAGTTGTAAAGACATTGTAGAAGTGTTACCCCCAGTTTCTTGTACACTAAAAACATGTTACCCCCCGTTTCTGGTACACTAACAACCTGTTAATCCACTGCACAAAGAAAGAACCGGCCACGTGCGTGTCGGTCCGCGCGCAGTGTAGAGTTCCGTAGAAAGGGCTTTATACCTGCTTTACAGGAGCTTTTTGTCGGCATGATTAATAGTATGTAGGTATATCCATACCAAATTTCAGCTTTCAAGTACTTGTCGTCTCTGTGCTAAGGCGTGGATAGACATACAGACATAGCGACGGACATGGCGAAACTATAAGGGTTCCTTGTTGACTACGGAACCCTAAAATAAATGATAATTGAATATGTCTATTATATGTCACAAGATTTTGTATTGACAGAATTGTGTTCCTTACACGATCTTCGAGCCGTGGAGGGTAGTATCCTACGTTAGTTGGGCACAGTTATGCCCGATATTTAACACCATGAGAAGTTAACCGCTAGTGCGTTCCAGCCTTTAGTAGGAGAAATCATCATCATCATCATTCAGCCACAAGAAGTCCACTGCTGGACATAGGCCTCCTCCATGGATTTCCAAAAAGACCGGTTGGAAGCGGCCTGCATCCAGCGTCTTCCTGCCACTTGAATGACGTCATCTGTCCATCTTGTGGCTGGTCGTCCCACGCTGCGCTTGCCGATATGTGGTCTCCATTCGAGAACTTTTCGGCCCCATCGGCCATCAGTTCTGCGTGCTATGCACATAGCACGCAGAGTAGGAGAAATGTTTACATAATATAAGGGAACGACAAAATGCAATCAATATATCAAAAACTAGAAATATTTCAATGACGTTTAAAACCTGAGAGTATGCCAGCAGTTGATTCGATTTTGTTTGCACATTTTTCTCGAATAAAGTGAACATTTTAAGTTACTAGAGCGTAAACGAGCGTTGCCGGCAGCGATATTGAATTCTCGATTGGAGTCGAGTTTTATGTTGTAATGTAGGCAGTACGTACCGGCTCGCAAAACTTGTATTCGAGAGCGTTACGACCATAATATTGTCAACGTAGAGTGAAAACCTCACTTTAGATTTCAATATGTTTTTTGTGGTAAGAATCCGCCGTGTCTAGGATACATAATGAGCATGCAGTAATATGACGTTATTTGATTCTTTGTCACAGAAGACTTATTTTTGGTGAGCCAAAATGTTGCAAGGTTTCATTCTTACTAGTACAGTCTGTGGAAATTTGTATTGTGACCCCATAAATTTGTTTTGTGGCAACTTTGACACACCACAGGATGCACTCTGACGCTCTGACTTTGCCTTGTCTGACATTGTCTTGTATTTGTGTGACTTGTTTTGCCTTTGTAATTATGTTACTTGTTATGCCTTTTTTTTCTTGTGATGTGTTAATTTGTCCCAATAAATGTATTTCTTTCTTTCCTTCTATACCTGAACAACAAAAAACTATATCAAAACCATTTATTTCCCTCGTTTTATGTCCCTTTATTTTGTACCCATTAAGTGGGAATTCTATTATTTCTTTTGCAGTAACGTGGTTTTAGTAATTTTCCAGACAAATTACTTATTTGACTAAACCCATGTTCTCTCTCTGAGAGAAGGCCTGTGACGTACAGTGGGACATGCGAGTAAATAGGCTGCATAATTGTATCTAGAAATGTACAAATACACGTAACCTAAACAAACACTCATATAACTTATGAGAGTGTTTGCACAGGTCACATACATTTGCGAAGTTGTAGTAGCAATACTACTCACTAAGAATGAAGGAAAACATCTTGAAGAAACCCTAGCGTGTGAGGAATTTACATAAATCAGTGCTTGCTACGTACAATGGCCCAGCTAGGAGGTTACGTGCGGAAATCTCAGGTCTAACTAGAACTAGAGAGTGTTTGTCCACAGATCGACGCACGCGCATAAGCTGGGCAGTCCGGGGACGCTGAACGGCGTGAACGGTTCCGTGCACGGAGAGGCAAGGCAGGCTCAGTCCAAGAAGGCTATCATACGGATGCTGGGTGAGTATTTACATTTGGACTCCCGCTATGAGATCGTTTTCATCTACTGCTGGATACTTATGTGTGGACTGGCTCTTAGGAAACGTACATTTGTTCGATTATTATAATTCTAAGGTCTTAGTTCAAAATTGACAGAAGAATTTGATAATTTGGAGATAAAATTAAATAAAAAATTACACTGATTTCCGAATTTTAACATACGTCACTTATCTTTAAAATTAAGAGACAAGAAAATTACCTTCACGATACAAATAATGCTCTCTTTCAGTTGTACTAAATTGGTTTACTTCTAATAACTTAAAGTTAAATTTAAAAAAAAAAACAAAATGTATAAAGTTCACTGTACCAAATGTCAAAAAGGTTGACCGCAATATTATATTGGGGAATGACAAAATAGACCTTGTAGAAGAAACCGCATTTCTAGGTGTTACTATCACAATTGATGCAAAGCTGCAATGGGGTCCTCATATAGAAAAATTGGCAAATAAGCCTAGTTCTGCAGCATATGCAGTTCCGAGAATCCGGGAACCAACTTACGTGGCAACTGCTATCCTTATTTATCTTAGTTACTTCCATAGTATGGCATACTACTGGGGGGTTGGGCAGCACACACTGAGACCATCTTCGTCTTGCAGAAGAGAGCGATCAGATTCATTTATAAGCTAGGCAGTAGGGATTCGTTAAAACTAACATCCTGATAGTTGCTAGTCAGTATGTCTATGGAAATATTATGTATGTCAGGAAAATATCAGTAACTTTAAAACTATAGGTAGCAAACACAATGTAAATACTACAATTCGTTCTGAAGATTTAGGCTGGCAAAGATTCATATATCATTTATTATATGGGGCATCGGACACGTTTCTAAAATAAGATCCCTGAAGATATGTAAAACAAAAAGAAAACCCCCAGGTCTTGGATGTTTACATGTTTGTGATGTCGTTGTTTCTGGTTTCCACGACACAGGGTATCCTAGTGTGGGGCCAGAAGCAATGTAAATGTTTATAATTTATAACTTTTCAAAAATATGGTTAAAAAAATGTGTAAGGCACATTTTGTTCAAAAAGGGCTACTATAACATTAAATATTATTTAGATGATGTCTGGAATTGAAGCCAGTTCAATGCGTGTGTTTTAGGTTTTGGAGTAATTATGTAGACTCTGTTAATTAAAGACTTCGAATAGACTAAATTTTTAGGTGTCCATTTTTTCTCCAAAATAATCTAAATTTTGAAATGGATATCTAGTTTAACTTCTAATTTTCATTAGGTTGCAGTTTCTGTGCTATTTTGAATAAAACATTTTTGTATTTGAATTTAAAAGGGAAATATCGCTAAATTGTTTTGTCAACAAATCAATCAAGACCTTAATTTGTATAGTAGGTATGTAATCAAAAATATACAAACAATATCTAGAAATTGGCGACGCATTTGGTTAGACGGGAAGAGCCACCGATTAGTGGCCGAGAATGGGTTGACGGTCGGTGGGTCGACGACACTGTCAAAGCGGCTGGGAAACGTTGGACGAGACTGGCAAGGGACGGGATGGGTTGGTGTGAAAGAGAAGAGGCCTAAGCCCAACAGTGGACTCTGTTTATGGCTTGATTAGATCTCTATATCAATATCTAGGAATAGGAACTTTATTTCTTACTAGCTGTCCCGGTGAACTTCGTACCGCCACAGAATCCGTTTATTTGGTTCTTGCACGTTCTCTCGCACAACGCCATCTATTTTAAACTTAAAATAAATGTTATTCCGCGGGAACGCATTACCGGGATATCAAGTCTCTTTTGAGCGCTCAGGTATGTGTTTAGCTCAGACACTCAGGTTTCCTCACGATGTTTTCCTTCACAGTTAACGAGTGGTATTGCCACTATAACTTCACAAATTTACATAACTTACAAAACAAAGTTATAGGTACATGCCTGGGAATCGAACCTGAATCTCTCGCTTCCAAGTCGAAGGTTCTACCCACTAGACTACCGCCGCTCGTAGAGAATCATTCATCTCTCGAAGAGAAATGAATGATTCAATTCATTCATTTCAAGCGAGCTCACCAATACGATGATATGGCTTACGCCTGTCACGTTTATGACCTTTCCCTCGATCGTGAAGGTCTTGCAATAAGGCTTCTCTTTTGTATTTATCTCGCAAAAAGGCCTGCCCTTAGACGATACTCGGATCAGCATAGTGCCACGCAAGCTTCCAAACAATAAAGATGGAAAACAATTGAATAAAAAATAAAAACGAAATTGAAAAAAAACAATACTACAAGCCAGCACTCTATACTACTAAATATAGAAATAATTAAAATGGAAAGGGTGAATGAATGAACGAATGTTATGAATGTTAGTTTACTCTTGAAATACTTTCGCAGGTTTCATTACGATAAACCTTTTTTAATTAAAATTAAATCACGGAGTACTTAGTATGTTTCGGAGAAAGCGCAATCAATCCTTATAGACGTGTACTCTACTCAGTTTCTTTACAGATGATTTTGCAACTGACATGTCATGGTTGATGTGCTATCGATAGTACTGGGTCGTGTACATGTACTAAAACAATACCTACGTTTTACACTTCGGATTTAAATGTGTTGTATATTTTAATTACTCGTGAGTCTTACAGAACCACATTCTTTTCGAGTCCGGTTAAAAACTAGGAGAAGACAACGTTTTAAAAGACTTTGCCAAAGTTATTTTATTTTGTTCCAACGTTTCGTAGCACGTCTCGTAGCACGCGCTACGCCGTAGCTCGTGTTCGTAGCTCGTTACGAGGAACGACATTTTGTTTCATATTCATATTCAATTCAATTTCATATTCAAAGTCATTCTCAAAGCTCGCAGCTATTTTTTTAAGAAAGTCTTTATTAACATTTTATTATTATTTTATTATCGAGTCAAATCAATTCCAAGGAAATCGTTATTATTGTAAGAAATTGCTCCACCCTTTCATGACGTAAATTGTGGGTTAAACAATTAACCAACCTCTACAGGTGCCTTGCAAATTAATTTATTCCGAGAAATGTAAAATGTTTCTGTTCCACGTCCGCGATATTAATTAACATAAAGTTTGTCTAAAGAGTCCTAAAAAGTTTCAACTGCTACGTCGACCTAGCATTAAACATAGGTTGTGGGTGCGATTCTCATTGGGAGTACGGCGGCGTACCTTAATTTCTAATTTTTCCTAAACATTAACTCTAATTGGAGTCTTTCGGGAATTGTGCATTTTGTCGCTCAAGTCAAAATTCGACGGTTTTGCTATTTGAATGCAATTTTGACACACACATTGGGTGGCGATTAAAAATAAAAAGATAAAAATAATTATATTCTTTTTATTGCAATAACCGGTGCTGAGGACAATTTTAAAAACCGCGACCTCTGGCGTACCTTTTTTTTTTAAGATAAAAATATGTTTATTGACAGAAAATTATTATTGCAGTGGTTATAGTTACACGATGACTAACACACGAGGTTGAGCCTGAATCGTGGCAGTCGGGGAACGATTGCTATATTGTTTTACTTTGTACTTATGTCATAGAAGCAGATACAATAAAAGATTTCGAAAGTTACAATACTAACAAAAGATAGTTGTTTAAATTCGGACTAAAAACTAAGCACGACTCGATTGAATTCCAAGCGCGAATCAATCTACCCATGAGATTCAAGTTATCAGACTAATCAGCAGCCGTGATTAAATATTTTTTCTATGGAACATCGCAAAAACTGGGCCCTTATTATTAACAAGCGATAAATATGTTCGGAAGGGTCGTCAACATCGCGCTTGAGCCCGACAATTCACTGGAATCTAGCGACAAATACGGTTCATTTTTGAATAGTTTCGAAATTTCCTGCCACTGAATGCAACTGAGCCTAATGACGTCATATCGCATATTGAGATACGGATTTGCGACCATCTCGCCACTTCCAATAATGTCGCATTATTAAAAAGGTTTTTGTCTGTCATGTAAAGTAGAGATAAATTAATTGTGCGGTGTTTTTTTCCAAGCGACGATTTTAGAAATAATACTTTATATTATGACAATCAATTTGACGTAAATAATCCTTGTTCTTGTCGCACACGCAAAGTGCAAATGGCACAAGGTGATCTGCATGTCCTCCAACACTTTCCTCTACCTCCTGCGGTTGACTGGTAGAAAATGCCTATGGCATTAAGCTTGCCGCATTTCACGATAGTTTTTTTATTTAAGTATCAATAAATAAATAAATAGAGGAAAAGATTCTGCAAACTAACCGCTTCTCCAATTTTATTGATCAGCCGACCCCATCGCCCCGTGACGGGTCACGGGGCGATGGGTTCGGCTCGGCTTCACTCGACGGCGTCACGAGTGAAATCAGATACCATTGTCTACGTATTTTGTTTTTCTACGCGTAATTATGTTTACATACACAAATAGGTATAATCCACGTTCCTGCGTCTTATATTTCACGTACTTTCTTCCATTTTATTAATTTTTTAAAAATAATAAAAATAAACCGAACCACGTAAATCGCTCCGAGACACATCCGACCCAAAAGTCCCCACAACACTGCAGCGAGGGCAACCCTTTGGTTCAGATATGCCCCAGAGCGATAGTGCATGTCATTATTATCATTAGGTATTTGTTTAATTTAACTCAACTTAAGAATTCTAAGTCGAATATCGAAGTTAAACTCATTTGGTCAAGTTATTTTTCGGGCATTATAACACTGTATTTTTTAAGAACCACGGTAAATTGGTCTCATCATGTTACCTTATACTCGTACGTCTAGGAAGGCCAATTGCGCGCGTCTTCCTAAAAACTGATTACTCATGGAAAAGAAAAATTTAAGCCAAAGTGAGATTTGAACCCGGCTCTAATGACTTTCTATTTCTTGCCACGTGAAAACTTAGCGTACACATAGATAAAGACCAGAATAGAGACATAGCATACTTCATAATCATCATGATGCCATTTTTACGCCCACTGCAGGACATAGGCCTCCCTCATGGTTTTCCCTCACCATAAAGGTAGGTAGCCAACACAATATTAATATTAGAAATAAACATAAACTTTCTTTCCCAAGATTTAGGCTGGCAAAGTTTAATACATTATTTATGGGGCATTGTATACGTTTTTAAAATAAGATCCCTGAAGATATAATAAGCTTGCCTGAAGTGCGGTTCAAAAACTATGTAAAGCGCACTTTATGCCAAAAGGGCTTATATAGCATTAAGGATTATTTAGATGAAAAAGATGTGTGGTATTAAAGCCAGTTCAATGCATTCTAGTACTGTTCTAGCTAGAAGATATGCCATGTAAACTCTGTTAATAAAGGAATATCTTTAAAAAGACTAAGTTTGGAGTTTTTTTGGCCGTTTTTTCTCCAAATGATCTAGATTTTGAAACGGACACTTAGTTTTACTTGTAACGTTCAATACATCACAGTTTCTGTGTTACTTTGAATAAAAAAAAAATCGACTTTGGCTTTTTTATGTTTTAAAAACCTATTTAAAACAGGTTCCAGTGGGATAATATTCATTTTAATAGATAGCGTTGTGCGAGCGAACGTTGTGTTTTAAAAATAGATGGCGTTGTACAAGAATCGTATAAACGGATTATTATGTGGCCGTACGAAGTTCGCCGGGACAGCTAGTAATTTATAACATAAAGTTGCGTCCATCTTTTGGGGTAGGCATCGTCAGGAAAATTGAGCATGAATTTTTAGTAACCCGCGGTACTAACGTTCTCCAAACGGCACACTCCTGCTTTATTTACCGGCTAACTTTTACATGTATAATTCAGCAGCATTGCAACTTTATGGTTTACTGAAGGGCCTCATCATGGTTACAAACATAACTTCGCGCGAAGAAAAGGCCCTGAGGCTTAGCGGGAACGATTCTAATTTCATAACGGACCGTAATAACTCAAGCTTTCGCCGCGCTGACATGACAAGCCACCTATTGGAATAGGGTCGAGGTGTGTGTGAGGCTTACAACGCATGGATAAAGGCGACATCTTGTCTTACGACTAAACCAGGGTGTACTCAAAATTTTACATAAACAAAACTGGTTTCATGTATGACGGGACGCCGCTAGGCCTCGTTGGCCGGAGGTCGTAGGTTCGATTTCCACTGGGGGCCGCCGTGCATTTGTATAAATAGCCTCATCCTGGGTGTATTTTCATGTTTGTGGTGTCCTTGCCTGGTTACCAAAGCACAGGGTATCCCAGTTTGGGACCACAACGAGTGATTGGCTGGAGACTTTGGTGTCTCGGGAGCGTGACATTATATGACACGTGTCAGAAAACCTGAATTCTGTCTCAGCTATATCCCAGAGATATCACCACAATCTCACTCCCTCACTTACTCAGATGCTCCGTATGCAACTCCTTATGAATGAGTGAGGCGCTCGAAATTGTAGTCTCGTAATTTCTTCGGCTAACATCGGATGCATTCGGTCAACTCATCAACTCCTTCAACTCACCAACAGGAGCCGAGATGCTGGATGTAAAGTCGGAAATAAATGTGAATTAGAGACTCGGAGAGTAAAGAAGTTATTTTTTAATAAAAACGGTTACATACAAGCAGATATAGCTTCCTGTGGTCGCAACGCTAGCTCAAGTCTGTATTGTGGTGACCTTAAGAGAAGCCAAAGATTCAAAAGATATTATATATGATGGAAATATAGTATGCCTCAGAGAGAAAAGATATGATATACGACATATGATTACTCTCTTCAAAGACACATTTTAAGTAAATCTTTTTAAACTTTTCCAAGGTAATGGTACTGTGCTAATTTTTTCCATGAAGCGGAAAGAAGGCTACGAGCCAAGAATAAGGTGTTAGTTCGCAGCTAGAACACTGATTTCTAGCAACGGCCTTTTAACGACTTAGGGAGCGTTTAATATTATCTGGTTACGTATGTGTCAGAACAGACATCTGCACTGATACGCAATACTGGTGCGTATATTATGTGTAAACTACGATCATAAGCAGCCATATACGTCCCACTGTAGGGCACAGGTCTTCTCTCAGAGATAGAGAGAGTATGGGCTTAATCACCACGCGTGCCCACCGCGGATTGGCGATTTCAAGCGCTGAGGTATGTGAATAGCTCAGACACCCAGGTTTCCTCACGATGTTTTCCTTCACCGTTAGCGAGTGGTATTGCTACTAGAACTTCACAATGTGCATGACTTAGAATACAAAGTCCATAGGTACATGCCCGCACTGGGAATCGAACCTGGGTCTCCCGCTTCCGAGTCCAATACTTTACCAACTTGGCTACCCCCGCTCGACGCACCACGTCACATACCCAATTTTATTTTTCGACAGGTTTAACAGCTTAGGTTAAGTTAGGTTAGCTACCACGCGGTGGTAGCCTGGTGGGTAAAACATAAACTACGATATTTCACAAAAAATATTGAAAGTTTACCTATGTGCAACAAACGTATAGTATTGTATTTTCTAAGGTTAACACGTACAGTATGATTAATACTACTTCATCATAATCAGCCATTTGACGCCCACTGCAGGACATAGGTCTCCCTCATGGTGTTCCAAGATTCCCGGTTCTGTGCCGCCCGCATCCAGCGACTCCCCGCCACCGTAACCAGGTCGTCAGACCATCTGGTGGGGGGCCTTCATTTACTCTTTATCCGGGCCTTTATTTACTCTTACCAAAACAAAATGTGGTAAGAGTACCTAAATAAATAGTACTTACATAGCTGATATCCTCCCCGTGACGATTATGGGTGATTAGGATAACACTTGTCGAGAAAGCGCCTGTGAATAAGTGCTTTGAAAGCATTTCAAGATGGGCATAGGGATGTTTACGAATGCTTTCAGGAAGGGTGTTCCATTGTTAAATAATCACAAGCATGTATACAGTGTTCTTCTGCATTCCTGTACTTTTGCTTATAAAATAAGTATGAGTATGAGTAGGGGTATGTAGTTTATTTATATTATAATTCATAGTACATAGTTGGCACGCCATTTGATTTTAATTGTTTTTCACTATACTGTTTCAGATTTTGTGAATATTTTAAGGTTTATGTGTGTATTTGTAGTACTTGCAAATAAATTTTCTATCTATCTATCTATCTATTCGTCCAGTACTGGACATAGGCCTGAAAAGGGGGAACAGTTCGAGCGGTGGAGCCTAGTGGGTGGAACGTCGGACTCGGAAGCGAGTGACCCAGGTTTTCGAAGTTATGTACATTGTTGAAGTTACAGTGGCAATACCACTCGCTAACCGTGAAGGAAAACATCGTGAGGAAACCTGAGAGTCAGAGCTATTCACATACCTCAGCGCTTGAAATCGTCAATCCGCGGTGGGCAAGCGTGGTGATTAAGCCCTCTGAGGCCTGTGCCCTCTCAAAAAGTACAGGATTATCGCCTACTCCGAAGCCCTGATTCTGTCAGTGAGTCACAATAGACAAGCCACATTCATGCTTGGTCCAAGAGACTTTTTTTTAACACACTGCGCAATTCCTGAAACATGGCAGTTGATATTTGTCATTTGGAACAACTTCTTTTCTACAATTTTTGAAAATGTTTTGTTTAATTCACCGTTAAAAAATATTCTTTTACAGTTTTTAGGGTTCCGTACCCAAAGGGTAAGAGACCCCATTACTAAGACTCCGCTGTCCGTCCGTCCGTCCATCCGTCTGTCACCAGGCTGTATCTCATGAACCGTGATATTTAGACAGTTGAAATTACAGATGATATATTTCTTCTGCCGCTATAACAACAAATAGGTACTAAGAACCGAATAAAATAAATATTTAAGGGGCGCTCCCATACAACAAACGTGATTTTTTTTGCCGTTTTTTGCTCGATATTAATAACGGCAACAGGTAGACGCTTGAAATATTCAAATGTACGGAACCCTTCGTGTGCGAGTCCGACTCGCTCTTGGCTGGTTTTTTTCTATTTTTAGAGTGATGCTATTTTCTTTCTTAGAGTGGCACTATTCATAACCATATTTTATGTGGAAATTATTCTAAAGGACAATGATTCACTGAAGGCTGAAACATCGGTAGAGCGCAAACAGCGCGAATTTAATAATATTAATTAGGCCCTATTCTCAAGCCGATAAAAGATTGGGAGAAAAAAAGTCCTCGAACAAAACTGTACCTCAGAGGTAGACAATAGTAAGCACCAAAATAGAAATTTTACAGTAGAGGCAAAAATCGACGGAAAGTGCGTGATTTGAATTTTGAACGCAAAAAATGCATGGGATTTATAGGAGATATTGAAATATATACTAAACTGTATCTTATATAATTTAGACAGCCTTATTTACTTTGTACAGTGATTTTTTTATTATGATGTTATAACTGTTATTTTGTGGACGTGAGGTTTTATACCTCCCAATACAAATACATGAAATGAAATTAACAAAGTATTAAGGGTACTTAAGATTGTTTACCTCTAAGTAATAAAAAAATAAGATATCGGGTTAACTTTATTAAAGTTTATGTCAAACACATAATCTAATCGAGGTGTCTCAAAAAATGCGCATTTAAAAAATAACCCTGTACATGCACCTACTCATATGGGATCCTCTAGCGTGGTCTGTCCGGGAACGCTTTAAGACCAATTACCATCGGAATCGAATGAAGTGTACCACGAGGCGGAGCTCGGCAGACGAGTGATTACGTGCCAGCGTTGCCAGATACGCCGCTTTTCCGCTTTCCCCTCGGTTTTTCGACAATATACGACAATATAAGCAGCCTATATACGTCCCACTGTAGGGCACAGGCCTTCTCTCAGGGAGAGAGTATAGGCTTAATCACCACGCGTGCCCACCGCGGATTGGCGATTTCAAACACCCAGGTTTCCTCACGATGTTTTCCTTCACGGTTAGCGAGTGGTATTGCTACTAGAACTTCACAAATGTACATAACTTAGAAAGAAAGTTCATAGGTGCATGCCCGCACTGGGAATCGAACCTGGGTCTCCCGCTTCCGAGTCCAATGTTCTACCCACTAGGCTACAACCGCTGCATACATGCATACAAAAAAGTCCCGCTGGGAAGGGTATTTTCATTTGTTATTGAAACAATAATAAGAACTTACGTTACATGCGTTTGTTGGATTCACAGATTACCTATTGCCTTTTGCTTGTATGAATAATCAATTGAAAACATCAATAACATAATAAGTGCATGAAACAAGTAGGTACCTGTATTAAATCGATGTTTAATAATTAAAATATGGAATTCCGCTTATTTGGTTAATAATCCGCGTTTTTTGAGTACTGCTGCCGCATTTTCAATCTCCTCATCTGGCAACACTGTTAGGCGCACCATTTAATTTATTGTAGTTTAATTCCTATGCCATTGCAACAGTCAACATTTTATGCCGTTTGGTGCTCGCCACTTTTTACTACCTGCAGCGTGGTTTTGAAATGGTTAGCAATATTTTGAGGAAATGTTATTTTCGGTATGATAAACAGTATCTATACTAATATTATTAACCGAATTAAAAAAAGGAGGAGTTTATCAATATTCGACGCGTATATATTTTTTTACTAAAAATTTAAAAATAAAAAATAAAACCGACTTCGAAACACTACAACACTAAAAAGTTAGAAATAATTTAAATAATTAGAAGTATGTATACATGTAGGTATTGTAGAAGTATAATTTGTAGTCGGTACCCAGCTTCATGACCAGCTCGTATATTTTGGGCACCGACTCCAAATTGTACTTCTGCAATAACTACATGTATACATACTTCTAATTATTTAAATTATTTCTAACTTTAAACACCTATTAAGAGGCTAAAAATTCCACCCATGCCGGGACTTGAACCCGCGACCTCTGGCTCACCGTGACAGCGCTTCTCCCAACTGAGCTAATGGGCCAGAGGTCGCGGGTTCAAATCCCGGCATGGGTGGAATTTTTAGCCTGTAAAGGTTTTTAAAATTGTCCTCAGCATGGGTTATTACAACAAACAGAATTTAATTATTTCTAACTTTTTAGTGTTTCCTCGTCGGTTTTTATTTTTTATTAAATTTTTTTATAGAAAAGAAGGTTTATATTATGTTTGTATGTGGGGGGTAATCTTCAAAATAATAAATTCTTTCACCGTTATGCAGAATGGACCTTCATTGTGGATATAGGCTATATGCTAATCCGTTTACCACGCTAACCTAGTCGCGGGCACTGTTCTGTTATTATTGATTTAACAATATAATATAAATAACAAAGGTACTTGTAAGTATTCGTGATTTCCGATTTGAATTTTTTAAATAAAGAACACAGTTGGTCGATCTTCTAATATATAAAAATCTCGTGTCACTTTTTATAAATGTTTTGTGTTCGGTAGGTCTGAGAATAGGTCGTAGGTTAATTAATATGGCAAAACAACGTTTGCCCAGTCAGCTAGTACACTATAAACGGACTCGATAAAACAGCTAGTGCTGTCCTAATATCACAAGTCTCATTATAATTTGTCCCCATGGATGTACGGCGAGCACTCACGTTTGCACTCTCGCACTCGACCTGTCTTAATGTGTCTTACCAAATCCCCAAAGAGTGAACAGCCAGCTATATACTGTCAAAAACCAACGTCGCCGCGTAAATGACTATGCGATTGAAAACATAACTTGTAAAAAACAATACAATAATATAATAATACAAGTCATGGTCATCATCATCATCAACCCATAGCAGTCCACTGCAGGACATGGGTTTCTCCCTGTATGGGAGGTTTTGCCGTAATCTCCACGCTTGGCAGGCGGATTGGAGATCGCAGTGTTTGGTGGTTGTCAGAGGTCAACGCTGCTGCCCGTTCCCTGGTTTCCGTTTTTTTTTTTTATCGCCTCTTACGACACCCACGGGAAGAAATGGGGTGGCTCATTCTAGCCCGAAGACACACGGCACGGTCATTGTAATATAATAATACAATACAAAACAAGTCTCGCAGCCTCAGAACATGCTCGCCACTCAGTTCTTCTACCGTCAAAAGTTGTGAGATCCATGTAATACCAAGTCGGTTAGTTTATTCGGTGCCTAATTAAGGGTCCTTCTTTCTTACGTAATTAGCTAACCTAACAACATCTTATATATGAAATAAGACCATATCAATATTAAAAATATTTTATGTTTTAAATAAATAGATTGACTTGGCCATTTTTTACAACTTTTCACGGTAAAAGAACTGACTTGGGAGACTTGGTTTTTTTAAAAGTTATATTTTTAATGGCATTGCATTTCTTTTTGTAGATAGTCCTAGTTTTTTTCTTTGGCCATTTGACAAGTTACCTTTGAACATATCTTTATCTAGGTACTGATCTACACCTATTATTTCATTATTTTATATATATATATACAGTTACACTGATTCAATCACTGCAAATATAACTTTGTAATATTATAAATTTATATGGTCTAATCAACGCTGCTACCGTACTACGAGTATAAGCTCAGTTTTGCGCGCACGCAGCGCTGCTGAACTGTCATTCTTAGCAGTTATTTATACATTACTCTTGTGCAGCTTTTAAAACCCTGCTAAGCGAAAAAACGGTATTTACCGGAAAATTATCATATTTGGTTTTCGGACAGACACAACATTTGAGGCAAGCAGGCCTTTCAAGGTTAGAGACATGCAAAAAAAAAACGGGCGGCCTTTTCTGCACTAGTATTGTAGTCTGTAACTTCTTGACTATTTAAGGGTTATTGTAGATTGAAATCGTGCACGTCGCCGGCCCGTTGTAATGTGGATGTACCTAGTTCTTGTTAAACCTGAGATTTCCGCACTCTGCCTCACAGTAAGGCCATTGTAAGTACGTAGCAAGCGCTAAGCTGTTAGATACCTTAGACACTAGGGTTTCCTCATTATGTTTTCCTTCACGGCTAGCAAGTGGTATTGCTACTACAACTTAACAAATGTACGTATCTTAGAAAAAAAATCTATTGGAACATGCCAGCATTTGAACCCGCGTCCTCCTGAATCAGAAGCCGGCTCCGCTACCAACGCTCTGTGTGGATACTTATAGAGAGTCACAGTCTTATTTACAAGAAGTCGATCCAACTAAAACACTCTTAAGTTAAGGCCAATTTATGAGAGGAATTCCTATAACAAACCGGCATTAAATTCGTCTTACGAGTGTTTTGGTGGAATTGGCTTTTTGTAAATAAGATTGTCCCAAATCAGCGTCACCGCGTGAGCCTGCATTTCATTATTCACGCTAAAATGCCGCTTACAGAGCCTCCGAATGCAAATGAAGGCTAAGGCTAGTTTTTGCTCTTAACCGAGAGGTCCTCTAACCTAACCTTTCCATTAGAAAACCTAACCTGTTAAACCTGTTGAAAAATAAAATTGGGTAAGTAGCGTGGTGAGCGGGGGTAGCCAGGTGGGTAAAGTATTGGACTCGGAAGCGAGAGACCCAGGTTCGATTCCCAGTGCGGACATCATGTACCTATGACTTTGTTTTCTACGTAATGTACATTTGTAAAGTTATAGTAGCAATACCACTTGCTAACTGTGTGGGAAAACATCGTGAGGAAACCTGAGTGTCTGAGTTTTTTACATACCTCATGCAGCTCTTTAAATCGCCAATCCGCTGTGGGTACGCGTGGTGATTAAGCCCATACTCTCTCCCTGAGAGAAGGCCTGTGCCCAACAGTAAGAAATGTATAGGCTGCTTATTCAAGTCACGTGGTACACGAACTCTCCATTGAAATCACTCGCAAATAAAATAAATCAATAACTTCTACACATCACAATGACTCGATAATGACGTCACAAGTTGCTTCATGTATGAAGTTTTTATCATGATTTCAGTTATCTGATTAATATTTTTCATGTGTCTGTATCCTTACTAGAAAACATTGAAGAAGAAGAAAGAAGAAGAAAGATATTTATTATACCAACAAGCTACAAGAATAAACAAAATAAGCAGATAAGTAACATAATATGAAAACTTAATGATAAATTAAAATGTATGAAGACTGTTTGTTCCTACATTTTGTACAAGCTAAAAAAAAAACACAAAAAAAATTTTTTTGGCCCTCTCAAACCTTTATGTTTACCTGGCTAAACGGTTGATTGTAGAAACGTGAAAAATTTCGGGGTAGTAGCACATATATTGAACCTAAAAGGAAAACTATCACGGCTAAGTAGGCTCTACAAGTTAACGAGTAATAGGCAACCAACTTATAAAAGGAAAACTTCGTACAAAATCCATTGAAAATTACTTTGATGAAGTTGTTAGCTCTGTACAGCAGATAAAGCCCCCTCTTTCTACGGAACCTTACAATGCGCGTGGCCCGACACTTACTTGGCCGGTTTTTTTCAATCAAAGAACCCTGTTCGTGTTCGCCGTAGTATTTTGGTCCCTGTCGTCTGATTGACGCGTGGTTCGTCTAAAAATCCTCTAAGAGGCACACAAATCATGTCAAATACAGCCGTCTTAAAGGCTCACAACTCGGCGTCGCCGCGTAAGCCTCTATTCCACCAGACTGAAGGTACGCCGAATTTCCATTTTTACGTCCCACAAACAGAAGGTAATCTTTTACGGTTTTATACGTTTCAAGACATTTTTTTATGTACCCCATATACGTTCCAGCAGGGCACAGGCCTTCTCTCGGAGAGAGAGTATGGCTTATTTACCACGCGTGCCCACTGCGGTAATTTCAAGCGCTGAGCTATATGAATACCTCTGACACTCAGGTTTCCTCACAATGTTTTCCTTCACGCGAGTGGTACGGGGTACGGGGGCTATGCCCCGTACCTCGGGGCTAGCGGGGCTAGGGGCTAGCGAGTGGTACGGGGGCTATAACTTCAAAAATATACGTAGCTTAGATAACAAAGTCATTGCTACATGCCGGCTTTCGAACACACGACCTCCGGAATGAGAGGTCGGCGTACCACTGATTACACTAAGACCGTGTACACCCGGCTTTCTTTAATTTCATGTTTTGCCTTAAAATTGTCGCATAGATTCATCATCAGCCATTTGACGCCCACTGCAGGACATAGGCCTCCCTCATGGTTTTCATAACCATGAGGGGTTTTGCCATAATCGCCACGCTTGGCAGTCAGGTTCGCGATCGCAGTATGCGGTTGGAATCTCAGGAAGACGCTGCTTCCTGTCTCCTGGTAATTGATTTCCTTAGTCGCCTTCTACGGCATCCACGGGAGGAAATGGAGTGACGCTATTTATTCTTAATCCGGCGCCACACGGTATCGCATAGATTGATTGATTGAAATCCTTTATTGTACAATAAAAACATTTGTATATAAGCGAGCTTACTAATAAGTATTTTCTTCCAGCTAACCTTTGATGATGGGGATAATGCATGGGGTAGTACCGGGAGATATATATGCGGAAAATAATTGGGAAGACTAGATGAAACACATACAACTATACTTGCTAAGTAAACAAATAATGCATCATTCTACTTATACTATTACTTAATAATCAATATAACTATAGATATAATAAATACAATATGGTATAAACTACATAATAAGGTAAAGTCATAATATTTGATTACTCTGAAGTCCGAAGTAATGCACATGAATACTAAATTCTGTTCGCATAGATCTTGCCCAGGGGCGCCAGTAATGCCGACACCAGAGCTTTAGCAAATGCGTCTGCGTACGGCCACGAAAGTTTCAAAGAGTAGTTATTTTATATGACATTGGCGTGTGAAACAAAAGAAGAAGTGTTGTTCTTATAAATTTTCGTCAAGGTAAAGGCTTTGTAAGTAACTTTGTGCCAGCAAGACAGTTTGTCGGTTCCCAGCTGCCTACTTTCTGCTAATTAACTGAGACGGGATAGTAAATCTTCAACTTGTGTTATTACAAAAACACAAGGAAAACTTCAATAAAAACACTTGGGGTGTACTTACCCCTAAGTGAATTTTTAATTAGAGGTTACAAACGATTTTCTCTATGATTTTACGGATAGTAAAACATAAACTATAAACGCTACATAAACTATAAACGTTACATAAACTATAGCATAATCAGCCTATATGCGTCCCACTGGTAGGACACAGGCCTTCTCTCAGGGAGAGAGTATGGGCTTAATCACCACGCGTGCCCACCGCGGATTGGCGATTTCAAGCGCTGAGGTATGTGAATAGCTCAGACACTCAGGTATCCTCACGATGTTTTCCTTGACCGTTAGCATGTGGTATTGCTACTATAACTTCACAAATGTACATAACTTAGAAAACAAAGTCATAGGTACATGCCCGCACTGGGGATCCAACCTGGGTCTCTCGCTTCAAAGTCCGATGTTCTACCCACTAGGCTACCAACGCTTACATAAACTGTAAACGTTACATAAAGTAATAATAATGACTTCCACACAACACAATCACTTATCCTGGTCGTAAACTAGGATACGCTGTGCTATGGTTACCAGTCAAGGACATTACAAACATGTCCTTGCCCGGTTACCATAAAATACACCGAAACTGAGGCCACGTGTATATATATGTACGGCGGCTTCCAATGGGAATCGAACCCACGACCTCCGGCACGGTAATGCCACTTGCCGCTTTCCTGATAAACATTCATCAGTCTTAACTTTAAACAAGTCATCTTTAAAATTGCTAATATTAAGTGTAAAAATAATTCTATTATCTTTAAAATGAAGAGTTTGCGACTGAACCCTGATCCTCTGTATCAAAATCTTGATACGATACCACTGAGCTATTAAGATACGAGAAATTAAGGAACACATTTTAGCCCAAAAGGAGGTTAATGTGTTTGGCTCGTATGTATGTATGCATGTTATGTCCAATCCTATATTGACTCATAACTCCTTAACCAATGGTCAGATTTTAACAAATAAGATCTCAATCGATTCGTAGCATTTGCGCGCCTTTCGTGAAATCAGATATATATAATCAGCTGTATGAAATCAGAATAAATCCAACATTTTTTTTTAATAACTAAAAAGATAAAAATAAACAAAACTGTGATAAAAGATAACCAACAACCCGACTGCTGAGCGAAATTTCCCAAATTCAACATTGTGTGTATCTCAGTGCGTTGGTCCCGCCTGCTTAGTAGGTAATGTTCTAGTTAAAGTTAACAAAGCGCGAAGAGGCATTGAAGCTTTATTTTATAGTTGAAATCATCTATTCGAGAGCTGTTCACTATCTATGACGACGGAAATCAATTTGTAATCAAATGTATTTTTATTACAGAGAGTAACAATTGTCTCTCTGACTGGTCTCTGCCTACACCTCCGGGATACAGGCGTAAGTTTATGTTATGTAGCAATTGCTTCACAGTGTGAAGCAACATTATTAAAGGCCCATGCCATTATTTTATCGTTAGACTACATGAACTGAAATTTCCCAGAGGATTTTAATGACCTCACTTCATCGCTATGGAAATGGAAATTAGGATTCCGAGCCAGCACATTCCTTCGTAATACGAGTGCGTCAGACTGGCAACACTAACATACATACAAAATATAAAACGCTAACTGCTATGTACATCAGTTTAATTTTTCATTTTATGTAGCCATATAGTTAGCCATATTTATACGTCCCGCTGCAAGCCACAGGCCTTTCCTCAAAGAGAGAGAGAGAGAGAGAGAGTATGGGCTTAATTACGACGCGTGCCTACCGTAGATTGGCAATTTCAAGCCCTCAGGTATGTGAACACCTTAGACACTCAGGTTTCCTAACCAAGCAAACCTGTTTTGAAAAGAATAAATGTGAAGTTTCTTTGTTAGCTTCTTCTCCGTATAATCTATTAATTATTGTGGAACTAACAGCTTTGACATTCATTAAGTTAACATTTTGTTTTTATAGTGAATACAATTTTTGACTTTGACTTATGACTTCCTCACGAGGTTTTCCTTCACGGTTAGCGACTGGTATTGCTACTACAACTTCAACTTAACAAATATATGTAACTTAGAAAATAAAGTTATTGGTACATGTCAGGATTCGAACCCTCCTCCGGAATATGAGGCCGGAATACTCTTCTTCGACACAAGGTGAGTATGAAAAATTCACAGCAAGTCCTTATAGTACAATTGGTCTGGATTCTCGGGAAAAGCTAGATCCCTGATAACGCGGTGAGCGTCCTCCACAAATGCCGTTCGCTCGTCGTTTTAAACCATTCTTATAGGGTTACTGAGTGTCTGAGCTATTCACATACCTCAGCGCTTGAAATCGCCAATCCGCGGTGGGCACGCGTGGTGATTAAGCCCATACTCTCTCCCTGTGCCCTAAATTGGGAAGTTTAGTTGCAGGCAAATTAATTCAAATTCAAATTCAAAAATGTTTTATGTTCAAAGTAGCACAGAAACTGCGGCTTAAGGGGGTCCAGGGGCTAATACTAGCGCCACCGAGGATAAAGATTATATCTTTTTTACAGATCAAATTTGCAAAAAGTGTCAGTACAATCTCTCAATCATGTTAATAGTGATTTTTGGGACCCATGGCTCTGAACCTGAAAAACCTAGGACTGGATAGCATTAACGCCAGAAACGGCCGTTTATGACATAGATGCCATCTAGTCCCAAGTTCGTGGCCCTAGGTTCTTTGTCGTTGAGGTATTGTACTGACACTTTTTGCAAATTTGGTATGTAAAAGAAGATTTTTTTTTTTCCTCGGTGGCGCTAGTGTTATTCCCTGGACCCCCTCAATGAACGCTATAATTTAAACTAGGTATCTCATTCAAAATCTAGATCATTTTGGAGAAAAAATGGACGAAAAAAACTCCAAACTTAGACTTTTGAAAGTCCTTAATTAACAGAGTTTACATCATCATCATTCAGCCACAAGAAGTCCACTGCTGGACATAGGCCTCCTCCATGGATTTCCAAAAAGACCGGTTGGTAGCGGCCTACATAATTATTTATTACATAATTATTCTAAAACCTAGAACTCATGCATTGAACTGGCTTTAATTCCAGAAATCATTGTCATCTAAATAATGTACCCCTTTTAGTGCAAAGTGTGCTTTAGACACTTTGTTTACAACAGGGATTATGCCCACCAAATCCTGTCGGAATCTTGACGTTTGCAATAGCAATTGGAATGGAATGTGACAGTTGGACGAATGGAATCGCTCAGGCATTGGTGCGCGTCATATAGGGGTAGTTCATAAATACCGACGCCAAGAATAAAACGTTGTAGACTCTGTGCAACATAATATCGCCAGCTGGAAGCTCGGAGCGTAGGGCAAGTCGTTACTTCAAAAGATTATTGCGTGCTCTAGCAATTTGAAACTGGAAATTCTTTCCTCATCCCTGTACACGTGAAGAGTCTCCATGTTGTGTCCTCTGTGAGCCTTATTAGTTTTATGCTAAGAGAATATTTGAAATGCGACCCCGCTGTAATTAAAAGTTGGATGTATGTTTGACACATACATAAACTCACGCCTGTATCCCAGAGAAGTAGGCTGAGACCAGGGACTGCCAAGATCCTGACAGATCACTTTCGCTTCACAACATATTTATTGTGTCTATGTAACGCGAGTCATTAAAAAATTCTGTTCTTTTCTTTAAAGTTATTGACAGGAATGTGTAGAAGCTATGATCTCGTGGTCTGTTGGAAAAGCAATCCAAGTTGGACATCTTTAACGGTAAAATCATGTTAAAAATATTTTAAATACAGTTTAGTTTTATTTTAGTTTTTGAGTAAAAATTTTGTTACTGTCTTTTATTTTAAGATAATTGTAACGCCAAATTCAAACTTTATAGAAGTTATAATGTTAAAATTATTACAATGTTTAACTCTGTTACTTAGTGCCTAGCATGTTGTGTAAACTGTTTGTTGGTTGCAGCCTAAGACAAGACTGTACGTAATTTTATAGCTGTAACTTAAGTGGTTGTAACCTGTAAGTTTACCTATTTAAAAAAAAATATATACTTTTTATCTCTTTGTGTTTATCATCTTCAACTTAGATCATTATGTAAGGCTTTTAATGTTTTGTTTTTTTTTCTCTTGTGTAAACATCAATATAAACAGTTTTAATCTTTTCCATGTGTGTTATAACATGTTATTGTGTTGCGTGGATGCCAATCAAACTTAGTTTATTCATGAATTTTATTAATGTAATAAATAGTAAGACGTCTAGTTTTTCGCGCTAGTTACACGTCTATGTTTTTAACTGCCAATCCCTTACACAAATAAAGTAGAAATACTTACTATGTAAGTATCAATTGAATTCAATTCATATATTTTTTTATGGAATTTGTACCTGACAACTTTGACGTTCATTGAGTAACATTTTGTTTTTATAATGAATAAATTAAATTTAAATTTGTTACTATTGAATAAAGTTCTTTTTATTTTTTTTTTTTAATAAAGATATTTGAATTAAATTCAATCGAAACTTACATATTAGGTAAGAATTCCTACTTTATTTGTGTAAGGCTACTTCCTACTTTAGTTTTTTTTACTTCATAGTCAAAAACATAGATATCTAACTATAGCGCTTAAAAATGAACCCATGTTCAATTGTGGGAAGGCGGGCGCGCCTTATTAATTGTGTTACCAATGAGAACGTGTTCAGTATTGCTCGGCAAAATATTTATGCACCTGCCACCGTCTTAGGCCGCCATCTTGCGAGGTAGGTACTTAGATAATTCGACGGGTTATACATTATGAATTCAATGGATTAACGTTTTTGTATAAAACCAATCATAACTTACGCTTTCATTTACTCTTGCCCAATCAACGTTCGCGTCGTCACGCATGGCGCACAGAATGAACCAATCACAGAGTGATTTACTCTACAGCACATCTTGCGCTCATTTCATTGGTATAGACTAATCGAGAGGACAGGGGCCGTTGTTGAGAGTAAATTTTGTAGGAAGAAATAATACTATGATGTTTTTATTCGTAGCTGTAAGGTTTGTTTCCCTTACAAGTAGAATTAACATAGAATGAACGCAACTACTGCCATTATTTCACTTGTTGATGTTGCCTGCTAAATGAAAATACTGACCTCAAGTCTTGTTTTATTGCAATGCGAGGAATGAAAATGGCAGTTCAACGCCGTAGAGTACTCTACCAAACATTTTTAGGGTTCCGTACCCTCTACGACTCTTTTGTTTTTTCAGTTCCTGAATTTTATTTGAGTTTGTGTTTTACAAAACCTGAATTCGTTCAATTCTTTTTAAAAGAAGAAAAAGAAATGAAAAATATTATATAATAAAAGAAATGAAGGATTTTTTCTCAATTAGGTTTTGCAAAGTAAGGTTGCAGGCTTATATAATTATTTTTTTATTAAATTATCGATTTGCGCATTCTACCAATGTCAAGGCCTCTAGTAAATTGTCCTATATAGAAGAATAACGAACGACTCTATATAACTTCGTTATATTATGAAAAGTACTAAGTAGTTGTAGAGAAAAAAATAAACCCCATTATTTGTCCTTCAAAGTCAAAGTAAAAAAAAAATTATTCAAAGTAACACAGAAACTGTGACTTATTTAACGTTACAAGAAAAACTAGGTGTCCGTTTCAAAATCTAGATCATTTGGAGAAAAAACGGACAAAAAAACTCCAAACTTAGTCTTTTCAAACATATTCCTTAATTAACAGAGTTTACATGTCATATCTTCTAAAAAGCTAGTACTAGGATGCATTGAACTGGCTTTGATTCCACACATCTTTGTCATCTAAATAATCCTTAATGCTATAGTAGCCCTTTTGGCATAAAGTGCGCTTTACACATTTTTTGAACCGCACTTCAGGCAAGCTTATTGTATCTTCAGGGATCTTATTGTAAAAACGTATACAATGCCCCATAAAGGATGTATTAACCTTTGCCAGCCTAAATCTTGGGAAAGAAAGTTTATGTTTACTTCTAGTATTTACATCGCGTTGGCTACCTACGGTTTTAAAATTACTTATATTTTTCCTGACGTACATAATATTCTTATACTGACTAGCAACTGTTAGGATGTTAGTTTCTTTAAAGAAATCTCAACATGGCCTCGCCAATGAGATTAAGACGCGTTTTTTGTTCGCTGTTAGCGTGTTTCAAGAATTGCGCCTTTTCGAGGTCACCCTATATTTTATAGAACCGAACACGAGTCGGATATGATTTTCAGTACTTTTTTATTGCATATTGGATAAACTGTTGCGCTAGACCCCTTAATTAATTATCAGACGGGTTCCGCAGTTGCGAACTAACTGAAACTAGACCGGCACGTGCAAATATATGCATGGTTGATGCCTGAATTAAAAGCACACTTGAACAAATTTATTAAATTATATGAGTTTCAATTCAATTTAGAAACTTACAGACTGTAACTAAGAAAGTTACAGTCTGCTAGTTTGTAAATTTTATTGAAACTCATATCATTCAATAGGGAAGTTCAAGGGTGCTTTTAATTCCGGCATCAGTTTTGCTTCCGCGTTCTAGCATTTTTGTTAATTGTAGCTGAGAGGTTCGAATCCTGGCATGTGCCAATAACTTTGTTTTCTAAACAACATTTGTAAAGTTATATTAGCAATACCACTTGCCAACTGTGAAGGAAAACATCGTGAGGAAACCTGAGTATCTGAGGTGTTCACATACTTCAGCGCTTGAAACTGCTAATCCGCGGTGGGTACGCGTAGTAATTAATCCCATACTCTCTCTCTGAGAGAAGGCCTGTGCCCTGCAGTGGGACGCATATAGGCTAGGTAAAAAGAAAGTGACTGACAAATGTAGTGTACACAAAGCGTCCTTGGGTGTACACTAGCAAATAAAATCACGGTCATCTGCGATACATTAAAATTTTCGTATAGGTACTTGGTTACTCGACTGCGGCGGCGGAGCCCAAAAGGTAATGCGTTTTTGGCTCGTATGAAGGTATGTAGGTATGTCCGATTCTGTCCTCATAACTCCTTAACTAATAGTCAGATTTTGACAAATAAGATCTCAATCGATACTTCCTATTTGCGCGAGTGTCATAAGCTATATGAAATCAACAAAAATCCAACAACGGATAGCTGCAAACCTTTCTTTAAGAAACTAAAACTAATGACTTTATCATCCTTATATATCTATGAGATAGCAATTTTTGATAAAACGAACCCAGGTCGATTTGAACGTGCATGCGATGTAAACGGACGAAATCAATGAGATAGCATGCGACGTTGTCTAAATACGGCTCACACAGCACTTATGAGCAAAAGTGTGTTTTGTATCAAAAATCAAAAATTAACTGTATTTAAGAAAAAGCTCAAGGAGCTATTAATAGACAAATGTTATTATACAATTAACGAATTTCTTGCTGACAAATTGTAAATTAATTGAATTTAATCTACAAATATATGATTAAATTTAATGACAAATAAATAAGTAGCATTAAGTTTCGACATTTATTTAGTTTTGTATTGTGATTGACATCGCCCTAAGTAATTATTTGTATGCCTTATAATACAATAAATTGTACCATCTACATGCATGTTATACTTGTATTTGAAAAAATAAATTGAATCGAATTGAATAATTGAAAAAGGCACTAAAGAGACAATTAAATTCAAAACTGCAATAAAAAATAAACAGCAACCCGAGCGTTAAACTCAACAATGTGATTCAACAAGTCACTGCGAGGCCCCGCCTGCTTAGTAGTTGATACTCAGTTGAGCTCAGTCGGATTGTTAGTTATTTTTTATTGCAGTTTTTTTTACTGAGGTACTTGATGTTTAGTACAAGAGGCTGAGGTGCTCCGGGCACGTGAAACGAAATCCTCCAGCGGGGGTAGTACGAAAGACGCTAGTCTCGCGTTTTAAATGCGATTTTCCTGGGCATTAACTGTTAAAATCTGCCATTTAAACGCCACAAAACGTATGACTCGTGCCATCGTACCACCCTGGCTGGACTACATTGGTAAGGAAGTGCTTCGTCTATTAATTCCTGGGCGGAGATCCAGAGGAAGACCGAAAACTAGGTGAATGGATGTAGTGAACAAATATCTCACAGAATGCGGAGCCTCGATAAACGAGGTCATGAATAGGGTAAAGTGTAGAGTGAAAATAAGGAAAGCTGACCCCACCACCATGTGGGACTAATACTGGGAAGAGAAAGAAGTAGGTACTTAGTCTTACACTAAGTCGTCTTTTTTAGGGTTCCGTACCCAAAGGGTGCCAAACAGGACCCTATTACTAAGACTTTACTGTCCGTCTGTCTGTCTGTCACCAGGCTCATGAACCATGATAGCTAGGCAGTTAAAATTTTCACATATGGTGTATTTCTGTTGCCGCTATAACAACAAATACTAAACCAGAATAAAATATATATTTGAGGGGGGCTCCCATAAAACAAACGTAATCTTTTTACCGTTTTTTGCTCGATATTGAAAACGGTAACAGGTAGAAGCTTGACACATTCACAGAATATTCACTTCTATATTCGCCTTAAAAATAAATAATTAAATTACAATAAATACTTTAGGGGGCTCCCTGGGAGCCCAGACGCAACAAACGTGATTTTTTGCCGTTTTTTCTCGAACTTTGTGTCTAATGTTGTATAGCTAATGGTACGAAATCCTTCGTGCGCGATTCCGACTCGCACTTGGCCGGTTTATATTGTATCATTAAAGTTTTATCAAAATTAAACTATTAGCGCTGCAATTATTACTGACCACTGCTTAGCCTAAGCTACAGGGTGTCATCCCTCTCAATCCCTCGAAGCAGAGGTTCTAAATCTTATGCAAATGTTTTTGTATAACATTTACACTACCTAGAAGCTAAATAGAGGCTAAAAAAAATTTCGATTAAAAGTTCGATTCCTAGTGCGGGCATGTATCTATTGCATTGTATTCATTTACTTCGGGCAATGCCCGTATAGTATTAGTAACGTAGAAATGTACACATTAAGTTAAATCGAGTCGAATCAAATCAAATTAAACTAAATTTGTTTTCTAAGTTATGTACATTTGTGAAGTTAGTAGCAATACCACTCGCTTACGCGAATATTATACGCAAAATTTGACGAGCAGTTGGCTGTCGAATGTCCGAAATAGACAAAAAATCTTTGCGCAAACAAATGCTTAACCAATGCAAAACTACAAATGAAATCCTTGCAAAAGACCTTAGTTACTATGATAAAAGACGAAAGAATTTAATTTGTAGTCGATTCCGAAGCTAATTTGTGAGTGCTGTTAAATACTTAAGTGCTTTGCTCGTTATGGGTACTTACGGGTATTTTGCTAAAATGTGTTCTGTGGTTTACTAACTTAATTATGTACCTACTTACTGTTTGTAATTCTTTGTAAGGTTATTAACTTGTTTAGATACCTTATTTTGATTATGTACGATCGTACCTTTTGGCGTTAATGCTATCTAGTCCTAGGTTTTTTTGCTTTAGGTTCACGACTATGTGTGTCCTAAAAATTACCACACTTTTTGCAAATTCGATTTTTTTTCCTCGGTGGCGCTAGTATTACCTCCTGGAGCCCCTTAAGGGGCTATCCTAGGTTCTAGTCGTGGGTCCTAAAAATCACTGTTAACATGATGGAGAGATTGTATAGACACTTTTTGCAAATACGATCTAACAAATTAGACATTTTATTATTCATTGGTGGCGCTATAACCCACTGTATCCCCTTAACAAAGGTCTTCTCCCGCAGCGGCGGTGGTGATAACTTTCTACGTGTGCTGGGCGCCGTTCCACATCCAACGCCTGTTCTTCATCTACGGGCGGCGCTCGCCTTACTACGCGACCGTCAATGAATACCTATTCAGCGTCGCCGGCGCCTTCTATTACGTCTCCGCTACTGTCAACCCGATTCTCTACAACGTCATGAGTCACAGGTGAGATTATAATAATAACATCCACACAATATTTTATAAATATTGTAGCATAATTATTTATCTGTGTTTGCATTGGAATAAAAGTTATTATTTTAGAACTTCATTTATTGACAATGCGCTGCACATGACAAGAACGAAAGAAATAAAGAAAGACATTTAGAAAGAAAAGGCTTACCACTCATCGTTACAAATAAGGAAAAGAAATAAAAATGCCTAAGAAGACTGGCGTCTTATGAAAGTGTGAAGATTTAACAATATTTGATTTATCTCTTAAAAAAATCTTCTTATGTGTGCACTCATATTAAAATGTATTCAGCATTCAATGGAAAAACTAAATCTGATAAGTTTTTTTTATTAGTAATAAAGTGACTTAACTTTGAGTATTTTTGAGGAGACTTGTAAAATCTGGAATTTTACAAGTCTCCTCATTTTTGTAATTTCTTTTCTTGTCAGTTCTTCTATGTCCTCTCATAAAAACAGTGTCATCAATATTATTTTGAGGCATTTCTCGTAACGTTTCCTCCATGCCGGGTACAGGCAGACCAAAGCGGACGAACGGACGAATGCGAAACATACGTCTGCACAAACGGTACCATGTACTCTTAAAATTCAAAGCTTTGTTAATAGAACAATAGAAGATATTGAAATCTTAAAAACGAACTGTAACGACTCATTACTATGCAATAAATATATGAATCGCCGTGTGGCGCCGGGTTAAGAATAGCGTCACTCCATTTCCTCCCGTGGATGTCGTAGAACACACGTTTTAAGACCGCGACCGGCGCGACCGCTTTTGCGGCAAAGCGAATAAATCGCAAGTTATTGTATCATACTAGTTCATATCATACTGGGCTGTGCCCAACCATGAAGGGTTTTGCCATAATCGCCGCATTTGGCAGGCGGCTCTTAATTTCTCAACAAATTATGTAGGTACTGAAAGGCGTCACTTGACGTCATATGCCGCTCGTATCCTAACAACATTTGAACCGAATAATAGTATAGTATAGTCATTTATTAGCTTTCTTGTTGTACGTAAGGTCTTACATAGGTATTTTAGGAACAAACAAGAACCCTGCTAGGGCGCTGCTTACTTAAGTTTATAAAAGAATATAATCTAAATTCTTAATTACTTAACATTGGATATATTTTACTTAAGATATACAAACACCGCCGATACGATCGACTGCCGTCGATAGATGGCAGTCGTTAAGCCAAGTCAGAGGCCTTAGGGCGGCTTGACAACTTCTGACAGTAGACGAGCCACTAGTCTACAAGCCTCCACCAATCCGGACTTGGCCTCCGTGGTGGAGTATGGCCTATACCTTCCTCAGGGAAGAGACCCGTGCCCCTCGGTGGGGACATAATGGGTTGGTGATGATGATACAAACACAATTCTCAAAGCTATAAACCTAGTTTTGCCGTATGATAACTGGCTGTATGATAAAGAAACCGCGCGCGAGCCAAATTAAAAAAAAAAGTTTGTTTAAATATAAAAGACGCGCGAAATGGATTCCTCTGCCTTTGTTTGTGATTATTTTCATACTCAAATTCCGATAACCTCCTATTTTCGGTAAGATGTGAGGATTTTGCTACATCCTGTATACGTCCCGCTGCAGGAGCCTGCTCTCTGAGAGAATGCTGAAAAACAAGCTTCTCTGTATTACGTACGTAAAGAGGCTCGAATTTTTGCCGATGCCTGCACTTGCCCATAAACTCAGTCGGGAGAGCGCTGGCACGGTTAACCAGAGGTCGCGGGTTCAAGTGCCGGCATGGGTGGAATTTTTAGCCTCTAAAAAAGTTTTTAAAAATTGTCCTCAGCACGGGGTACTGCAACAAAAAGTATATAATCTTCGATAGCAGTTTTATGAAACGCGGCCCGAGTCTATGCACTGCGCCACTGCGCTTCATTAAACTTAAATGAAAACTCCTTAGCACATTTTGATAATTTTCTTTGCAAAAGTAACGTCCTTTGTGATATTCAAAGGCCATTCATGCGTCTAAAATGTACTATGTACAAAGAAGCAGACTTTGCCTCAGGTTATTTGAAGCATGTATGAAAATTCTTAAATTTCCGAGTTGAAATTTAAGAAGTTTCAGCTCGGTGTCGTCTCGGAATACTTATATCTATTTTCGTTGTACAAAAGAATCCTTCACAATGCTTTGCGAGAAGTTTTCAGTCAGAAAATCCTTCACTGTAAAATAGAATTTCATCTAAAGTCGGTAATACTTACCTACGAACACGAAGCCGTCTTCAGTCAATCGAAATTTAACTTCTATTCCCTGTGAGTTTCTTTTCTTTCTATTCGGCTATCATAATTATGAAGTTGTGATTATATTTTCAATAAATTGCGTAAATGTGAAGCTGGGAAACTTTCTGCGTCATCATCATTTTCATCATCATCAGCCAACCTCTGCCTACTGCGGAGTATAGGCCTTTTCCCTATCACGCCATCTTTCGTGGCCTCTTGCCATTCTCATCCACGGACCTCCTGCCGACCTGACCACATCGTCCGACCATCGGGCTGTCTACATATTCCACTAACAATTTATGAAGTAAACGTTATTAGTTAAAGCGAGAAATAAATTAATGTATCCATAATATAAATTAAAAACCGGCCAAGTGCGTGTCTAGCCACGCGCAATGTAGGGTTACCTAGAAAAGCGGAAATAAATATAAATTACACCTTTCTATTACCACCGGTCTTTGCGCTAGGCTGCGGACGGACAGACAAACAGACAGACAGGCGGACATGGCGAAACTAAACATAAGAGTTCCTTGTCAGACTACGGAACCCTAAGAATCCCTCCTTCTAAATCAGAATGTTTTGACGGCCATCAACGGAAGCCCATACCTCGCGTGGCCCGATACGCACATGACGTCTGATCGTTACGAGATCAGGCGCTAAGTTCACCGGCGAGTCCGGCGACCGTCGTCAATAAAACTGGGCCCTTATTATGAAGCAGCGATATGTTCGGAAGTTGGCGGGCTCAACGCGACGTTGTAGACCCTTCCGAACATATCGCTACGTCATAATAAGGGCCCTGTCTAATCTTATTCAAGGCATAGAGTTCATGTACAGATGTACGGTAGTGGATTCAAAACGATTCATCATCACTATTGTGAAGATATGTTTCCTCCAGTCTACCAAGAATACCGGAAAGTGATCCAGCTCGCGCTTCTCACCTTCCCAACTAATCGATGCACCCCGCCATACTTTGTCGCAGTGATGCCAACCTAACGACCGGTTACTTTTGAATAGTGTCAACGTCACTTCCGATTTTGCAGATATCATGACACTATCTTATTGAATACTCTTAATATCGTGATGTTGAATCATCATCATCAGCCATTTGATGCCCACTGCAGGACACAGGCCTCCTTCGTAGTTTTCATAACCATGAAGGGTTTTTCCATAATCACCACGCTTGGCAGGCGGGTTGGCGATCGCAGTATACGGTCGGAATCTCAGGAAAACGCTGCTGCCCGTCCCCTGGTAATTAATTTCCTTAGTCGCCTTCTACGACATCCACGGAAGGAAATTGTGAGGCTATTCTTAATCCGGCGCCACACGGATTGAATATTGACCGGTGCAGCAATAATGTAACTCTGTTTTCATTAAAATTGTTCAAAATCATGACACTATTAATGTGTTGTACTCCTTCGGCAGAACGCTTGCCACAAGAGGTCATGAGTTGGAGTCCGATATGTGCCAATGAGGTTTTCCTAAGTCACACTTTATGAATTTGTGATAGCAATGCTACGTTCTAATTGTGAAGGATAACATCGTGAGGAAACCCGAGTGTTTGAGGTGTTAACGAACCCAGACACTTAGGTGACCTACAGCTTGTGTATGTTATTTACCTCGGACTTTAATCTACAGGGGCCGTTTTTAGCAGAGGTGTTTTAAAGTCCTAAGTTCACGTAAAACCGTGGTAAAAAATACAAATTGAGGTAAAATGTCGTAAAGAGTGATTTATAAAGTAAGCTTCAAAGATTTGAAAAAAATCAATGTCTATGGTCGATTCAATTTTATCTGTTGCGTGTAGCCATGCTGTTTGATATTACTGTGTGAAACTCATTGAAATGGCAAGTTAAATATTTTCACCATTAATTTGGTTCTCTAATTACCTTTTGAAGTGTGAAGGAAAACATCGTGAGGAAACCTGAGTGTCTGAGTTATTTACATACCTGAGCGCTTGAAATCGCCAATCCGCGGTGGGCACGCGTGGTGATTAAGCCCATACTCTCTCTCTCTCTCTGAGAGAAGGCCTGTGCACTACAGTGGGACATATATAGGCTGCTTATATATAACATTTATGATAGATATTGCGTTAGGCATACATTTTTATTTTTTGCCTCTGGGACTTTGGGGTCCGGAGGAGCGACTTCTCTTTAAGAAGATCTCGTCACGCCTAATTGACGCCTCAGCTCAGGAGACCCGAGGGCTGTTGCCTACTTTGGACAAAGGTTAAGCCTCGCTGTACAGCGAGGCAATGCCGCCAGCCTTCTCGGTACTCTACAGGCCGACAGCGACCTGGCTCAAATATTTTATTTAAATAAAAAAATTGGTTTACATTTAGTTTATTTTTTTTCTGATATTGTTGTAAATATACAAAAACCTTAATTTCTATTATACATTTAATTAAAATAATTAACAGACGTTCAGCTGTTAATTCATAAGGAGGAGGAAAAATTGGAGAGGGAAAATCTGCGACTAATACGTTTTGTAATATAACCAGTCGACAAGTCAATATAGTCACGTAGTACTAAAACGCGCCATACAAACCGACCTTAGACTATGACGTCACTCTCTAACGTAACGCCTTATATGTATGAATCGTTTATCAATATTTGAGTTATCTCGTAAAATACTTAATGTTTCTATGCATGTACACCCTTATAAGAAAACGTTCATAATTGAATGACCAAACGAAATCTAATAAGTTTTATTTTATTAGAGTAACTTTATTTTTCGCATATTATGTGACCTCGAAAACATCGATTTTTTTTTATTATTTTATTTTAAATTTTTCTTAGGTTTTTACATGATTTCTACAGTATAAAAGCAATATCACTCCAATCTAAGTTAGACGCAACTTCCCCATTAACAGCTGGTTCTAAAACATTTTTTAAATCATTCCTTTTGTAAAATAAGTTTTGTTTCCCTATACCTTTATGCTAAGTCCCCCAAATACTTGACACTGGCATAGTCATAAACAAACAAAAAAAATCTGTGGTACCCATTGAAGTTTGTTGACGGGTTTCCGTAGCAACCGATTGACTCTCTTAGTACTGATAGCTTAGAGGTCATCTAATATTGGTTTTCCTTTAGTGACGGATTTAACGGCTAGAAGATATTTATGGTAATATTTTCTAGCTGTTATCCGTATGTTATCCGGTAATATCAGTTACAATCATGGTAAGTTTTAATCAATAGGTAGTAAGTAAATAAATAGTAAGTTTTAATCAATCATTTAAGTCAATTCCATCAGCAGTTTATGCCCGACGCCACGTTCGAACAAGTTTCGAACATTTTTCAAAAAACATTAAATGCACAGAATTGAGATCGTTACCTTTGTATTATACCTGTTTATTATTAATAATTATTCTTTATTGCACAAAAGAAATTGTACAAAAGGTGAACTTAACGCTAATGGAATTTTCTACTAGTTGACCCGCCGCCCGTTTAGCCGCTCTAAGTATGAATTCGTTCATATGTGTGTCTATGGATGAATCTTTGACGCTATTCTACTCTGTAGTCCAGTCGACCGAGCGAGGAAGCGCTCTGTAGCTGTTTTGTTATGATGTTACCGTCACAAGTTAAGACCCTGAATGGCTTTCGAAACATTCAGGTCAGTAGTCTTCATCTGATCAGCCTTTGATATCGCAAGTTGTCGTTTAAAAAGTACCTCGAAATTGATTAGGCTTCGCTCGTAGTCAGCGCAGGAAAGGCGTTCTTAAGGCTAAGAAGACAGCCTTCATTATAGTTTCACGTACAAGTAAAAACAACAAAAATTGAAGTATTTGGGCCCCATTTCATAGAAATACCACTCTTGGGTTACTATGACAATTCGATGTATGTACGTTGCAAAGTCTTTTAACCCATACATAAACAAGTACGGCTATGCAATGTAATTAACTGTGATAATAAACTATGAATTGTAGTTTTAGGACACGCGGCCCTGGAGGACGTAGGGCCAGCCCTGATGCATGATGCCCTGTCCGCGCGTGAAAAGGAGACAAAGAATCACCCCATCCCGCGTTCACGTAATGAAAGCGGGATGTCGCAGTTTTCATCTATTATGGGATAAGCAAAAAACCAGCCAAGTGCGTAACGGGTCACGACTTCACGAGCATTGTAGGGTTCCCCGGTTGGTCATCCAAATATACGATCCTAGAAGGAGAGTTTATTGATTGAAACCAAGATTTTATTTTACTTACCTACCTGCTTTACACAACTAACAACTTCACCAAAGTAATTTTCAATGAAATTTGTACGAAGTTTTCCTTTTATAAGTTGGTCGCCTATTACCCGTTAACTTGTAAAGCCTACTTAGCTGTGATAGTTTTCTTTTTAAGCTCATTATGTGTGTTACTGACCTGTTTTCTTTTCAACAGTAAAAACATAGGTATGTCTACGCCATTACAGAGGTTGACATCGACAGGAGGTTTCATTGTATATATTTACATTCATTCTTCTTTTGTTCTTTACTATTGTCATTACATTAATTCGTTACCAAAACCCGAAAATTGAGCTTTTATTTCATGCATGGCATAAACTCATGTACTTACCCCCAGTTTTTCGTACACTAACACACTGTTAATCTACTGTTAACAACTGTCAATTGACCAAAGTGCATAAAAAAAACAACTGACAGCTGTTAACATTAGATTAACAGCTTGTTAGTGTACGACAAACCGGGGGTTATAATGAGATGATTTATACAGCGCACTGGACGTTGTATAAACTCACTAGATGGGTGAAGGGACCACTCGGACGCTGCTAATAAACAGGACATGGTAACAATACAGTCCACTTAAATACTTCTCAGGTTTCGCAGTCGGTTACACAATGTCCGTTTCCCCGTCAGGTACCGCCTCGCGTTCCGCGATACGCTGTGCTGCGCGCGCGCCGACCGCGGCAAGTGCAAGAGCTACCGCGAGCACTCCAGCGTGCGCGAGAGCAGCGTCCACCATAATGACGGCGCACACCTAGTGCGCGTGCGCTCGCAGCTCCACCGCGGCTCCAGGATCGAGCACAAAGTGTTCAGGCGATCCAGGTAAAAAAAAATTATAGTAAAAGGTATATTTTTTGCTTGTACGCTGACACCCACACTGGCAAAAGCTGTGTCACGTGGGGATAAGAGTACAACATAACGTATGAAGGTATACAATGTTGTAAAATAACGCACGCAAAACCGTTTTATTTTCGTGCAAATTGAAGCAATTTGAAGCATAGCATAAGCGTGGCACAGGCGTAGCATTGCGTAGCATAGGGACGTAGCACTTGAGCAGCATCTGCGTAGCAGAGATGAAGCAACAGCTTAGCCTAGGTGTAGCATCGGCGTAGTATATGTGTGGTTTCATAGTAGCATATAAGCGTTTGAACTGTTTGTGCGGTACTTGAACTGTTTGAACTGTTTGTGCGGTATCCGTCTGGCGCCGAATTAAGAATAGCGTCACTCCATTTCCTTCCGTGGATGTCGTAGAAGGCGACTAAGGAAATAAATTACCAGGAGACGGCAGCAGCTTCTTCCTGAGAATCCAACCGCATACTGCGATTACCAACCCGCCTGCCAAGCGTGGCGATTATGGCAACAGCCCTCATGGTTATGAAAACCAGATATGGAGGCCCATGTCCTGCAGTGGGCGTCGAGGGGCTGATGATGATGATGATGTGCGGCAGACGATGCACCATCTTTAAACGTGCCCTGTTTGCCCTAACACCCTGCACTCACGAGGACTTAATGAATGCAACTAACAACGCAGTCAGCGTGGCAAAGTTCTGCGCCGCAACAGTTTACTAAAGACTTTTAATAAAATTTGCTTTATTATCGACACGTTAAGAAGAAGAATCTAAAGCGTCACAGCTTTGCGTCACCTTTTTGGCCTTATGCATCTACGTAATGAGATGATTTATACAGCGTCCAGTGGCATCTTCACTCACACTAGATGGGTGAAGGGACCACTCGGACGCTGCAGTGCCTGTTGTTTTTTAGGTGGAGTAGGCTTGCCGAGCACCTATACCAACCTGACAACTTAGTTTGCCTAGCCCATAGGAAAGACAAGTCAATACGTGCGGACCCAACCAAGCCGCGGGATTCCTCACGATGTTTTCCTTCACCGTTAGTATGTGGTATTGCTACTACAAATTCGCAGATGCAGATGTACGGTGATAGCCCAGTGGGTAGAACAATGGACTCGGAAGCACGAGACCCAGGTTAGATTCTCAGTGCGGGCATATACCTATGACTTGGTTTATTTTCAAAACTATACATATAGGTAGAATTAAAAATGCAAGCCGCAGCGTTTCCTCGCCGGCGACTTTTCCGCACAATTTAAAAACTTCTCCCATATTGATTCCCATTCTTTGCAGCTTCTATTCATCAGAAACAACAGCACTCTGCAACAACACGCCCAGCAAATGGAATCACGACTGCTTCAACGAAAACAAGAGCGATGCCCTAAAAATGGAGCGCCTGACGCAACCAAGGAACAATAATGCCGAGAAAACTTTCGAGAAAATCGACGAGAGACCCAATGTAAACAGTGAAGTCGATAAAGATATCAATATTCAAATCTCTATCCATTTGCGTAAGTAAAGAATATCTCTCTAAGGTCTACATTAATTAAATGATCCTAACTCCGAGATCGATCTTGAGTGCGCTGTCAAGTTGCTCCTTTGTTTGGGACAAGATCCTGAAATGGGCACTCAAACGCGATCTCAAAGTTAAAAGCGATGTTAATACGGCATTAAGGAAGAGTTTTTAAACATTTTGTAGTCCCATTTTCAAAATTCCATAAATCTGTAGAAAAAAGTATCGGAAACAAAAACAAGAGATTCTTTTATTTAATTTTTTGTTGGATATCTTGTAGGATCTTTAGCAGTATCCGATGTTTTGGAATAGTTATTGTAATTAGGAAGTCAAACCACCCCCTCTACTTTCAACGTTATTGTATTCCAAATAGCGCCACAGTAGTTTGGGTAGTATTTACAAAATAACGACTTAGTATACGTTTTGGACTACCCACAGGTTCTAGGTTTGGGAATGATATAGTTATAAACTTTGTTAATTAAGGACCAAATTTAAAAAGACTAAGTTCGGAAGTTTTTGTCCATATTAGAGCCAAAATGATTGAAGTGGACATCTAGTTTAACTTGTAACGTTCACTAAGCAGTTTCTGTGTGATTGCGAATAAAAACATTTTGGTTTTTTGTTTGTTTTTTTTTATACAATAAAAAAGCAAGATCCTAAAATGCTACTAACATAAATACAAGTTTTGAAATGTACTAACCAAATATGAATCTTGTTGTTCGAGGCAAATAAATAAATAAAATAAAAAAATTACTTACCTGCACATGAACTTAAAACGCGATTCACTAAACACTTAATCTATCTAGCTATTTAGCTATTTACTGAACTTTATCGAAATTGTTTCCCGCGATTCTTATTATACATTGACAAAGGCATATGAATGACAAGAATTGCTGTTTAAAGTTACAAGATTAGCGTCGAGGGTAGAGGGGCTGAATCCAAGCAAAAGTTGAGCCAAAGACCATGAACCCCACTTCATAAGCAGCCTATATACGTTCCACTGTAGGGCACAGGCCTTCTCTCAGAGAAACAGAGAGAGATGGGCTTAATCACCACGCGTGCCCACCGCGGATTGGTGATACTTTAAGGCTCCCTAACCTAAGTCTATGTAAGCCGATTAGAAGTAAGATCGTAGCATAAAAAGTTGTACGATTTTTAATGTAGTTACGTACTTAGGAATAAGGTTGATGTGATCATGTTAATTCTAAGTTATGTTAATGTTTCACGTACTTTATAAAGTTGTTTGCCCTTCTCTGTCATGTCTGGTTTGTTGACGATAAATTATGTGCGGTTTCGGAATTGAATCGACATAAAAGAAAAGAGATTTTGTGACTGAGTAAATAAGTAGGAGACACGTAGACCAAATAAGGTTTGTAATAGCGAAGGGTAAGATGAAAAATACACGAAACCGGCGTATGTAAGACAGCGACTCTTGGTGTTGTTGAGGGGAAAGAGGTTTTTTCAGGATCGTGTCAAGTGGCAAACCCTGGTGTCTGCCTACCCCTCCGGGATACAGGCGTGAGTTTCTGAATGTATGTTAACAGGTAGGTACAATATAAAAAGATATTAAGAGCGACAAAGTAGTCGTTTATTGTGATTCGCCTACCAAAAACTTACCTAATGTGCTATGAAATAATATCCAAATCGTCACCAAATTAATTAAAATACTAGTTGGCCCGACAAACGTTGTTTTGCATTATTAATTAGCCTACGACCGTACCAAATAAACACAAATATATAAAAAACAATTCTTAAAAATCGATGAAGCCGTTTCGGAGGAGTCCGATAACCAACACTGTGACACGAGATTTTTATATATTTTATTAGAATATATAATTACAGGGTGTAACTAATATAACATACCATAACATCCGCACTTGAAAACTGTGAAACAATATTCGCTGTTCCATACTAAAATTACGACCTAAGAACTCTGACATTTAATTTTCTTTCACCCAAAAATTATACTCACAGGAGAGAGAGAGAGAAAGAGGGAGAGGGAGATAGAAAGAGAGAGAGAAAGTGTGAGAGAGAGAGAGAGAAAGTGAGAGAGAGAGAGAGAGAAAGATATTTATTGGAACCAATTAACACATTACAAGACAGAATTTGCAATGAATAATTTAACGATCTTGCGTATAAAAAACTGGTCTCACCGACACAAATTAGGCTAGCGTAAAAAATATCGATATTTTTTCAGAAAGTATTCGATATTTATCGCCAATATTTTAAATTTCGATTAAAAATGATACTAATAACCAACCAACACAACCACCTGATATGATAATTTATTTTAATTCCATTCAAATATTTTTATTCATTGTAATAACAATGTTAATTCTTTTTGTTGCACTAACCCGTGCTGAGGACAATTTTAAAAACCTTTTCAGAAGCTAAAAATGCCACCCGTGCCGGGACTTGAACCTGCGACCTCTGGCTAATCGTGCCAGCGCTCTCCCAACTGAGCATCAGCGAAATTTCGATCCTCTTTACAAACTTCTCCGTATTACGTACAGGCAGCGACATCTGGAATTTTTAGCCTCCAAATAGGTTTTTAAAATAACAATGTTTACTTACTGAATATCAAAGTTGTTAGATTCACAGCTTAGTATAGATTATGTGGAGAAGAAGCTAACAAAGAAACTCCACGTTACTTCTTTTTAAGAAACTCGTTAACCAGACAAGTAAATCTCAAACGAGTAGAGACACTCAGACTGAATTCATTTGTGCAATAGTTTGTATTATATCGGGGGTATTTTAGTTTGAGAAATTAATTTCAGTTCCTAATACTTCGGGAACATTGCAATCATGATGTTCACGTGGTAATTGAACTCGTATTCAGACAGTACTATTTACATTTTAATCTCGATGTCAATAGCAATATTACAAAGCTTATTTTTATGGTGTGACTTTATAATGTTCAATTCTATAAATAATTGTATAATAATAAATTGTTTCTATAATTTGTATTAACTAATCATTGACCAACTACTTTAGTGACATCGATGTAATAGTTTATTAAACATTGTACATAGGTTTGTTTTTATATTTGTACGCCACAAGGTAAAATATGGAGCACCTATAACTTTTTATTCCACACCTGTACGCATCATTATGTTTGTACCTACCCATATTTCACAAATAATGTAGGTATTTGTAAAGTAATGTGTATACAACCACGAAACTTATTAAAGTGCAATCGTTTATGTGGTGCATATTTCGTGTTAATATAAAATAATAGTCCCTTTAATGTAATAACATTTAATTGCACTGTAACACATAAGTAACTTATTATAGGTTTATAATAATAATAGCTATACATACTGAATCAATGTCTTACGTATTTATGGTAAAAATATCAGCAGTATCTATCTATACTAATAATAAATCTGTAAGGGTCGGTCATGGAGTAAGTTAGTTTGTTTTCAGAGATATTGTGTTTATAGGCTCAATATATGATACTGAAACTAATTTCACGATTTTTAGAATTTTTTTCTGTATGTGTGTATGTATGTATGTTCCTCCATAACTCTTAAACCAATTATCCGAATTTGATGAAATTTGGTATAAAAACATATAGACATCTGGGACACAGGATAGGCTATTTAAATTCTAGCTCCAGTTATGATAAGAAGTGGCCCCCATACAAATGCTGCTTCGTAAAAATCGAAATGTACGCGAACGGAGTCGCGGGCACAGCTAGTCTAGTATAAGTACTTGCCTGACACTAACTGAACCTAAACAACTGCTGACGGTCATAAGACCGATTATCTATACTAATAATAAATCTGTAAGGGTCGGTCATGGAGTAAGTTAGTTTGTTTTCAGAGATATTGTGTTTATAGGCTCAATATATGATACTGAAACTAATTTCACGATTTTTAGAATTTTTTTCTGTATGTGTGTATGTATGTATGTATGTTCCTCCATAACTCTTAAATCAATTATCCGAATTTGATGAAATTTGGTATAAAAACATATAGACATCTGGGACACAGGATAGGCTATTTAAATTCTAGCTCCAGTTATGATAAGACGTGGCTCCCATACAAATGCTGCTTCGTAAAAATCGAAATGTACGCGAACGGAGTCGCGGGCACAGCTAGTAAATAATATAATAAAACGATTCCTCTAGAACACTCCTCAAAGGCAGTTTGAATGATGTGGTTACGTCTTTCCCGTTACCGCAGACTATTTTATTTTATTTGAAACTACCTCTAAGGAGTGCTTCAAGGCAGCGTGAATTTATAAAATAAAACTGTTACACTGTTAAAACTAATACTTGGCTGCAGGTTCTGATGAATAGTGCTGTTTAGTTTTTGTGTATCACTAAATGAAAATACTAACTTTCTTACACACACACACACACACATACACACACACACACACACACACACACACACACACATACGCACACAAAGACAAAAACACACACACACACACACACACAATGATCTGCGTGGCTAATATCATTATACCTTTTTGTGTTACTGTTTTTCTTTTCATGTGATAGATGTTTTATTGACTGACAGTCGTCCACCCAATGTTTCTCGAATGTACGCACTTTTAAAGGTTTTAATTTAATTTCACCTTCTCCTAAGAGACAGGTTCTTCGCCTAGTTTAGGAGATAGGATGCAACGACAAGATTATCGTGCAATAGATTGTACAAAAATCAAATACCCACAATAATCTTTAGCTTCCTTCAAAGCTGCTTAATATGACAAAGGCAGGATTTGCAATGAATAATTTAACGATTTTGCTTATAAAAAACTGGTCTCACCGACATAAATCAGGCTAGCGTAAAAAATATCGACATTTTTTCCGAAAATATTCGATATTTAACGCCAATATTTTAAATTTCAATTTAAAATTATACCAATTACCAACCAACACAACCACCTGATAGGATAATTTAATTTAATTCCAGTCAAATATGTTTATTCATTGTAATAACAATGTTTACTTACTGAATTTCAAAGTTTTTAGATTCACAGCTTAGTATAGATTATGTGGAGAAGAAGCTAACAAAGAAACTCCACGTTAAATTTCTTCTTTTTAAAGAAGTTGTTAACCAGACAAGCGCATATCAGACTCAAGCCATTTGTGCAATAGTTTGTATTGTATCGGGAGTATTTTAGTTTGAAAAATTTAGCACCGAACAATTGTTTGGTTTCAAAACAAACAATTTATTATTACTATTATCTAGATAAACTATACTAGAAAAAGTAGGTATATCTTTGAGAATAGGTTAAGATCAGGCACTTGGGTTTCATAACAATGTTTTCCTTCACAGTTAGCTAGTAGTATCTCTCCTATCAGTGATAGTTAAAAACACAGATATCTAACTAACGCAAAAGAATGACCCCACGTTCAATTGTGGGAAGGCGGGTAGGGCTTGTCAATTGTGTTACCAATCGAAGCGAGTTTAATTTTATCCGGCAAAATATGTATGCAAAATTGGTTGGACTTTTTTGTATAAAACCAACCATCAGTCGCTATCACTTGCTTTCGCCCATTAAACGTTCACGTCACGCATGGCGCACAGAATGAACCAACCACAGAGTGATTCACTCTGCAGCACATGTTCCGCTCATATCATCGGTAAACCCATATGGAATAAATACTCTAACTATGGTTTTTTTTATTCGTAGGCTCATACTAATCCCCTAATGTAGTACGTAAAGTATTAATAAATAATTAGAAAACAAAATCTTTTTTACATGCTAAATGTGACCTCTCAAATGTGCAAGCGATGGTAGCCGCTTCAAAACTACTTATACCTATTTATCGATTTTTTTTTTTCAGTAGCCCATCCCTACCGCGCTTGCATCGGTATAATACCGACGGCGCGGCTCTCGAAACGCGCTCATTTATCAAACGGTAATAGAATCAATGTGCTTATCAGCGAGGAAACTCAACCGAAGGAAAGCTTCCTTTTCACTTTCTTTACACTGTGGGGTATTAAGCATCTTACACAGTGCACGTACCTTCCATAGAAATAGACCCTTTTTTGTACTTACAAACAGAAAACCCGAGTGAAAAGTAATCACAGAAATGCGATAATGCGGTGACCATTTCTGTCTCCACCGACGTTGTCAAAGCGATACTGACACATTGAGTGTTAATAATATTGGTACCTATTGGACGACCTCGTGGCGAAGCGGTAGTGTATCTGCATACCATGAGAGAGGTCCCGGGTTCGAATCCCGGCTGGGGACAAAAAAAAACCCCAGGTCTTGGATGTTTACATGTTTGTGATGTCGTTGTTTCTGGTTCCCACGACACAGGGTATCCTAGTGTGGGGCCAGAAGCAATGTATGTGCCTGTATGTAAATGTTTATGTTTGTTTGTTATGTTTGTTTGTCTATATTTTTTACTTAGCCAAAGTCTGTATAGCTCCACTAAACCCGAATTTAGTTATAATTTAGCTCATGTTCGCGATTTTTTTGATGCCGTAAAGTTTAAAAAAACACGCAAATAATGACCGACAGCCCTAGATAGGACATTGAAAAGGAATATTGTATTTTTTCAGATTTGAAGTGATGACCATCAGAGAGTAAAATGTATTTCCTTAAATGGTCCGATAACGGTTTGACCACCTCACCTCAGCTCTATTGGCGCTGTGCCGCTCACACCGGATACCGGCAGAATATCGGCGCTGAAGTCCTTCCCAAACTTTCAGCACATGCTGAGTCACCTACTTACCCACGGCCCCCCTCCTGAGACCACCTTTGTTCACCTGGGTGTTTCTTGGAGATTTTTTTTCCACCGTACACCTTGATATAAAGTCTGATGTGGACTGTCACCAATAAAAAAATTGAGCCGTTAATGTTTGATCAGAGAGGTGAACCGTTGTAAAAAAAATCCCACGGCTCACCCAGGTGGTCTCGGGGGGTGGACCATGGGTAAGAAGTTATAGTAGCAATACCACTCGCTAACGGCGAAGAAAAACATCGTGAGGAAACCTGAGTGTCTACGCTATTCACATACCTCAGCGCTTGAAATCGCCAATCCGCGGTGGGCACGCGTTTTGATTACGCCCATACTCTCTCCTGAGAGAAGGCCTGTGCCCTACAGTTGGACGTACTGTATAGGCTGCTTAGTATACGTGTGTGTCTTATGTGAATGCCACCATCACAGTGCCAGTAACACTGTGATGGTGGCTGCTAACCGCAGATAGTAAAACTCTCTATCCGAACTCCTAACCCCTAACCTTTGGTAAATTGACCCTCGTTATCTAAGGCTCCCTTTTAGAGACTTATTCCAACTTGTCTGGGTGAATTAAGTAACTAAAGCGCCTTTGCAGAATAAATGTCCCATTGGAAAACAAATTCCTGAAAAAGGATCGGCTAAAATGGATCCGAGACTTGAGAGACGTCGAAAGCCATGACACAGGCTCACCTAGTATGGTTTTCGATGTGACAACATAATAATACAATTTTATTACACGCCTACCTACTAAGTCCAATGTATCCATGACATCTATTTTTTGTCGTGCAGAAGTTCGTCATCATCAACCCATTATGTCCCCACCGAGGGGCACGGGTCTCTTCCCTGAGGAAGGTATAGGCCATACTCCACCACGGGGGCCAAGTCCGGATTGGTGGAGGCTTGTAGACTAGTGGCTCGTCTACTGTCAGAAGTTGTCAAGCCGCCCTAAGGCCTCTGACTTGGCTCAACGACTGCCATCTATCGACGGCAGCCGGCACCAACAGCTTAACGTGCCTTGCGAAGCACGGAACCGCTCGGAAAAATGCCACTAGCGTTAGGCATAGACGGCGACCCATCCATGCACTGAACGCGCCCTGTGTTGCTTAACCTTCGTGATCGTTTAAGATCACTCAGGCAGCCGGGGCTACGAGCGATTGAAGTTCGTATCACAATACATTTCTTATTTCTTATTATCTTACAATAAATACCATTCCACATACATCAACTCACGCCTGTATCCCCGGCCTGGTTCGAATCCCGTCTGGGGACAAAAAAAAACCCCAGGTCTTGGATGTTTACATGTTTGTGATGTCGTTGATTCTGGTTCCCACGACACAGGGTATCCTAGTGTGGGGCCAGAAGCAATGTATGTGCCTGTATGTAAATGTTTATGTGTATGTTTATCCGAGAGCGGTAGGCAGAGACCAGGGACTGCCACTTGCCACGATCCTGACAGATCACTTTCGCTTCCTCAACATTCATTAGTCGTTGCATGCACGCACGCCGGTTTCGGGTAATTTCAATTCTGCCCTTTGTACATACATCCCCTATTTGGTCAAAGTATTTCCCCTTACCGGCCCTTCCACCCACATTCGCTCGATATATGTATTTGTTTCGTTAATCTTTCTTCCTTCATCCTCTCCACATGTCCAAACCAACGCAACATTCCTTTCTCAATTCTAGTTACTACCTACATCCTCTTTCAGTCCACAACGTTCTCTAATCAATCATACTACTGGTAAATCAATATTACTGGACAATCTATCTTACTGTTGTGTGGAAGGTATTATAAATATTAGATACTACTATTTAACACGCGAATGTTCGGGTAGATGGATCTATATCCATCGAGAACGTTTTACCCAATGGACGCGACACAGTTGACGTTATCGCCTTTTGAGGAAAAACGTCCACCTTGTTATCCATCCATGATGGAATATCCAGATCCGTTTTGTCGTTCTAGTGTGGTTGAGTAACAGTTGCTCAATCACTGCGGAACGACAAAACGGATCTGCATGAAGTTTGGCAAAAAGGATTTTCTGCTTAATGTTGGTCATGGTTAAGAATTTTTGTAGTTTATGAAGTTTATTTTGTACACGTATTTTAGATCGTTTTTTACCGCTGTTCCGACGCCCCAAGGTTTGCTGGAAGAATCTCTTACAGAGAGAGATAACCCCGCCTTTGTACATGCTATTTCTTATGTAATGTTCTGTTCAATAAAGTATATGATAAAGATAGATTATAGTCTGGGATAGTACATGGGCTACTTTTTTCAAACTAAATCTTTCGTAAGCACTGTTACACATTGTTAACTTAATTCCGGATTCACTTACTTGCTTTTTTGTCGGAAGGGTCCGACCAGATCTCAATCATGTTAACAGTGATGTTTAGGACCCACGACAAAGAACCTAGGATCGCGAACCTGGGACTAGACAGCATTTATGCCAACAACGGCCGTTTCTGGGCCATGGGTCTAAAAATCACTATTAACATGATTGAGTGTAAAAAGGGAGTAATCCCTGGACCCCCTTAAAGTGGTTTTCACTTCGTAAATGTTGCCGTACCAAGATATTACAATCTAGAGGACATTTGATTGATACGAAGTAAACGAGACGTTTCTTTAATACTACACTGACAGATAAAACATTCTTACGTTCTGTGACAGATAAAACATTCTTACCAGCATTTTACCCGCGTCTAAGCTTATTCAGGTCCTAGTCTTGTTAATGTCACTTGTGATTCTTTATAGACAATGATATGCTTTATTATACAAAAGGAATACTTAGACGGTACCTGTTTAATCTGCCTTTGATATCATTGGAAGAGAAAAGTTTCCATTGAAAACTTCTTTGCGGTGAATTTTATTTAAGGTATCCTAGTTTGCTTGATTCGGTTTTTTTTAGGGTTGTACTTGTGCCTGTACTCCGAAGTGGAGACCAGTCGCTGCAAGAACGCCCGCCGGGTTTGGGTAATTTTAAGAGTATGTAAGTTATTTCATTCTCTAGCCAATAAGCTAGTCGTTTAATAAAAAAATATTAGTTATTATATATTTCCTGTAAGCATATTTAGGAAAAGTATTATTTTCTATCGGCTGTACGGTAATATAATTTGTTTTACACATTTTCAAAAGTATTTGTTGTAGGTACCTCCAGTCATAAGTAGATACAGTCGACGACACATCGACTTTTACTTGTGTACTCTCTCAACTTTTCAACAACCTACACATACATACATACATAAACTCACGCCTGTATCCCAGAGGGGTAGACAGATACAAGGGACTGCCACTTGCCACGATGTTCGCTTCCTCAACATTCATTAGTCGTTGCATGCACGCACGCCGGTTTCGGGTACTTTTTATCGTCCCCTTTGCTAATACATCCCCTATTTGCTTGAAGTATGTCCGCCTGGGACGTCCCTTACTGGCCTTTCCACCCACATTCGCTCGATATGATATATTTGTTTCGTCAATCTTTCTTCCTTCATCCTCTCCTTATGTCCAAACCAACGTAATATTCCTTTCTCCATTCAGTCCACAACGTTCTCTAATCAAACTATTGCGTCTCCTGTCATTCGAAGTGGGTAACACCAGACATACTTCTCAAGGACTCATTTCTACTGCGTACACTTTAAAGTATTGTCTTTAAAAAGACTATTGTAATGTTGTTGTAGTTATTTTTTTGCTAACTTTATCACCTTATTAATCTTATTATTATGCTCTTTTTTAAGTAAAGAGAGTAATTAGGTATAGTATTTTCTGAGGTTAACACGAGCCCTAGACATTGTAACGGCTGAAATGGTCAACCCTTTCACCCTTACAGTTTTCAGCAACATATCTCTAAAATCGATACGAGTATCGCCATCTACTGTGATCTTAAAGAAGTTTTCTACTATAGGAAGGGATAGAGGTAAGGATGCTCCACCCATTGGGGGGGGGAACACAAACTTCTGCAGGTATAGAATAATGTATCTTAAAGTTACATTGATACATTCGAAGATCGTTTAAGTCATGCCAACCGTGTAACTCTTACACACACATTTACAAGCAAGATTCGTCGAAACCATAACTGTCAGTCGAAACTAAACAGCATAATGCCATTTTGCTGTGTCAAAAGTATTGTATTTTCTAGAGCAACGTCGACCTTATTCATATGATAATAGGGCGTGATTATTAAAGCTAAAGTTAACATTTACATGTGTCATTCGGACTTTGTTCTAAGAAATAAATGAGAACAGAGGGTCTCTGTATGAATTTAAAGTAAATATTGTATGAATGTTTATTAAATATAATTATTTGTCGGCTAGGGACAAAAGGGTTAGAATTACGCCGCCTTACGGGGACTTCACTTTCAAGAAATCATGGGTTTGTCCTCATCTATCCCTTAGGTTTGGAACTCGTCTTTGTATGGAAATAATGCATTTATTAGGTAATTTCGAGAATTAAAACTGTCATAATGTATTACATAGTTAGTATAAAAGTTTAATCTAGACAGAACAACAAACATTTTTGCAAACAAACCCGTAAGATTTTCGAAGGAAACGACATGTAATGATGCCATCATATTTTTCCAATGCATGGAGTTATATTTTCAATCACGAACCTACAATATTCTAGAATTTCCATTCTTTACCATACGATCCTTAGATGCAGTGGGTCCGACGGGGAATACACCGCGTAATGTAAACAATATTCTCTAATCTAAACTAGCTTCGAAGTGTTCGACGAAATTTTGTACGGGTTCAGATTTCAAGTACGTGGGACCAAGATTTCGGGCAAGTCATAAAATGGATGATGAATGGTTTTGTGGGAGGAGTCGAGGATTGAACCGAGGAGAGCTGGTAAATCAGGAAGAAATCATCGAGGGTTCAGTCACGGCATTCAAAGAGAGAGGTAGTTCACCTGAACATTCGTCCGCGCGCGCATACCTCTGACTAGACCTAGCAGTCTAGACTTCCCGCGTTTACTGTGTTCTTTAGGACAAGTCCTCAGTGAAGACTTCGCGAGTGTAATAATAAGCAAGCCAGCAGAGACTTCGCAAAGTAGAGAAGGGAAAAGTGCATCGATCCGTTTTCCGTGAAACAAAGAGTTTTTCCGTCAAGGGGCATTCTTTCTAACATCAAATATAATTTTTTGCGTTGCCTTCACGTGATATTTAATTATTATCTATGTATACTCATATGTATGTGTATATTGTCATCCCGCTAATTAAAGTTCTTCCAGATTCCAGTTATTCCAGAATTCTATTTATAGGTTTCACACTAACTAGCGAGAGCAGAAGGAGCGTTGGAGTTTCCCACTATGGGTTCTGCGTTTGAGATTGTCTCTAATTACTTAGGGCTTAGGGCAGGATATCGTGACATGAGTAGCTACAGGACAGGATTCCGATGCCAGAAGGAGTTATTTACTAACAAACCACATCAGAACGAGACGGTGGATTGAAGGAATGACTAAGACGACCTTCTATTACTTTTCTTTATCAAGGATTACAGTTTTGGAGCAGAGCATCGGGCAACACATCGCTTCACATATTTATATTTCTAACTTATGTTTCTCTGTCATAGCTAGCGTCGTTTCAATTCTTTGGTGTGAAAAGGTGATGCAAGCTTCGGGGTTCAATTAGGTCCACGGGTTTCGCGAGAGTACTGTCGTACAGAAGAGTAAGAGTCGGCGGCGTGCCCTGTCCCAGCGCGTGTGCACGTTGGAGAGCTTGTTATCTCATACTCGGAAGTTTGACAGTGCATTTGCGAGAGTTGTGCCAAGAAGGTATGTTGTAGATGTACCCTTTGGTGGACGAATAAGAGTCAGCGGTGTGCCTTGTCCCAGCGCCTGTGCACATTGGAGAGCTTGTTATCTCATATTCTGAAGCTTGGGAAGTATATCTACAATAGTAGAATCATTTAGTCTCTCAGGATCATGACTGGCAGAAGAGTAAGAGTCAGCGGCGTGCCCTGTCCCAGCGCGTGTGCACGTTGGAGAGCTTGTTATCTCATACTCGGAAGCTGGGAAATGTCTTGTGAGAAGATTTAACGGGGGTAGATTAGAGGGAATATAGGGAAATGTATTTTAATTTAGAATAGGATAAGAGGAGCGAAAGAAGAAGACTGTAAGTGTGATGGTTCGTTAGATGAGAGAGAGATTTTGTGTATGTTGCAATTATGGCTGCATGAAAGAGGTAGGAGGAATCGTTGTGCCCGATGGATTCTGTTGGACCGGACTTCTTATAAGTTCATGGGAGATGGGTATGTGTTGGAAGGGAGCCCATCATCAATTTGTAGATTCTTTCTTCTAGATTTTCTCCTGAAGGTCTAGAATCCCTCCCGATTCCATTTATTTACAGGAAGGAGATCTGCTGACTACGAACTACATAAGTTGTTCTTTTCATTCCTATATTTCGATAATGACATATTATCTATACTTTTTATTTTATCATATTATGTATTAATATACTGTACGTGTTATTATTTTTGTGCTATTCGCGAGTGAAACTGATTAGGCGCGTATGTCAAGTCTTCTTAGAGAAGCATGGTGTAATGCATCGACATGCATAGTTGTAGTGAACAGAAGGATTGCAGCGCTCACTCTCTCACTAGTCGCGGACATTGAGGCTAATCGAGTCTCGATGCTGGTCTTCTTGGGGCGTTTACGATTACTGATCGAAGCTAAGTTGCATGTTTTCTTTATTTAAACTGATTATGTGTACGGTTAATTTAATCGCGGATTATTATTTACTTTCTTTGTCGTTGTTAAATTATTCGTCTTTATCATTTCTCAACACAACGTATGGGTCTTTATTACTTAACTAGACGATCACGACTATTTTCTTTGGCCAATTAATTTTCAGAAAATTTACAACCCTTCAGGTTATTTTTATATGTTTATATATTTTATTTGCGTGGGGTGGTGGCGTCTCGCATTTAATTTATTTGAGGGACCCCCCCTCCTGTTTACAACATAATAAAACTGAATTTTAACGGATAAGTATTACTCGTTTACTTTTCCATTTTACAATTTTCTGATCTTTCGGTACTTTTGCAAGCGCCGTGGTCACGGTAGACTGAGGTGACAGGCGTCTTTTTGAAAGCATAACTGTTAGTTTACTACCCTCGGCAGAAATTATTAAGTTACGTTCCATATTTCCATAAATATTTTGGCAAATTTTTTAATTGAAATTGACACTACAATAACTTTATATAAACGCAAAAATACTGATTATTAGTTATTAAAATTAAAATTCAATCTTAAAACAATAATTATTTTGTATAAACTCAAAAATATTGATTATTAGTTATTGAAATTAAATTAAATCTTCAGTCACACGTAATTATCCCAAAAGCTCTGGGCCATCTTTACTTGTATGACTGTCACTCTGCGTAACGGTCGAAAGGCCAGTGGAGGTGACAGTTGTTGCCAAATTGGGAAACGATTTTTGTACTTTAGGCTAGTGTCTTATTGTGCAATGTATTTTTTTAACAAATAAATATTTTGTACAAGTAAACGTTCTGTTGATACCACTTCTTCTTCCTAGGCAAATTTCTTGGAAAATTAACTTACAGTCTTCATAGGCAGCCTATATACGTCCCACTGTAGGGCACAGGCCTTCTCTCAGAGAGAGAGAGAGAGAGTATGGGCTTAATCACCACACGTGCCCACCGCGGATTGGCGATTTCAAGCGCTGAGGTATGTGAATAGCTCAGACACTCAGGTTTCCTCACGATTTTTTCCTTCACCATTAGCGAGTGGTATTGCTTCTATAACTTCACAAATACATAACTTAGAAAACAAAGTCATAGGTACATGCCCGCACTGGGAATCGAACCTGGGTCTCTCGCTTCCGAGTCCAATGTTCTACCCACTAGGCTACCACCCCTTACAGTCTTATTTGCAAAAATTCCATTCTTCTAAAACCCATTATTTTTTAGTTAAAATAGCGCGATTTGTCTTCAGAAACAGGATTTCACTTAAAAAGCTCTTTAAGCCCGAAAGAGCAATTCATGTTGTTGAAGTATGGAGAATTGTATGGAGATTTTCTCAAGGTGCCCTTAAAACACGTTAGTTATGTTTTGACTGCACGTGATTTTTTATTAATAAGACTTACGGTCTTATACATACAAAAACCCGATTCCTCTAAAACATTTCTCAGAGACAGTTTAACTAATCTGTAGTTACGTCTTTCCTTTTGCAAAGAACTAGTTAAACTATCTCTGAGGAGTGTTTTAAGGAATCGTGTTTTTTATAAGAAAGACCGGTAATATTTGTGCGTACCGGGCTTAAAGTAAAAATAGTAGGTACTCGTACTTTTGGATCCTTTACACCGGACCTGTATTATTGGTTTATCTTTTAAGCCACTATTTGTACCTTACTCTGTATTCATATTAGGATTAAAAAATTGTTTATTTTTCCTTAAGGATTCTGTAAATAAATTGTAGTAAAATTGTCTATTGTTTATATATTTCAATAAATAAATGTTTATTTTCTAATGGTTTTTTCTTTGGATTCTTCTTCTCTGTCACCTTTCAAAGGTTTTCAAATTTCACTCGAAGAGAAAGATAATGGGCTTAATTACCCGAAGCACCCTCAACGCTTGAAGTTTGAATACCTCATATACCTACTCAAGTTTCCGATAATGAGCATACGACCATTAAGCATTGCTAAACAACACGGTTATTTAGAAAGACTCGATTCCATAAAACACTTGAAAAACACCCTTTAAAATAGTCTGTGGCGAAGATTTTACAAGGAAAAGATGTAGCCACAGATTAGAGGGAGAGAAAAACGTTTATTGCCACAACAGACAACACACATTAATTAAAACTGAAAACGAAACAAAATATGGACAACAAAAAACAATAGAATTACTTTACAAACTTCGTCGCGGTGTGTCTCTGCTGTCGCAAATGGCAGCCGACCCAGCCTGGTGCTGAGGGTGTGAACCCTCAGCGCTGATTTTCAGTCAGTGCCGATAGACCTAAGTGCTCTAGATGCTCTAGAGTGTGGCCTGTTGCAAACAAATAAATAAAACAAAATACTTAGGTAACATAAAAAACATCAATAAATTTACATTTACATCATCATCATCAACCCATTATGTCCCCACCGAGGGGCACGGGTCTCTTCCCTGAGGAAGGTATAGGCCATACTCCACCACGGGGGCCAAGTCCGGATTTGTGGAGACTTGTAGACTAGTGGCTCGTCTACTGTCAGAAGTTGTCAAGCCGCCCTAAGGCCTCTGACTTGGCTTAACGACTGCCATCTATCGACGGCAGCCGGCACCAACAGCTTAACGTGCCTTGCGAAGCACGGAACCGCTCGGAAAAATGCCACTAGCGTTAGGCATAGACGGCGACCCATCCATGCACTGAACGCGCCCTGTGTTGCTTAACCTTCGTGATCGTTTAAGATTACTCAGGCAGCCGGGGCTACGAGCGATTTACATTTACATAAACAGCGATATATGTACATATCCGTGCATATACATACATAAACAAAGACATACACATACATGTACAATATGAAATATTAAGTATATAAGCAGCCTATATACGTCCCACTATAGGGCACAGGCCTTCTCTCAGAAAGTGAGTATGGGCTTAATCACCATGCGTGCCCACCGCGGATCGGCGATTTCAAGCGCTGAGGTATGTAAATAACTCAGACACTCAGGTTTCCTCACAATGTTTTTCCTTCACCGTTAGCGAGTGGTATTGCTACTATAACTTCACAAATCTACATAACTTAGAAAACAAAGTCATAGCTACATGCCCGCACTGGGAATCGAAACTGGGTCTATCGCTTCCGAGTCCAATGTTCTACTCACTAGGCTACCACCGCGAATTCCCAGTGCGGGCAATGTACCTATGACTTTGTTTTCTAAGTTATGTATATCTGTGAAGTTATAATATTAAGTAATATACACATATAATAAAATTATGGTAAAGACAAAGGTAGGGTAGAATAATTAATAGATTAAATAAACGTAGTCTTAGATTTGTTTTAGAGGAATCGTGTTTTTGTAAATAAGTCTCCAAATAAATAATAGAGCGTTTGCGCCACCTCGTGCCTCACAACCCGCGCACACATCGACATTTATGGAACCTAAATTGCCAAAAGAACTTTCATTTCAGTGAGCTTTACACAAGCAAAATTGTTGAAAACTTACCTGAAAGCTAAAGTTTGTTGTTAGCCTAATTAGCGTAAAGTTAGATAGCAATCAATTTTGTCCTAACACAAACTGAAAAGACTGGTAGAGGCAATTAACAAGTTGAAAAATTCTCGAAGTTGGTGAATTCAATTAACAGGACCTGAGTTTACCTACAGCTGGGATAAGCCACTAAAAGCTTGCCTGTGCTTAGCCTGTCCAAAAGCCTTACTGACACACAGAATGGATAGTCGAAGGTTTTTATAGCACAATGCCCACTTAGCACTTTGTCAGTTTTGTAATTTTTCAAAGTACGTAAGGTTTTTTTAAGTATATCTGGCGTTACTTTGAATGGCATGATACGCAATAGTTTGATTAGAGAACGTCGTGGACTGAAGGAGGATGTAGTGACTAGAATTGAGAAAGGAATGTTGCAATATATATATATACCCAGTTTCATGACCAGCACACATATTTTCTAGAAGACCTGCATATATACATACTTCTAGTTATTTAAATTATTTCTAACTTTTTAGTGCTGTAGTGTATCGAAGTCGGTTTTTTATTTGTTGTTTAATTTTTTTATACTGTCTACAATACTTTCAATGCGGGGATGGCCACCAATTTGTACAATCAAAAACAAAGAAATAGTTTAGGAATCGATTCTCGCAGTTATTTCCGAGCTTTTCCCGAACTTCAAAGACATTTTTTTTATGAAATGAAAAAAAAAACGTCCGGCTGTATATGTAAACTTACTTTTAACTATATATGTATTTCTTTGGTTGACTCTGTGTTAAAATTCTTCTGTGTGTTTTGTGTGCAACAAATAAACTGTTTCTATTCTATTCTATTCTATTCTATTCAAGAAATGTACCTTGTCAAAAGTTACAAATTTGCCGATGATAAGTATAATATACTTTAGTACACTTTTGAAATGGTCGGAGTTATTCTTTATGAATAAAAAGCAGTTAGGCATTAAATAAGTAATAAAAATTTTGAACCAAAATAAAAGCATGAAGACGGAAATAAAATAAAATAAACGGAAGCTACTAGCCGGTGCCACAAGTAAGCAGTTCTTTATTCGCTGACGTTGACGTTCAGTATTTTGTAGTATAAGACGATATTACTTGCCAAATTTCCTAGTTCTATGTCAACGGAAAGTACCCAATAAATTTTGATTCCCTTGAGTGTCGAAATATACGTTTTTTGCGGCATAAACGACGTAGACTTGAGTAATATGGTTTTAATTTGAAGTCGATACCTTCAAGCGTTCCCGAGAGAAGGGTCTTGTTGATAGACAAACGGACGGACGGACAACAAAGTGATCCTATAAAGGTTTTTCCGTTTTTTCCTTTTCAGGTGGGGAACCCTAAAAAGGAAAATATTTTATAACAGTTTTAAAGTGGGATCTAATGTATGAAGATTTGCAAAAGTTGTCATTGTGCTGCGGATTGTATGTATTTAGCCTATATACGTCCCACTGCAGGGCACAGGCCTTCTCTCAGAGCGAGAATATGGGCTTAATCACCGCGCGTGCCCACCGCGGCTTGGCAATTTCAAGCGCCGAGGCATGTGAACACCTGAGACACTCAGACTTCCTCACGATGTTTTCCTTCACCGTTAGCGAGTGGCATTACCAGTATTGAAATAAAATTCTAATAATAAAGTGCAACAGTGGGTATGCTATCAAACCCAGTCGAAAGGTTCTTAACCTTTGCATTTTTATTTTAAAGTCAACCGTCTGTTTAAATGTGATCTATTATGCAGACGAGGTTACCGTTGCGCTTAAGGCGAATTCAGTCGATTCACTCGGACGAACGTTCACTCGAGTGATTGTTCATTTTCTCTTTCATTCCTCTATCACACGACTTGTCAAAAAGAATTTGTATTGCATAACACGGTGAAATAAATTACACGGTTAAATAGTTCAATTATTATTGTTTTCCTGAATGTTGGTATGTACTTTCTTTTGTCCTTTGGTAGAACTTTATTGTAACTTATGTATGTTTATAATAATTATAAACATACATAAGTTACAATAAAGTTCTTAATAATAATATACTTAGGTATAACAATTATTGTTATACCTAAGTATATTATTATTAAGTATAAGTATGTAAATCAATATTCATATTTGCACCGACTGCCCGTCTCACTTTTCCTTCAGCAAGTCTCCAACGTCAGTTGCCTGGAAGAAATTGCTATAAGCAACAAGGCCGCAATAATATTTTATATTTGTGTATTTCCTGATGCCATAAATAATGTTCTTATCTTATCTTAACAGCTTTATTATTTCTCTTTCTTTCTGTGAGCCTCGCCGGTTTAATGGTAAATGACCTGAGACAGTATAGTAGCTTTGAGATTGTATATAGGTTTATTATTAATATTTAATTACTAATTAATAATTTAATATTTAATTATGCCCTATATAAGTAGATTTTAATTTGCGTTTCAACTTTTTCCTCCAGCAGTTAACTGGTAAAATGCTCATAGCGTTAATTCATTGTATTCTACATACTACACGTACAATAAAAGCACTAGTAGATAAATAAATAGACCTTTTCTGTTATAAGTTAAAACAACATTTCAACATTGTATCTTGTTTTCTGGTGTGTACAATAAAGTGTTCTAATCTAATGTAATCTAACATTGTTTCTCCGCCATGAGTTCTGCGGCTATGTGCCCCGTCCACTGCCACTTCAACTTATCAATCCGCTGGGCTATGTCGACGACTTGAGTCACCTTGAGGTCACGCAACGAGCTATGGAAAGGGACATGCTCGCAATTTCTCTACGAGATCGAATCAGAAATGATGAGTTCCGTAGATGAACGAAATTAAGTTAATTAATAATTGAATGTTTCATTATTTAAAACAGCAATATTTTCGTGTCTCTTTTTGTACGTAATCTTATGACGAAATACAGTTATCCTGCCTGGTGATATGATTATTTTCCAAACGCGACCCAAAGGCTGCTTCATCAAGTAGGTACTTAAGTGCTGATTACTCATTCATGGGTTATTTAGTCCAGCAGTTCCAAAAGTGTTATGACCGTGAAAGATGTTTCTTACTTTTTCATTTTAAAATACCAAGCTTCAAGCTACTAAACGCTGTCCAATTACAATAATCCAAAATACTATTTGTAGCGAAATTGATCTGTCAGGATCGTGGCAAGTGGCAGCCGCTGGTCTCTGCTTACCCCTCTGGGATACAGACGTGAGTTTATGTATGTATGTATTTGTAGCTGAGTAATTAACTCAATTAATTAATCTTACGATTCAGTGATTCCCAGAATAAAGACTTTTTCACGGATATTGGGAAAGCGGTGGTAGCGGAGCGGTAGAATACCGGCCTCACATTAGGGAGGTCGTGGGTTCGAATCCCGGCATGTACTATGTATGTGGATTTGTTTTCGAAGTTACGTACGTTTGTGAAGTTACAGTAGCAATACCAATGGCTAACTGTAAAGGAAAACGTCTTGAGGAATCCTCAGTTTCTGAGGTGTTCACATACCTCAGCGATTGCCAATCCGCAGCGGGCACGCGTAGTAATTAAGCCCATACTCCCTCTCTGTGAGAAAAGGCTTGTGCCCTGCAATGGGACGTGTATAGGCTACAAATAAAATTGGGTTCAGCGGAACCGACTTCAGGAATCGCTGGTTTAGCCTATTTATTTCGTTGTTATAGACCACAGGAACGGACCGAAAAGGAGGACCACCATTGCCTATTATACCTTTCCAACCACAACCACTCATCTGGACTAAGTGGTGTGGCGCGCACAGCTTTACTTATTTACGTTCTTGGAATGATGCCCCTTATTCAACCTACTTTAAAAAACCAGCCAAGTGCGAGTCGGACTCGTACACGAAGGGTTCCGTACCATTATCTATACAACATTAGACACAAAGATCGAGAAAAAACGGTAAAAAATCACGTTTGTTGTATGGGATCCCACTTAAATATTTATTTTATTTTAATTCCGAATTCGGTCCGAGATTTCTAGACCCGTATTTTTACGGATTCGGATCGGACGTAGTGAAAAACCGCTCTGAAGGCCTATTATACTCGTTGTCCCAAAAAATAGTATTAAGCGGAAGTCCAGAGATAGAGCACCTCTAGGGGTATCCGAATCACCCCCATGTATGTATGTAAGATAGATACATGCTTTATTTTTCCCTAAAATAGGTGAATAGTGTGCCTTGCAGACACAAACTTAAATGTGGGTCTATCTGATACAACAGCGCTATAGAAAAATGAAGAATCGCAAAGTTAGTTAAAATATTTAGCGAGTTATAACTCGAAAACTACAAAAAATCGCGGGGTATATATGGGGGTGATTCGGGTACTCCTAGAGGTGCTCTATCTCTGGACTTCCGCTTGACACAATTTTTTGGGACGCCCTGTATCTAAGGGTGAAATAATTTTTGAAATCGGTTAAGACTTTCGGTGACTATCCCCTACATACAAACTTACAAACACATAAACTTACAAACTTTTCCTCCTTATAATATTGGCATAGATATATACAGAGTGTTCTCTATCTATCTATTTAGTTATAGTAGCAATACCACTCGTTAACTGTGAAGGAAAACGGCGTGCGGAAACCGGAGTGTCTGAGCTATTCACATACCTCAGCGCTTTAAATCACCTTAAGCCCATACTCTCTGCCTGAGAGAAGGCCTGTGCCCTACAGTGGGGCGTATATAGGCTGCTTATGCATCCAATGTTGCAAAGATCGCCTTTCAGCACATCGACCTTTGTACACGCGCACACTAACCAGTTACGCTACGGGTGACTTTGCAACAAAAAATGTAAAGGTTGACCTCCAATCAACTGTACCTAATCAGAATTTGGAAGTCAATCAATTTCTCACCAGTAATACGGAACATTCATCGTCGGCATTGAACGAAAAGCCGATTACATCATTCATTCAACACAAATAAGAAAGCTCACATCCACGGGCGAAATTCAATAATTTGCCAACGCTGGGAAAATGAGAGAGGTTCGCTAAAACTCATGTTTTAAGCGTGCCAGCTATTCCTTTGGCAAATTATAATATTAAGGTTTTGCCTGCGACTTCCTAGACGTAAATGATAAATTCTTCATACAAACTTTACCACTGCTTTTCGTTTGCTGGATGTAGGACATACCTACATAGGTATGTTCCTCCTTTTGTCCTCATGTAGAACTTTTTGTCTAGCTCGTTGGTCTAGCGGTATCGCGTTTGATCACCATGCCGGAGGTCTTGGGTTGGATTCAGGCTCCATCTGGGTGTACTTTCATGAGTGTGATGTCCTTGCCTGGTAACCATAGCACAGGGTGTCCTAGTTGGAACTGATTGTGTTGTGTGGAAGTTAATGTTACAATTTATTATAACTTATATATGTACGTGGGTTTCCAGACTGCAAGGTTGAAGTGGAGCTGGACAGGGCATGTCAGTAGAATGCACCCGGATAGGTGGGCGAGACTTGCCACCGAGTGGGTGCCACAAGGCGGTCGTCGCAGGAGAGGCAGGCCAAGAAGACGTTGGCGAGACGACCTCGACCGACACATGCCTGAGGTGGCACAAGACAGAAACATCTGGGCCTCGATTCTGTTAGTGCATTGTAGTATAATGACAGGTATACTGTCGGGTCACGTGACGTGTTTTTTCGTACCATTGACGCCTAGAAGGTTTGATGGGTGTGCCCGCGTAGACTTAAAGCAGCCATGAAATGAAAACCGCCATGTTCATGCAGTTGTCATGTTACTACAATGCATTAACAGAATCTAGGCCCTGGTCTGAATTGGGGGAGGCCTTTGCCCAGCATTGAGACACAAACGAGGCTACGTAAAAAAATATATATATATATATGTTTATGATAATTATAGGTACGTGATGTAAAGGTTGATGAAATTATATTATTATTAAGTATAAGTACGTTACATACATTACATAAACTCACGTACCCCGGAGGCGCAGGCAGATAACAAGGTTTGCCATTTGCCACGATCGTGATAAGGCACTTTCGTTTTAACAACATTCATTAGTCGTCGCATGCGCGCACGCCGGTTTCTTAAGTATAATCAGAAATTAATAATTTATTTCAGCGTAAAGAATTAACATTCTGTTTGCTGAACGTCAATATTAGCATTCATCAAACAGCTGAATGTCAATATTAGCATTCAGCAAAATTGAATTCGGGCTTCATTTGTAGTGGAGAAAAAGGCAGCGGGAAAAAAAACTCCACTCTGACCATCTTTTCTCAAATCATCTTAAACTTATACATCAGCACCTATATGATTAGATTCCATAATTGCCATCAATATGCCAATATGCCTTTATATGCCAATACATTTGTTAATTCTCTTACAAAGGTAGGAAAAACATTAATGTTGCGGCCATACAAACGCACAGCACCCGTTTACGAGCCTATCGTCGGTCGGAGTCACTACCGGAACATCTCTATGCAGAATTATTAAGAATTTAAGATTTTTTCCTTGTCACTAATGGTACAAGTCAGATGTTAATTGTAACTACCTATTACAAAACAACTTCGACCAGTAAGGAACAACGATTTTATTGTGATTTTTAAACTTGTACAGATTTTTGAACGTCAATTACTCAAAACAGTATATTTTGAAATGTTCCAATAATGAATTCGACCGACGGTATATAAGTACGTATATTGGCATCACATTTGCACCGACTACCCGTCTCAAAATTATTACTATCACTATGGACTTGTTCCGAAATAAAAATATTGAATAGAATTGAATAAAACTTATAAACATACATACTATAAGGGTGGAATTTCAAAAAACCCGTCAGTCGTGCACCCCACGGGTACTCAAGGAATGTTGAGCCAAATGGCCTCAGTCCGGGCCGAGTTTCATAAAACAACAATTCGCAGTTTATTAGGACATTTCGAGGTATATTGCGTACCTGAGTCTACGTGTTAATCTGTAGGTTAACCGAATTTGCAATGTACATCGAATTGTCACTGTAAACCACGCATTGTAGTTCTATATTGTATTGTGTGGAAGTTATTATTATTGTTAAGTTATTAAGTTATCCTACTAATATTATAAATGTGAAAGTTTGTGAAGATGTTTGGATGTTTGTTACTCAATCAAGCAATAACGGCTGAAGGGATTTACATGAAACTTGGCGTGCAGATAGACAAAGACCTAAATTGAGACATAGCATATCTACATGATATCCCGGTAATGGGATAATATTTATTTTAAAAATATATGGCGTTGTGCCAGAACCGTAAAAACGGATTCTGTGGCGGTACGAAGTTCGCCGGGACAGCGAATGTTATTATAAATATTACTTCCAAACAACGCAATCACGTATCCTGGTGATTGTGTTGTAATATTTTGGAAGGAACCAAACTCGGATAACCGTAATATACGTAGGACATCACAAACATTGAAAAACACCCAGACTGTGGTCCCATATACCAATTAAAGCACGGCAGCCTCTTGTGGGAATCGAACCCACGTCCTCTGCCATATGGCACTTATATTCGACGAATCATCATCATCATCAGCCTATGCTTGTCCACTGCTGGACATAGGCCTCTCCTATAGCACGCCACTGAGCACGGTCCTCGGCTACTCTCATCCAGCTCTTGCCAGAATAAATTGTAGGAATCGGTCGTGCACAACACACACACACAAACACACACACACACGCACGCACGCACGCTCGCTCGCACGCACGCACGCACACACGCACGCACGCACGCACGCACGCACGCACCCACGCACACACGCAGACACACACGCACATGCACACAACACGCACACACACGCACACGTGTGTGTTTCTTTTGTTCACAACTAAAAAACCTTTACATTTTCTTTACACAGGTTGCTAAACTGCGGTGCAGTATGTTAGCGTTCGGTTACTCAGTTAACAATCAGCTAGGAAGGACCCAGAGAAGTCAGACGGACTATTTGTCGAGCCCAATGCAAATATTCTGTAAATAAGTGAAGGGATTCGAATCCGGGACGCCATAACACATTCGGAATCCATCATTAGGGCTCGCGGATTGCGACCCGCGGGAAATCAGCTCCAGAATGGGAACTTTGTATCATTCATGCGGTCCGGATATTAAAACTATAGCAGTATTTTTTATTTAAGGCTGCTGTTACGTCCAACATTCGTCTCGCTCAAAAATTTTGCATGGATCTACCAAAATAATTTTGCGAGGTAGGTATGCGTAATATTCTTTAAGCTTTAAAGGCAAATTTTCTTTAGAGTGAGCCCCCTCTCGCGGCTAAACGATTGATTGCAGGAACGTGAAATAAATTTTTTTTATTTATTTTTTTTATTTGTTGTACAAAACAGATCACAACCATTACACGATATAAAAGTAATAATATGACATGAGTACTAAGTTGTGGTCTAAAGCAGGACAGTAGCACATTTATAACGAATTTAAAAGGAAAACTATCACGGCTTACTGGTTAATGAGTAACTACTTCGACGAAGTTGTTGTTAGAATATTCTTATCCCATCTTACTTGTGTAATGCATGTAGTTATTACAAGTAAAATTAAATCCTAATAGCAATTAAAAAGCCCTCCTTCTAAGTTCGTATATTTTGTCGACTCACTATGGAACCGACAACGCTCGTCAGCCGACGCGCACTTGGCCGGGTTTTCTATTCTCTCAGTTATGTATATAGCGATGTTTAAGATCCACGGCCGAAGAGCTAGTATTGAAGACCAGGGGCTAGATAGCAAAACCGCCGTTTTAATCTAATAGCCACTAAGTTTTCGGCGTTAGATTCTTAGTTTTTTTATGTAGCCCAAATTCGTCACACTGCAGGGCACAGGCCTTCTCTCAGAGAGAGAGTATGAGCTTAACTACCACGCGTGGCCACGCCGGATTGGCAATTTCAAGCGCTGAGGTGTGTGAACACCTCAAACACTCAGGTTTCCTCACGATGTTTTCCTTCACGGTTAGCGAATGGTATTGCTACTATAACTTTTACAAATATACGTAACTTAGACAACAAAATCATTGGTACATTGTGACGTTCCCTACCTATTTACCTGAGGTCCCTATTGGGAGATAAACAAAAGAAGTAGGTTAGTCCAACAAAAGAAAAGACAATTTATTGATGGCCGCAGGCCACCTAAGTCGGTAGAACGGGTCGTGGTGTGTCGGCCTAGTATCTGATTTCACTGCGTAGTTTAAGCACTTCCCTGGATGGTCAGATGCCGGTGGAACAGGTCGTCAGCCACTGGCAGGGTTGTAGGTCGCCGTGCTTCGCTGGATATCCGATGAGGCGGAAGCAAAGCAGAGGGTGATGCAGCAGTACGTAGCAAGTGAAGCCTAGGTCTTCTAAATCCCGTACTGAAACCCCAATATGGGGTCTGAGGATCTATGCAAAACACAGGTATACAGCGACTTGTCTAGCGGACCCGGAACGGTTAAGGACACTTTAGGTGCACTGACTATTAGATTAAGTACTTTTAACGTCGCACTATGTATATGCGAAAGTAATAATTTATCTTAGCAGATGCAAGCGTTCGTTCCAGTCCAGTGATGGCAAAGCTAATAGTCACGAAATGTTACCAGTTCATTATAGTAAATTTCTACAAAAATAAATAGTGTGACCAGTTTCATGACACTAAATTTCTACCAAAAAACTGTTAATGACTACAGATTACATTTCAGTATTTTTCAGTGCAAATGTACTTTAAAAGAAGTTGTTTTTTAAAATGTATTTAGCTGTAGTTATTAGGTTTAATTAGTGTTTTATTTTATTTATTATGTAGTTAATTGTTAAAATTAAGAAAATAGGCTAGTTTTAGTTTAAAATATGTTTTATTAAAGACATGTACGTCTATAACGTTACAACATGCCGAGATTCGAACCCACGACCTCTCGAATAAGAAGCCGGCGTTTTACCGCTCTGCTACCGTCGATCTTATATAGTTATAGATTCTGAATATCACTATGCCTACAAAAACCTACCTTGTAAAAAAACCAAGTCTCGCAACTCAGTTCTTCTACCGTAAAAAGTTGTGAGATCCGTGTAATAACAAGTCGGTTAATTTATTCAGTCCTTCGGTCTTAAGTTATTAAGTAATTAGCTAACGTAACAACATAAACATAAACATTTACATACATGCACATACATTGCTTCTGGCCTCACACAAGGATACCCTGTGTCGTGGGAACCAGAAACAACGACATCATAAACATGTAAACATCCAAGATCTGGGGTTTTTTTCCCCCAGCCGGGTCATGTTATAGTGACCATATCGATGTTAAAAATCTTCTATTTTTTAAATAAATAAATTGACGTGGTAATCGCACTAAACAATCTTTTTTCAGTTGGTGTATCCAGAAACCTGGACCGAAATTGCAAAATATTTTAGTTTTTCCTTCATTTATACACTAAACACTAATTGTTTCACGATCACGATTTTTCGTTTGATTATATTGAAGCTCATACCGTGAATAAAGCGTTTAAAAAGCTAAATCTTAAAAAAACTGAAGACCTGTGGGGTATGTCAGTAATAATAGTTAGCTCAGTAATCGATGTCCTAGCACCCCATTTGGCCAGAATCTTTAACAAATGTTTAGATGAGGGTACATTCCCTGACCTAATGAAATATAGTAGGCTCGTTCCTTTATTTAAAAGTGGCGACAGGCAAGATCCCACAAATTTCAGACCAGTCTCGGTTCTACCCGTTTTGAGTAAAATATTCGAGAAAATAGTTCTAGGTCAGCTACTTACACACTTTAATAATTATCAACTTTTTCATAGTGAGCAATTCGGTTTCACGCAAGGGCGGTCTACGACGGATGCTGGTGTCGCCTTAGTTAAACATATATTTAGTGCATGGGAGGATCGGAAGGATGCTATAGGTGTTTTCTGTGACTTGTCGAAGGCATTTGACTGCGTAGACCATAAAACACTTCTCTTAAAATTAAAACACTACGGAGTGAATGGGAGGAGCTTAAAACTTATCAGATCATATTTAGAAGGGAGGGTTCAAAAAGCTGACATAAATAGGACTAAATCATCAGGGTCGGAGGTTAAGATGGGAGTGCCACAGAGATCTATTTTGGGGCCGTTCCTTTTCCTCGTATATGTAAATGATTTGCCGTTCATGGTTCAAAAAATGTCAGAGATAGTATTGTTTGCAGATGACACGTCACTTATTTTTAAGATTAAGAGACAAGAAAATGACCTTGCGGATACAAATAATGCTCTCTCTAAGGTACTATATTGGTTTACTTCTAATAACTTATTATTAAATTCAAAAAAGACAAAATGTATAAAATTCACACTACCAAATGTCAAAATGGTTGACAGCAATATTATATTGGGGAATGATAAACTAGACCTTGTAGAAGAAACTGTATTTCTGGGTATCACAATTGATGCAAAGCTTCAATGGGGTCCTCATATAGGAAAATTGGCAAATAGGCTCAGTTCTGCAGCATACGCAGTTAAAAGAATCCGGGAACTAACTGATGTCGCAACTGCTAGGCTTGTTTATTTTAGTTACTTCCATAGTATTATGTCCTATGGTATACTAATGTGGGTTAGGGCAGCAGACATTGAGACCATCTTCGTCCTGCAGAAGAGAGCGATCAGATTCATATATAAGCTAGGCAATAGAGATTCGTTAAGAGATTTCTTTAAAGAAACTAACATCCTAACAGTTGCTAGTCAGTATATCTATGAAAATATTATGTACGTTAGGAAAAATATCAGTGACTTTAAAACTGTAGGTAGCCAAGACAATGTAAATACTAGAAATAGACATAAACTTTCGTTCCCAAAATTTAGGCTGGCAAAGGTTAATACATCCTTTATGGAGCATTGTATACGTTTCTACAATAAGATCCCCGAGGATATAATAAGCTTGCCAGAAACGCGGTTCAAAAAATGTGTGAAGCACACTTTGTGCCAAAAAAGCTACTATAACATTAAAGATTATTTAGATGACAATGATGTCTGGAATTAAAGCCAGTTCAATGCATGAGTTTTAGAACATTTATATAAATCCTGTAAATTAAGGACTTGAAAAGACTAAGTTTGGAGTTTTTTTGTCCATTTTTTCTCCAAAATGATCTAGATTTTGAAATGGACACCTAGTTTAACTTGTAACGTTCATTAAGTCGCAGTTTCTGTGCTACTTTGAATAAAAAATTTTTTGATTTGATTTTTATTTTTGCATTCTACATTTGAAGCTTCTATTTCTGCTAGAAGTGCCTTAGAGTTTTGATGATCGGTCAGTCAGTCAGTTAGTCAGTGAGTGAGTGACAAAATAAGAAACTTTGACTAGTTATAATTCTTTAATCACTGCTTTAAATTGAGAGGGAACTTTAAGTATACTGTGTTTTCTCAATTCCTGCTTGGTTACTGAAAATTCAGGCTTCCAGTTTTATCTACAATGAAGTTATAGGGGGGGGAGGGGGTCGAACGAGGCCTGAACTGCTTCGAGAAAAGGATGGTATTTGCTCGACTTGGCAGGAACACTGCCGTGCACCCAGATATGAGGACACGGACGTCGAGACAAACGAGTAATGGTTTTAGGAGGTCCGAATCCATTTAACCTGCACCTACTCGTATATTATGTAAACCTATATAAATAAAAACGTGTTTAAGCGCTTATGACCTCTCTATAAGCCTAGTAAAGTTATGAAACTAGCGAGGGTATAAACGGTTATATTAGTATCAGTCAAAGGCCTGTCTAAAGATAATTAACTCTCTTACAAACAAACCTAGCCGGCATAGTTGATTTTTATCCCGCCTTTAGGACCGCAGCCACAGTAGGTACGTGAGTTAAATATAAAACGTCGGCTTATACCACAAAGTCGAGACGCCTATCTACATAGTGTGGCCCACTTTCCCACGAGTATTTCAAATGGGTGGAAAGGGTGTTCACGGTTGTATCTTAAACCTTAGTATATACACGCTGAAATCTAGGTGGTTTGAAAGCCGCGGTTATGTAATTAGTCATTAAAAGTGGCATCTAGTTAGACTATTTGCTTTTAAAAATAGTAAATTTTTTCAGTTGGGAAATCTTGTTCCAAAATATTCGCGAATAATTAATACCGCCTCGCCGTCTGTCTGAACCATAACCCGCGGACGCACACACCGCTATGACTGGCAACTAATAGTTCCAATAGATTCGAGTTTGTGTCGAGATATTTTTGAAATACATTTAAAAAAACTAACGACCGTATTCGATACCTAACTAATTTTAAGGCATGTTCATTTTGCTATCAGCGTTTAGTTTGTACCCAAATTTAATTGTGTGTACCTATCATATAAAGTGGTTTCATATTAACCCGCGGTTCTTCGTACAGTAACAAGTTGTTAATCTACTGTTAACAGCTGTCAGTGGTTTTCTTTGTATGAACTTTGGTCAATTGACAGCAGAGCTGTTAACAGTAGATTCTCCGTGTGGCACCGGATCAAGAATAGCGTCACTCCATTTCCTTCCGTGGATGTCGTAGAAGGCGACTAAGGAAATCAATTACCAGGAGACGGGCAGCAGCGTCTTCCTGAGATTCCAACCGCATACTGCAATCACCAACCCGCCTGCCAAGCGTGGCGATTATGGCAAAACCCCTTATGGTTATGAAAATCACGAAGGAGGTCTATGTCCTGCAGTGGGCGTCAAATGGCTGATGATGAACAGTAGATTAACAGCGTGTTAATGTATGAGAAACTGGGGGTCCAGTCTCCTATTCCTCAATCACTTGCTCCCTTCCATTACACAAGCTGGCTGTATATAGGAAGAGTCTAATCTAGGCTGGCGAAAGAGGTCCAACCATTTACAATCCCGGGGAGAGTGTAAATAAAAACAACTCTGTACACACTTACAAATTGGTCTCCAGGCTAGACTGGAACTTGAAACATAACTTAAGATTTTTCCCTGTGCCGATGACCTTGAGCGTTTGACACAGGTGTGCAGCACTTCAACATTTCACCGCTAGATGACACGACTGAATTAATTCCTAGTAGTAATCTCCATAGAAAGACGCGCGCGCGGCCGCACACACACAGTCTCATTCCCTTCGCGTAAGCACACGCCGCCAAACGCACACATATATAGCCGAATTTCGAACGCGTCGAGCGAGCCGAGCGGTTTCTACTTTTCTAGCCGGCTCGCCAGCCCGCCCGCGTACGCGTATATTGAATAGACTTCAATCTAATGCCTTCTTGTATAGCATGCGTCATTCATTACAAACAAAAAAGATAAAGGTAGGTACATCTCTTCAAAACTTATCTATGCTTTGTAGAAAGAATAGCTTTCAAACAAAAATCACATGTTTAGTAAGTACGTATTTATTTACCTACCTACTTATGAAATAGTACATGTTTTTGCACAACAACAGGTTTTTATGTCAAAAACTGAAAAAAAAAACATCTTATCTTTTTTCAATAAAGTGAATTTGACTTTGATTTCACATGGATGTATTTCGGGACTGAGTGGCAGAATTGGAACGTAGGAAGCGACTTCCCCATATGAAATAAAAAATATATTTCAAATGAAAATTCCATGGAAAGTAGAAATTACGACCATTTTAATTGTTATCCGGATTTTACGTCGTTAGGGTTGTCACGCTCTCAGATAGTAATTTATAATCCGGATCTGGTGCCGTTATTATTGATATTAATTAAAATAGTAACATGACATACATCGCATATAACAACTTTATGTACACGGTGTGACGTGAAGAATGTATATAGATACATAAAAGTTGATCAGCGAAAAACACCTAGATAAAATTGTTGTCCCATTTTGATGTTACTAACTTGAAATTTTCTATACGATTAGTTTTTTTGCTAAAACCGACGGAGAAAATCGAAAACTTGGAGAAGCTGGTCTCCATGAGTTTCTTTTTTTCAACGGCTTGGGATAATGGTAACACTTAGGGGTGGTCTTTTAAAACAACATAAACTCGTTGCATAAACCCTAGATAGGACGGTGACGTAAATTAATTTTTATGGCAAATTTAATAGTGCCGATTGAAAAGTAAAATTGCTTAAATTTTCAACCAACACCTAATGCAGGTTTTGCCACCGGGCCCCGCTGGTCTAGCGGCTGGACTAATATGGTATCAACTTTATAGTCACACAGCGTTTGAATGCTAAAATAACTATACGTGTGAAAATTCTTGAATTTTTGGTTGTTCTAATTTCGGTCTTATCAGGTGCTAAAAGATTTCCAAGTTCCACATATGGTGTAAACTTGGAATTTTCCATCCTTACAGGGTGATCCCTCAAACCGATAAGAAAAATCTGACTTGGAAAATCCGGTCTCTACAGCTTTTTTGTCAAAGCCTGAGAAAACGGTAACATTACGGGGTAGTCTTGTCGAACAAATGTTGAATAAGACCTTGGGTTGGATGACAACGTTAACTTACTTTTTACAAAATGGCGTAAGTCAAATTTCAAGCTGGCTCCTAAAAATTTTAAAATTCTGATTTATATCTCTGGCTCCGTTTTTCTATGAAAATTAGTATTGGAGGTTTTTGTGGTCGCTGATGACTACTCTGCGCCATGTATTGAACGCAGGTTTGATGACTTCCAGCCTCCCAAACAAGCCGGTTTCCGAAAGGGCTTTAGTACCATTAGACCACATCCACACGTTGCGGCAAATTATACAGAAGACTGAGGAGTATAATTTGCCATTATGCTTTGCGTTTGTGGACTTTGAGAAAGCCTTCGATTCGATCGAGTTATGGACAGTGCTCGAGTCTCTCCTGCGTTGCCGTATTGACTATCGGTATATCCACTATGACCACAGAACCACTATGTCGGTCCGAGTACAGTGATGAGTGACGTTATCTCTCTAAAAATGTTCACAAACGGACTGGAAGATACCTTCAAGCTTCTGGAATGTCAGGGACGCGGCATCAATATCAATGGCGAGTACATCACTCACCTTCGATTTGCCGACGATATAGTAGTCATGGCAGAAACGATGGAAGACCTCGGCATAATGCTCGAAGACCTCAGTCGAGTTTCCCAACGGGTGGGCCTTGAAATGAACATGGACAAAACGAAGGTCATATCGAATGCTCGTTTTGTGCCCACCCCAATAACATTGGGGAACTCGACTCTCGAAGTTGTAGACGAATACGTCTACTCAGGACAAACAGTCCAACTAGGCCGGTCCAACTTTGTGAAAGAGGTCGAATCCAACTTGGCTGGGCAGCATTCGGGAAACTTAGAAAAGTCCTTTCGTCTAATATACCTCAATCGCTCAAGACAAAATTATACAACCAGTGATGACTTAAGGCACTGAAACGTGGCCTCTCACTATGGGCCTCCTAAGAAAGCTCAAGGTCACGCAAATAGCTATGGAAAGGTCTATGCTTTCTCTACGATATCAAATCAGAAATGATGAGATTCGTAGAGGAACGAAAGTCACCTTAGCCCAGCGGATTACTAAGTTGAAGTGACAGTGGGCGGGGCACATAGCAAGCAGAACTAATGGCCGATGGGGCCGAAAAGTTCTCGAATGGAGACCACATATCGGCAAGCGCTGCGTAGGACGACCAGCCGACAGATGACCTCATCCAAGTGCCAGGAAGACGCTGGATGAAATCCGCTTCCAACTGGTCTTTTTGGAAATGCATGGAGGAGGCCTATATCCAGCAGTGGACTTCTTGTGTTTCCATGACTCGAGAGGTTTCTTTACAAAAGCTGCTGAAAACTTAAAATATAGTGTAAAAATACAGAGGTTTTTATAAACATTTTAAAAGAGTGGAAATTTTGATAAATTTGAAGCTTGGATTAAGATTTCGGCTCAAAATCTTTGAATTTAAATCATCGACTTTACGCATTTTTTTATTTTATTTTACACTACGCGCATTCACTAAAGCGGTCTCAAAAGGGTGAATATGTGTCATCGCTATCGTGCCTGTGTGGCCAATAGTCCATTGAGCAAATCTGACTGGATAATTTTTTTTCTATGGTATAACACAAACAAAATTATAAAAATTTTAAGAACAAAAGCAAAATAATTAATTTTTTACAGAAGAAAAAAAAACATTTTAAAATGGATATTGACCAAAGAAATAAAACAAAAATTATGAAAATGGAAAAAGACTTCGTTGCTAAGGATGTTGGCAAAAGAGCTACAAATGGATTTGAGTGCTTATTTGGCCTGCATCCTTGTTTCAGCACAAAGACTGATAAATATAATTATTAATCAACAGTGCCTCCTCGTCTTAACTTATATTGGTATATTATAACAGATTAATCTGTTGATAATCGTATTAATAGTGTAATTCATACCATTTCTATTATTTCATTCCAATAGCACAGGAAACATACAGCATTTAAGTGATTTTTGGCGTTAAAGCTGATAGTTAAAAACTATCTATACTGTAGTGCAGGGAATTCTAGTTTGATTGCGTTGTGTGGACGTTATTATTATTATAATTTTGGAACTCCCCGCACCGACGAATATTTTCAAGATACATTAAACTATTCATTGTGACACTTAAATAAAAATATGTAATATCGGTAAACCAGGAACGCAGATTTTTGTTTAATCTACTGTGTGATACAGTACTTCTATTTCTATTTGGTTACTTTTTGTTACACTTTTCCTTTTTGTTAAGGTTTCAGTTGTTTTTTTTTTTGTTACGTGTACAAAAAACTTACCTACTTTCTTTTGTTGTCATTATAATTACGGAACCCAAAAAATATTATGCGCGTTAAATTATATATTTAAATTACGTTGTACTTAAAAATGAGCACCGAATAAATCTTGAATAAAAAAAACCCGGATTTTGTGCCAACCCTAGCAAAAACAATTGAATAGGATCAACTTATACATGTCATGGAAGTGTGATTTATATTACATGTAGGGAAGGTAAAGAGCATAATTATTGCAGTGTAGATAACTTATCCCAATACAGCGGAATTTCGAGAAAATAAAAAAACTAAAAACAAGTACCTACACAAGTATATAAATTATAATTCCTACAAAATTTTTAGCATTACGCCATTGATTCTTCTAACAATACTTCCGCATGTACAATAAAATGCGTGATAAAAATATACAGCGTTTTATTTTATTTAAAACAGAAAAACATGTCAGGCAGATAGAAAAAAAATTCAGAGACGAAATCTACACAGATTCGTTTTGTATGTTTAGAAAAGGTTCTAAACATAACATTATTGACACAATTCATATAACTACATATGTAAAATATTTTTCTATATAATATCCGGATGGGAACGACCGAGCCGAGTTCGATAGCCCTATCTTCTTCTGTCGCTACGGAAGTGAGCGGTGCGGAAATACTAAGTACTGTAATTCGGCTTGGTTCACTCAAAGGTTATGAATCAAGTATTATTCGTAACGCCCCAATCGAAATTATTATTTACCAACACATTATTTACCGCCTATGTACCCTACAATCTAACGAGGAGGCGAAGTGCGAGCGCAAGGAGTGAAACAAAACTCAATCAAACTAAAATGAACCTTAAATGCTAGTAATTAGAGACTACAAGGCTCGAGCAACAAGTCTGGCCGCGTGCGGCCGACCTAATCGCGACAATAAATGGATTATAATATATAGGTAGTTAGGTTTAATTTTTAATGAACCTCACTTTTACCGTGATTTAGGCACAAGTAGTAAAACGATGTTTCGCTTAGGTTGGTAATGTTACAATAGCTCGGATGGGAAGAGGCGTCCCTTGAACGGCAGAGAGCTCTTGGTTCGAATACTAGTAATTGATCGGTTTCCTTTTTACTTTTCTTTTTTAGTTATTTACTTAAATAAAAAAATACAAGAATTGGGATTTTATATTGTATGTTTTTCTAACGATTGAAGCTCGATCACTACTACAAAAATCAGTTGCCGTGCGTTGGTCTTGCAAACACTCGAAAATGTCTCCACCGATTGGACTAATAGCTATATAATATTTTTTTGTTTTGTTCGGACATGGGACGTGGGGCGAGGGCGCGGAAAAGACCCATCCCTTCAGGATCCTGTTTCATGGAACTACAATTCATTGTGACTATGACCGAAAGCCGATTAACCCACAGATTAACAAATAGACCCTGCTGCGCAGTGTACCTGGAATTGTCATAATAAACTACGAAATTATAGTTTTATGAAACTTGACCCACTACATTTTGCACGAAAGTGAATTGGAAAGATGCGGCGTCTTTTTCGGTCCCTCACCCCACGTCCTTGGCCTACAATCGGTAATTTTGTATGAGAATTGCTACTTTGAATTAATTTCACTATATGGCGCTCGAGGTGAACTTTGGAAGGTTGATTTATGATTGATGAATCGCTTATGAAAAGTTACAATCAAATCAATGGTGATGCGAAGAGCGCCTGGTCACAGACAACATGCAACGAGTAGCTGGGCTTTTCCTCGTAAGGCGTAATGTGATAAATTGATGAAAACGTTTTTTCTGAATGAGTAACTATTGTTCCTGTTAGTTTTAAACGTGAACATACAATATTTTGATATTGCCCGTAAGACTGTATAAGCTTAAACGTAATCCACTGCGCATTTAAAATGGCACATAAATTCTTAGGTTTGTTTTAAGCATTCTTACGGAATATATTTACTCATAGAAGGCGTAAGGTTATGACAGTTGTCATACATGCCATAGGGAATCGAGGAGTTAAATTATATCATATATTAATTTCAAAGGTCTGCCATCTTCCTAGGGGATGTCACAAGCGATTCAAAAGCGTCTTCCAGCCAGTTCCAGCACACTGTAGCCCCTTAAGTCTGTCTGTCTACTTTGTCAATGCACTCAGAGCTCCTTAAGGCGTCGCGTCTGCGAAGTTCCGCCGCAATACTATCAATTTAAGCGGTTGCTTGGCATGCGATCAAAAATACAAATACAAAAATACTAAATATTTGTTTTCGTCAGCTTCCTTATTTTGAAAGTACAAATGCTAGCTGTAGCTGGAGTTACTGTATAATGCATGTACTAGGACACGAGTTTAACATAGCTTGATATTCCATACAATTTTGATAATGATGATCAAATGTAGGGAAGCGGTGGTAACCTAGTGGGTAGAACATTCGACTCGGAAGCGATAGATCCAGTTTAGATTCCCAGTGCGGGCATGTAGCTATGACTTTGTTTTCTAAGTTATGTAGATTTGTGAAGTTATAGTAGGAATACCACTCGCTAACGGTGACGGAAAACATCTTGAGGAAACCTGAGTGTCTAAGCTTTTCACATACCTCAGCGCTTGAAATCGCCAATCCGCGGTGGGCACGCGTGGTGATTAATCCCATTCTCTCTCTCTGAGAGAAGGCCTGTGCCCTACAGTGGGACGTATTAGGCTGCTTGTGTTTACATTTATAGAATGTATTAAAATGTACTAACCCCCTGTTTCTCGTACACTAACTACTGTCAACAGCTGTCAATTGACCAAAGTGCATACAAAAAGAACCCACTGACAGATGTTAACAGCAGATTAACAGCTTGTTAGTGTACGAGAAACCGGGGGTTAACCTCGCGAACTTGCGGTTCAGCTTTTTCATTAATTTCTCTCGCAAGAGTTTGGGCGTAAGAGCTCGCAAGTGTATTCAGTCCCTTAGACCTAGATGAAATAACTACCTAGATATTTATTTCACGCAATGGGGATCCACACGCAAAACGAATCGCAGATCCGGTGATCCGGCCATGTCAAACTTTGTTGTGATTTGGTTAGAGATAGATTTGTTGTTTTTTATAAAGTTTTTTGTGGGTCCAACATCTTGTTATTCAACATGTAGGTAAGCAACATAGAAGTTAACAGAACTAAAAGACGAACTTAATAAACGAGGAGCAAAAGTAACTGGAAAGAGAGCTGAAAAGATCGTAAAAAAGTGCTACAATTGTATGAGAATGACAGTTCAGCCTGGCCGTATCGATGATGTACCCTCTACAGGGATAAATTGGCAGTGTGGAACCCCATTGAGTGTGCAAGAAATTTGATGCAATTTAACCAAGTCTTACTACCTATTTACCGAGAGCTAAACAAAATTAATTGGATATGAAACCAATTAACAGCAGAATACAAAAGGCTCCCCAAATAAATTAACACATAATAATAACAGAAAGTATACTAACATACTGTTGTATTGGAAATAGGGGATGTATAAGCACACCAAAAATGTCTGCCAGGATCGTGGCAAGTGGCAAACCATGGTCTGCCTACCCCGGAATTATAGGCGTGAGTTTATGAAATGTGTGTAATGCTTTATGAATAAATGGATAGATATAGAACAGTTTATTCCACACCAATTAGTAAATCTTTCCCTAAATGAATAAATCCTTTCCATTTTTCATTGCTTTTTAGGGTTCCTTACGGGTCAGGGACCCTATTGCTAAGACTCCGCTGTCCGTCCGTCTGTCCGTCCGTCTATCACCAGGCTGTATCTCATGAACCGTAAAAGTTAGACGATTGAAAATTTTACAGATGATGTATTTCTGTTGCCGCTATAACAAAAAATATTAACAACAGAATAAAATGAATATTTAAGGGGGGCTCCCATAGCAAGAACGTGATTTTTTTGCCGTTTTTTGCTCGATATTCATAACGGCAACAGGTAGACCCTTGAAATATTCAAATATTGTATAGATAATGGTACGGAACCCTTCGTGCGTGAGTCCGACTCGCACCGTTTTTTTATATAAACGCAAATTGATTATTTTGATCAATTGAGAACCACTGGTATGCACAGTAAATAAATCACGGGAAATTATTTCACACACATTCACACCGATTCTCTTACGGACAATCACTCACTCAGGGGCGCGCAGTAATGGTAGGAATAGTAAATTCTACTATCGCATTTAACATTTGTATCTATTCAAACAACTCACGCCTATATCCCAGAGGGGTAGGCAGAGACCAGGGACGGCCACTTGCCATGATCCTGACAGATCACTTTCGCTTTCTCAACATTAATTAGTCGTTGCATGCACGCACGCCGGTTTCGGGTACTTTTTATCTTGCCCTTTGCTAATATCTACATAAACTGCACTAGGTTTGTGGATTGAGAAAATAAACATATTTGTATTTCCAACCTACATATGTTTTGTATTTGGACATTCTTATAAAAAATCAAATCCACACCAAATTAAATAAGTTGTCAGCAAATTGCGTTTACCAAAAAATCCATATTCAAATACCATTAAGCGTTTTTGTGACTGTATATTTGTTCTCCATTTCCTTCCGTGGATGTCGTAGAAGGCGACTAAGGAAATCACTTACCAGGAGACGGGCAAATTCAAATTCAAATATTTTTATTCATTGTAAAAACAGAATGTTTTCTTAATGAACGTCAAAGTTGTTAGTTTCACAATTAATGGATTATGTGGAGAAGAAGCTAACAAAGAAACTCCACATTTATTCTTTTCAAAACACGTTTTAACTTAATTAACAGAGTTTTCAACTTAAAATATTAGTCATGAATGTGTTGAACACTAGTCACAATCGTCCTTTAAATAATATTAATCTACTGTTTAATGCCAAACATCTTTGTCTTCTAAATAATCCTTGATGTTATAGTAAGCCTTTTTGCACAGAATGTGCTTAACACATTTTTTAAATCGCGTTGGAGGTAACTCTAATATATCTTGAGGAATTTTGTTGTAGAACCTTATACAGTGCCCCATAAAGGATGTGTTAACTTTTGCAAGTCTAAATAGTGGAAATGACAATTTATGTTTATTTCTAGTATTAACATTATGGTGGCCACCAACATTTTCGAAGTCTTTGATATTTTTTCTAACGTACATAATATTTTCATAAATGTATTGACATGCAACTGTTAAGATGTTGGTTTCTTTGAAGAAATCTCTTAGCGAATCCCTACTACCTAACTTGTAAATAAATCGGATGGCTCTCTTCTGTAAGATGAAGATCGTCTCAATGTCTGCTGCTCGACCCCACAGTATTATGCCGTAGGACATAATACTATGGAAGTAACTAAAATAAACAAGCCTAGCAGTTGCAACGTCAGTGAGCTCTCTAATTCTTTTGACTGCATATGCTGCAGAACTAAGCCTGTGTGCTAGTTTTACAATATGAGGACCCCATTGCAATTTTGAATCGATTGTGATCCCTAGAAAAACGGTATCTTCTACAAATTCTAGTTTTTCTTTTCCGAGTACAATGTTGTTTTCAACTAATCTTACGTTTGGTAAGGTAAACTTTATACATTTTGTCTTTTAGGAATTTAGAAGCAGATTATTTGCCGTGAACCAATCCAACACACGCGAGAGAGCATCATTTGCATCGTCAAGATTATTTTCTTGTCTCTTAATTTTAAAAATAAGTGACGTGTCATCTGCAAATAATACTATCTCGGACATGTTTTGTACCATAAACGGCAAATCATTTACGTATACAAGGAAAAGGAACGGCCCCAAAATTGAACTCTATGGTACTCCCATTTTTATTTGTGAACCTGTGGATTTTATACGATTTATGTCCACTTTTTGAACCCTTCCTTTTAGATAAGATCTCATCAGTTCTAAACCTTTCCCCTTTACTCCGTAATGCTCTAGTTTTAGCAAAAGTGTCTCGTGGTCCACGCAATCAAATGCCTTTGACAGGTCACAAAAAACACCTATAGCATCCCTACGATCCTCCCATGCACTATAAATATGTTTAACTAGCAAGACACCAGCATCCGTCGTCGACCGTCCCTGCGTGAAGCCGAACTGCTGGTTATGGAGAAGTTAATAATTATTAAAGTGCGTAAGTAGTTGAACTAAAACAATCTTTTCGAATATTTTGCTCAATACGGGTAGGATCGAGACTGGTCTGAAATTTGTGGGATCATGCCTATCGCCACTTTTAAACAACGGAACGAGCCTACTGTATTTCATTAGGTCAGGGAATGTACCCTCACCTACACATTACATTGACATCTATTACTGAACTAAGTATGATTACTGACATTCCCCACAAATCTTCCGTTTTTTTTAAGATTTAATAGTTTAAACGCTTTAATTACGCTATGGGGATTAATGAAGTCGAACGAAAACTCGTAATCGCACGAGGGGACATTGTCTTTTAATAAACTTGCAGCAACATCAGGAGACGAATCTAAAGGAGCCGTAGTTTCAATTGGAACATTTGTAAAGAATTGTTCAAAGCCCGCAGCAATGTCCTCATTTGATGTTATTACTTTATCATCTATCTTTAGAGAAAATTCGCGATCTCCTGATTTGGCTTTACCAGTTTCCCTATTTATAATAGTCCAGATTGTTTTAGATTTATTTGAAGACTGGAGGATTTGTTTCTTTATATGTTCGCATTTAGCTTTGTGGCAGACGGCCCTGAATAATTTAGAATATAGTTTAACATACTCTATAAAACTGTGGTCATATGTGTATGTTTTTTTCTCATACAATGCATACAGTGTGTTTCTACTTTTTCGGATGCCCGCAGTGGCCCATTCATTAAACTCTACTTTATTTTCATTGCTAGGTAATTCTCTTAATTTAAAAACATTTTCAAAATTAACTGAAACTACTCTAAAGAAGTCTTCGTAATGGGCGTTAGCATTTAGGGTTTTACCTTTATGAGCAGTTAAGCTACTTTGAAGATGTAATTTAAATGATTCTAGTTTTTTACTTGTAATGGGCCTGCATAGAATAACTTGCTTAGATTTTTCTGAATCTATTTCAAAATTTACAATTTGACCACTGTGATCTGACTTTAAGCAATTCACTGTGGAGTAATCAAAAGAATTGCAATCTCAATAGACGTTATCGAGACAAGTAGCAGTAGTTTCAGTAATCCTGGTGGGCTCTAAAAAAATATGGACTAAATTGAATGATTTAAAAATAATTTGTAATTTAGTTGTCAAAGGGGAATCTACTAGCAGGTCGATATTAAAATCACCACACACTATAACTAATTCTTATTACTACTGGAAGCTACTTTTAATACATCCTCTAATACCGATTCGAATATACTGTAATCGCTGGTAGGGGGCCTGTATAAGCTTACTACAATGTGTTTAGACAATTCAACACATGACAGCTCAATTACTTTTTCAACAGAAAGCCTACAAATGTCTTTCCTTTGTTTAAATTTTAAACTATCTTTTACTAGTATTAAAGATCCCCCATGCAGTAAAGACTTTCTATTGTAGCAACTGGCTACAACTAGCAACGGGCAGCAGCGTCTTCCTGAGATTCCAGCCACATGCTGCGATCGCCAACCCGCCTGCCAAGCGTGGCGATTATGGCAAAACCCCGCGTGTTTATAAAAACCATGAGGGAGGCCTATGTCCTGCAGTGGGCGTCAAATGGCTGATGATGATATTTGTTCTGGTAAAGGTTTGTTCATTTTCGGCACCTTATTTAGGTACATATATTTTTTTAATTACCTTAAAATCACGCGGCCATACCTGTGTCCCGGAGAAGGGGAGGTTTTGCACACTTGCCACAATCCTGACAAATCTCTTCACTTCATCAACATTATCCGTTATCATACTCCGTTCCACGAGCCGAACTCCTAGAGAACCAACGAGTCGAAACTAAAGAAAGTGCTATATAGACATGAAACTATCGTCTTTTTCGAAAACCCGAGAGCAAACGCGAAATTGGTGTGCATCTTGCCTTTTGACATCGAGTGAAGTCTAATAAAGTCGTTATTGGAATCTTATGCAAACTAGATTCTACAACTCAAATACTCCTAGAACGCACCTAAAGACTTCAAACGGTGTTCCAATGAGTTTGTAAGTTCTGTCGCCAAACTGGAGTATTGTATTGTATTTATTTCATCTTTAGGCATACAAGATACACTTAGAAACGTCAACATATGGACACTTAAAATTATCATTATAAATCATACATGCAGGTAGTCAATATATGCAACTAAATAATATTAGAAATTTTATTACAGATTAATATCATAATTATGCCAATTTTCATGAGTATACATTAAAATGATAAAATTAGAGGAATTCTTAAGTACTAAGTCTACATGTCAGGTTGTACAAGGCCATTATCAGCAAGTGCTTCATCTATTGAATAGTAGCTTTTATCAATAAGATTCTTTCTGATTATTGCACAAAATTCCATATGATCGAGAGACTGTATGTACTCCGGCAATTTGTTATATAATTTGATTCCCTGTACTAAATGGGACTTTGATACTTGATACCAGTCTATGTGTTGGGATCACCAGTCTTTTCCTATGTCTAGTATCAATACTGTGAACGTCACGAAGTGTTTAAACGATATTAAATTGTCCCTTACATATAATAAGCTTTGATATATGTATTCTCCCGTCATTGTCATTATACCTACTTCTTTAAATTTTTCCCTGCATGAATCTTTGTACTTTAGTCCTAGAACATAACGTAAAGCCCTTTTCTGAAGCACAAAGATGGAGTTTGCTTGTGCAGCAGTGCCACAGAATAACACACCATATACCATTATAGAGTGAAAGTAAGCAAAATAGACTGTGTTTGCGGCCTCTATACCACCCAATTCCTTAATTTTCTTAGGTAGCAGGATTCAACTTTTGTTTTATTTTATCAATTTGTGTTGCCCACGTTAGCTTTGCGTCAAGATAAACACCAAGAAATTTTACTTCGTCTACAGGACTTACATTAAGTGCTTTAATAGCTAATTGGACGAGCTCAGGCACTTCATTAAATCTTGAGTCTAGCGCAAAGCGGATAATATGTGTCTTCTCCACATTAAGCAGCATATTATTAACGGCAAAGCACTCCATCAAATTATCAATTGATTCATTTAATTTATTTACAATATTAATGTCATCTTTATCTTTAATAACTAAACTAGTATCGTCAGCAAATAAAATAATGTCAATGTCTTTGTCAATTGAAATAGAAATGTCATTTATATAAATTAAAAATAAAATGGGTCCTAGAATAGATCGCTGAGGAACCCCAAGCGTAAAATTTTCTTCGTTAGATCTGTGTCCATTTAATTCTACTACTTGTGTCCGATTTTGGAGGTAAGACTGTAATATTTTTAGTATGTCATCTCTTATGCCATAGTGCTCCAATTTTAGGATAAGGGTGTTGTGGCAGACACAATCAAAGGCCTTGGATAGATCGCAGAATATTCCATAGGTTTTACATGATTTATCCAAACTCATTAGAATGCTCTGAACCAGCGTTATAATTGCGTGTCTTGTTGATTTACCTTTTTGAAAACCAAATTGTTTAGCATTAAATAAATTGTTTTCCACCATAAAGTTAACCAATTATTCTGCAATATATTTTTCATAGACCTTACTTAAAACTGGTAGAACAGAAACCGGGCGGTAATTATTGGCATCTGTGCTGTCGCCTTTCTTGTATATTGGAACTACTTTTGCTATTTTCATTTCGTCAGGGCAATAACAATCACTAATACAATTACTGATTACCGTAACAAGAGGACAAGCAAGTTCTTTTTCCAGTAATTTTAGTAGGATAGGAGAAACGTACCAAACATCATTAGAGCTTTTCGATTTCATATTTCGAATAATTTTTATTAATCTTCGTAAAGTTAAGGGCTTGAGTTTTAGGCTGAACGTTTGACGTGGTATGTATGTATTTAATTACAAATTCTACCGCTTTTTGTTCTGATGACTCTATTTTACTTGTTATATTGCGAGCGACGTTAACGAAGAACGAATTAAAATAATTGCTTATTTCAGATGGGTCACTTATGAGTTCCTGATTTACATTATCAAGTGGAGACAATGTCGGTTTCGATAAATGACGTTTCGTTAAGACTCCACTATGGTACCCCGATGTAAGTACGTTACAGCGAAAGTTAATAGCTCCGAAGTACGTTACAGCGAATGCACGTTTTCAGTATTTGTTAAGCCCTCATTACTGTAAAAAATTAGTATAGGTACTTTTAACAAATACGGTCAGAGCGTTTGATAGATAAAAAAAATTACGAAGATTCAGGACATTTTTTCTAATCCTGTACCTATTTTCTTTTCACAATCAAAAGTTTGACCGTTTGTTTGTCCGGGCAAGATAACGAATGTTGGTGAAGCGAAACTTATCTGTCAGGATCGTGGCAAATGGCAGTCCCTGGTCTCTGCCTACCCCTCTGGGATACAGGCGTGAGTTTATGTATGAATGGATGGATGTAAGTTGGTCCGTTTCTGTGGTCCTCTCCACACAGGTTTTCCCAGTGAGGGGACTAGAGTACCCACTAACTGTAGAGGTTAAAATCGAACTATACCTGTTATTTTAGCTCTACTCTGCACCTACATGAATAAAGTATTATTTATATTACTAGTCCAAATGATCTTTGGAAGAGGCTCTGAAAATAGCGAATAACATTATTTAAATTTATGATAAATGCGTCGAGAACCGGAGATCGCCGTGATTGTGATGCAAAATAGCTTTGAAATCCATCTCCGATTACTCCAATAGGGGTGTTTACGACTTACACGAGTAATTGGCGTTTGGCCATTGGCGCCATAGAGTTATGTGGGGTTCGTATAATCTGATCACGCGATCCGGTGAGGGTGGAAACTGATATCGCACTCAAGGAGGGCGTAGAAGCCACGAATTTTATCAATTCGTTTAATTAAACCCTTGGCACAACGCTGAGTTAGCTGCCTTTTGCAGTAACAGACACACCGCACTACGAGTACTTATATATATTTTTGTAAGCAGTGTTCAATTGAAAAAAATCTTTATTGCACAAAAAGGTGTTTGTACAAAGGCGAGCTTAATACTAATAAGTGTTTTCTTCCAGCTAACCTCGGATTGTGGGATATTGCAAGGGGTAGTGCCAAGAATTATATAGTTATTATAACATGTTATCACAATCAAAACATTCGGGACAATGAAGATGTACCTAAATCTAGGCCTGCGCAGAGACTTCACATGGAACTTCGTTGTGGCCGACGTAGTTCGAATCGCAACTGTTCAAGGCACTGGCAAAGTTGTGTGGTATCAAACTGCAACATACTACTGCATACCACCCTCAAGCCAACGGCATGGTAGAGCGCCTACACAGAACCCTGAAGGCAGCGATCATGGCTCACAATAACACGCGATGGATGGAAGTGTTGCCCGTTATCCTGCTCGGCATCCGAACAGCATGGAAAGAGGACCTAAAAAGCTCTGCTGCGGAACTTGTTTATGGAGAGCCACTAAAAGTGCCCGGAGAGTTCCTACAAACAACTTCAACTCTAGCCACTCCACAAACTCAAGATTTCGTTGCCAACCTGCGGGAACATATCGCAAGGTTGACACCGACCCCAGCATCAAAACACGGCAACAAATCTGTGTTTGTACATGAAGACCTCGAGAGTTGCACACACGTTTTCTTACGCAAAGATGCATTACGCGCCGCTTTGGAAGCGCCGTATACGGGTCCGCTCAAAGTGCTGAAGAGGACTAGCAAAACAGTCACTGTCGACTCATCGCGAGGACCAGTGACCGTTTCCATGGATCGTGTCAAGCCGGCCTACATACTCGCCGATGACCATCCAACTCCACCCTCTTCAGTCCCACCCACAGAAGCAAACAAACCACCTGCAGCACCAAAGAACGCACAGAATGCACCCACTGCCACCATCCCGCGCCGCAGCTACACAACGCGGTCAGGACGAAGAGTTAGATTTAAGGATTTTCCCCCGGATTAACTCTCTCCAAGGGGGGTGATGTAGTGCATCCTACATGGAGCGTTTGCGCGCCTCACGCGTGCTGGCCGGCGGAATGTTCCCGCCGCCGCCACGCGGCCCATCTGTCAAGAGTCAGTGGTTTTCAAGTCACTCGTTCTTATTGACACGAATTTTCTCGCATACCAAATTACATCCTGCAAATCCCTTCTGGTGGTTTCAATTGTTGAGGAGGCAACGCCCCTCATAGGTAGTTTGAGGTAGCTATAGTGCCCCTTCCTACCGGTAAAGGCATTGTCTCGACGAATCAAAGGGCTTTTGTGGCGAAGTGACTTGGAGGTCGCGCCAGTGCATTCATTAGGGTGTCGTGTCACGAGGCAGTTCCTACACAAGCGTAGCTCGGTGGAAAATTAATTAATAATTCCTAATTCATATTCTTTTTTGTTGCACTAATCCGTACTGAGCACAACTACATAATACAGAGAAGTTTGTAAAGAGGTTCGAAATTTCGCCTTTGCCTGCACTTGCCCATTAGCTCAGTTGGGAGAGCGCTGGCACGGTTTGCCAGAGGCCGCCAGTTCAAGTCCTGGCATGGGTGGAATTTATAGCCTCTAAATAGGTTTTTAAAATTCTTAAGTTGCAAATTTGAGATTTACAAACGACATGCTGGACCGCGATGAAACATTACTAATTTGTTAATAAAAACTAAACTACGTTTGTGTGGGAATCGCCTCGAGAGGTCATTTTAACCGCTGAGATTTTTAACTAATAATCCCTGCTGAAATAATCATGCTAACTGTGAACGGAAACATCGTGAGTAAACCCGCGACTTGGTTGGCTCCGCACGTATTGACTTTTCTTTCCTATGGGCTAGGTTGACTAAGCTGTCAGGATGATAGAATGCTGGGCAAGCCTACTCCATCTAAACAAAAACAATGTCCCAGGCACTGCTGTGTCCGTAGTCTTTTTACAATAACAATCTGTTCCCACATTACGTGGGAATGGCAAAGGCCAAACCTTATCCCCGCTGTCAACTAACTTAGACCTGAGATTTCCGCACTTAGCCTCATAGTTGGGCCATTGTACGTAGCAAGCGCTAAGGTATGTAAATACCTCAGACAGTAGGGTAACCTTACGATATTTTCCTTCACCGTTAGCGAATGGTATTGCTACTACAACTTCATTTCACAAATGCACCTACGTAACTTAGAAAACTAAGTCACATGTACATGCGGGATTCGAACCCACGACCTTGCTGGTGTGAGGCTCGCGTTCTACCTCTGCGCTCTCACTGCTCTTAATCTACCAACTCTCTACAATATCTCTACCAACTGTACCTAAGAGACCTATTTCTTCACGAATAATGGCGACGCTGGATTTGCTTCACATGACAGTTGGAAGTAGGTACTTAGGTGCAAATCCCGATACAGAACTCGACAGAATACTGCAGTATGGCAAATATGCCGTCGGTGGACTGCCCATTTCACTACGCGACCTGCGACTGATAGCTTTTTTACAGTTAATACGCGTAGGTACTTAGGTACGCTAGTCAACAAAATATTAGGTTGAGGGACTTAATGAGGTTCGCAAACAAGGCCGAACCAAGCGGAGATGGCGGGACGAAGTCACGTTTTTTCGTCCTGCCAGGTGGTGGCCAAGAATAGAGAGGAGTTGAAAACACAAGGGGAGGCCTTTGCCCAGCTGCGGGTCACAATTGAGGCTACATAAAAAAGGGGATACACAAGCGCCACCAATGAAAGAAACGTCATCATATTATATAATCATAATTATAACCTCCACACAACACAAGCATTTGTCCTGGACCCAGTGAGCCAAACCCACGACCACTGGCATGGTAACCAGACGTGATACCGCCAGACCAACGAAGCAGGTGATGATATCCCAGCAGTCGCAGTCGCAAGTCGCATCGCGAGACTAACATTCGAATGCCCAAGATTATGTCGAGCGCACAGGCTATACGGCTTTGCCAAGTCGCCTGGCATCGTCCATATGGAGCTGTTATATGTACCTGAGTACCAAACACGTGAAATACCGATATACCTAGCGTGCAGTGGGTGTTTCCCTAGACACTTAACCTTCTCACATACCCCATAATACCTAACCATTTTTTTGAAGTGTTTAGTTTTAAATAAAAGTTATTGCACTGAGATTTCAGCCTTATTTCACATTTTTTAATAAAATAATTTGTTGTTATTTAACACATGCCCTTATTTATTTTTCTTTCTGTTTAAAATGGCACGCGTTACTACAGATCAAAACCGACACGTACATACATAAACTCATGCTTTTATCCCAGAGGGGTAGGGATTGCCACTTGCCACGATCCCGACAGAAAACTGAGTATCGAACATTGGTTTGTCATGACAGATGACAAGACTTTTTTTATTAAAAAAGGAATAAAAAAGCAATAAGTTTGCTGAATTTAGAAAAATATTATATAAAAATATTTTTTTTTTTATATATATTTTACTTTTTTCATCCCGTGTGGCGTCGGATTAAGAATAGCGTCACTCCATTTCCTTCCGTAGATGTCGTAGAAGGCGACTAAGGAAATTTATTACCAGGAGACGCAGCAGAGCGTCTTCCTGAGATTCCAACCGCATACTACGATCGCCAACCCGCCTGCCAAGCGTGGCGATTATTTTTTTTTATTTTATTTTGTGTAAAAAACAGATCACAACCATTACACGATATAAAAGTAATAATATGACATGAGTACTAAGTTGTGGTCTAAAGCATGCACACACAACGTTGCCACATGTAAATTTGAGTATCTTAATAAAGTATTAAATTTATGGCAAAACCCTTCATGGTCAGGAAAACCACGAGGGAGGCCTATGTCCTACAGTGGCCGTCAAATGGCTGATGATGATAATGACTTTTTAAAGCCCATTCAGTACGAAAAATCAATTTTATGTTCACCACAAATTGCGATACGTACAATACGTACTTTTGTAAAATTTCGAAAAAAAAAAATTGTCTTTGACTGCCGGTATTGGTTGCCTCTCGCCAAGCCCTGACGAACACCGAGTTGACAAGAGACACCACGGTGGATAACCGCACGAAAAAGATACAATATTTTTTCTGTCGCGTATTCGTCGAAACGACGAAGGTGTCTAGGGTTACATGCAGTAACGCTAGTGCCACCAATGGAAATAAAACGCATCTTCTTTTGCAGACCGTTTTAGCAAAAACCAATTTTTCAAACTACCAATCTCACACACAGTATGGTGAAGGCGAAAAAAAAATTGCGTCCCTAATTTAGGTGTAAAAGACAAGATAATTTGTCAGAAATAATTGGCTTCTTTCGTTCGGCATAGATTTCAGTTTAATTCGTAATTACGACCTATGGTCCCAAAAAGCGAGCAAATCTATTAAGGTTTCAATGGAACCCAGTCTCTAATCAATTCTAATCTCTAATCTAATAAACAACCACTAGACGTCGCTTTACCAAGGTATAGGCTGTCGTTTGGGCAAGGCTATGATTGTCGTAACTACATAACATTATGTAAGGTCACGCCTGTATTCCGGAGGGGTAGGCGAAGACCAGGGTTTGTCACTTGTTACGATGCTGACAAACCGCGTTCGTTTCATCAACATTCATTAATTAGTCGTTGCATGTACGCACGCCGGTTTCAGGTACTTTTTGTCTTGCTCTTCGACATTACATACTCTCTAGTCCCTCACTGGGCCCTCTTGTTATAACTATTGCTACATAATTTTAGAAACCTAAAAATTCCAAAAAAGGCAAAAAATTCCACCCATGCCGGGACTTGAACCCGCGACCTCTGACCGCTAACCGTGGCAGCGCTCTCCCAACTGAGCTAATGGGCAAGTGCAGGCATTAGCAAAATTTCGAGCCTCTTTACAAATTTCTCTGTATTACGTACAGGCAGCGACATCTGGCCGAACAATTTACATCACTTGCAGCCCCGAGTAACCCACTCTGCAGTTGTAAAAATCTAACTGGAATGGAATGATATCGCTGTACCTACATGATTATATTGTTTATGTTGCACTAACCCGTGAAGCGGTGGTAGCCTAGTGGGTAGAACATTGGACTCGGAAGCGGGAGAGCCAGGTTCGATTCCCAGTGCGGGCATGTACCTATGACTTTGTTTTCTAAGTTACGTACATTTGTGAAGTTATAGTAGCAAAACCACTCGCTAACTGTGAAGGAAAACATCGTGAGGAAACCAGAGTGTCTGAGCTATTTACATACCTCAGCGCTTGAAATCGCCAATCCGCGGTGGGCACGCGTGGTGATTAAGCCCATACTCTCTCTCCGAGTTAAGGCTTGTGCCCTACTAACAGTGGGACGTATATAGGCTGCTTATGATTATGATGAACCCGTGCTGAGGAAAATTTTAAAAATATTGCTACATATTAAGCAGTCCATAGGCTCTGCCAACAATGTCAAAGCGCCTCACACGCAGCCTGCTGCGTCTGAGGAGATGCAATGGGCGCAAAACTGTGGGCCACCTTCTGACGGGCCACTGCCTACTGAATAAAACCTATCCCACCATGAGGCTGACCGACAGCCCGCTATGCCGAGGATGCCTCAAGGAAGATGAAACACTCGCCCACGTGACTATTCACTGTGGGAGCGTGGAAGTGCAACGGACATCCACCGTCGGAAAGCTGGAATCCTTTTAGGAGGCCAGCAGTAACATTTGTACACTGCTGGCTTTCTGTTAAGAAATTCGCTGGCTGGAGTGATCTCATAGCCCTGCTACGTACAATGGCCCAATTATGAGGCTAAGGGCCAGTTTCTGAATTGAGAATTTCGCTAAGCAAATAGTTAACTTTAGTGCTGTCTCTTCGAATTTCTCAGAAAAGAGCGTGACAGAACGTTACTTAAGTATTTCATCATCATCATCATCATCATCATCATCATCATCATCATTCAGCCACAAGAAGTCCACTGCTGGACATAGGCCTCCTCGATGGATTTCCAAAAAGACCGGGTGGAAGCGAAATAAATACTTAAGTATTTGGTTAGTGAAAATCTTAATTCAGAAACCGGCCCTAAGTGCAGAAACCACAGGACACAGTAACAACACTTACAGCGTTATAATATGCCGGTTAGAGTTTGTCGTTTTCTCAGTCTAGGTGTATGTTCTTGTTTTTCTCCCAGTATGGGGGTCAGGACAAGTGAATGTGTGGTGTGGAACACGAACTCTACTTGAGGTGTCTCAGGATATGTGCATTTTAGAAAAAATAAAAGCCTTTCCGTCTCACTGTAGCGTCCTTTTTGAAATCGAGAGTTTGGGCTTAAAAACCACGCGGATTTCATTTTAAAAGCTAAGGTATTTTTATACGATGTTTTCCCTCACTTGTGGCGAGTGGAGTCCTACATTAAATGGACAAATTCACTTTAGAAAACAAAGTTTTTCTATCCGGGATTCGAACCCGTAATGCAGATTACTAAAGAGTTTAAGCAAAAGTGTAACGGTGTTTTTTATAAAGAACACGATTCCTTAAAAGACTACTCAAATACTGTGTAGAATGATGTGTCTCTTTGCCCACGACTATTTAAAGTGCATTCTTGAAGAGTATTCTTGAAGAATCGGGTCTTTATAAATAACACCGTCAACTTAAACTAAACGTTAAACTAGTGGTTAAAAAGTTTTGTTGCAAAGTCACCCTCAACGTATCTGAATAGAAACCATGCGTGTAAATATTGAAAACACGTCTCTTGCCCCGTGGATAATTCAATCATGGACTAATGACCCCCCAAGGATACACGCCAAGCTGACTCATCATGGCCCAATGCACAACTAGGCCAGTGAAAAAAATATGACTTGGCTTTTTGCTTTAAGGTATTCAATATACCTATCGGGTTATTTCTAAAATACCCAATTTCTGTAACACACACATTGAATTTATAATTTATACAATACCTTTAAAATATTTTTTTTTGTAGGATTTTGAAAGTTAGAAGGTGAATGCTTCTTTGGGCGCTACTTTCACTGAACAATGAACGAAACTGAACAATCACCCTCGGGTCGGTGACGCCGAATTAGGCATACTCGGCTTCGGTCGATCGGTGACGCTGTATCGTATACTCGGCTCCAGTCGATCAGTGACGCTAAATTGGGCATACTCTGATCCCGTCGATCAGTGACGCTGAGTCGGGTATACTCGGCTTCAGTTGATCAGTGACACTGAATAGGGCATAATCGGCTCTAGTCGATCAGTGACACTGAATCGGGATAGTTTGGGTTACGACATTGATAGACCGCGTAAAGCGCCAATTTCGTAAACTATGTATATTTAGAAAAATAACAACGTAATATAAACTCACGCCTGTATCCCGGAGGGGTAGACAGGGACCAGGGTCTGGGACTTGCCACGATCCTGACTGATAGAAAAATATGAATCTGAAAAAAAACTCAAAAAAAGTTGTTGTAAACAAGCAGGAATTGTGCGTTTTAAAAATAACCCTCTATAGAATGAATGAAACGCCTTCTACGTGGGGGCGTAAGCTTCTATTCAGAAAAGTTACTGTTCTTAACGATGTGTTGACGCGCATTGGCCCCTTCTGTGTCAATCAATCACTCAGCCCGTTCTCGCCCACTGCTGGACATGGGCCTCCCCCAAGGCACGCCACTTCCTTCTGTCCTCGGCCATCCTCATCCACCCACTGTCAGCACTCTGCCTCAGAACGTTGGTCCAGCGAGCTGGTGGACGTCATACTCTACTGCTCAAGTGGCAGTGGGCTGGTCACATGTGCCAAAGGACCGATGGCTGATAGGGAGCAAAGGTTCTCGAGGGGAGTTCATGAACTGCCAAACGCAGCGGAAGACGCCCTTCTGTTTGCGCCTGCCAATTAGTATGTAACATAACATAACAATATAGCTCCGTGTGGCGCCGGATTAAGAATAGCGTCACTCCATTTCGTTCCGCGGATGTCGTAGAAGGCGACTAAGGAAATCAATTACCAGGCGACGGGCAGCAGCGTCTTCCGCAGATTCCAACGGCATACTGCGATCGCCAACCTGCCTGCCGAGCGTGGCGATTATGGTTATGAAAACCACTAAGGAGGCCTATGACCTGCAGTGGGCGTCAAATTGCTGATGATGACGATAACATAAAATAAACTCACGCCTGGATCCCAGAGGGGTAGGCAGAGACCAGGGACTGCTACTTACCACGATCCTGGCAGATCACTTTCGCTTCCTCAACATTCATTAGTCGTTGCATGCACGCACGCCGGTTTCGGGTTCGGGTTTTACCTTGCCTTTTGCAAGGCAATTAAACACCAAACGAAGCTACTTGGTATTTTTGACATTGGAAATGTCTTTTCGTTCGATCCAGCGTAGGCTCCGATTTCACGAAAAAGTGCGATCCCTTATATCTCGGAGAGTTGTGAAGATGTGACATTAAAAAGAAACTCAAAAGACCCACACTGAGAGCTATAAGGTGAAAAAAGAAGTTAAAAACGAAAATAGTTAAGGCCTAAGTAAATAGTGGACTTCTTGTGGCTGAATGATGATGATGATATTTTGGAAACAAAGAATGATAACCAATGTTTGACAAAATCCCCCTGAACAATTTAGTCAGCTACAATTTGAGCCTAAAACCAAGACAATCGGGTTAAGGGTTTGCCCTGTTGCCTAACCTTTTTGAAAAAAGTCAAAAAGTCTGAACGACATTTTTCACATGTCATTTATGACTCGATTCATTTCCAATGTGCTTGATAGTCATGTGAGGCACGAAATCTGTGAATTTTAATGGTCTGTAATTTTTTTATGGTTAAATGGCAACCAATATTCAGCCAATAATTATCAGGGTTGCATAAAGTAACAGCTCAGGGAATGGTCAGTTATTTAATTAAAGTTTCACTATCTTAAGCTATTGACCAGGATTTGTACACGTATCAATAAAACAAACTCTTACCAGATCATGCAGGTCATCATAAACAGGACAACAGAGCAAGAAAAACAGTAAATTCACTCTAAATTTTCAGAAAGAGCCAAATTCCACTTATAAGCGTTTGACTAAGCTCATGCGTCCAAAGCGAAAAAAAGCTCCTTGGTAATTAATTTATTCGTTTTAATTTGTCCTTCACCTGTCATGTCGTCTTTTGTTGTTCCTTGTCGCAAAACATTAGCAGAAGCAATATGTTATTGTACTTCCCTTGGGGTCCCTTTTTAGGGTTCCGTACCCGAAGGGTGTCAAACGGGACCCGATCACTAAGACTTCACTGTCCATCTGTCTGTCTGTCTATCTGTATGTCCGTCTGTCTGTCTGTAATAGCTAGGCAGTTGACATTTTCACAGGTGATTCAAATCAGATTAAAATAAATATTTAAGGGGCCCTTCTTAAACTCAAAGTCAAAAATTTTATTCACTATAAAAACGAAATGTTCACTTAATGAACGTCAAAGCTGTTAGTTTCACAATTAATAGATTATGCGGAGAAGAAGCTAACAAAGAAAGTCCACATTTATTCTTTTTAAAACAGGTTTGCTTAATTAACAGAGTTTTCAACTTAAAGTTACACTACACTAGATACAATCGTTCCCGTTAACATTATTTAAATACCAGACATCCTTGTCTTCCAAATAATCAATCCTTAATGGCTTTTTTTGCACAAAGTATGCTTAACACATTTTTTTAACCGCGTCAGTGGTAACTCTAATAAATACTTGTTTATTTATTCAAATATTTATTTTATTCCATTTTTATTATTCCCATACAACAAACTTTGTCTAAAGACAGTGCTCGCCATCTAGCGGCCATCTATGTAACCTTCACAGCGCCGATGTCATGTCATTAAAATGTCAATGTTAAATGCTCCTTGTTGGTTTCTATAGATGGCGCTGTTCCCAAATTCGATCTTTAGATAATGGTACGAAACAATTCGTGCGCGAGTTCGACTCGCACTTGGCCGGTTTTTATTCTTACTCTGCGTAATGCCTCTTATTTAGTTACTGACTCGGCAAACCTTGTTTTGCCATGTTAAGTAGCCTATGATCTATTCTTAAGCCTACCAAATAATATAAAAAAAAAAACATGAAAATCAGTGAAGCCATTTCGGAAGAGTTCGATAGTTACACAGTGACACGAGATTTTTATATATTAGATAATGTAAATATTTATAAATGTATAGGAAAGTTTTAAAGTAAAAATTTGTCCTTATTAAAAAAATACATATTTTATTTTCTCTTTTTTTTTAGGGTTCCATGCCTGAAGGGTGCCAAACGGGACCCTATTACTAAGAATCTACTGGCCTTATGTTTGTCTGTCTGTCACCAGGCTGTATCGCATGAACCATGATAGCTAGCCAGTTGAAATTTTCACAGATATTGTATTTTTGTTGCCTCCTTCTTATAATAATAATTACTAAAAACAGAATAAAATAAATATTTAAGGGGACTTCCATACAACAAACGTAATTCTTTTGCCGTTTTTTTGCTCGATATTAATAACGGCAACAGGTAGACGCTTGAAATGTTCACAGAATATTTAGTTCTATATTCCCTTCAAAAATAAACAATTCATCATCATCATCATCAGTCATTTGATGCCCACTGCAGGACATAGGCCTCCCTCATAGTTTTCGTAACTATGAGGGGGTTTTGCCATATTCGCCACGCTTGGCAGGCGGGTTGGCGATCGCAGTATGTGGTTGGAATCTCAGGAACACGCTGCTGCCCGTCTCCTGGTAATTTATGTTAATTTAACAATGAAATTAAAATAATAAATATTTAAGGGGGCCTCCCCTACAACAAACGTGATTTTTCGCGGTTTTTCCCCGATAATTGTGACTAATGTTGTATAGTTAATACAACATAATACGGAATACGGATAATACGGAACCCTTCGTGCGTGAGTCCAACTCGCACTTGCCCGTTTTTTTTTTACTTAGCCTCCATAATATGGGTGCCCCACTCCCCCCTTTTATACATAGTGTTACGACGGTGGATAGGAGGTAAAAGTTTGAACGCGTTTTTCCGTGCCTTGGAGGCGTTAAGGTTGACTTTGCAACAAAAATGTAAAGGCGTGCTGATGTCGTGTGTACCTGCTCGGAGCTATACAATTTTTCACTTGGAATCTATCCAAGTGATCCATCGACGCTTAGGATTGGGTAATAAGTCTGCCTCCATCTCTCGCGCCGGATAAATCACACTTCAGACCAGAATTTGTCTTGCCTTGGGTGTCCTGCCTGACCTTTCCTTCGTTCACCGTCTTATTTTCAGGGTTCCTTACGAAAAATGTGCCAACGAGATCCCTTTTATACGTTTCTCTTATGTGTTTCTCTCCGTCAGTCTGTCAGTCCATCAGTCCGTCAATCCGTCAGTCCGTCAGTCCTCCAATCCATCAGTCTGTATGTCTGTCTAACTTTTAAGACCGGGCTCTTCTATCCCACTCGCTCTGACAATCTAGTTTTTGATTGAATAATTATTGTAAAATACATTATACTTTGGTTAAATCTGTTCAAGCCCACCGATTTCATACAGATTGCTTAAGTTAGCTATCTCAATTATCAATGAATTAACAGAAAAAATGTCAGGATTTGGTGCGCATAATATATGAGCAGAAATAACAAAAGTATATGCATTTTATACAATAATCTAAACGCACAAGTAGTAAAAAACAAATTACAGGAATTTTGTAATTTTCGGCATAATTTTTATTACGAGTACAGAACACACGTGAATGGTGTATTTTAAGAACACACGTGGTTCTTGATATTAATTCAAATTGGTAAAAAACATACGCTGAGCTTCCAACGCCTTATTAAGGTGACTTATAACATGAATTTTAAGTAAATTCAATGCTTATAAGGATCTAAACATATCTAAAATATTCATATTATAATTTAGAATTAAAAAAAAAATAATAAATTTCTTAAATGTTGTAAACACAGACGTGAAAAAAATACACTTGTCAACCCTACTATCTATAATAACAAATAACCTGGGGGTAAGACTCTAAAATGCATAATTGTTCAACGGAGTCATATTATTATTATTAAAGTTTCTTTATTGTACCAGAAAAAAAATGTACAATTGGCGGGCTTAATACTAAATAGTATGGTATTAATACGGTAATGGTTTAGTATTTTCTAAGCGTAACACGAGCTCTAGACATAATAAAAACTTAATAAGAAAGGATATTCACTCGTTTATTTTTCCATTTTACAATTTTCCGACGTTTCGGTACGTCGGAAAATTGTAAAATGAAATGAGTGAATATAATGAGTGAATATCCGTGCAAATTCAGTTTTTATTACGGTAATGGTGGTTTTATATATAAATAGTATAAACCTCGCGCGATTCGATCTTCTTCGCGAGAGATAAAGATAAGATAAGATAAGATAAGATAATCATTTATGAAATTGCCACAACATACAAAGATATTACAATTTACAGGCAAAGCATGCTTACAGTCTATGCAAATAACAATAAAACAACACTTATGATAAATCCAAATAAGGAGGGGATTTGCCCTGTAAGGAAGTGGGTACATGCACATGCTTCAGCAACAGCCTGCAGCGCTGGTTTTCAGTCGGGACCTATTTAGATACGCAACGAGAGCCAACGGCTGCGTGGAGATCTCCTACATAGACAAACAATTTAGATGTCTATTTAATTTGCGCGGGTTCATCGTCATCATTCAGCCACAAGAAGTCCACTGCTGGACATAGGCCTTCTCCATGGATTTCCAAAAAGACCGGTTGGAAGCGGCCTGCATCCAGCGTCTTCCTGCCACTTGCCGGTATGTGGTCTCCATTCGAGAACTTTTCGGCCCCATCGGCCATCAGTTCTCCGTGCTATGTGCCCCGCCCACTGCCAAGGGTTGTACCATTGGAAAGAAATTGTGCGGCTATTGCTTTGTAGACTACCAAATAAAGGCTAGTGAAAACTATTGTCGTTCTAAGGTAAATCATTCTATTGAAAAACTACGTGAGTACTAGACTCTAAGGCCCGATCAGGTATGAGTCGCACGGACCTAACGATCTTGTCATGGATATTTACTGTATATTTTGGTAAATACGTAAGACATAATATAAAAAATATATAGTAATACCTTCCACACAACACAATCTGCGTGTGGTGCCGGATCCTCCGTGTGGCGTCGGATTAAGAATAGCGTCACTCCATTTCCTCCCGTGGATGTAGAAGGCGACTGAGGAAACAAATTACCAGGAGACGGGCAGCAGCGTCTTCCTGAGATTCCAACCGCATACTGCGATAGCCAACCCGCCTGCTAAGCGTGGCGATTATGGCAAAACCGCTCATGGTTATGAAAACAATGAGGGAGGCCTATGTCCTGCAGTGGGCGTCGAAGGGCTGATGATGATGATGAACACAATCACTTGCCCTGGTCCCAAACTAGGATACCCTGTGCTATGGTAACCAGGAAAGGACATCATAAACATGAAAATACACCCAGACTGAGGTCATTTGTACATATTTACGACGGCCCCCAGTGGGAATCGAACCCACAAACACACAAACATACCATACATACATACCTACCATAAAAACATAAATACACATATAAACTGTGTGTGATAAAAATGCTCAATTCCGACTCGCGCTTGGCCGGGACTCTGAGACCAATTTATCAACCTGTCGAGATCGGCTCTTGAATATTTGTTTAAAGGCACTGATAATAGCCAATTGAGGTAACTGAGCCTAACTTAAACAATTTCTAAGCAAAATCTGATTAGTTTACAGCAGTGGAAAAATATATGTCAATCTTGAGAATTTATCTGAAAACATCTCTGAGTCCGAAACACATTTTAACAAAGTGCCCCAAAAACATTTAGCAACAATATCTAAGTTGTTTAATTTGATCAATAAGTTTAAGGAAGCGACTCATCATAGTATAAGTACAAACTTTGTTGCTTTTATCTTTATCTTTTTAATTAATTTACTAGCTTCACAGTAAATCCATTTTTTCAATTTTTTTAACCCTGCACTCTACCTATCCTTCCGGGATACAGGCGTGAGTTTATGCAATGTAATATATACTTACGTAATAATAAAATCGTTTAAGATCACTCAGGCAGCCGGGGAATCGCTCGTAGCCCCGGCTGCCTGAGTGATCTTAAACGATCACGAAGGTTAAGAAACACACGGCGCGTTCAGTGCATGGATGGGTCGCCGTCTATTTCTAACGCTAGTGGCATTTTTCCGAGCGGTTCCGTGCTTCGCAAGGCACGTTAAGCTGTTGGTGCCGGCTGCCGTCGATAGATGGCAGTCGTTAAGCCAAGTCAGAGGCCTTAGGGCGGCTTGACAACTTCTGACAGTAGACGAGCCACTAGTCTAAAAGCCTCCACCAATCCGGACTTGGCCCCCGTGGTGGAGTATGGCCTATACCTTCCTCAGGGAAGAGACCCGTGCCCCTCGGTGGGGACATAATGGGTTGATGATGAATAATATAATGTAATATATACGCGCGAAAGACAGAACCCTCCTTTTACTTTCGCAGGCGGGTAAAAATGCCCGCGCGCATATCCATATCAACATAGATTTTGACGCCATTCCGTTCAAAAAGCATACCTTTTCCGCTCACTGCTTATCGCTCATCTCTGAATATTTATGAAGCGGATGAAATATGTATTGCTCAACATGGATGAGGCCTTCATACAATTAAATAAATAACGACTCTTAAATGGGGGGAGGAATGCAGTGTTAGCGCAGCGGTAGAACGCCCCGGGCTCACGTTCGTCAGGGTCGTGGGTTCGAATCTCGGCATGTACGAATGACTTTGTTTTCCATGTTACGTACATTTGTGAAGTTCATCGTGAGGAAACCTGAGTGTCAAGTGTTCACATACCTCAGCGCTTGAAATGGCCAATCCGCGGTGTTTTGTTCAAACTAGGTATTCTAGAACGCGCTATTTTCCGACTTAACTATTATAACGTTATGGATGGTTGCGAAATTACCATTCTATTGATATTGGAAAATCATGGGGAAAAAAGACTGAATATGAAACCTGGCTATATACATTTGTCATATCCGAAAACCCTTTTAACGAAATCCTTGGTGCCCTTTCCGAGATTCCGTACACAAGAATTTATTCATTCAAAGTAATATTTAAAGATTTATTTCAATTTGTTAAGTAATATGACGTGTTTAATACACAAGAAAGCTTCAGTGGAACTGAAAAACTGAAACTCACTGAAACCCACTTCGCCCCACGGTGGATAATATTTTGCTTTATTTTATTTTATTTATTTAACAGATGCAATATTGTCTAGGGTACGGCAGTGCCTCCGCCAAGTCGAACAGAACAGCGAAAAAGCGGCACGGCTCGGCTGTACCATCCTTTTCAAAACAGTTCAGGCCATTTTCGACTCTCTTTAACTTCGTTGTGGATAAACTTCGTTGTGGTTGTGGGTATTACGTGGATCACACAACTTGTTACGGTAGAACTGACTTGCGAGACTTGTTTTTTTTACAAGTTATGTTTTTAATGGCTAATATATGCATCCTCCAAAACTGACTTTTATTTCAATGATAAATAGGAAACAGAATGAAAGATAATTTGCAAGTAAAAGTTGTCAGTGACAATGTCTCGTCAAAAGACAATGAAAATCCAAGATACATCTAGAGTGGGTGACGTAATTTTAAATTTTGATTTAAAAATTATAGACAGAATGAAAGAAATGTCAAAAAAATGGTGTACAGAGGTTACACCGTTACTAGAGAGGGATTAAGTTCCGCTCCGTATTTGGACCAAAAATAGACAAAAAGGTAGCATCCAACATTAGATCCTCAACGGCATTAGGAAAGCTTTCAACTGAAACCTACCGGAATCAAAAGCTATTCAGGTAGGCGTAGGTTTGAAAGGCTTTTACAAAAATAGGAGCCTGACCCCTGACTATTTTTTATTGCTATAATCTAATTTAGTGCCTGTAGAGTTACCACAAATTTCCAGTATAAGGGAGTTGAATCTAGTGAACTAAAAAAAAAACTTATTTTATTTTAGGATTATTTTATACAAATAAATAACTTCCACGCAACGCCCCACGTTGGGCGCCAATTGTGGGGGTGTAGGTAAATGATAGACTGTCAATTATATATATACGCCCTCCAATACTGTGTTTTATTTGATGAATCATAAAAAACAGAATAAAAGATTATTTACACACACACACACACACACACACACACACACACGCACACGCACACGCACACGCACACACACACACACACACGCACACACACACACACACACACAATGCATGTTAGTTTTATAATGTTAAGCAAACTTTATTTCACTTCTTGTAACAAATCTCCATTAATGCCACCACTGTTTAATTACTAACTAGAATTTGTCGTAAGAGGCACGGGCCTGCTGCTATTAATACAGGCTACTTAGTAACCTAGCTATAGCAGCAGATACCAACCAGTTTCGTTCACGTTTTTCTATTTATATTTAAACGGTTAAGTGAATGTACATCAACCCTGTTAAATATCAATAAAGTTATTATTATAATTATTTCACAAGTAGAATAATAAATTTGATGTCGATGCTACCAATCGTACGGTTTCGTCAAAAGGTGAAATAGCAATGAAAATCCAAATCTAGAGTGGGTGACGCAATTATTCATTTTGATTTTAACATGATAGACAGAATGAAAGATCAAAAAAATACCAAAAAAGTTTAGCCAGAGGTGGTGGGTTCAAGTCCCGGCATGGGTGAATTTTTTTGCCTCTAAATAGGTTTTTAAAATTGTTCTCAAAAAAAGTACTAAAAAGGTTGTAAAGGAGTCGTTACAACCCGGTCCCAAACTAGGATACCCTGTGATATGGCAACCAGACAAGTACCTACATCGCACCGTAAAAATACACTCAGACTGAGGCCACTTGTACAATTGTACGGCGGCCCCCAGTGGGAATCGAACCTACGACCTCAGGCGTAGCACGTATCAGACGTGATACCGCTAGGCCAACAAGGCAGTCATATGCACACAGACGGTGCGGCGGTGGTAGCTTAGTGGGTAGAACATTGGACTCGGAAGCGAGAGACTCAGGTTCGATTCCCAGTGCAGACATGTACTTATGACTGTTTCCTAAGTTATGTACATTTGTGAAGTTATAGTAGCAATATCACTCGCTAACGGTGACGAAAAACATCGTGAGGAAACCTGAGTGTCTGAGGTATTCACATACCTCAGCGCTTGAAATCGAAATTCCGCGGTGGGCACACGTGGTGATTAAGCCCATACTCTCTCCCTGAGAGAAAGCCTGTGCCCTACAGTGGGACGGATATAGGCTGCTTATGTATACACAGAAACTTATAAAATTATTTGTATTGTGATTACATTTAAATAATAACAACTAAACATGAATAAAAACCGTGAAATGAATTATTATTACGCATCGACTATGAACACAGTCTACTAGGTGCGTATACAAAAACGAGTCTGAATACCTTCTACGTCCACCGTGAAGATTTGTACAGACAGCGTGACGGCGAAGTAACGCGTTTTGTGACGCTTAACTTTCAGAAACTAGCAATGGGCATTGTCATAAATATTGACAATAGTTACAAATGATACTTAATTTTAAAACTATTAATAATATTCACTAATTTCTTGTATTTTTATGAATAAGTGAATAGAACAGTCTATCTTCTAACGTTCGTTCCACAAGTGAATGATTTTTTAAAATATTTTATGCTGATTTCATATAGCCTGTGACTAGGTTAGTAATTTTTATGTGACTTTCATATTTGACTCTTTGCTGCTGAAAACATTTGATGGCTGACCGAAAAAGTATGTTTTTGTTTAGATTACACAGATAAAATAATCTACCAGCGGATCAAAACCACAAAACCGCTGATCGTTTAAATGATGCTCCGTTTATTTATGTTCGCGAAAACGGTAGCATTAAGCCCTCATCATCAGCAATTTGCCGCCCACTGCAGGACATAGGCCTCCCTCACAGTTTTATAGTTTTCATAACCATGAGGGGTTTTGCCATAATCGCCACGCTTGGCAGGCGGGTTGGCCATCGCAGGATGCGGTTAGAATCTCAGGAAGACGCTGCTGCCCGTCCCCTGGTAATTTATTTCCTTAGTCGCCTTCTACGACATCCACGGGAGGAAACGGAGTGACGCTATTCTTAATCCGGCGCCACACGGGGCCCACATTAAGCCCTATCTTGCACGAAATACCGAGTCTTCATTTGCAGAGGCCCCTTCCCGGAATCCACGTATTATCTGTATTATTTCGTACTTTACATAAGTTCAGATAATTGTGTTCATTGACAGATAAAAGTATAAGGGCAAATCATAACGAAAATCATAGACGTATCTTGTTGGTATAATAAATATTTCTTCTTCTTCTATTAAAATAGAAATTAAGTGGCACCGGGCTGGACCAATTGAAGAATACATTTATTTATCGCCACATTATAGGAGAGAAAAACGTTAGAACAACACTCTAGCTACCTCGTTGACCTAACGATTTCACGTCTGATTTCTAGTAATGCCGGAGGTCGTGAATTCCCAATGCGAGCGTATTTAAATTTGTACAAATGGCCTCAGCCTGAGTGTATTTCTGTGTTTGTGATGTACTTACCTGTTTACGATGGCACAGGGTGTCCTAGTTTGCGAACAGGACAAGTGATTGTGGTGTGTGGAAGTTACTATTATTACACATTCAGTAATGCCATAATGCGCAATAGAGTGGCATCCTTAATGCATAGAGTGCGGGGCAGCACCAGTGGTCCCCTGAAGGTCATTGCCAACCATGTAGACGGTCTTATACTGAGGCACTGGGTGGGGCTGCACGTTGTGGCTCCCAGCCCCGCCGTAAGATAGGTAACCTTCGCTGTTTCTCGCACCCTTCACATTAATTTTAAGTGATTAGTTAAGTTTTATGTATCTAACTCTTGTGATATATTTTTATTCATATTTTTAGTGTAAATGTATGTACTAACTTTTATATGGGTAAAGCCTGAAATAAACGATTTTATTATTATTATTATTATTAGTGGACACTTGCCATGGCTATGGGGGTAAAATGGCATCTGGCTCAGTATTTGCTGCAGGTTTCCTCGCAAAGGGACAAATACATAACATACATAAGCAGCCTATATACGTCCCAATGTAGGACACAGGCCTTCTCTCAGGGAGAGAGTGTGGGCTTAATCGCCACGCGTGCCCACCGCGGATTGGCGATTTCAAGCGCTGAGGTACGTGAATAGCTCAGACACTCAGGTTTCCTCACGATGTTTTCCTTCACCGTTGGCGAGTGGTATTGCTACTATAACTTCACAAATGTACGTAACTTAGAAAACCAAGTCATAGGTATATGCCCGCACTGGGGATCGAACCTGGGTCTCTCGCTTCCGAGTCCGATGTTCTAACCACTAGGCTACCACCGCTGTTGCCGCAAGGGACAAGTAACTTGAACAAATGATTTTGACTTTCAATCAGTCAACCCGTACTCGTCCACTGCTGGACATAGCCCTCCCCCAAGGCGAGCCACTTCCTTTGGTCCTCTTCCATCCTCACCCAGCCGCTGCCGACCACCAGCCTCAGATCGTCGGTCCAGCGAGCTGGTGGACGTCCTACGCTTCGTTTGCCAGCTCGTGCTCTCCACTCGAGAACCTTTGCATCCCATTTCGGTTCTTCGGCATATGTTACTTTGACTTTGCATGGTCTCCTTGGAGAGGGACGCGGGATGTGATTATACAATTCTTCGGGATTTTGGACATAGTGTGATCATATTAACAAATAATTAAAAAATATTGCTCTTACGTGTCCAATGCAAACTCATTCCGACTGCGCGGATTTTGTAGTCGACTTATCTGTCGGTTATTATAATATCAAGCTACCGGGACAGGTCGTTATTGTTTCTTGCATAGTGCTTTGAATTGTATCAATATCGTCTTACCTGTCAGTCGTAATTTTTTTCCTCATACTATTAAAACAATAGTCGTTAATATGTTTTCTTTTACACAATAATGTACCTTAGGTCTTAAGCTTCTATACAGCCGAAGGAATAAGTCCCATGATTGGATTTGGAGCAATTATAACCTTTTACACCAAACGCATTTTTGACGCTCGAAAAAATCATTGTGCGTGCATACACGCGCTGATAGTCTGGATATTACCTCTATAGCCGTTGATGAGTTTTGTACGGGTTTCTCCAAGCACCTGGCAGATCTAATTTCGATACGCGTCTACGCTATGATAATTTATAGTAAACTGAAGGTAGGTCGATAAAGTAAACTAAACATCGCGGGCGCGCAAAGTGCTGACGCCGCGTATTCCCGTGTACGGCATCCCCGTACAAGTTTAGAATTTAAAAAACAACTTTCTTATGATTAAGATTCATTTTCAAACATCAAATTATGCAATCGTCTTTTGATTAGGAAAATCGTTTTGCGACGATACCACGTTTGGCATCTAAAATAACTGTAATTCTAAATATCATAACTGTAATTCTTTTTTGGCTGTGCAATAAAGTATTATTTATCCATCTATCTAACAACATTGCACAATGCCATCGAAACTCGATGTAAGCAATAAAGCGGCCAAATACGTAGGCACCGGTCACCGCTCACCACAGCCGGTACTCACGTCGAAATGGCAAAACCAAACAAAGTTAGCGGCGGATATTGATTCAGCAATATTCCAACCAGCTGTGCATATTGACTCTCACAAAACGACCGCAATTCGGATTAAAATTGAAGACTCCTCTCCCTGAGCCGTCGGCATCAGGCCTTCCAATACGAAATGAAGTGCTCCCATAGTATGCGTATAAATAGCCTATAAGATTGATTGAAGTAGACAAATCTCGTGTCACAGTGTTTGTCGTCGAACTCCCCTGAAACGGCTTCTTGTGTACATTTGTTAGGACAAAGAATAGGTGGTAGACTAATTAATACGGCAAAACAACGTTTGTCGAGTCAATAATAAATAAATAAAATATATATTCCACACAAAACGATCACTTGTCCTGGTGCCAAACTTCTAAATGTCCAAAACTGGTTACATACCTGGTGCGATGGTAACTAGACAAGTGCATTAAAAATATATATACCAGACACAGGCTATTCAAGTACAGCGTCCACCAGCAGGTATCGAACCCACGAGCTCAGTCTTAGTACCCAAGGAGGCAGTGGGCTGGACACGACTGCAGATAGTCGGTGCGATGCAAAAGTTCTGGAGTGGAGACCACGAATTGGCAAACGCTGCGTAGGGTCCACTAGCTCGCTGATGCGACGATGTCCGAGGACAGAAAGAAGTGGCCTGCCACGGGGGAGATCTATGTCCAGCAGTCGACAAGTACGGTCTGATTGATATGCACAGAGCGAGCAATCGAGATATACGGGTCATTAGCGATGTCAACATCCGTATGCTTTAGGGAGGTACCCCATTAGCGTCGGATGTGATCGATAGTCGGACGGATGAACATTATTATTATTAATTCTTTATTGCACAAAAGATTCCTATAAAGGTTCCGTTTTGACATTGGAAATGTCTTTTCGTTCGCTGTGAAGTTGTAAAGATATGATAAAAAAAGACGCGTATTCACGAGAGCTGTAAGGTGCAAACAGAATTATTCGAGAAAGTAAAAAAAAAAAATGTTATGGCCCAAATAATGAAAAAAAAAATCTATTTATTCCGAATAATTTGATTTTGGCGCTCGATATTTTGGAAACGAAGAATGATATCAAAAATTTGAGAAAACATCCTCTGGACAATTTAGTCGGCTAAAATTTGAGCCTGAAACAAAGACGATCGGGTTAACGGTTTGCCCTGTAGCCTAACCTTTTAGAAAAAAGTCACAAAATCAGAACGACATTTCTTGATTCATTTCCAATGCATGTGTTCGATAGTCGTGTGAGGCACGAAATCGGACTAAAAAGTTATAAATAATTTAATTTGTAGAAGTATAATTTGTAGTCGGTGCCCAGTTTGTTGACCAGTAGATACATATAATTTGGGCACCGACATCAAATTATACTTCTACAATACCTACATGTATATATACTTCTAATTACCTATATTATTACCTATATTACTAAAATTATTTCTCACTTTTTAGTGCTGTAGTGTCTCGAAGTCGGTTTTTATTTTTTTATTTAAAAATATGTATCGTTCGCTCCAGTGAAGGCTCCGATTTCACGAAAAAGTGCAATCCCCTTACATCTCGGAGAGTTGTGCAGATGTGATATTCAAAAAAGGCTCAAGAGGTGCAAAAAGAATAAAATTATTTGAGAAAGTGAAAAAAAAAGTTATGGCTGATTTTTCCAAATTTTCGATATTGGCGCTCGATATTATTTAAACGAAGAATGATATCAAAAATTTGAGAACAATTCCTCTGAAAAATTTTACAAGTTGAGCCTAAAACAAAGACGATCGGGTTAAGGGTTTGCCCTGTAGCCTAACCTTTTTGAAAAAAGTCAAAAAGTCAGAACGCCGTTTTTCACATGACATTTATGACTCATTTCCAATGTGCTCGATAGTCGTGTGAGCCACCAAATCTGTTAAGTAATTTTTTTCTCTTTTGTTCTATGAATGATTTTGATTTGATTTCCTGATGAACAACTGCCTACATTGCAAGTTGACATAAGTATGTCACCTCACGTGCTTTCTTACACCTGAGTAGTAACTGAAATAACAACTCATCCGCTCAGTCGCGCGCTTGAATAGGAGTCGGTACTCCGTCAAGCGTTCAACTGGAAATATAAGCCTGTGTCGAGCTTTCTTAAGGGTTTTCACTGTTTAAAATAATAAAATAAACACGGACGGCTTAGCGAGCTCTGTTTGTAGTATGTAAGTACTCGCGAAATTGCTATTATTATAATGTTTGGGTCGCAATCGAACATAAGTCTCGCTGCAGGGCACAGGCCTTCTCTCAGAGAGAGTATGGGCTTAATTACGACGCGTGGATTGGCAATTTCAAGCGCTGAGATATGTGAACACCTCAGACACTCAGGTTTCCTCAGAATGCTTTCCTTCACAGTTAGCGAGTGGTATAACTTCACAAATGTACGTAACTTAGAAAACAAAGTCAATGGTAAATGCCGGGATTCGAACCCACGACCACCCGGATAAGAAGCCGGCGTTCCACCGCTCCGCTACCATCGCTCTAACGATATATCCTACTTCCTACTAATATTATAATGTGAAAGTTTATGAAGATGTTGGTTACTCAGTTTGTACTGTTGCTACCACAGAACTTATTTTCTCTGTTCTGTGGTTGTTACCCAATCACGCAATAACGGCTGAACGGATTTACATGAAATTTGGCATCCAGATAGACGAAGACCTGAATTGAGACATAGCACACTTGATATCCCGGTAATGCGTTCCCGTGGGATAATTATTTATTTTAAGTTTAAAATAGATGGCGTTGTAAACGGATTCTGTGGCGGTACAAAGTTCGCCGGGATAGCCAGTTAAAAATAAAAATAGAAAATTAACAAATAAATCATCTAATCATTCGTGAAGATGCATGGCATAGTAAAAATTCAAAGACAACTACTTGACATAGAAAGAAAATAAACCTTTTTATTATGTGCCATGCGCTTTCTTGTTGTACAAATGAATAGTACCTAAGTATAAAAATGTTCTTCAGTAGGTACCTAGGTATTTTTATAGAAATTACATTGCCATCGTGTTTGTTAATGGATGATCAAAATGCATAATTTTTGAAACACCATAATTAAAGTTTGTGTTTTACAACCACCTTTGTACCATGCGTTTTTTCTCGAATGTTTATTATTATTTTTTTATTTCCCGATGTACGTATTCTCCGGTAGATCGTTGCTCTACATATTATGTGGGACAATTTTATTTCATTTCTTTGTGAAAAGAATCTTACTAACCATAAAAAAGAACTTAAAATTAATAAACATGTTGCTGTATTTTCTGAGGTTAACGCGAGCTCTAGACGGATACTTACTCGTTTACTTTTCCATTTTACAATTTTCCGACGTTTCGGTACTTTTGCCAGCATCATCTGAGAAATTTTCAAATTGTAACCATCACACTTCATGAGATACAGTCTGGTGACGGACAGCCAGACAGACAGACGGACAGACAGACAGTGGCGTCTAACCCCTTTGGGTACGAAACCCTAAAAATCAAGTAAGTTTAAAATGAGTGCCCAATTACAAACAAGTCATGATAGTCATAAGTTATGTTAGTTAGTACCTACTGCGATCGCCAACCCGCCTGCCAAGCGTGGTGATTATGGCAAAACCCCTCATGGTTAAGAAAACCACGAAGGAGGCCTATGTCCTGCAGTGCAGATGATGATGATGATGATGACTTAAGTATACTACATAAGTTAATCAACTTAAATGCACTCAACTCTTAAAACTATGTACATAATTACACAACAAATAATAATTTTAACAGAAAAACTGATCTAATGACACGCTTTTGATATTTAGACGAAGCCAGGCGCAAACACTAGTATTGCGACTTGTTTTCGCATGGTGGGGCGTAGGCCGGCCTGCCGTCGTGGCTCAGTCGCTCGGATCTTCCTTCTTGTAACAACGTTACACTTCTGCCTATTCTGCTGAATTTATTGCCTCCAACGCCCTTGGTCGTATAGTGTTTGCAGTGTTACCAATTAAATTGTGTATCGAACTCCTACGCTAATAGGAAATCCCAAGCTTGGGAACTCCGTACGCCACTATGCGTGGGGCAGTTGAACTCTGGGGGGCCTACTCTGGCTCTTCCCTATGCTTCCTGTGGTCTGGACACGACCACGGACGCTGGACTTCCCCTGCTGGACGTAGCGCGAGTGAATGCGAGAGAAGTGGGGTACAAGTGAACTTTTTTGAGTGATTAAGTGATCTTTTACTGAGTTATTTATAAAAAGGGAGATACTAAAACACCTTTAAGACAGAACTAAAGGCGGTTTGAAACAGGAATTCCCCTCAAAAACTGATTTTAACTCCGTCTCAATCTTTGGGTCAATCTTTATACCTAGGTTACGAGGTCCCACGTAACGAAACCGAATAAAGTCTACATTAGTACATTATGATACATGTGTGATAAGTTGGCCATTGCAGTCGAGGTGGTTTCTAAGCCCGAGCCGGCAGGCGAGGGCTTTATGGAACCGAGTGCTGCAATGGCCAAATCTCACGAGTATCATACGACGTTTTTCAACACACTTGTGAATAAAAAAAGTGAATCTTGTATCAAAACAATATTTTTCGTGCGTGATTCGTGTTATGTATGGCGGTAAAATTCAAAACAGTATTCTTGTGCGCGCGCATCCATCAAAGATGGCTGCAATGCATGGCCATCTAGATATAATGAGGTTGCTAACCTATTCATAGATTTTATGTTAATTATTAGGTTTACATTAATTATTGTAAAGTGTTTGCTTAAAAATGCTAAAAATCTAATTTTATTGTACGGAAATGCTTGAATTTATCAAGGTAGATACTGATTTGTACCACTGAACGAAATAACTCTAAACATTTTTTTATACATCAAAATGATATCAAACCTTCTCCGAGGTTGAACAAAAAGGTTTTATAACATTATCGCACTTGGTTATAATGGTAATGCAAAACGCACGCTTTGATAATAAGCCACATTATGTGCCTTAATTCAGTGCAATAAGAGTCATTTTATGAGCAAGTGTGTTGAAAAATATTATTATATTATAATATGAGGATCGAATTGCTGTCGATTTTATTGAGTTATACCTTTGTATTATGTCATTCGTTTCAAATTCAAATTCATTTCGTTTCTTAAGAGTATTTTAGTAGAATCGATTTTTTATAAATGGAACTCAACATACTGCGCAAGTGAACCAAGACTCAGGGTTTTAGTGAGCCGCTCCAACCTTGCACATTTGTAAATATTTGTAGATATGTAGCCTATGTACAGTCGACAGCACATTATGCTATACATCCATGCACTCTACTCCGTTGCGCTACGGGCTACTTTGCAACTAAGATGTAGAGGTTGACGTGCGGTCGACTGCACGTCCCACTGCAGGGCCTAACCTAACGCGGATTGGTAATTTCCAGCGCCGAGGTATTTGAACACCTCAGACACTCAGGTTTCCTTACGACGTTTCCTTCACCGTCAGTAACTTAGAAAAAAAGGTTATTGGTATTGGTATATTGGCGGGGATTTCCGAATGTGAGGCTCTGCGCTACCAGCGGCATGTATCAGTTGTAAATATTAACTTGCCCGCATTTTAGATATATATATGTATATAATATGTATATCTAAGTAGGTATGTATTCTTATTCTGATATCTAGTTTAAGTAGCCTTTTTTTTACTTTGTGTAAATAGATTGTTATTTAGGCCTTTTGTAGTTCATTTAGTTTATTTTGTGCACATATAGGTATTGACCCGTTTTTCTGCTGCTTCTCCTATATCCGAAGGTTTCTCGAAGAAATCTCTCACAGAGATAAGCTCGCCTTTGTACATGTAATTTCTTATGCAATGTCCTGTTAAATGTCTTGTGTGCAATAAAGTATAATAATAATAACGTGACAACATGCAGGCGGAACCACACTACTTCGTACCTACTACAAACTACGTCAACATTAAATTTATCTAGGTAATGTATAAAAATCTCGTGTCCCAGTGTTTGTTATCGAACTCCTCCGAAACGCTGCACCGAATTTTATGTTTTTTTTTGTGTATATTTGGTAGGCCTGATAAAAGGTCGTAGGCTAATATTAATATGGCAAAACAACGTTTCCCGAGTCAGCTAGCCTAATATATAAAAATCTCGTGTCGCAGCGTTTGTTATCCAACTCCGAAACGGCTGCGCCGACTTTTATGATTTTTTTCGTGTATATTCGGTAGGTCTGGGAATGGCTCGTAGGATAATTAATATGGCAAAACAACGTTTGCCGAGTCGGCTCGTAATACAATAATAAATAAATCTTATCTACTGTACGTGAGACATCAACTCCCCGGCTCGGCAGGGTACGCAGATTTCCAATTACCATTATGCAGATTTTCCGTTATTCCCAACACCCCTCTTTGTCAAGACACATTAAATGTTGATAGAATGTAAAAACAGTTGTATATTGTACAATTTTAATCACTTTTACTTTCTTAAAAATTATTCGTTAATTGTCCGAACCTCCTGCTTGACTCATTCGCAGACTCACGAAAGTAAATCCAACTGACCCACCTGGACTTACGGTCTTATTTATAAAAATTCGATTCCTTAAAACACTTCAAAAACGCCGAATCAGATAGTCTGTGGTGGAGATTTTACAAGAAAAAGATACAGCCACAGATTAAATAAACAGAGTTTTAGATTGGTTTTGGAGGAATCGTATTTTTTAAATAAAGCCGCTGTTTTTAGTGCCGACTTCATGTTTTTATTATGTTTTTTAGTATTCTTTAGTGACTCGCGATGCTCAATCACAGTAATTATTAAACGGTTCTAACCGCGATTATTTATCAGGTAAAATGTAATTACCTAATGTAATAAATTACTATGATATTTTAGGTAAGTACCTAGTCGTTAAATCTACCGTCTCTCGCATTCACTCACAAAAAGCAATAAAAGCAACTCACTCAGAGTCAGTGGAATGCACGTGGCCCACTCGAGGAAAAAACCTTGAGATGAACAATAGATAATGTCATTCTAAATATAAAAATTATGCGACGACGCCAACATACCTACTTAAAACGCTAGGTATTGTGGGCATTTTGTAAGTCAAGATGTTGGGTATTCCGGGAAAAACCATGCGTTACCGTTTCACATAAATAAAGGAACGAATGATAGTAACATTAAGCGTATTAATAACTGATAACGAGCGATTCATCTCAGTTTTCGTCTGCGATGGTCGACTTAAGACGTGTTTTAGTGCTAGCCTTGGCGTGTGCAGCTCGGGCTGAGCTTGCTTCTACGCAACAGAGTCCTATCCGGGAACGCAACGTGTCCTACCGCGATGTGGAAACGCAGCAGGGCATCGTACGCGGATATAACTCCGATGCTCCCGACGTTTACACCTTCTACGGCATCCCTTACGCTGCAGCCCCTCAGGGCGAGGACAGATTCAAGGTATTCCTAAACTAGATCAGGTCAGCAGCACATCAATCTTTACATTGTAAGTGCAGTAAGTCGTAATGCAAGTGAGTAGGGTGGTGGTGTAAAGATTGATAGGTATGATGCCGGCTATAATACCTGCAAATGACGTTTACTCCTTCTATGGAGTCCCTTAGGCCGGTTACAGTGCTCCACCAACCGTCGGTGCGTACGTTCCGTCCTGACGATACGCATTAACCGACCGATCATTCAGTGCTCTCCTGACCAACAATCTGACCAAAATCACTTTTTAACGAAGATGATGTGACATCCGTACGGTAAGCCCACCGACCGGTGATTATATTCTCTGTGGGTGGAACACTGAACGCATTTATTTGTTTCCGTAGCGCGTCAGCCGACCGACGGCACGCATGCGCAAGCGCTCGACCGACGGTCCGCGCACGCAGTGCGTGGCAACTTGGCAAGCAATATACGCGTGCGTACGGTCGGTCTAGCACTGCACGATTTATGAATTTTCACATAAATGACAAGCGCGACTGACGTACGCACCGACGGTCGGTGAGCACCTCGTGAGCACTGTACTTAACCGGCCTTCACTTCGGCGCCTCGGGGCACAGTCTACAGCTTGTCACATAGAACTAGGGAATGCAATCCCGGGATACCGTAACCCCGATATACCGGGATCAGCATACATTCTGCATACAGCATACAGCATAGATCCCGCTGGACTGAACAAAGAAGCGTAGATGTTACGTGTTACTCTGCGCGCGGGGCATGTACCTACTAATGTCAATTTGATAATAATTGTAACATTTAAGAGGATTTAAGTGACCATGGCAATTTATGTTTTTGATGTCTACGTTCTGTGATTATGTCAAATGTCAATTTGTGTTTCTAATGTTTATGTTGTTATGTCAGCTTAAGTCTTAAGGTCTTATTTATAAAAACTCGATTCTTTAAAACACTTCAAAAACGCTGATTAAAATAGTCTGTGGTGGAGTTTTTACAAGGAAAAGATGTAGCCACAGATTAAATAAATAATGTTTTGAATTGGTTTTAGAGGAATCGTGTGTTTATAAATAAAGCCAAAGTCTCAGCAATGTAAAAAGATCTATGTATTTAGGAATAAAAATGTATCTTACCTATCCGAGCGATAACAGCGGCAGATAAACCGTTTGTAGTTTTCGCCCGCTGGTAGAATATAGTAGATTGTATCTCAAGGGAGCAAAATGATATATTTACGGCGAGGGCGGTATATTGAATCTTGAGTGAAGCGAAAGATTCTACAATAGAATTCCGGAGGGATTCTAAAGTAGAATCTTGAGCGTAGCGAGGGATTCAAGTGTTTACGCCCAAGACGGAAATAATTTTGCTACCGAGTGACACATACTGCTTTTCACACCTGCTATAAGGAAAATTTAAATCAAACACAATTAAGATATCGAAAGAAGTGTGGAAGACAATTATGATCGATTCCAAGAAAATAAAAATCGAATTGGAATTACATTTTGTGAAAATCTGCACACGGGTCATGCTGAGGGCAATAAAAAAAAAACTAGAATATCAGGGAAGAAAAGTACAACTTTGATCCCTCATTTGAGGTAATCAAGGGATCTTTTCTGAATAGCAGGTGTGAAAAGATATTTTATAATACAAAGATTATAAAAATGAAAACAAAACTCTTATGACAAACATTACGCATAGGCCACAAATAAAATAAAATAGTTATTTGTTATGCAAGGCTGCAAAGTTAATTTTTGGCGCGAGTACCTTATATTGAAACCTGAGCAAGCGAAGGATTCTAGGATTGAGCCACGAGCGAAGCGAGTGGTTCAAATATAGAATCCTGAGCGTAGCGAGGGTTTCAAAGGTACGAGACGCTAAATAACTTTGCTGCCGAGCGCAACACACAACTTTTCACCTCACTAAAGCGAGGAAAATGTTAGGTGCAAGAAAAACAGTTTTAATAAATATTAAATTACTGTTAATTTATATCTTCGTCGCTGCTAGCTTCGCTCATATTTTATGATTTCTTTCGATTTTATCAAAAAACAAACCAAAATAATGGAAGTAAAGTGAATTCAATAAAGAGAAGAAAATTTTAAAGTTTTTTTTTAAATCAAATTTTCTTGCCGGCCAGTGCGATTCTTTAAATGAGGCTGGCGCATGACATGAAATAAGTATTTGCATTTCAATCATCAATGGACTGGCTGCAGAGAATATAAACAATTACGAAACCAATGAGGTTCTATATATATGTAATTTATTGTACGAAACCTTTATTGAATAAAAATATTCGAATTTTACAAACACTTTCTACGCTAGCGGATAAAGTGCGATTTTCCACGCAGATTTCGAATGATAAACAGAGCTTTTACGAGCTAGTGAGGTGAAAAAAGTTTTATTACGATACAGGTCTTGTATGGACACCTGTATCATAATATAACTTTTTAATCATAACGATACACCTATACAACCTCCAGCTGGACCAAGAAGGTTGAACCTCTACTTTAAAAAAAAGGTCGCAATGAACGAGTCCGCGGCGACGCAACACGCATGCGCAATTGATGTTTGCGTCTTGGCGCCAACATTTTACATAAAAAAAAAATTTCAATATTTAAACAAAGTTTGGTTCTGTTTGTAAAATTAATTAGTTAACAGTATTGAAAATAACAGAAATAAGGTCAACATTAACATACCCTCTCCGAGTACCTCCAATAACGCTTCCTGTCCGGTTAAAATTCAATTTCATAATTGTAATATTCAGAACATCAATAATTATTACAAGTAAAAATAAATTTGTTGATACTCAGCGTTTTTTGCAATATTATTTTATGTATTATAGTATGAGAGTAGATCGTTTTATTTGCAATATTATTTTATGTATTATAGTATGAGAGCAGATAAAGTAGTGTATGACACTGTACATAACTTGGTCTTATAACACTCGTGTGATACTATAACAAAACTCGCGTGTTATAAGAACCCTTATTATGCAACAGTATCATAAACTAGTACTATAAGTTTACTTTGTGCCTGTGTGAAGCTAAATTAAAAACGTCTTTGTGTCTAAAAGACAAGTTTTAATAAACCAATTCTTATGCCAAAAAGCTTATTTAATTTTGGTTAAATTTAATAACGTGAAAACGAGGTCTATTGGAGGAAGCGGTGGTAGCCTAGTGGGTAGAACATTGGACTCGGAAGCGGGAGACCCAGGTTCGATTCCCAGTGCGGGCATGTACCTATGACTTTGTTTTCTAAGTTATGTACATTTGTGAAGTTATAGTAGCAATACCACTCGCTAACGGTGAAGGAAAACATCGTGAGGAAACCTGGGTGTCTGAGCTATTCACATGCCTCAGCGCTTGAAATCGCCAATCCGCGGTGGGCACGCGTGGTGATGAAGCCCATACTCTCTCCCTAAGAGAAGGCCTGTGCCCTACAGTGGGACGTATATAGGCTGCTTATGATGAGGTCTATTCGTTCTTTATTACGATTGATTTCAGAGCACTAAGTCCACCCTGCTGAATCACGCAAACTTGATCTAGCGGGACTAATAGCCGGTTCCTGTATTTAACAAATCGTTATTGGTAATCGGTAACTTATCCTTAAAAGCGTCCCATAACATGAATAGCTGGTTAATGTTTAAAAAAATGTATAGAAACTTTACAAATTGTTATCTCCATACATTATCGTATGGTACGTTATTCAAAACCGTTTTTAAGTGGAATACTTGAGTAGACATTGTAATCATCCGTAAGCAAAACAAGTCGTTTTTTAATATAGGAACCGGGCATAGGAGGGTCCAGTCACGCAAATACCTGGATTGAAATGACAATTCGATGAACGTTGCATAGTCGAATAATCCACAGATTAACAAGTAGGTACTAAATACACCCGCGACTTTATTTGGGATTTGGATCAAAGGTATCTTAAATAGGTATATCTGTTCGCCAAGTATAGTTCTATATTGCCGGGGATGCCTCAAAGAAGAGGAAACACCCGCCCTCGTGACCATTCACTGTGAAGGCGTGGAGAAGCAACGGACCGCCATCATTGGGAAGCTGGGATCCCTTCAGGAGGCCTGTAGTGACATCAGAGCACTGCTGGCCTTCTGAAAAGAGATAGGCTGGCTGGAGTGAGCTGACAGCTTTGCTACGTACAATGGCCCAACCATGAGGCTAAGTGCGGAAATCTCAGGTCTAACTAACTAACTTAACTATTTCAGCCCGACTGCATCTTAATTATATCCAGGCATATAAACATAATCACTTTCACTTTCTCAATTATGAGAATGTCCTACAACTTAAGTTGGTGTTAGGTTTCGCATTCACTTATAAAGAACGCCGAGCATTCGCTGTTTCTAAATTAGTCAAAGTGAACAAGGAACAGAGAAAAGCGTAGAGCCAAACATCGCTGCGAACATTTTCACGATCATTCTAGCGCAAGGAACGCTCTAGCAATCGCTCATCATACTAGTTGTATCACGATGTCAGACGGCGGAACAATGACAAAGTTGCTCGTCTCAGCATAAGCTCGATGGAGATTGACTGTCATTTCGCTAGAACGCTCCCGATCTGTTTTATTTTTTGAGCTTTTACCTGTAATTAACATTTGCTACAATAATTTATTACAAGTTTATGCTCAAGTCTATCAGCACTGAAACAAATCCAAACTGACAATAATAAAATTAATAATTTTAAACTTTTGCTCGTTTGACGTAAAGTTTAGCTTATCGTAGTTTGTTTAATTATTTAACGAATTTCAGGTTTTGCGTTATTTCTATAACACCTAAGAGGTATGTCCGGATCGTAGCATGTGGCCAATCCTAGTTTCTGCCTACCGCTTCGGGAGACAGGTGTGAGTTTATGTACTGTATATGTGTACTCGTACCTTTGTTTCTTCGTCTACGCACCGTACAATAGACAGCTGGTCAACTTACGTTTTTTCAGAAAAAATCTTTTATCTTTTTGATGCTCGTGCGGATAACCGTGGTGTCTCTTGTCAACTCGGTGTTCGTCACGGCTTGGCGAAAGGCAACGAATTCCGACAGCCAATTTTTTGTTAAAAACAATTTTTTGTTCAAAATTCAGGTCAGCATAAAATTGATTTTTGTACTGAGTGGGCGTAAAAAAGTTTTTTCTTTCTCTAATGTTTACAGCTTAAGTATTCCCTTAAAATGAACAGGTACTTTTTAAAATTTCTGTTTTAACTAAATTTTTCATGAGAATGTCGGTTTTGATCTGTAGATCGCGTACCACTGTAAACAGAAAGAAAAATAAATATGAGTGTGTGATAAATAGTAACAAATTATTTTATTGCACCGATGTTTCATGATCTTATCAATTTTCAAACCTAGGATTCTGGTGGTACTTATTCTTTTTTAAATTATACCTTACAAGAACTTTACTGATAGAGTTTTAACTCTCTGATGGAAATGAATGATTTTTGACAAACTCAGGTTGACTTTCAAGCAGTTGCACTCAAGCCATCCACTGCATTATTTCTTCAACCGTTTTATTTATTTCACTTTCGTCATTCCTCTTTTCTCAGTTTATTTAATGGCTATCGTAATATGGTTTGCGAATACATCCAATAATAGCTAGGTCAAAGAGTATAAACAAGGTCATCTTGCGAACAAAAACAATAAAATCTTTTATTAAGCTCTTTTAAATATATTACTACTCAGAGCAAACACAGAGAGCTATTGTAGGTTATCGTGGTCACCTGACACTGTTTGATTATTTTAACGCTTCTTTTTTTATCTTTCTAGGCACCTCTCCCTCCCCAGAAACGGACTGAGATTTTCAATGCAACAGAAAGGAACATAATCTGTCCCCAAAGACATTTCCATTCGGATACCTTCCTTGTGTTAAATAGGACGACAGACTGTTTGCGGCTTAATATCTTCACGCCTGCTACACTCAAGAAGAACTTACCAGTCATGGTTTACATACACGGCGGCTCATTCCGAGAAGGTTATGGAATGATTTTTTCCCCAGAGAAACTGGCAAGCATAGGCATCGTGGCTATCACTATAAATTACAGACTAGGAGTCCACGGGTTCCTCTGCCTTGGCACAGAGTTCGCTCCCGGTAACGCTGGCTTTAAAGACCAAGTAGCAGCGCTTAAATGGGTGCGAGATAATATAGGAAACTTTAGGGGAGACCCAGACAACGTACTCCTAGCTGGCAGTAGCGCTGGAAGTATGTCCGCAGAGTTGCTAATGCTCAGTTCAATGGCAACTGGACTGTTCAAAAAAGTAGCATTGGAAAGCGGCAGTGCGTTGGCTAGCATTGCCACAGATCAGACACCGATTATAACGGCATCCAATTTCGCGAGCCAACACAAAGTAGATACCGAAGGAGATGTAGAAAAACTCGAACAATTTTACAAGTCTCTCTCCGATGACCAACTGAACGATGGATACAGCGGTAAAGAACTAGATGTAGGTTTTAGACTGTGTATCGAAACCCACAATATCACTGGTGTTGACAAGTTTTTAACAGAATCTCCAAGAGCGATCATCAGAAGCGGAAACTATGAAAAACGTCAATTGCTAACAGGATTCACTGCTATGGAAGGACTACTGTTCATTGGAAATTACGACACATGGAAATTGACCATGGCAAATAACATATCTCAATTTTTACCCACGGACATAAAGTATTCTCCTCAAATTGAGACGAGAATAAAATCTTTCTATCACCTAAATGACGAAATTACGTACGAAGCGTTCACGGATTTCTTCACGGACACATTCATAGCGTACCCAATGTTTGCTTCAGCAAGAAAGCATGCGTTGAACTCTGCCCAAGTCTACATGTATCTGTTCAGATACAACGGCTCGATTAACTTGCCCCCGATGTCGACTTCACCGATCTGGGGTCCTGGACATGTAGCACAAAGCCTGTACTTACAACAATATGACGATAAAACTATCTACGCCCACGTTACCAGAGGCGACGCATTTGTTGCCCAGTATATGCGCTGGATTTATGGGGATTTCTTGCGCGATGGGTAAGGTTACTTTAAGCTTTTTATATCTTGTTTAACAATTTGGACAATTGGCCTAAATCTAGGTGTATTTTCATGTTTGTGATGTCCATACCTGGTTACCGTAGCACAGGGTATCCTAGTTTGGGAGCAAGTGATTGTGTTGTGTGGACGTTATTGTTTATTTACACTGTACCCTGGTTACTCACACTCATATCTGGGGACTAAAAAGTAATCGTCTGAATGTACTGCTGGACTTCATATATTCTACTATTTATAGTGTACAGGGCAGGTGGTTAGGCAGCAAGACGGGCGGTGCAGGTGGACTGAGGCGGTCTCAAAATGGTGGGCGAGATTGGGTAAATGGTCGGTACGCAGACCCGATGCATCCAAGACATTATTATCCCTCGCAACTGACGAGATTAGCAGAGGACCAAGGGGTTCACATAACAGGAAATCAGGCCTGTGCACAGCAGTGGGCTCTATCTATTCATGGGTTAAATAAGCTAACCTAACCTAACTTTGAAGAAATTTCATTATTACTGATTGTTTCCGCCTGTCAAAAAGTATGCAACCGCCTTGCTAGTTCAAACTTATTCTTTTTATGTAAATCTTTTGTTTTTTCTTCTCGTAAAATAAAACTAAATGGGGAACTTGCGTCTAACTTAGATTGGGGTCACTTTGCTTTCATACCATAGAACTCATATAAAAATCTAGAAAAATTTTAAAATAAACTAATAGCAATATGTTTTTCGGGATTTTCGGGGTCACAAAATATGTGAAAAATAAAGTTACTCTAATAATATAAAACTTCTATTCGTTTTGTCATTGAATTCTGAACGTTTTCTTATAAGGGTGTAGGTACATGCATAAAAACATTACGTATTTTACGAGACAACTGAAATATCCATAAACGCTTCATACCTATATTATAAGCGTTACGTTAGGGAGTAAAGTCATAGTCTAAGGTCGATTTTTACGCCGCCTTTTAGTACTACGTGACTATATTGACTTTTCAACTGGTTATATTATAAAAAGTATTAGTCGCAGAGAAAAAAAACCCCACTTATTTATCTTTTCACGTGTCCTCTCCTATTCTATCAAAACATTTTTAGTGCAAGTTCTCCATTGTACTTACAAAACTCTACTAAAACTTAGATTCTATCGAAAGTCCTCGTATTTTTTTCTCCGAGTATTTGCAGAAGAGATACATCACTTCACTGATGGATCTGATGTTCCTTTTACAGGTCTCCCAGTTTAAGAATGAACGCGATTTGTGACAACGGATGGCTGCCAGTCTCAAACGAAACGGCCAATTATCTCGAAATCACTGATGGTGCATTCTACCCAGCAGTCCAGGGTGCGCGCACCCCCCTGAAGGAACGTCTGGACTTTTGGGATGAAATCTACACTGCACAAAATGGCGCGATTGCATTAAAATGTACAACAGTTTTACAGTTATTAGGAATCATCGTCATAAAAAAAACTCTAATCACGGCTGGATTTAGCAGTTAGCAGCAATTTTGAAGGCGCAGAGTTTATATGCAACTAAATAAATTCTATTTGGTTGCGCTTACGCGCATCTACAAGACAGGTATTTTATTTTCGAACTCGCTGAATTATCACGGAACTAAATCAAAATGCTATGTATCGATAATTTAATATAATTTTGGCCGCGCTGAGGCTCAAATTGCTTTTATCATCGAGGCATTTTATGTTACAGCCCCGAAAGACTTAAAGTGAGACTGGTGCAACTTTTTTTTTTCATTTAAGTCCCGATATTTCGCAAGAAGGATATGACAACACTTAATTGTAGGTTCTGACTACATCGCCTTTGAAATTACTGACACTTTTAATAAGTTTTGTCTTGAGGGCCTGGGGGTCGCTAGAATTTTGTGCTTGTAAACTGATTCACGTCTTTAAAAAGATTAAAAATCTCTGGTCCACTCGATTGAGATTATGACCTATTAGTGAATAGCGATGTGATATAGCATTATTCTTCCTTGTTAACGTTATAGAGTGACACTTTAAAGGGTTGAGGTCCATTTTATTAGCATTACAGAAAGCATCTAGCCTGTATAGGTTCTACTGAAGATCAAGGGCATCAGCGGTGCCGGAAATGGATTTAAAAAGGTTCATATCGTCTACAAAAATAAGAATTTTGGATTTGGCTCCGTGCGGCAGCCAATTTCCCTTACATCCCGTTCGTGCTGTTTCAGGTTTTTTAGACCTATTCTTGAACTTAATTGCTGTGCGTTATCGGCTTGGAAGGACCTGCTCGGCACTTTTACTTTGAAGTAAAATATCTCATTACAATTTGTGTTTGATGCCAATTTTATACAATAATAGTGTAATAGTGTTTTTAATTAACTATTTTTTTCTAAATCTGCGTTCGTCCCTAAATACAATAGCTAAAAGATAAAAAATAATTATTTAATCTATAGGGTCTTTTTGACCCTATAACAGCACAGAATGAAGCATTTATCGACCAAATTGTAGGGTTGTCAAGAAAACATTAATATCGATATATTATATTTTGTTTTTTTTTAGTTGGTAACTTTAACGTAGAAAATTTAACTTACAAATTTACTACGTTGACACCATGATCCATCAAATTTGAAGCTTATTTTACTTTAGAAACATACACAAAAAACTTTACTTATTATTAGAGGTAGAAATATACTTTTTATTAAAACACTGGCGATGTAGAGTTTTCTTGCGTTGAAATTGAAAATTTGTAAAATTCGCAACGATTGTCCTGATGTGGGGCTTGCATATATTAACGGACTTACAGCATGTTAACGTCGAAAGGCTTTCCGAATCAGCTTTTCTTCCTTTTTATCTTCAGAACGAACAAACACATTCTTCTAGAACGCTTTATATTCTGTACGTAACACAACGTCACTCGATGACAGCACTAATGAAAATAACTGGTCACACAGTGCGGTCATTGGGTAGCAGGTCGATTAGATCTGATAGCTGCACCAGATGAAAAAAAAATCCTTCCAGGCCGTATCAGGCTGAACACACAGGTGTGTTTTTTACGTTTTTACGTTTTTACGTTTTTTTTCTTTATTAGCCTAATTTGACGAGACAATAAGAACAAGCTATCCATCACTTTCTAACTCATGATATTTCCAAATTATGGGTCCCGTCCCGTTGGACAGACGATCATTTCTTCGCGCGTCCTGCAGGACAGAAACGCATAAACCTGATACCGCACGTAACGTGAGAAACATTAAAATTTATATTTAATTGGAATAGTAAATAATAAAGGGCCAAGCAAGGAGCTGAGGAATGTTACTAGGACCTTTAGTCCAGCTTCAAATATGGTTGCTAATAACTAGTGCTTGACATCGGTTATCGATATAGAACGAAAACCACCTGAATAGATCACCTCTTATGCCTATAGCGCTTAATTTGTACAAAAGTTGAGAATAGTCCACTCTATCGAAGGCTTTGCTATAATCCGTCTAGAATATGTCGGTTTGAAGGCCTTTTTCCATGTTACCGGTACTAGTGTCATTTAGCAACATAAGATTGATAACAGTGGAACGGCCCTTAAGAAAACCATGCTGAACAGGACTAAATGACACAAGGCGGACCACATTTGGTCGTAGATGATTCTCTCAAATACCTTTGATAATAATACATAATTTATAACAGAGGTCTGTAATATAAAACTGAATTACATGGTGTCATCTTATAGTTTTGCATACTTTTTATAGAACTTATACCTTTCTTTGAGAACTTTCCTAAGCGGCTCCGAATATCAAAAAGGTACCTTGCTCTTCGCAGCCTCCTCCGTTTGTGAGTAGTTTTTCGTGGCTGGGTGATAGGTGGTTATACTAATACTGAACTCATCGGTAACACCTCGACAAGCCCCGCCCGCCATCCCACGTGGGGTCATTTTGTAGCGCTAGTTGGCCATCTATGTTGTTAACTATCACTGGTGACCGAGTAGTACACTGGCGTTCGTTCGGTCACGTTCGTTCGGTTAGTCTCTGTCTGGCTTTAAAAGGTAGTAAACTCTCTAATTGCCACATGAAGATTTAAACCACGTTCAGTTCCTCAGCTCCATACAGCCGTAATTATAATAATGAAATCCCTTTGAAGGCGGGTCCCGCGGGTAAACGTGCGGTTGAGCCCGAATACATATTTTCTTCCCTTCCTAACAAATTACATTACGACGATTTTATTGCAAATAGGGATCATTTCCACATCCAGCGACTCCTCGAAACCGTAACCAGGTCGTCAGACCATCTGGTGGGAAGCCTTCCCACGCTGCGTCGTCCAGTCCGCTGGATGCGGGCGGCACAAGACCGGGAAGCTTGGAAAGCCACGAGGGAGGCCTATGTCCTGCAATGGGCGTCAAATGGCTGATGATGAGGGATCATTTCACCCCGGTACCGTCGGTAGAACATCAACTTTTATCTATGTGAAAAAATCACATATTCTTTCACACAAATATGGGCAAAACCCTAGTAGCATTTTTGATCGGCCACAATTGGCCAACGGTAGGGTTATTGATGGGATATGGTTAGTTAAATCGCCCACATGGAACTTGTATCGGCCCCACGAAGATCAATGACGCTATTATGCCGAGCTGATTCCCAACAGTGGGCCTTGACGCTTTTTTGCTACGGTTGGCCGAACAACGTTGGTACAACTGCAGTAAATAAAGGTTGGCCCAACCGAAATTTGAGACAACTGGCCAACGGTAGGAACGTGGTTAAAATATGGTTAGTTAAATCACTCACATGCAACTTGTATTGGCCTAACAAAGACTCAATATCGGTTATTATGCCGACTGATTACCAACATTGGGCCTCTCTCGAGTGCGAGGGGGTTGCAGAGGGTGCAGGGGAGGGGTGGTCGCCGCGCGCGCCACTAGGGCGTCCGCCATTTTGTGTGAATCATTTTATTTCGAGTTCGACGTGGTGCGGCAAGAAAAATATAAAATATGAAAAGCTTGTGAGCGAGTGAAGTGAAATGTCAAGTTTTCGTGATTCTCACTCATGTATTATAAGGTGCTGGAGTTTGAAGACAATGCCAAAGGAAAGCTGGTTTATGCTACGTAAAAAACAATGCCTGTGGCCGCCATATAAAACATAGAGTACCTAATTTCAACAAATGTTTGGTGTCGCAAGACTTGCCCGACGAAAACTGGGCCATGTATGCTGTTGAGCATAATATGTATGAAACTGGTAAGTCGGCTTTGATCATTTATAGTTTATAATATAGGCACTACCTAATTGGCACTTCCTAACCTCTTTGCACGCCTACTAATCTTTCTTCCACCTCCTGCGGTCGACTGGAAGAAAATGCTTGTGCATTAAGTCTGCCGTATTGTACATTAGGCTAGTGCAATAAAAGTATTAAATGACAATAAAAATTCGATTTCAAAGACAAAGGTACCTAGTTGTTCTAACGGTTTTACATACTAACCTTTTGTACAATTACATTCTGACCTTTTGTATGCCGGTTTGTCCGTGAATCCAAACTAGCATTAATGGCTCTTTAGTCAAATACTATTTTATAACAGTTTAAACCATTCATTTTCAGATGATTTAAAATCAGCGAGGGAAAAGTGCAAAAAAGCAGAAAGTGAGTCTAACCTAGTCTCAGAAAATAGTGTTATAGTATTTCAAGGCAAAAAGTACGCTTTCCGAGTGAGTTGTATTGTTGCTGATGCACCAGCAAGGGCTTTTCTTAAATGTATAAAATCGCAGAACTCTCTATATTGCTGCGAGAAATGTACACAAGAAGGAATTTACATTGGTAGAACAACATGGCAAAATACTTCAAATTCAAATCTTAGAGCTGATGATTATTTTCACAAACAACAATATGAAGATCGCCAATTAACTAAAACTATTCTAACAGAAATTAATATTGGGTTAGTTACAGAAGTCCTTCTGGATTACATGCACGGTAAAAAAATCGTCAAGGCCGAAGAAGAAAAATACTATAACTAAAATAGTTTTAGATGACGGTTGCAATATCAGTATTAATTCCTGTTTCAATACCAAAGATGGAGATATTTTAAGAGTAAAAGCTATCAAAAAGATTGAGAATAGTAATTATTTCTCATTAGATTGATTTTTTTTAAATAAGACTTACAAAATACCTATTGAAAGCTGAAGCAAAATGTTTTCTATTACCTAATTTTTATGATAACGATCTTGTGTGCATTCCATTTGTGAACAGAAACTTGTGCCATTGAATAATTTTATATATTATTAGACACATAAGATGTAATTACAGCCTAATTTTAATAAATTTTTATTGAGTATAAGGCTCAATAAACAATGTTTTTAATTTCGTTATTGTAATTCTCTCACTCTCACATACATACGTATGTTTATTATTTGAAAGTGTGCTTAATGGAATATTTTAAATCAATGAAGCATTGTGACAAAATGTGATAGTGATTGAAAACAGAGAGAGTTTTATATTACCCATATGATCCTACCGGATATGTACTATGGGGGAAAATTCTGCAGATCCACTTTTCGCTCTTATTATAATTGTAATAAGAGCGAAAAGTGGATCTGCAGATTTTTCCCCCATGGTACCTAACCAGCATCCCAACAACGTTGGTTATATGTATCATTCCTATACAAAGGCCCTACGAGAAATACATTACGTGGCCCTTTGTAGGATTCCTATACAAAGGCCCTACGGAGAAATACATTTTGTGGCCAACTGTAGGATTTCTATACAAAGGCCCTAGAGAGAAATACATTATGTGGCCCTCTGTAGGAGTTTTCACATAGGCCCTCCGTTGTCGGCCCTTCAGCAAAACATGCGGCCAAATCTAACCGTTGTCCAACCAAAGTCATGTATGTGGCCCAACCAAATGCCTACCAAAAATGCTACTAGGGAAATTGTCACCGAGTGGACCTGGTCGCTGACTTTGGACCTCATAAGAAGGCTCAAGGTCGCCCAACGAGCAATGGAGAGAGCTATGTTAGGAGTTTCAGTGGGTGATCGAATCAGGAATGAGGAGATCGGCAGAAGAACCCGAGTTACTGATATAGCTCGAAGAATTGCTCAGTTGAAGTGGAAGTGGGCGGGGCTCGGAGAACTGATGGCCGTTGGGGCAAAAAGTTCTCTAAAAAAAGGCCTATGTCCAGCAGTGGGCGCCAAATGGCTGATGATGGTGCCGTGCGATGGCTACCGACGACTTGGCAGACCGAGGCGGATTTGGTGTGACGACCTGACCAAATATTTACCTGGATGGAAAGAGTAGGCCAGTGGGACAGTCAAGGCTACTTAAAAAAAATCTTTCACACATCGGGTTTTGCGAAAATTGTCATTATATTCTCTCAATCGTATAAATAGTGATTTTCAGGACCCACGTAGTAATAACGTTAAAAACGCACGTTTTGGCATAACTTCAGGGCTGTTTATTCATCGCGTAAGACGATAAGGAGTAAGGCCTTACTTACTCGAAGGTTGTCTTAAGTAGAAGAAGTCGAGGGGGGGGGTCAGCCGAAATGAGTGACACCGTTTAATTGATTATATTCTTTTTATTGCACTAACCCGTGCTTAAAACAATTTTAAAAACAAAATCTTCGGCCAGCTGTCGCTGCCTGTACGTAATAAAGAGAAGTTTGTAGAGGCTCGAAATTTTACCGATGGTTGCACTTGCCCATTAGCTCAGTTGGGAGAGCGCTGGCACGGTAAGCCAGAGGTCGCGTGTTCAAGTACCGTCATGGGCAGAGATGGGTAATGGCCCAGGTTATAAACCACTGGTGAGTTATAATCCAGTTATGCACCCGTTATAACCCATTATGGCGGTTCATAATGATTTCGTTCAATAGTAATACAGAATACATCGAATAATGTGCACGGCGTTGTAGTTGTAAGCTGCATGTATCGTTATGAAATTATGCACGCAAAAATATACAGGAAATTCTCCATACAATACAATATTAGGTTGGGATTTCACTTCGATGTTTAGTTTTTATCTCTTGCGCTCGCATTGTACTAAGGGCAGTGTCCTAAATGGAGTTTAAGTTGAGATTTTGACAGTTCGTGCATTAGAAGAAGAAGAAGAAGAAGAAGAAAGACATTTATTATACCAACAAGATACATCACAGAAACAAAACAAGCACACAAGCAACATAATATGCACAAATAATATGTCAAATGCTTGACTTAAACTCTAGTTTGCGAGATCTGCAAGTGGCCCTAAGTACCTAAGTACATTTAAACCTAAGCATTGCAGGCAATGCATCTCATAAAGTATATCAAGCAAGCCACACTTTTATGATCCTTTGCGCCGGAAATCCCCGGGCGTGAGCGAGTGGGACAACGACATCGTCAATCTCGCTCGCACTTGCGCCGTGCACAATGCGTACGGCACAGCACTCACTCCAGTACTTTGTTGCATAGAATGCGCACGAGCGATTTTTGGTATAATTTCGTGTTTTTTTTTATCGAACCGGCATTGTTTATTGTTACTGTGATCACTGTTTACCTGAATGACCTTGGCCTGAATGCTGACTGAACTTCCAACGCGATATTTTATGCACTTTTTCATTGTGTAAAGGATTCAGTCACTCACTGCAGTTCCTGATGAAGTGATGATGCCCGCCTGTGTTGAATGCACTTGGCGTTTTACTTAAATATTTCTGGATTATTTAGAAAGTATAGATGCAGAATCATTATTAGGACTACATTATCTGAAAATATTTCACGGGCACTTAGTGCAGCGTGTCACTTAGTCCAAATCTTACAACAGGTTAAATCTTCCATTTTTAGGGTTCCGCAGTCCGACAAGGAACCTTTATAGTTTTGCCATGTCCGCCTGTCTGTCTGTCTGTCTGTCCGTCCGTCCGCGGCCTAGCGCAAAGACCGGTGGTACTTGTCTGTCTGTCTGTCCGTCCGTCCGCGGCCTAGCGCAGACCGGTGGTACTAGAAAGCTGTAATTTGGTATGTGTATACATATTTATCACGCCGACTAAGTTAAATAATAAAATGTCAGAAAGTTTTTTTAATGTACCTCCCCTAACATGAAAAGGGGGGGGGGCGTTTTTTTCTTCTCTACCCCACCGTGTGGGGAATCGTTGGATAGCTATTTTAAAAACATTGGGAGTTTACTAAGATCATTTTACAATTGAGGCATCCATTTTCGAAATATTTAGCTTGTACCCCCCCACCCCCTCTACAATCTAAACCTTTGCATTTAAAAATCTAAAAAAAATCACGATACTAGCAAATATAATAAATTTAAAAGAAAAATTATCACAGCTGACTAGGCTTTACAGGTTAATGGTCGATTACATTAATGGGATTAGTAAAAAAGCCTCCTATTTTGTTTGATAGCTGAATTTTGTGATTATGTTAGGTAATAGGTTGTAATAACTAGATGTCTGTGGAACCCTAAGCTACGCGTGGCCCGACACGCTTTTATTTGTACTTTTATTCATAGAAAACATAGTATTTGAAAGTGTATGCAGTTCATTAAAACTTAAAAATACTTCAGTGGTGCAAAAATAAATCACTATGGCACTATAATGTCAAGCAAAACTCCCGATTACCCAAAGCATATTTGTTTAGTTGTAATTTGTTCTTGTTAAATCGTATCACTCCTGTCTTTCATTTTGACCCACCAAAAAAGTAGTTAATGGGATAAAACTGGTCGATAACGTTATAACCCGGATTAAAACTGGATTATAACTACTGGGTTATAATCCACTACCCATCTCTAGTCATGGGTGGAATTTTTAGCCTCTAAATAGGTTTTTGAAACCATTTACGAGTAAGTGCATTTTGAAGTCTGCAAAAATATAAGTACAAAATGTTTTCAATATTTTGAGGCCGTTGGCAAAATTTTTAAACTGCATAAAATTGTACCACAGTGATTGTAATTTATTGCTACACATAATTAGGTACTCTAATAAACTATGTCACCAACTGACCTTACAAATTTATGTAAAAAGACGAAAGCAACAACACTATTGTGAGTAGACGCCCACTCACTTGACGCATGATCGGTCAGGCAACGAATTTGCTTATCGTACTCACAGAACTTATCATCATCAACAGCCCAATGCTGCCCACTGCTGAGTATAGACCGTAAGAGGCTTTTTCCCCCTCTTACGGTCCATGGGCAGACCAACTGCCCGTTGGTCGGACGTTATTATTCGGCGGAAGCTCCAACCAGCAGCTGTCCAGCTCTACACCTAAGCTCCAACCAGCAGCTGAACGATGAAAAAGTCAGTCCGAAGCCAAGTTTGCAGCCGTGCAGTGTGCCATCCACACCAGCCCCTATACAGCTGGATTGTGCACAGCAGAATGGAGGCAAGCCTAGCCGTCAGGTTGTAAGCGGGTGCAGAGCTACATCAACCAGTGCCAGCAAAATGCATGGTCGGCTGCAGTCGGGGCCCACCCGCAGCTCAGTTCAAGACACTCCCTTTAAAACCTTAATTTTCTCTGACAAAATAGGTGTAGGTTTAGGTACCAAGCTACAGTACAGCTTAAGACAGCATGTAGAGAATGTATGTATGCCAAATGCCTCTTATATTCAAATAGTCAACCTTTTGCTCAGCAAACAATATGATAGAAATACAACTATTGTATTATTAATGGGGAACAGCACAGGGATTCAAGAAAGTGACTTAATAAATTATTATGAGTCCATAGTAGCTTTGCAAGTAAGAAAAATTATCATCTGTGCTTTTCCCTATTCAAAAACTCTCTCAGAGGCACAAAATGACCGGATAGATAAATTAAACCGGCTATTATATAATATGACCTTCGGTCATCGAGACCAAGTACTTTTTTTCGATACGAATAAATTTATTCGAAATTTTATATTAACTAGGGACACATTGTATCTGCCCCTCTCTTCTAAGCGACATATTGCCAAATTATTGGCATTCAATGTATATGACCCCCTTATTGTTAAGACAATAGCACAGGGACCTCTAGGCTATACAAAATGTAAGAAAATTGATACTTCCCAACCTCTGTACTCTGAGGTTGTGAAAAAACCTAGTTTAAGTAGGTTAAACTTGACCGCTGATTTAAACTGTCAGCGCAGACAAAAGAAAAGCCCCCCTTAAATAAATTAATTTTAGCTAATCAGAATATACAGGGTGGCTTTTCTGGAAAGTTATTAGAATTAGAGTTGTTCTTAGAACAATATAGAGTGGACATACTTTGCGTCACAGAGCACTGGCTACCAGAAACACAAATGAATTTTTCTGTGAATAACTATCAAATAGCCAGTTGCTTCAATAGAAAGTCTGCAAGGCACGGGGGATCCTTGATACTAGCAAAAAATTGTTTGAAATTTAAAGAACGGAAAGACATTTGCAGACTTTCTGTTGAAAAAGTAATTGAAATATCATGTGTTGAACTGTCTAGACACATTGTAGTAGCCATATACAGGCCCCCTACCAGCGATTACAGTTCATTTGAATCAATATTAGAGGATGTTTTGAAGGTAGCCTCCAGCAGTAATAAGAAAGTCATAGTCTGTGGTGACTTCAATATCGACTTATTGGTAGACTCGGCTTTAAATACCAAATTGACAATAATTTTCAAGTCGTTTAATTTAGTAAATATTTTCTTGGAGCCTTCTAGAATAACCGAAACTACGGCCACCTGCATAGATAATGTTTACTGCGATTGCGACTTTTCAGATAATTCTACAGTAAATTGTTTGAAGTCAGACCACAGTGGTCAAATTGTTCATTTTGAAATAGATAGAAAAAACGCAGAACAGGTTATCCTCTGCCGGCCCGTAACAAGTAAAAAATTAGAGTCATTTAAAGTAGACCTTGAAAGTAGCATAAAAACTCAAGAAAATTACCAAAATGCTAATGCTCATTATGTAGACTTTTTCAAAGTCGTGTCGGGTAGTTTTGAAAAAAATTTTAAATTGCGGCAGCTAACAAATAATGAGAATAAATTAGGATTTAGTGAATGGGCAACCTCGGGTATCCGGAAAAGTAGAGACACACTTTATGAACTGTATGACAAAAAGACTTATACATATGACACCAAATTCATACAGCACGTCAAAAAATATTCCAAATTATTTAAGGCCGTCTGCCATAAGGCTAAATGCGATCATATAAAGAATAAAATCTTACAGTCACCGAATAAAATTAAAACAATTTGGACAATAATAAATAGAGAAACGGGTAAAACAAAATTGGGAGACAGAGATATTTCGCTTAAGATTGATGACAAAATAATAACGACAAATGAAGATATCGCTGCAGCATTTGAACAGTTCTTCACTAATGTTCCAATCGTGACTACAGCTCCGTTAGACTCGTCACCTGATCGTGCAGCAACATTACTAAAAGACCATGTCTCCTCGTGCGAACACGATTTCTCATTTAATTACATTGAGCCCCATAACGTTCTCAAAAAATTTAAATTATTGAATCTTAAAAAAACGGAGGACTTGTGGGGTATGTCAGTTAAAATTGTTAGTTCAGTGATCGATGTCCTAGCTTTACCGTTAGCAAAAATTTTCAATAAATGTGTAGATGAGGGAGTATTTCCGGACCTCATGAAATATAGTAGACTAGTACCCTTATTTAAGAGCGGTGATAAACACGATCCAACCAATTTTAGGCCCGTCTCAGTACTACCAGTATTGAGTAAAATATTTGAGAAGATCATCTTAGATCAATTACTTACGCATTTCAATAATTACCAACTCTTTCATAGCCAGCAATTTGGTTTTACTAAAGGGCGGAATACAACAGACGCCGGAGTTATGTTACTTAAACATATTTTCAGCGCGTGGGAGGATCGCAAGGATGCAGTAGGCATATTTTGTGATTTATCAAAAGCATTTGATTGTGTAGACCACGAAACGCTACTGCTAAAGTTAAAACACTACGGAATAAAGGGTGCAGGTTTAGATCTTTTAAGATCGTATTTAGAAGGAAGGGTCCAAAAAGCAGACGTAAATCGTATTAAATCCTCGGGTTCACTTGTAAAAATAGGAGTCCCGCAGGGATCTATCTTAGGGCCGCTCCTTTTCCTAGTCTATATAAATGATTTACCGTTTATGGTACAAAAAATGTCTGAGATAGTGTTATTTGCTGATGACACGTCACTTATTTTTAAAATAAGGAGACAAGAAAATAATCTTGACGATGCAAATAATGCTCTCTCGCAAGTACTAGATTGGTTCACAGCAAATAATCTGCTGCTAAATTCTAAAAAGACGAAATGTATAAAGTTTTCCTTACCTAACGTACGAGTAGTTGAGAACAACATAGTAATTGGACATGAAAAACTAGAATTTGTAGATGATACTGTATTTCTGGGCATCACCATCGATCCAAAACTACAATGGGGTCCACATATTGTAAAATTAGCACACAGACTTAGCTCTGCAGCATATGCAGTGAAAAGAATTAGGGAACTCACTGACGTTGCAACTGCTAGGCTTGTTTATTTTAGTTACTTCCATAGTATTATGTCCTACGGTATACTACTATGGGGCCGGGCAGCAGACATTGAGACTATCTTCATCTTGCAGAAGAGAGCCATCCGATTTATTTACAAGTTAGGTAGTAGGGATTCGCTAAGAGATTTCTTCAAAGAAACCAACATCTTAACAGTTGCATGTCAATACATTTATGAAAATATTATGTACGTTAGAAAAAATATCAAAGACTTCGAAAATGTTGGTGGCCACCATAATGTTAATACTAGAAATAAACATAAATTGTCATTTCCACTATTTAGACTTGCAAAAGTTAACACATCCTTTATGGGGCACTGTATAAGGTTCTACAACAAAATTCCTCAAGATATATTAGAGTTACCTCCAACGCGATTTAAAAAATGTGTTAAGCACATTCTGTGCAAAAAGGCTTACTATAACATCAAGGATTATTTAGAAGACAAAGATGTTTGGCATTAAACAGTAGATTAATATTATTTAAAGGACGATTGTGACTAGTGTTCAACACATTCATGACTAATATTTTAAGTTGAAAACTCTGTTAATTAAGTTAAAACGTGTTTTGAAAAGAATAAATGTGGAGTTTCTTTGTTAGCTTCTTCTCCACATAATCCATTAATTGTGAAACTAACAACTTTGACGTTCATTAAGTAAACATTCTGTTTTTACAATGAATAAAAATATTTGAATTGAATTGAATTGAATTGATCGCGGATGCGCATTGCAAGGGACCGTGAGAGTCATTAGGACTGATTGCCGAAAATTGTAGAGTAACAATAAAAACGTACTTGTGGACAAATCTAAGCGTTTACACTCAACCGCACAGTACGCAAGTCTTTTGAGGTAGGTAATTAGGAAAAGTTGTTTGTTATTCAAGCCGTGAATTGGTTGTTCCTAAGTAAATACGAGAATAAATAATACTTTGTTCGAGAGCTCCACCCAAATCCACAGAACTTTTTGTGAGCTCAAATTATAAGTAAACACTTAGTACCCTACAGGCAATTAGACTTTTCCATAAGTTTTTGAATACGGTAAATACTGCCTAAACAATGTTATAATGTACCTGCTTTTGCAAAAAAAAACCGCTCAAGTGCGGGTCAGATTCGCTCGCCGTTGAAGCTTTATTTTGTAATGGCAGGCAACGATCTATTTTAAATCTTTAAATTTTAATTAAAAACGATGGAAATTATTTTATAGTCGGATATATTTTTATTGCATGAGGTTTATTTTATTCAATTTAACATTTTTTTCACAATGCGATTAACTCAGCCATTATTTATGTTCATAATTATGTAGATTTTTTTTAGGATTCCGTACCCGAAGCGTGCCAAACGGGACCCTATTACTAAGACTTCAATGTCCGTCTGTCTGTCTGTCCGTCTGTCTGTCTGTCCGTCTGTCTCTCTGTCCGTCTGTCCGTCTTATTGTATAATAATAACTAAGTGCGTATTAGACTCTAGGCCCAGTTGACCCTAGGCAATCTGGTTCTCATCGTCACTAGGCAATCTCTTTCGGTCCTTTGAGCTTTCGATACTTTCATTCACAGTCCCTGGTTGATACTCAAACGTAGGCAAGCCATCGTAGTGATTAAATAAAAAATGAAAACCGACTTCGCAACACTACAGCACTAAAAAGTTAGAAATAATTTAAACAATTAGAAGTATTAAAGTATGAAATTGCCGTTTTATTGCAATAGGTTCTTTATTTTCCTTCCAAGTTAACGAGTGGTCTTACTACTATAATTTCACAAATTTACGTAACTAAGAAAACAAAGATTTATTTTTGTGTTCTGAGGTTTAAAGGGTATATCAGAAACCGGTTTCGTATTTTAAAACCAAGACATTATGCCGGCATTAATAAGTGCAGTGATAGTGCAACGCTTGCACAGTGCACTCGTTTTCCTATACGTAAGACACGCAAAACCGTAAGCCTTATTACCTCTCACCTTAAGATCAAATTACAGCCTCTCACTTTTAATATAGACCATTATGCATTGACGTCACTGTTATGAGGAAAAACAAGATAATTGTATCAATCACGGACGCAGTGGCTCCCTTCTTCGCGCGCCCATCATCTCAGGCAACTGCGTGGAATTAAATACATTGAATCGAAAATATTAGGGGTTAAAGTATGAAATTGCAGTTTTATTGCAATAGGTTCTTTGAATTGACATAGAATCTTCATGGTTTGAGGTTTTCGAATGAAACTTTTTTCAAATGGTTTCTATGATGTTCTTTTTTTAAAAAATGTGAAACATTTGAATATCGACTTTCAATTGTTTTTGTTATTCAATTTAGACAAGAAAGATGGATACTGCGAAAATTCGAGTGATTTTTGAATACGAGTTCCGACGCGGAACTAACGCGGCAGAAACAGCCCGTAATATCAATGTTGCGTTTGGAGAGGGGTCTACTAATGAACGCACCGTGCGATTTTGGTTTAAACGCTTTCGTGATGGAAATTTCGACTTAAAGAACGAGCCACGAGGAAGACCGCCCACACAGGTGAATAACGATGAATTAAGAGAGATAGTGGAAGCCGACCCTAGTCAAACTACCCAGGAATTAGCGGCATGGTTTAACGTTACCTTACCCACAATATTGACTCACTTGCGTCAAATCAATAAAATAAAAAAATACGAAAAATGGGTGCCTCATGATTTGACTGATCTGCAGAAAGAAACGCGTGTTGAAACTTGTGTTGCCTTGTTGATATTCAATATTCGATATTCAAATGTTTCACGTTTTTTAAAAAAAGAACATCATAGAAACCATTTGAAAAAAGTTTCATTCGATAACCTCAAACCATGAAGATTCTATGTCAATTCAAAGAACCAATTGCAATAAAACGGCAATTTCATACTTTAACCCCTATTATTTATACATGTAGGTATTGTAGAAGTATAATTATTTGTAGTCGGTGCCCAGTTTCATGATCAACACATATAACACAAGTCCCTTATAACCATAATTTAACCTACTTAATTCGTTGGTCTAAAATCTGATGTTCTAAATTTCCATCTCCGAAAGTCTTCTCCAGAGCATCACCAAATTAACTTGGGACTGCTTTTACGCTATTTTATAAAAGATACGGATATTACTAAAGGATGGGCCCCATTAGGGCTTATTTACTGCTGTCCATTGAAGAGTTTCGTTCACCATCTCTGAAAGTCGTCATCGGATCTTCACCAAATTAAAATGGGACCAATGGGACGTTATATATGTTTGAACAAAAAAAAAGAATTGTCCAAATTGGTTAAGATTTGACGGAGTTATGGAGGAACATAGCCAAAAAAAATATACGCGTCGAATTGATAACCTCCTCCTTTTTTGAAGTCGGTTAAAATTGATTTGCCAATCAGTGTGAGGAGCTTGCTAATTGTTGCCAAGGGCATTTCAGACGTACAGGGCTCAGTATACCTACGTCATTCTGGGCTACAAACTTAATACTAGGTATGTATATTAATATTTCTGAACACCAGTTATAGTAGCCGATAACATAGTTTTTTTGGTGAATTTGTCAGGTTAGGTTAGATCAAAGCCTTTCAATTGAGTTGAAAATATTTAGGTACTTGAAACTCACATACATACTTACCTACTTACCGAAGTAAAAAGGCAAGGTCATGGGAAAGTTAATAAATTAAACCAATAAATTTAACCTAGTGTTAATCAAACTACTACTTACATGTTTTTGTTAGGGTAGACATGAATGGACAAGGTGGATCGACGATCTGAGCCAGATTGTTGACAGCGGCTGGTGAGGATGACCGAGGACAGAAAGAAGTGGCGTACCCTTGGGAGTCCTATTTCTAGCAGTGGACGAACACGGATTGATGGACTGATTGAGTTGAGACATGAATTGATGCCCATCATCAGCCATTTGACGTCCACTGCAGGACATAGGCCTCCTTCGTGGTTTAACCATAACCATGAGGGGTTTTGCCATAATCGCCACGCTTGGCAGGCGGGTTGGCGATCCCAGTATGCGGTTGGAATCTCAGGAAGACGCTGTTGCCCGTCTCCTGGTAATTAATTTCCTTAGTCGCCTTCTACGACATCCACGGAAGGAAATGGAGAGACGCTATTCTTAATCCGGCGGCACACGGCACTCTTCATAAGGTTAACGGGGACAGGATGCACTCATAGCCCAATTCTTAGGCATTGGGCATCTATTCGTCCCCGTTAACCTTATGAAGAGTGCCGGCGACGACGGCGCGCGCCGCTCGCTTACGCACAACTGCATGGGGCCTATGGTTTTATGACCATTCACAGTTTACTATGGAATAGAACTCACGCCCTCCGGTACGGCAAACAGACGTGATACCGCTAGACCAACGAGGCAGTCGATAATATGTAGGTACTTTGTTTAGTAAAGGTAACGTAGGCAGCTTTAAAGATTTGAGGAATGAAACGCGCTTCTGGTTGACAGGAGGTGGTTTATTCCAGGTCACTGTCTGTCCTTGTCATCAGGCGAGCTCCTCCGGTCCTCAGGGCCGCGGGTGAAGTCCTTGGGAGAGTCATCATCGTCGTCTGCCGGCTCGTCATCGGTGAAGCGGCGGTTGGCGCGGTGTTTGCTGTCGCTGCTCGGAACAAACATTCATCATCATCATCATCAGCCGTTTGATGTCCACTGCAGGACATAGGCCTCCCTCATCGTTTTTCAAGCTTCCCGGCGTTGTGACGCCCGCATCCAGCGACTCCCCGCCACCGTAACCAGGGCCTAGATTCTGTTAATGCATTGTAGTAACATGACAACTGCATGAACATGGCGGTTTTCATTTCATGGCTGCTTTAAGTCTACGCGGGCACACCCATCAAACCTTCTAGGCGTCAATGGTACGAAAAAACACGTCACGTGACCCGACAGTGTACCTGTCATTATACTACAATGCACTAACAGAATCGAGGCCCTGGTCGTCAGACCATCTGGTGGGGGGCCTGCCCACGCTGCCTCGTCCGGTCCGCGACAAACATTAGATTAATCAAAATGTACTGAAGCTCGCGCTGTTGGGACAAGAGATAACTGGTAAGTGCCCTTGAGCGCCTTCAGAACGTTATCATATTATGGTGATTCCTAGTTTTACCCAACCCGATTTTGCAATCATACGTTGACCTAGCGCTCTCTGACGCATTTAAAGGTCAACGATAATTTGTACCTACTAACCATACTTTGTACACGGAAAAAAGAAGCTTTAGCAAAGTACCAATTTGCCTCGATTAAAAATAACTCGACTACATACAACCAAGACATATATAAAACGTACCTACAATAAACGTTTGTTAATTTTAAACAAGCAAGTATTGCTAAATATTTTTGGTTGTTATTTAGAAAGGTACCTACTTGTTTATTTCCAAACAAGTGTCTCGATAAAATATACTTAGTCTTTACCGAATTTGGTTAGAAATAGACAAGCTTAGTTATATGCTAACAAGTACGTATCTCACGTAATAAACGAGTGGGCGCAAGAGAACGGTCTGCTACAACCCACTGAAGTCTAAGTTTATTGTTCTAGATACGAAACACCAATGCCAATCGATAGTTGAGAGGAATCCCACCATAAAAATAGGTGAGAATCTGGTTGAAAGGGTAACTAAGGCACGTAGTTTAGGCATAGTTATGGACACCGAGCTACGTTTTATTGAACACATCGATTCTAAGATAAGGAATGCCTTTTTTAGACTCAAGGTACTCTATAACATCAGACCGTACTTGACAGAAAAAATACGGATACTACCTTCCTCTGTAATACTACTTACGGAGAGTCTAATTTTGTCTGTTCTGAACTTTGGTGATGTGGTCAGTGGACTCTGTTTGTTTGCAAAAACGGAACGAGCAATTCAAAGAGTTCAGAATGCGTGTGCCAGGTTTTGCTTCTCGTTACCAAAAAGAGCTCATGTGACACCATTTATGAACAAAAAACGCATCCTAAAGATGAAAGCGAGGAGACAGTTACATCTAGCTGACCTCGTACACAGGGTAGTGCACAGAAGGAGACCTATGTACTTGTTTAGCAAGTTTGAATGGGCTAACGAATTTTACGAACGCAACACCAGAGAAAGATAAACAGGTCAACCACCCTTAAAACCTTTGCATTGTCTAAATGTCACAAATTACCTATATTCCTTTTCATCCCTCGGGTGCTGTCACAAATATATATTCTTCCTCTCTTCAGAGCAGTTTCCTATTCCAGTGGTTCCACCTACGTGTTAGCCTTAATATTTAAGATATTAATAATTGTAGTGCCTACTTGTTTAATTGTGCTGTTTGTGCTATTGTGTCATGTTTGTAATGCAGTCCACTCTTGTGCTAATGTCTATAACGATTTTTTTTAATTTCTAATATCGGCTTGCATGTCTAGCTACCAACATGTCAATTGCTAGCAAATAGGATGTGCTGAAAATCAGCGCTGCGCTGATGTTCGCACACGCAGCATTAAGCTGAGCATATCCTTATTATCGCATAGCGTTAATTCAGTCAATTTATGTTAAGATATCTTTGTATTTTTTGTGATAATTAAACCGTTTTTCAATTTCAATTTTAATTGACTAAAAGTAACAGGGCCGAAAAGTTCTCGAATGGAGACCACAAATCGGCAAGCGCAGCGTAGGACGACCAGCCACAAGATGGACAGATGACCTCATCCAAGTGGCAGGTAGGCGCTGGATGCAGGCCGCTTCCAACCGGTCTTTTATTGGAAATCCATGGAGGAGGCCTATGTCCAGCAGTGGACTTCTTGTGGCTGAATGATGATGATGATGAAAAGTAACAAAGTGGATCGGTTGTAGCTACCTAAATACTACCAAGTAGTTGGCTAGGTGTGCGAAGCAACTTATTTGTGCTAACCGAGTTATTTTGCTAAACACAACAAAGCACATTAGTTGTAATTACAGTCGTGTTTATTTCATAGTAACTTTTCGTTATAGTTACCGATTAAGTTGATTGATAATAAAAATAAGCTTGGTTAAACTTTACCAAGTTACTCTATCCAAAATCACATTTAGGCTTGCTAAGCTTAGCTTGCCGTCATGACATATGGTGCCGAAACGTGGACACTCACGGTGGGGCTGGTCCACAAATTTAAAGTCGCTCAGCGTGCTATGGAAAGGGCTATGCTCGGGGTTTCTCTTAAAGATCGAATTCGAAACGAGGTGATCCGACAGAGAACCAAAGTCACCGACATAGCCCACCGAATTAGCATGCTGAAGTGGCAGTGGGCCGGCCATATCATCCGAAGAACTGATAACCGATGGGGTAGACGAGTTCTTGAGTGGAGACCGCGGATCGGTAAACGTAGTGTGGGACGTCCTCAGACTCGGTGGAGCGATGATCTTCGCAGGGCGGCTGGCAAGAGCTGGATGAGAATAGCCGAGGACCGTGCTCCGTGGCGTGCAATAGGAGAGGCCTATGTCCAGCAGTGGACAAGTATAGGCTGATGATGATGATGATGAAGCTTAAAGAAACTTATTTTTTTACTAATTTAGATAGATAGATAGATAGATAAAACATTTATTCACATTTGCACACACACATGAACAGGAACAGTATAAAAAGAAGCACCGTATACATACAGCAAACAAAGAAAAAATAAGATAAAACGAATACAGTAAAACAATCCACAGAAAGAAAAGACAGTATACACATGAAACACGTAATGTACACGACAACAACAACAGAGAATTGTAGGTGTGGCAAATTTGAAAAGGTTCTGACTCAGCATATGCTGGAGTGGGCGACCACCTCAGCGCTGTTATTATGTCAGTACCCGATGGTAAGACAGCGTGTAGGGCCCGGAGAAATGTAGGTGGCATCTTTTCAAAAAATGCAGATATAGAAAAAGAAGTACCCACCTAATATTAAATTTGTGGTAATTATAAATGCATAAAATGTCATAATTCGAGCTAACGAAGTAATGAATAAATAATTTTTAGTAATTTGCATTAGAGTAAGAAATATTTCATTATGTCATAAAATAAATAAATAAAATTAATAGTAAATAAGATAAATTATAATAATGATAACAATTAAATTTTATTGTAAAATAATAGGAAAATGTCAGAGAAATTATCAGCATTAAAAATTTTAAGTAAATGTCGGCAAATGGTCAGTGGGAAAGCGATTTCTGGGATTCCAGCAGGAACTCCTTGTATTTAGCTTTGAAGCCAGCTTTGGAGTTTTTCTGAGAGAGAAATTTACTGGGTTAATGTTACCAACATACTTTAACAAGACTAACTAGTTTAATTTTAGCAACGAAGTTTGCAGGCTCCCTGAGAACCAAGTCACTCGGTTGTAAATAGAAACTAGGCACTTATTTATTACCAGCCTTATCTTTTTTCCGTGTACCAGTACACTCATGCGACTCTACTTTTTCGCGGAATTCCTTTCATCGAAATGAAATCTGAATGAAGACTAGAAGTTTTGTGTTTGCGTATTTTGTTAGAAAAGACGTTTTTTTATTGCCAGTATTTTGGAGACTATTTTACGATTTTTTCTTTTGTGCCTGATTCCACCTCCGCCTATGCAGGAATGCTTACAGCCTTTTTTCTACTGCACCTACTCAATGCTGTTCACTTCCATCACTCTCCTTTTATCTCGTATAGCGCTTCAGTTACCTTAGTGATTCACACAGCCAGGCACCACGCTCCGTCTAGAATATGACGCTGAAGACCCCGATACATACGACAAGGTTCTTCAGCAGCTCATTTACTGTAAATAAGGGTCGACTGTGGAATGACCAGCCAGATTCGATAAAACGCTTCCCGTCTGTTTTCCGGTGTACAATAAAAATAATGTTATCTCATCCTATCTTATCGTGTGATGCTTCTGTGTTGGATACTTACGTGATGGCCTGGTTGAACTGGTCATATGCGCGCATCCAGATCTTGCCAATACGGGCGCCGATGGGTGAGTTCATCACCTGTTTGGCCAAAGACTGGAGGTCTTCCAGGTTCGCCGTCAACAGTATGTAGGAGTGAGATGCTCGGGCCAGCAGGCATATTGCTGCGGGGTGAAAAGAGAAAGTCATAAAACTACAGAGTGGTCATTAACTAAGGTAACTCCGGAATCACTGAATTGAATCTTTGTTAGAAGAATCCGACTAGGTTAAGCATTTCCGGAATTAAGTAATAATGTGTAAGTAAGTAATAATTTGAAAGTTTATTGAATTTTTCAAATAAAAAGTTTTGCCTTAGTACTACTTAGTTTTAATTTCCGCGCATTATTTGAGAAAAATCATATACAAGCCTTGGCCACAACTAGGCATTGATAGACTCACTTATGTGTGCCTCGGCTTCGCCTCGGCCCACATTGCCACGTTCGTCCATCAATGCCTCTTTTGCTGGCCGCTGCAGTAATGTACTATTAAGGTTTATTATCTACCTACCTAAGGGGCTCCATGCAGTAACACTGGCGCCACCAATAGAAAAAATCATAGTCTAAGGGAAAATTGTTATTATTATTAGGGTTGGGTGGTTAAAAATGAGTATAATGGACAATAATTCACAGCTTCACAGAATACTAGAAAAATACTCAAAAGATTTTTCTCTAGTTTTGTTTCTTCTGCAGTCGAGTGTTGTTCGTCAGCGGAGGCAGTTCCCTATCCCGCCGCGTACTGTTTTCGACTTACCTTCATTTTTTGTGCTCATGAGCGTCGAGGCTATGCCTACAACCCGACTACCTACGTAATGGGGTCGCAAAGTGACGAGACGATGGATACTATTCCTGAGTGTGGTGAAGACTATTTAGATGAGGACTTATTACAGCGATATTCAATGGAGAGGGAGTTAATGGAGAAGGCAGGAGGAAGTCGTATTATGAAGAGAGTCAGATCTACGGAAAGTGAGGAGGAGGGATGGACACAGGTAAAAGGAAAAAGTACCAAGAAAAAGTTACAATCAAAAAGTGAAAATGAACAAGAAGAAGAAATTAATTTTGAAGTGACCATCACCTGCAAAGAAGCCCTGCCTAAACAAATAGGTATGGCAAGACTGTTAAAGTCTGAGAACATAATAAATGTTATGAGAGTAAGATACATGAATGCATACAGAGCTATTATCCAATTTAAAGATGAGAAAAGTATGGAGAGTATCTTGCAAAACAAGAAGTTAGTAGAAATGGGCATGAAATGTCATAAAACTCAAGAAGTTAACATTTGCTACGGAACAATAAAAGACATAGAGATCAGCGTCACCGAGGACGAGCTACTCAAAGACTTGGACAGTCCAGAAGTGCCCATAGAATCGGTCAAGAGGTTAAAAAGGAGGATCTTTGACTCCACTGAATGGGAAGACAGTGAGGTGGTGAGAATTGGATTCAAGGGCCCATTTGTACCCAAAAGTATTTACGTATTTGGCTCTCGAGTCAAGGTAGACAGGTACATATTTCCTGTAACCCAATGTTCAAAATGCTGGAGATATGGACACACGAACAAACTTTGCCCATTTAATAGAACAGTGTGTCCAAAATGTGGTGGGTATCACATCAACTGCGAGGCCCGAAAATTTAAATGTGTGAACTGCGGCGGAAAGCACTTAGCGATGGCGAAAACATGTCCTACATATATTAAGGAGAGAAGGATACGAGAGATCATGGCCGAGTCCTCGGTAACATATAAGCAGGCGTCAAAGACATACCAACCAGGAACAACATTTCAACAGCAACCTATACCAAAAGCGACGGACTTCCCCAAACTGAGGAAAACACAGAATTCGGTAGTTGAAACACCTGAGCCCTCCCCCAGCCAACATACTTTTGCTGATGTGGCACAGACAGAAGTTCCAATTAGACAGAAGGCGAAGAAGATAAGAGTGATAAATTCCCGAAGAGACGGTATTAAGAAACGTGTTATTGAGACAGAGTCCACCGCTAGCTCTGAGGACCAGGAAGAGAAGAGTGAGGAACATGAGGATCATGATTCTGATAATGAAGAAGATACAGACACTCGGAAAGGAGAGATTGAAGAATTGTTACGGAAAATCAAACATATTATTTTCTCTAAGAGATACCCTACGTTCTCTGATAAGATAGTGGCTGGTGCTAAGTTAGTATGGGAATGGGCTCTGAAATTTATAATTCTGAAGATCTCCGAGTGGCCGATACTATCATCAATCTTTTTCCAAAATGGGTAAAAAAAGTCCCAAACATTCACTGTTGAACATAGTTCACTGGAACGCTCAAAGTCTACGCCCGAAACTATTAGTGTTGGGACAAATTTTAATACAAGAAAAAGTGCATATTGCCGTGGTAACTGAGTCCTGGTTAGAACCGGATAGTAATTTAAGTGTTAGTGAATATAATGTGTATCGAAAAGATAGATGGGACTCCTACGGAGGCATAGCTATTTTGGTACACCAAAGTGTAAGAGCTGAAGTTGTTCAGCTAAATGCTGCTTTTCCTGGGGTTGATTTATTGTGTTTAAAGATATTGAATTGTGAGGTTTTAGACTATGTCATTGGTATATACTCTCCACCTAGTGTACGCATGCTGCAGAATGATTGGGATACTATTTTTGAGGATTTCTTGACTAAAAGCATTTTTATTGGAGATCTAAATTGCCACCACTCAAATTGGTCTAGCAAGACTGAAGCCAAAGGAACTGCACTCTTGGATAGCATAACTGATCACAACCTAGTTACTCTTAATGATGGATCCCCAACACGAGTTAAAGTAGTCGGTGGAATCCTTCAGCAAACAGCGCCTGATGTATCTATTGTCACAGCAGACATAGCTGTTAAATTCAGTTGGAAAACTATTAATGAGTCTTTGGGTAGTGACCATCTCATAGTTAAACTAAGTTCTGAGGTTTTAAATGACCATAGCTACAAAGGTAGAAGAAACCTTAAAAAGGCAGACTGGGCCAAATATCGAGACCTTTTGGAGGGTCTGTTTGCTGAAATGACACCGACTAATAATATACAAACAGATTATGATCAATTTTTTAGTGTAATAAGCAATGCGGCTGAAAACTCTATTCCAACGATAAAAATTTGCGATAACCCACGACGTGTGGACAAGTTTAAGCCAAAACCGTACTGGAATCAGGATTTGTCACGTGCAGTTGCTGAGCGTAGGTTAGCTTTGACCAACTTGAGGAAAAATCCAACTCCAGTTAATCTAGATGTATTAAAACAAAAGATCTCTAACGCACAAAAATTAATCAGAAATGCAAAAAACAAAGCGTGGCAAGATTTCTGTAGCTCTATAGATAGTACAGTTTCATCCAGCGAAATGTGGCGACGAATGAGATGGCTGAAGGGGTATCAAACTCCTAAGCATAGAATAGGCCAAGAAAAGACCCTAAATATGCTCCAAGACTTGACGCCAGACTATGTATCAGGGGATATGCCCCAAATCACACCGGAGAAATCTATTTTATCGACGCCCATTTCGCTCCATGAACTAGAAAATTGTATAAAAACTAAGGATACAGCCCCAGGACCAGATAGTGTATCCTTTTCAATGATAAAGAATCTCCCTGGAAATGGCAAATTAATACTGTTAAACATTTATAATAGAATTCTATCCACTCAATTCGTACCTACACAATGGAGAAATGTCAAAATAGTACCTATACCTAAACATAATAGTAATGATGTAAACAACCCTGACGCTAGGCCCATTGCTTTAATGTCTTGCCTGTGTAAAATATTTCATGTAATAATATGTCGTAGAATGGAGTGGTGGTTGGAAAGGAACAAATGTTTCGATGACTCGACTATAGGCTTTAGAAAATCGCAATCATGTTTAGACAACTTAACACGATTAATTACCTACATTCAAATGGGCTTTTCACAAAACTACGTATCACTAGGTTGCTTTATTGACATAGATAGTGCCTACAATAATGTGAATGTAACATCTTTAATTTTGACTATGCAAAAACTCAAAATTGATAGCAATCTTTGCAAATATGTGTGGAATTATCTGAAGGAGAGACACCTTAGTATAGATCTTGGAAACAAGGAGATATTAAGTAGGTACACGGGCAAGGGGCTGGCGCAGGGCGATCCGCTCTCACCAATCCTGTTTAATGTAGTTACGTCGTCTATTTGCCACAGTATAAGAGACGTATACATTTCACAGTATGCAGACGATTTCGTTATTTACATATCTAGTAATACATTGGAAGATACTACTTTTAAAATTCAATCTGCTTTAAATTGTTTGTCATCACTCATAGAAGAAATTGGTCTTAGTATTTCATATCGTAAAACTAAACTATGTGTTTTTAAAAAAGGGATAAATCGTCAAGATGTAAATATAACTATAGATGAACGTAGATTAGAATTGGTGGACTGCGTCAAGTACCTCGGACTTTGGTTAGATCGCAGTCTCCGTTGGGGAAGACATATTAATTATTTAGTTGAAAAAACACAAAAGTTTTTAAATTTATTTAAGTCGTTAGCCGGGTCGCAGTGGGGTATCCACCCAATACACTTACGTAGATTGTATATTAATATCATTCGCAGTAGATTTGATTATGCTAGTTTTCTTTATAACACTGCAGCGCAAACTCATTTAAACAAACTTGTCAAGGTTCAAAATCAGGCAATGAGAGTGGTCGGTGGTTTCATAAAAAGTACTCCAGTACATGTAATGGAAAGTGAGTTGTGCCTCCCTCCATTACATCTGCGTAGGACATATTTAGCTGGTAAATTCTGGCTTCGAGCTAAATCGATTGAAAACAATAACTCCATAACGTTAATACAAAATTTTGCAGACCGATCACCACTAGATAGTTTTTACTGGACAACTAAGAAACCCCCATTGTTACTAGAAATTCACCAGAAGTTAAAGGACCGACCAATTCACTCGAGCCCCCTTTTAGATATGTTTACACTGAGTACGTGGGTTAGCAACATAAATATAAACGATGCGATCTACCTCAAGGTCCAAGATATCGATAAGGCGAAGAGATTCTATGATAATACCTACTTACGAGACAAATGTACAGTACTATTAGAGAATAAGTACTCATCTAGTTATAAGATGTATACTGATGCATCTAAGGATGACCAAAACAAGGTAGGAGCTGCATTTTTGGATCCTCAGATTGGCCAGGTTAAAAAATACAAAATTGACTCCAATATATCTATAATGTACGCCGAACTATTTGCTATAAAACAAGCCTTAACACATATCTCCGATTTGGACCAAATGGACATTGTAGTTCTCACGGATTCCAAGAGTGCACTCCAACACTTGGCACGTTGTACCTCGACTTTTCGAGGATCCCCGATTGCCTACCGAATCCTGGAACTCATACACCAGGCGCAGGTAGCAAACAAAAGTTTAATTCTGCAATGGATTCCATCCCATGTAGGCTTAGAGGGTAATGAAGAGGTAGACCGAGCTGCCAAACAAGCTTGTGAAGATGGTTACTTTAGCCTTTTTCCTCCATTCTATCTTGATTTAGTACATAGTGTAAAAGAAGACTGTTATGATTCGTGGAAACACATTTATGAGGAAAAAAGTTCGAGTAAAGGAATTTGGTATCGCACTATACAACGGGAACTCCCACATAGACCGTGGTTTGAGAATTCCTTGATGGGCAGATCGGAAGTGGTAGCTGCTTTGAGAACTCGCTCCGGGCACCTCCCACTCAACAAGTTTGCACACTTGATGCGTAAAGTAGATTCGCCAAACTGCACGGAATGTGGAGTAATAGAAGATGTGTACCACTTGTTGATGGAGTGTGTCAGGACAGAGTCTCGAAGAAGACAAATTTATAACGATTATATATTTAATAATATCGGTGCATGTAACCTTGTATTATCTGACCCTATGTCAGATGATGCAAGGTTGCTTTACAAACTGGTGGTTTTTGGTATGCGAGCCAGAACTGAGGCCAGAACTCAAGACATGGGTGCTGGACCGCACGCCGGAAGTCACTAGTAGTTTTAGTTAGGTAGAAATTAAAGTTGAGTTTAAAATTTTTGTTACATTACATACTGAGTTCATTTAGTCTTTAATGTGTAGCCTTATAAAGGTGACATTGTCGCTGTGCGACAAAACCTTTCAATAAAGATTATAAAAAAAAAAAAAAAATAGTTTTGTTTCAGAGATAATTGAAAAACTGCAAAATTAAAAAAAGCCGGCACAGCGCCTCTGCAACGTGGTACCTACGCCTTTGCCTTTATCAGCCAAAAAAAGGTAAAATTTCAACAATGACTTTATAGTCTGTGGTATATCGACACGAATTTTCATCTGTGAACGAAAGGTGAAAGAAAAAATGTTAGAAGCAGTATCTATTCGGCACAAAAAACTGACAATGACAAGTCACACTGTTTTTTTCAAGTAAAGGCAAAGGAGGCATAGATTATGTTTTTGTTGCCTTCTAGCCTACGCCACTTCCGGCCCTAAAAAGTCAACTTTAAAACTTAAAAATAACTATTAATTCCAAATAAATACCAGAAATGAAAAAAATACGTGTCCCCTATTTTTCTGTTTTCTTCTCAAAAAACCATTGCAGATTTTCAGATAAAATAAAAAATAAAAAAACCCCAGGACCAGCCCCTCCATCACGTAACTGTCGACTCTATCGACGACTCTCAAGTGTATGCAAAATGTTGTATGTATTTGACAGTTCAGAGTAGGCTAAGAGCCAGTTTATGAATTGAGAATTTTGCTAAGTAAATAGTCAACTTTAGTTCTGTCTCTTCAAATTTCTCAGAAAAGAGTGAAATTCTCAATTCAGCAACCGGCTCTAAATCAGACAACTCCAGTGAAGGACCTACGTATTAGCGCCCCAGATAGTATTAACGCAAAAAACGGCAGTTCTTTGCATAAATGCTGTGTCTAGTCCCAGGTCCGTGATCCTAGGTTCTCTGTCTGAGAAAAGCATGATTCCTAAAAATCAGCAGGAGCCCCTTAAAAACCTACTAGCGCAAAAAAGCCGCTGGGCTGATGGGCGCCTGAGGAGCAGGATACGGATACGGGCTTTTTTTGCACTTGTAATCTTTAGCTTCATAAGTATTTATGGGTTATTTTAGATTCTAATTGTAACGCCCGCGCCTTAAAACTTTTTGAACTAAAACTTTCGCAAGCACAACACATTATTAACTTAACTCCGTTCAAAAAAAAAACCGACCAAGTGCGAGTCGGCTCGCGCACAAAGGGTTCCGTACCTACCATTATCTGATGATGATGATGATTGTTCCGACCGGTTTCGGCCATGGCCACCACTTTGACCCCTGATCAGAGATGTGGCGCTGGTGCGCTCGAAGATGGCTTATGTAGCCTATCTTCACGGCGAAACTCCGTGCACACTGAGGGCACCATTATCTATACAACATTTGAATATTTTAAGCGTCTACCTGTTGCCGTTATTAATATCAAGCAAAAAACTGCCAAAAAATCACGTTTATTGTATGGGAGCCCCCCTTAATATTTATTTTATTTTGTTTTTAGTATTTGTTATTATAGCAACAAAAATACATCATCTGTGAAAATTTCGACTATCTAACTATCACGGTTCATGAGATACAGCCTGGTGACAGATGGACGGACAGCGGAGTCTTAGTAAATAGGGTCCCTTACCCTTTGGGTACGGAACCCTAAAAACCAAGTAAGTGAATCCGGAGTTCAGTTAATAACATCAACACATGTTTGTCTACTATAATAACCCACCCTAAATTATACCTCTCGCACTCTACTCATCTGTTACTAATGCTTTACAACAAAAAACGTTAAGGGTTTCTCTCAGCCGTCAACTGTTTGTACAATCAGCTTAGTTGAAGACGACACTTATAACTGTTAATTCGTTGCATATTCTTAATTGTTAATATGCGTTTATTTATTTATACCTTACACTAAAATAAGAGAAGTGATAAGTACTTACTCGATAATAACAGTACAGGTGACATTTTGGAAGAAAATTATTCACTTAAATTTACTAAAACTAGGCAGAACCTACTTATTTTTAGACCAAAATGTTTCCAATATTTATGAAACCAAATAAAATATAAACTCGTTCATAACTTTCTAACTGTGTTTCATAGGCACTTTTGGGTAGTTCTGGCTCAATCGTTTTCAGTAGGCAATAATGATAACAATAAAAGTTGCGAAACATGTTATTTCAATAAATAAAAGAGCCATAAAATCTAAAATTAAAATGTAAAGCGCAGTAACTTATAAGGAGGTAGAGCCGGGCAAGATACTCGTAGAGTTCCGCACAAATTTCTTTTCACAGTGTGCTTTTTTGTTACTTAGAAATTTGAGTTTCAAACACAAAGTAGCCATTTCATAAAAAATATCGTGGTTAAATAAAGAAAGTAACACTTAAAAGCAATAGTTATTTGTTATGCAAGGCTGCAAAGTTAATTTTTGGCGCGAGTACCTTGTATTGAAACCTGAGCAAGCGAAGGATTCTAGGATTGAGCCACGAGCGAAGCGAGTGGTTCAAATATAGAATCCTGAGCGTAGCGAGGGTTTCAAAGGTACGAGACGCTAAATAACTTTGCTGCCGAGCGCAACACACAACTTTACTTTTCACCTCACTAAAGCGAGGAAAATGTTAGGTGCAAGAAAAACAGTTTTAATAAATATTAAATTACTGTTAATTTATATCTTCGTCGCTGCTAGCTTCGCTCATATTTTATGATTTCTTTCGATTTTATCAAAAAACAAACCAAAATAATGGAAGTAAAGTGAATTCAATAAAGAGAAGAAAGTTTTAAAGTTTTTTTTTAAATCAAATTTTCTTGCCGGCCAGTGCGATTCTTTAAATGAGGCTGGCGCATGACATGAAATAAGTATTTGCATTTCAATCATCAATGGACTGGCTGCAGAGAATATAAACTATTACGAAACCAATGAGGTTCTATATATATGTAATTTATTGTACGAAACCTTTAATGAATAAAAATATTCGAATATTAAAAACACTTTCCACGCTAGCGGATAAAGTGCGATTTTCCACGCAGATTTCGAATGATAAACAGAGCTTTTACGAGCTAGTGAGGTGAAAAGAGTATTTACTCATAGCTAGGAAATTATAAACTTACAAATTGTACGGTTTATTCCTTAGGCTTACCCCATGTTTCTCGTACAATAACAATATGTAAATCTTGTGTTAACGGCTGTCAGTTGGCCCAAGTGCATAGAGAACAAATACCTGGCAGCTGTGAACACTAGATCAACAGATTTTATTTTATTTTTACTTTATTATAACTTTATAGTTTTAGCCTTACGAGGTTGCCAGTTAACGCAGCATTCGTCTTTCTAATTTCAGCATTTAGGTATCATCATTCTAATGAGTAGGTACTAATAGTAATTAAACATGTATTAAACATAACAGAAACAAGTCTTATTCTAGACATACAAAAGTTAAAAAGAGTATCACTAAAGATACTTCCAAATAGTAATAACAGCTTAAAGTTGTGGACGCCGTTAAGCTTAATAATATTGTAACGATTCCTCTTTACAGTAGCTGGCTGGCAGAGCCTTCTCGTCTTATTTTGAATGTTTTGAAGGGAATCGTTACGTTTTGTTTTAGATGTCAGTCGATACCCAGGCTAGGGAATCGATAAAAAAGAGTATAATAAAATATTATAATATTGCCCGTAATCCGCGTTTTATAGTACATTATGATACAAGTGTGGTATGTTGGTCATTACACTCGAGTCGGTTTTTAATGGAGACGAGAAGTGTAATGACCAATGCTCACGTGTTTCATGCGACGTTTTTCAACACACTTGCGAGGAAAAGTAAATAAAAAACAACACTAACGAAATGCAATACTGTGAATAAACTTAACAAACAGAAACCCATTTAAAAGATGGCGGCCGTAATTTTATTTTCACCTCACTAGCTCGTAAAAGCTCTGTTTATCATTCGAAATCTGCGTGGAAAATCGCACTTTATCCGCTAGCGTGGAAAGTGTTTTTAAAATTCGAATATTTTTATTCAATAAAGGTTTCGTACAATAAATTACATATATATAGAACCTCATTGGTTTCGTAATAGTTTATATTCTCTGCAGCCAGTCCATTGATGATTGAAATGCAAATACTTATTTCATGTCATGCGCCAGCCTCATTTAAAGAATCGCACTGGCCGGCAAGAAAATTTGATTTTAAAAAAAAACTTTAAAATTTTCTTCTCTTTATTGAATTCACTTTACATACTTCCATTATTTTGGTTTGTTTTTTGATAAAATCGAAAGAAATCATAAAATATGAGCGAAGCTAGCAGCGACGAAGATATAAATTAACAGTAATTTAATATTTATTAAAACTGTTTTTCTTGCACCTAACATTTTCCTCGCTTTAGTGAGGTGAAAAGTTGTGTGTTGCGCTCGGCAGCAAAGTTATTTAGCGTCTCGTACCTTTGAAACCCTCGCTACGCTCAGGATTCTATATTTGAACCACTCGCTTCGCTCGTGGCTCAATCCTAAAATCCTTCGCTTGCTCAGGTTTCAATACAAGGTACTCGCGCCAAAAATTAACTTTGCAGCCTTGCATAACAAATAACTATTTTTCGCGCGCTCAGCGCTGCATGCGCGCGCAAGTCTGAGATAAGGGCACCGGCAAAGTAGCTAATCAGCCACATATTTATAAATTTTGAAATTGGGTATTTATAGGTAAAAATACACCGTCAAAATATAAATACCAACAAGCTAACAAGCAGTTTCATGAAATTCTTTAATTATTTATCACATTTTAATAATTATTTAACACATGTAATGAAAAGGCACTAGTGCGATAATGTAATGTAAAAGGCACGGCATGGGTAATATTCTGCATTATCAGTGTAAATACGCTGTAATAAGACCTACTTTACGAGCAGGTGTGTTGAAAAATAAGTAGCGTGTTACAATATTAACTACTAGAAGCACAGTTGACAGCGGATCTCCCTTTACATTTCGGTTGCTGTCATTAACGTCTATGCGGAGTGCAGGCATGAAAAGGTCGACGTCTGTAAGCTGCAAAATGTGACTGCAAAATGTTCTGAATTTTCTGTAAAACAATTTTATAAAAACCGGCCAAGTGCGTGTTGGGCCACGCGCAATGTAGGGTTCCGTAGAAAAAGGGTTTTTTATCTGTTTTACAGAACTAACAACTTCATCGAAGTCATTTTCAATGGATTTTGTACAAAATTTTAGTTTTATAGTTGGTTGCCTATTACTCGTGAACTAGTACTACCTAAAGCTCACTTTTCATGTTAGGGGTACAGTGAAAAAAAATGTCCAATATTTTATTCTTTAACCGATAAGGACTACGGAACCCTAAAAATCAGTAAAGCAAAGAAGATACCTATTCACTTTCGGTCTCGACTCTAAAAACGTTGGTAATGTGCGCCCGACGACTTTCTTAAATTACCTATTTAAAAAAAATTAAAAATAAAAATTTTATGGTTTTATTTTTTCTATGCATCCTTTATGTTCTATAAATACAATTTAATTTAATTTTGAGGCAAGTTAGAACGACTGAGTTTCCCATGGCGCGCGGGATAGCGCGAGTAGTGTAGATGGTGCAAAATGCTGCTTTCTTTTTCTCACTAACGTGTGCGTGACAGCGTTTTTGTTTGCTCGTCGTTTTGCTTTGTCTGTTTTTGACGTTTCGTTTCCCTCACTGCTCCGAAAATTGTATTTTTTGTCAAATCATTTCCGAAAAAATCCGTCTTTTTTCGCGAGCGGCATGGAGTTTGACCTTCAGCATGAAGACCTGCTCATCAAGCTTAGGGCGAAGCTCAACGAAGACAAGATCCGCCTATGGGAACCGCCATTCTGCCAGGCTGATCAGAGCGTCACGCAAAATCTCCAGGTGACTTTGTTTACCTCTCTTTGTTATGTTACTGGGTCAATGGGTCAGCGGAGAAAAACAATGCCTGCTCTACAAACAGCACTTTGTTATTTCTTATTTCTAATCGTAACAATACAATGAGAATTGTACACTTATTAGATGTAGGAAAAACTCGTGTAACGGCGGTGTTTGTGTTGGAAAACAGGCCAATTGCCTTCTTCAGGAACTGGGAACAAAAGCGATTCCAATTATATATAGAACTAGCTGTGCCCGCGACTCCGTTCGCGTACATTTCGATTTTTACGAAGCAGCATTTGTATGGGGGCCACGTCTTATCATAACTGGAGCTAGAATTTAAATAGCCTATCCTGTGTCCCAGATGTCTATATGTTTTTATACCAAATTTCATCAAATTCGGATAATTGGTTTAAGAGTTATGGAGGAACATACATACATACATACACACATACAGAAAAAAATTCTAAAAATCGTGAAATTAGTTTCAGTATCATATATTGAGCCTATAAACACAATATCTCTGAAAACAAACTAACTTACTCCATGACCGACCCTTACAGATTTATTATTAGTATAGATAGATAGATATACTAGATCACTGTGTCCCAAGATAGGTACAATTTAATTTAGTTTGGGGTTCAGACTTAACTTGATAGATTCAATAAGGCTCATTCAAAAATATTAAGAAACTTTCTCTAAGCAGTGATCTCATAAGAAATCAGTGGGACAGATGGAAAATGAATCTGCTGTAAACACTCAATATATATTTATTCACTTTCAGGATTCAAACAAAATAAAATCTATTATTGGTTTTGATGTGGTTAACCAGCTTACACCCCAGTTAGCAATAAGTTTGACATGCGGAAAAGTTTGATTCAAACTTGCAGCAAAAACTAGGAAGTTTATTTGTACATGCAGCAAGCTAGTTATAAACATGTGGAAATTCAAACTTTATTCTTTCTGGGGCAGCTTCAATTCAATTCATAATTAATGGCTACCCTAAGGATACTGCCAATGTCAAGTTTTGGAGATACTAACAGTTTTTCTTTTGAATTTTATTATTTTAAGAAACCCCGTAAGTTGGTTCCTATAACAAAATACATAAATAACTAGATACATTAGTAGTAGACAAACAATCACAATCGAAATTTGTTACTTTTTATAAAATTACATAGATCTTTAACAACTGCCCTCACTAATGAGATGTGTAGGTGGTCTATACACACTTGGACACAGATCTGTGAGACGGCCATTAAGCTGTTAATAAATGGGGTGAATACCAATTGTAACACAGAACAAAAATTTGTGGGAAGAGGGAGATTGGAAGGAAGATAATTATATAGGGCAGCAGATACTTTTGAGCAGTTAAAAAGATATGATCAGGAGTTCCCTCAACCAAACTGCACTCACACAGGGAGTTGTCCATAATCCGAATTTTCGTGAGTCCGTCCTATGGCTGGGACCGCTTTTTTGTGTATATTAGGGTGCTACCTTTCACTCTTCTTGCCCTCCAATGTTTATGTTGTCCTTGTCATAGCACCTGCTATACTAGAGACGTTTTGAAACCAGGACAAGTGATTGTCTTGTGTGAAAGTAATTGTCACCTGTGGTATTTACTTACAGTGTTACTGTTTCCGCAGGATCTTGCAAAGAAACTGGCAATAGAGCTCTCCAAAAGCTATGACACAGTTCTCTCTGCGCTCCTAGAGCTCCAGACTCACTCGATGGACCGTTCCAAAGCCAACGCCGAGTTCCTAGAGACAGGAGTGGCTACCCTCAGGGTGAAAGCCACTGTGCCTGGTGTTGGACCACAGACTGTTAACATACAGAAGAAACTGGATGTGCAGGGCAGCGAACTGATAGGTGCAGTCGCTGCGGCACTTGACGTTTGTGATTCAAGGTTAGTTATCAAAATGATTTAAACAATACTAAAAACTAACTGTCTGCTGCATCCTGTGTGTTTATGTCGCAGGTTTGGCCTGGATATCTGAGCTCAAACGACAGACAAAGCCAGCTAATAATGTAACCTAATAATGAAATGGATTTTAAAATGTTAATAGGTTCAACCTTTTTCATAAAATACATAAGTAAGAATAAAATTTTATTATTATAATAAAGTTATTCTCTTCCTTTCAGAGTAAAGCTGATATTCAATGGCAAAGTGATTAAGCCTACACCAAGCATGGAGGAGCAGGGGATCAAGAATGGAGTGCAGATTATGGCTTTAGTAATGGCAGGTAGGTACAACATGACGTCAAAAATTAAAAAATAAATTAATTATCATAATTCCCAATATTTCATTGTTGTTGCCGAGTGCGACTCTCTTATCGAATCCCTACTGCCTAGCTAATAACTGAATCTTATCACTCTCTTCTGTAAGACCGAAGATGGTCTCAATGTCTGCTGTCTGACCCCACAGTAGTATGCATGCCTCTATCATCATTTATGTATGCTTCTGTTTTGTCTTTGTTTACTCTGTGCTATTTACTTTTTGACTTAATGTAATGATATTTTGTATATGTGTGTGTGTGTGTCTTATGGAATTAAAGTATTTATCTATCTTTCTAGTTCTAGTTCGACTGGAGATATCCGCACTTAGCCTCATAGTTGGGCCATTGTAAATACCTCAGACACTAGGGTTTCCTCACGATCTTTTCGTTTACAGTTAGCGAGTGGTATTGCTACTTTAACTTCACAAATGTGAAGTACTAACTAAGAAAACAAAGTCATTGGTGCATGCCAGGATTCGAACCCACGACCTCCTGAATGAGTAGTGGGCATTGTACCGTTCCGCTACCGCAGCTCTCATCTATCTGTCTTTATTATGCTTTATGTTTATGACAGAGACCCCTGATGCAGTGAAGAAAGAGGACCAGATGTACATGGAAATGAAAACGACCCGGGATGATGCCACTCTTCTCTCAGAGTATGTTGATGACTTTGACAATGATGATGAATACATGCAGGTTTGTTACCTACTTTTATTATTTCATGGATATTTATACACACTATCTTCTTTAAAATAACTTCTATGCAACACAATCACTTATCCTGGTCCCATACTAGGATACCCTATGTTATGGTAACCATCACAAACATTGAAATACACCCAGACAGAGGCCATTCGTACAAATGCACGGCGACCCCCAGTGGAAATCGAACCCACGACCTGCGACATGGTAATCAGAAGTGATACCGCTAGACCAACGAGGCAGTACAGGCAGACGAGTCTTCGGTCCTTTAACTCCTAGGGGAACATAGCGCTTCAACCACAGATTTCCACTTCGGACGGCGGGTCACGGCAGTTTTAGGCCAGCTATTGCCGATCTACTTAGCCTCTTAGGTTATGGATCTTTTCCAGAGGATCCTAGGCCGCCCTCTCCTTCGACTGCCCAAGGGCGTGTGTGAGGGCTTGTCTCGTTAAGCATCCCTTGTCACGGCGTAGTGTGTCGTTACTGACGCTCTTCCCGATTTTTCTATAAAACCATACCTAATAAATCAATGGCTTAGGACATATTTATGTTTTTTATGTTGTAATTTTTTGAGGTAATATTCTTTCCATTATAATAAAGAGGGAAATTTTATGGATAAAGTATTTGGTTTTGATGTTCAGTATACGCCAAAACAAAAAAAAAATAGATCGGTGGTAGCCTAATTGATAGAACATTGGACCTGGAAGCGAGACCCAGGTTCGATTCTCAGTGCGGGCATGTGCCTATGACTTTGTTTTCTGAGTCAGGTACATTTGTGAAGTTAAAGTAGCAATACCACTCGCTAACCGTGAAGGAAAACATCGTGAGGAAACCTGAGTGTCTGAGCTATTCACAATTCACATACCTCAGCGCTTGAAATCGCCAATCCGCGGCGAGCACGCGTGGTGATTAAGCCCATACTCTCTCTCTGAGAGAAGGCCTGTGCCCTACAGTGGGACGTAATAGGCTGCTTATGTTATACGCCAAAACTAACTAATAGATAGCCAGGAGTCTGTCGCAAGTTTTCTCCGTACAATATCTCAGTGTACTCCCCAGCTGGAGGACCAGTCGGGGCGCTGCGTGGAGCTGCCAGCAGCGGAGCGGCGCGCGCTGCTGGTGGGACTCGCGCTGCACGGCCGCGGCCGCGCTGCCCTGAAGCAACACGACTACCCCTTGGCGCTTGTGCTGCTTCTGGAGGCTGACAAACAGTTCAGGTATGTTTTAATAGTACTGTAACGATTTCCTTCAAAATATGACTAGACGGCTGTGTCAGCCAGCTACTATAAAGAGGAATCGTTACAGTACCTAGTTGTGTGCCAGGAGGCACCGAATCCGTACCGACCGGACTCCGGGCTGTTCTTTTATATGCCTTCCATGCAGTATGGCTTGCCTCTTCCGAATCGAACCTTAAAAAAAAAAACTATTTAGAGACTCAGCACGGGTTAGTGCAACAAAAATAATATAATCGACCTTTTTAGTCATTCGAAAAAGTGTCAAAACTCTTAGGCGCTGCTTAAATCGTCCGTAATGGACGCAAATGCCTGTGATGATGATGTGTCCAACTTAAGAAGAATTTTCAACTGCAGGAGTATGGTCTGTTCCTATCTAGCTGGAGGGGAGCTAGATAGGAGCTCTTCCAAGGGAAGAGCTATTCCGAGTGAGAGAAGTAATTCTATATGGAAGAGCAATTATGTCTAGCTGGAGAAGTAGTTCCCAGCTGGTAGGGGCATCTGCAATTGGCGTATCTAGTTCTTATCTAGAGAACCACTCTAGCTTGGAAAGCAATCCTCTCTAGCCGGAGGAGTAGGGAGGTTTGTTTGAAAAGTAGTGGTTGGTGTCCAGCAGGAGATTTTTTTCCCAGCTAAAGAAGCGTGGTTCAGCTGAAAAAAACAATTGCTGTCCAGCTGGAGGAGTAGTTCCCAGCTGAACGAGCTATTCCCAGCTGGAGAACTTCTTCACAAATAGAAGAGTAATATTAGGGGTTAACCTCCTCAGTCCTGACCTTGAAAATAACAATGGTTTTCAATTGTTATTTTCAAGGTCAGGACTGAGGAGGTTATAGTATGAAATTGCCGTTTTATTGCAATAGGTTCTTTGAGTTGACATAGAATCTTCATGGTTTGAGGTTTTCGAATGAAACTTTTTTCAAATGGTTTCTATGATCTTTTTTTAAAAAATGTGAAACATTTGAATATCTACTTTCAATTGTTTTTGTTATTCAATTTAGACAAGAAAGATGGATACTGCGAAAATTCGAGTGATTTTTGAATACGAGTTCCGACGCGGAACTAACGCGGCAGAAACAGCCCGCAATATCAATTCTGCGTTTGGAGAGGGGTCTTCTAATGAACGCACCGTGCGATTATGATATTTTATTAAGTCCCGTTGGCACCATTTGGGCACCGAACTCTAAAAACTAAATTGTAACCCCGGTTAAAACGCCCCGTTTCTCGTACACTGTTAACATACTGCTAACAGTCGCCAGTTCGCCATCGTGAGGAAACCCGCGGCTTGGTTGGCTCCGCACGTATTGACTTGTCTTTCCTGTGGGCTAGGCCGACTAAGCTGTCAGGATGGTATAGGTGCTGTCCGAGTGGTCCTTTCACCGATCTAATGTGAGTGAAGGTGCCGCTGGACGCTGCATAAATCATCTCATTACGTAGATGCGAAGGCCAAAGTTTTTTGCATTTCGCCAAAGCGCATACAGAACAAAGAATTGACAGCTGTCGAGAGTAGCTATTAATCTACCGTCTTTGGCGTTCGAGAAACTGAGGGTTGATCTACGAGAAAGCAGAGGTGAGTGCGAGAATCTCAGGCCTCCCTACAACTAGGATTGCCAACTTTTTTTTCTAAGAAATATAGTGTTTTCGAAGCTATTACCTCTAAAAATATAGTAGATGGCATAATAATGGAAAAAGATAGTAAAAAATATGCCGCGCGATTCACAGATTAACCCCTGTTTTCTCGTACACTAACAAGCTGTTAATCTTCTGTTAACAGCTGTCAGTGTTTTTTTTTTTTATACACTGGTCAATTGACAGCTGTTCACAGTAGATAACTAACAGCGTGTTAGTGTGCGAGAAATTGAGGGTTAGACTCGAAGAGTGAGCTTTAGAAAAAGATTAAGGCTGGGTTCCGCTTTACGCAAAATATGGTAGTTTCGCCTACTATATATTTTTTTAGAAGTATAGTACTTGAGCCCCTAATATAGTAGGATAGTATATTACACAGTAGGGTTGACGACCCTACTTACGACCCCCCGTCTGCAGCGATTGCAGCTCGTCGCTGCTCGGTCAGACGGACAACAGCGCGGTGCTGCAGCTGGACATAGCGTGGTGCTACGTGTGTCTGCGCGCGCTGCACCACGCCGCCGACGCAGCGCGCCGCCTGCGCCGCGCCGAGGACGCCTTCCGCGCCGCCTACGGGGAGCACCGGCATCGGCTCAAGGCGCTCAAGGGGGAAAATGGTGAGTTCCTTACCACTACACTTCATAGGTACAGGTGCTTAACTGAAGGTAAACGATCTGGATAAGTCTTTTTACTGAAATATACACTTTTTAAATCGAACTTTTTACGATTCAAATGTGTTTATGAAATAAAAAATCAAACCAAAATCTAAGTCAAAATTGTTTTTTTCAAAGTAGCACAGAAACTGCGACTTAATGAACGTTACACGTTAAACTAGGTGTCCATTTCAAAATCTAGATCATTTTGGAGAAAAAATGGACAAAAAAACTCCAAACTTAGTCTTTTCAAGTCCTTAATTTACAGAATTTATATAAATATTCTAAAACCTGGAACTCATGCATTGAACTGGCTTTAATTCCAGACATCATTGTCATCTAAATAATCTTTAATGTTATATAGTAGCTTTTTTGGCACAAAGTGTGCTTTACACATTTTTTGAACCGCGTTTCTGGCAACCATATTACCTATATCCTCAGGGATTTCTTTCTTTCCCAAGATTTAGGCTGGCAAAGGTTTATACATCCTTTATGGGGCATTGTATACGTTTTTACAATAAGATCCCTGAAGATATAATAAGCTTGCCTGAAGTGCGGTTCAAAAAATTTGTAAAGCGCACTTTATGCCAAAAGGGCTATTATAGCATTAAGGATTATTTAGATGACAAAGATGTGTGGATTAAAGCCAGTTCAATGCATCCTAGTACTAGCTTTTTAGAAGATATGACATGTAAACTCTGTTAATTAAGGAATATGTTTGAAAAGACTTAAGTTTGGAATTTTTTTGTCCGTTTTTTCTCCAAATTATCTAGACTTTGAAACGGACACCTAGTTTTTCTTGTAACGTTCAGTAAGTCACAGTTTCTGTGTTACTTTGAATAAATTTTTTTTGATTTGATTTGATCTTAGTGTAGAAACTTATACAATCCCCCATAAAGGATGCATTAACCTTTGCCAGCCTAAATTTTGGGAACGAAAGTTTATGTCTATTTCTAGTTAAATTACATTGAATTGGTAATGTGTAAATATTTTGGTCTAATAAGTGTACATTTTAATAAAAAGGCGTATCGAGATTGTTTACCTTTAGTTCAGTATCACCTATGAAGCATAGGACTGGACGGGCTCCGGGGAGGAACACTAGCGCCACCAAGGAAAAAAGATAATATCTTTTTTTACAGATCAAAATGGCCCTGAACCTAAGGCAAATGTTTTATTTATTTATTACTGTTACTATGACTATTTCCTTTAAATTGACTCCTACTAATTTTTAATTGTTTGTCGTCAGCGAACGAGCGAGTGCTTTACATGCGGCTGTACCTACTACAGGGCATCGTGGCTTACCACCATAACCAGCGCGCCGAGGCTAGAGCCTTGTTAGAGAAGGCTGAGCTCGAACTCAACTCTCTTAAAGTAAGAATTTCGACACGAATAATGATATTTACTTTTCATTTAACGAGAGTAACAAAACACTAAACTATTTACTAACAAGATTATATAAGGCATTATAATATCTTCACAATGTTCTTCAACGAGCTTTGCAAAAAAAGGTGCCCTTTTTTGAAAAAACAAAAAGTTGAAAAAACAAAAAACAATATATTGTGAAAAATATCGCCCCGAGGCACGTCCGACCTGAAGTATCCCATAAAGCATAAATAAAACTAACTACTAAGCCCCCCCCCGCACCTATATTCAACATTGCTATAATGCCCGTCGGTGCTGGCATTAGTGTGGCGCCTGGAGAATAGCGTCACTCCATTTCCTTCCGTGGATGTCGTAGAGTGCGATTAAGGAAATCAACCAGGAGACGGGCAGCAGCGTCTTCCTGAGATTCCAACCGCATACTGCGATCGCCAACCCGCCTGCCAAGCGTGGCGATTATGGCCAAACCGTTCATGGTTACCATGATGGAGGCCAATGTCCTGCAGTGGGCATCAAATGGTTGATGATATTGACCGGCGATAAACTTGAACAAATCATATAATCACACTTCGCATAGTTATATGCACTAGTTTATAATTAAATTATATTCTTTTTGTTGCACTAACCCATGCTGAGGACAATTTTAAAAACCTATTTAGAAGCTAAAAATTCCACCCATGCCGGGACTTGAACCCGCGACCTCTGGCGAACCGTACCAGTGCTCTCCCAACTGAGCTAATGGGCAAGTACAAGCATCAGTAAAATTTCGAGCCTCTTTACAAACTTCTGTATTACGTACAGGCAGCGACATCTGGCCGAAGCAATTTACATCACTTGCAGCCCCAGTTCCACCTGGCATGGGAGGAATTTTTAGCCTAGGTTAAATAGGTTTTTAAAAACTAGTTTATAAATCAACATAATTGTTTTTTTTTTAATATAGTTTCATACAGACTCAAGGTAAACTTAAATATCTTATTTTACCAGCGGGCGTAAACCACATTAGCGTCTGTTGCTGTGCTAGGTTTGACACCTGTATTACAGCAAGCAGTGGCAATTCCCCAGGGAGATAAGTCAGTTTCTAGTTACAGATGAGATCGCAGTTTTATTTTACTGCTTAGAAAATAAATTCGCCAATAGAAAAACATAAGTAAAATTTAGTCTATAAAAAAAGTTCCTTTTTCTTCTCTTTATGTGTGTGTGCGCGTGTGTGCGTGCGCGTGCAAGTATATGCGTGAGTGTTAGAGAGGGTGCGTTGTTTGTATTCATCATCATCCACCCATTATGTCCCCACCGAGGGGCACGGGTCTCTTCCCTGAGGAAGGTATAGGCCATACTCCACCACGGGGGCCAAGTCCGGATTGGTGGAGGCTTGTAGACTAGTGGCTCGTCTACCGTCAGAAGTTGTCAAGCCGCTTGTTTGTATTATTATAAGTGTCAAATTAATCGATTTATGTTTTAAGTTTGTTATATTGTAACGTTGTTAATGTATCTGTGTGTTTCGTGTGTAATATTTAGAATTTTTATTTTCCTTTTCACCCCTTTTTTATTATCGGAATTATCGTACAGTAGCCCAATTTCTTTTATTATAATAAAAAGTACTAGTAACTTATCGATCGATCCTCGGCAGGCGGACGAGACCGCCGCGCGGAGAATGTCATAATAAAAATAACTATTAATTTGTGAAACGATCTTCGGCAGGTGGACGAAACCGGCCTGCAGCTGCTGATGGAGCTGGGCTGGTCGCGCGGGGAGGCCCGCGCCGGCCTGCGCGCGGCTGACGGCGACGTCGAGCGAGCGCAGCGCTGTCTCGAGGCGAGGCGGGCCGAGAAGGGGCAGGCCAGGGAGCGGCGCAGGCTCGCCAGGTACGCAGTCACGTCCCACGGCACGGGCCCTCTCTTATGGAGAGAGTGTGGGCTTAATCACCACGCGTGCCCACCGCGGATTGGCGATTTCGAGCGCCGAGGTATGTGAACACCTCAGACGTTCAAGTTTCCTCACGATGTTTTCCTTCACGGTCAGCGAGTGGTATTGCTACTATAACTTCACAAATGCAGGTACATAATTTAGAAAACAAAGTCATAGATGTACATAGGATTTTGCCCACACTGGGAATCGAACCTGAGTCTCTCGCTCCAGAGTCCAATGTTCTAAGCCAATAATGTCTTGCAGGTAAAAGTGGGACAAAAAGTACGAAAAAAAATTGTAACTCGAAAGCTACAAAAAATCGCGAAAAATACGTGGGAGTGATTCGGGTAGCCCTAGAGGCGCTCTATCTCTTGACTTCCGCTTGACACGCGCTGCATAATATCAGGTCCGACCGAACGATCCCGCCTTTCAGACAGCAACGCTCGTTGGGCACGTGCGCGGACGGCACGCCGGTGTCGGCGCGGCTGGTGAGCGCGCTGGCGGGCGCCGGGTTCGGGCGCCGCCTGGCCGCGCGCGCGCTGCGGAACGCGAACAACCACGCCGGCGACGCCGTCAGGCTCATACAGGAGCACCGCGACCTGGTGAGTTGGTATTCGTTCATTCGGTGAACTGAGTGTTCATTCGTTAACACTCGGAGGAGGCCTTCGCTCAGAAGTGGGCAGCCGTTTGAATAAAAATAAAAAACCGGCCAAGTGCGAGTCGGAGTCGCGCACGAAAGGTTCCGTACCATTGTCTATACGACATTAGAAAAAGATCGAATTTGAGAACAGAACAGAAACCAACAAGAAACGTTTAACATTGACATTTAACGACATGACATCGGCGTTGTGAAGGTTACATAGATGTCCGCTAGATAGCGAGCGCTGTTTTTAAACAACGTTTGTTGTATGGGAGCTCCCCTTAAATATTTAGTTTATTCTGTTTTTAGTATTTCTTTTTATAGCGGCAACAGAAATACATCGAAATACATTGTCTGTCTGTCACTAGGCTGTATCTCATGAAGCGTGATAGTTAGACAGTTGAAATTTTCACAGATGTTGTATTTCTATTGCCGCTCTAACATCAAATAGTAAAAATAGAATAAAATATATATTTAAAGAGGGCAACCCATACAACAAACGTTGTCTAAAGACAGCGCTCGCCATCTAGCGGACATCTATGTAACCTTCACAGCGCCGATGTCATGTCGTTAAATGTCAATGTTAAACGCTTCTTGTTGGTTTCTATAGATGGCACTGTTCCCAAATTCAATCTTTGTCTAATGTTGTATAGATAATGGTACGGAACCCTTCGTGCGCGAGTCCGACTCGCACTTGGCCGGTTCTTTTGTTCCTATATTGGCAGCCTCGAAAAGTAAGACCTCCGAATTGGTTGCCAACCTCCAATAGGCGACGGCACGTAAAGAAGAAGGAAAGGTTTTAACTGTCGATATTGAAGAAGCGGTTTTCTGATTTTTGCGTTATTAACAGGTTGTATTTTTGGTGTGTAGTGTGTTGGTTAAAAAGCGGTGGTAGCCCAGTGGGTAGAACCCTGGGCTCGGAAGCGAGAGACCCAGGTTCTATTCCCAGTGCAGGCATGTACCTATGACTTTGTTTATTTTCAAAGTTACGTACATCTGCGAATTTGTAGTAGCAATACCACACGCTAACGGTGAAGGAAAACATCGTGAGGAAACCTGCAGCTGGTTGGCTCCGCACGTATAGTCAATACGTCTTTCCTGTCAGGATGGTACAGTTGCTAGGCAAGCCTACTCCATCTAAAAAACAATGTCCCAGGCACTGCAGCGTCCGAGTGGTCCCTTCACCCATCCAGTGTGAGTGAAGGTGCCACTGGACGCTGTATAATTCATCTCGTTATGTTGATGCAAAGGCCAAAGTTCATTGTTGGTTTGTCCACAGCTGGTCAGTAGCGACGAAGGCTCTGAGGAAGACGAGACGCCCAGCTCCGATGACTCGACCGTAGAACCCGACGAGAAACTTGTCGCTGAGGTGAGAATTCATAATCCAATCACTTTTATGATTAAGATAGGCAATGGCAGCCGGTTGGCAAGAAAGGTTGGGATGTTTACACATTGATTTAATGCAGTTTTATTTAATTTATTTAAACTTTAAAGCACTCGAGGTTTACCTTAGATCGCCGTACATTAAATACAATATAAACATAAACATTTACATACAGGCACATACATTACTTCTGGCCCCACACTAGGATACCCTGTGTCGTGGGAACCAGAAACAACGACATCACAAACATGTAAACATCCAAGACCTGGGGTTATTTTTTGTAATTATATTACTCTATATGTAATTTAATATTTTAGCACCGCCTCAGTCCATTGTTCACATGTTAATTACGTGAACACCTTAGACACTCGCCTATCCGCGGTGGGCACGCGTGGTGATAAGCCCATAGTATTTTCTAAAGAAAAACTTAGCTTAGAGTTCACAGTTACTTTAGCGGATATGGTTAATTGTCGTGTTTTCATTTCTAGCTAGGTGAAAATTTTTAATGTCCATTGATAAAGCCATAAAAACTTACTACGAAACCAACTTTTATTATTTCTTTGTTCATTCGTTTTAGAGATTTTTTAAAAAATAAATCAAATATTAAGGATGTGGGCTGAAAAGCTGCAATACCTTTGCCTAGAAGTAAAAAAAAAACTAACTGTCAATGTCATGTTTACATCCGAATATAATCTGTGAATTTGACGTTTGTTTGACGCGTTGACATCAGTGTTGCCACTTTGATGGTTATAGTTTCCCATGTCTCATGTATTCACTTCTTCTTCGTAGTTTTTTAGTGTTCCCTACAAGAAAAAAAATACCGTTTGAAATACATACGCCATTTTAGATTACTTCAAGCTGCAATGGCACAACAACTGAAACACATGTATGAATAGGTAATTAATAAGTGAATTATTTTTAAAATCAATGGAATAAAAGCCGTACGTCCTAATGGGAGAGGGAAACTTTCCCCTTCTTCAAAAGGAAAATTTCTCTCGGTACGGCAACACTGCTTGCTTCTTGTCTTTTAAAGTTTTTTGGCAATGGCTCATGAGTTTTTCAACCCACAAGTGGTTTTTAGAAAAAAAAATATTTTAAAAATTAATATAAAATAAAACAATCAATATTTTGGAAAAAGGTTGGAAGCAAATCCCTTAGTTTTTTGCCTACTTTACAGTGGGACGTAGGTATTTAGCTGGATTATCCTATGCCCATCATTTTACGATCATAAAAAATTACAAAAAATGCGATCGAGAGGGCTGTATGAATGAATGAATGAAAAATGATTTATTGCATTAAAGCAAATATGTACAAAGGCAATCTTAAAACTGGACAGTATTTTCTTCCAGCTAACTCACGTTGATTTGAAGTGTGGAAGGGGTAGTGCCAGAAAAAAAATGGGATTAAGAAGAAGAAAGAAAAGCTTCCTGTAAGAAGGTAGAGCAACTTTAATTCATTCATTCTCCAAGTTCCCCTACTTGCGGCATTTTGTCCTCCCAAAACTGAATCACTATCAGTTTTGGGAGGACAAAATGCTCCTTCTGTCTTCGGGTATCCTCATCCAGCCGCAGCCGGCCTCAGATCGTCGGTAATCACTTGGCCCTTGCAGCTAGCCGCGATGGGCTACGAAGTGGAGCAGGCGCGCAAGGCTCTGAAGTTGGCGCGGAACCATCCGAGCGGCGCCGTCGAGCTGCTGGTGGCCGGCGGTGGATACGTCAACGAAGGTGACTATACTAGAAAGTTCAATATCTAACGGGTCTCGATCCATCAGTCAGCCCGTACGAGTCCACTGATGGACATAGGTCTCTCCGAAGGCACGCCACTTCCTTCTGTCCTCGGCTAGCCAGCCGCAGCCAGCATTGTGCCTTAGATCGTCGGTCCAGCGAGCCTGTGGGCATTCTAAGCTGCGGTTGCCAGTTCGTGGTCGCGATTCGCGATTATTTCTAAGGCAAACTTGATTAGATACTCTAATTTCCGACGTAGGGAACGTCGTGAATTATTAAAGTAATTAAGTGCTAATAACCCAGTAAATAATCGCAATTAGACTACTAGCTGACTCGGCAAATGTTGTTTTTCCATATTAATTAGCCTACGAGCTATTGTCAGACCTACTAAATATACACAAAAAAATCAAAAATTGGTGAAGCAGTTTCAGAGGACTTCGATAACAAACACTGTGACACATGATTTTTATATCTAAAAAAATAATAATAAAAAAAAAATTTTACAAAATATCACATTTTATATAAAAAAATTACATCAGTTAAAAACCTTGAATGAGATTATTTAATTGAAAATTATTATATTATATTTTTTATATTTTTGTTATATAATGTGTGTATATTTATTCATCTATTGAATTTACAATTTGTTTTGTTTTCAATTATTGTTTCATGTGCTTATAGTATTGGTTTATTTATTTATTCTGTGGAATTATTTGCTTACACTTATTCAATTAACAATATTGTTTTATTATAGGCATCTTATTTTTGTGAATATACAGGTCCGTGTGGCGCCGGATTAAGAATAGCGTCACTCCAGTTCCTTCCGTGGATGTCGTAGGAGGCGACTAGGGGAATCAATTATCAGGAGACGGGCAGCAGCGTCTTCCTGAGATTCCAACCGCATACTGCGATCGCCAACCCGCCTGCCAAGCGTGGCGATTATGGCAAAACCCCTCATAGTAAGGAAAACCATGAGGGAGGCCTATGTCCTGCAGTGGGCGTCAAATGGCTGATGATGATGGTTACCATAGCACGGTGCATCCCAGTTTCGGACCAGGACAAGTGATTGTGAAGTGATGGTATCCAGACAAGGACATGGAAATGCCCATTGTACATATCAAGTACGGCGGCCTCCGGTGGGAATCGAACACACGAACTTTAGTAGTCAACCGCGGGGCCATCGATGCAGCCAATAACTTATAGAACCGTTTTACTTTCCAGACGTGACCGTTGACAACCCCTCCACTAGTGCGGGGGGCTCGAAGAAGCGGAAGGGGAAAAAGCACCAAAAGAATAAGATGTAAGTTGCGATTCTGTTTCATTCATCTGATTCCTTTTAAGGATTTTTCTAAACGTAGCCTATATACGTCCCACTGCAGGGTACAGGCCTTCTCTCAGAGAGAGAGTGAAAGAGAATATGGGTTTGATTACCACGCGTGCCCACCGCTGATTGGCAATTACAAGCGCTGAGGTATGTGAACAACTCAGACACTTTTGCTTCACAATTAGCGAGTGGCATTAGTCCGCCGCATTGTACGATTTTTTAAGTGCAGTAAAAGTATCAATAAATAAATAAATATTCTTAGTACAACTTCACAAATGTTCTTAACTTAGAAATCGAAGTCATTGGCACATGCCGGGATTCGAACCCACGACCTTCCGAATGTGAGGCCGACGTTCTACCGCTTTCAAGGATTGGAGGACTGAAATTCGTCCTAGTTCTTTAAGGCTTTCTGGTGATAGATAATAGCTATAGGTGTTGTCGATTCCCTTAAAACACTTCATAAACGCAGTATAAATAGTCTGTGGCAAGTCTTTTCCTTGTAATGTCTATACCACAGACTATTTATACGGCAAATTTATAAACCTATTTAGAGGCAAAAAATTTAAATTGTCCTCAGCACGGGTTAGTGCAAGAAAAAGAATATATTTATACGGCATTCATGGAATTGTGTTTTTATAAATAACATCGTAGACGTTCATTCTACGGTGGCAATACTCTCGCTAACTGTGAAGGAAAACATCGTGAGGACACAGGCCTTCTCTCAGAGAAGGCAGAAAAAAAGCTGTGAAAATAAACTCCACTCTGACCATCTTTTCTCAAATCATTTTAATCATAATCTATGTGACTTTGAGTGCACAAAGTTTATACAGACTAATCTTATTTTCTTATACCTGGATTTATATGGAATATTATAATATATTTTATAATTATTTCTAATACTACACTTATTTAATAATACAATTTATATCACTATTAATATTAGCAGCATGACATTATATACTTATTCTGACATTACAAATATATTTTACGCCGGTCTACCACTTTGATTACCTCACCTCTTGGCGCTGCATGCCGCTCACACCGGGTACCGGCAGAATATCAGCGCTGAAGTTAGTCCCAAACTTTCAGCACATGCTGAGTCGGAGCCCATTTACATTTGCCACACCTACGTTGTATTTTTCACCAATTGGTACATTACCGTACCATGTATTTAAAATCTAAATGTTTTTGCTCTTCATGTGTGCTTCTGCTTTGTACTATGTTTTCTTTGTGCTGTTTCTTGTAATTAGATGTGTTTATGCTTTGTATACGTGTGTGTGACTTATGTAAATAAATGATCTATCTATCTAATAGGTACATCAGTCGCTACCTACATGATAAGATTCCGTGATTTCCATCAATGACTTTAAATACTTAAACATTAGTTACTTTTCTTACAAAAGTGGGAAAATACTAATGCTGCGCCCAGACACACGGACAGCACACGTTCACGAGCATAACGCAGAGGTCAGCCATCACCAGTCTCAACCATTTTACAGAGAGATAAGTGACCCGGCCACCATTTGAATGACCTTTGGCAGACCAAAGTGCCGAGGTGTACAGTAAACTTACCAAAGGCCTACGTCACCAAACTCATACCTCCATCTCCCAGGAAGAGAGAGTGCGACGAGGCGCTGCGCCGGCTGACGTCCTACATCCGCGGCGACGGTGAGGACCACCTCGATACGTCCCTGTCCCGAGAGGAGGATTTCCTCGCGCAGTACAAGTCGCTGCTCTGAGTGAGTAGCTTAGCGCTGGGGTTCGTTTCACTTATTCGTTGAGGACTAGCCATGCCCGTGTAGCACTGTCTATTAAAGAAAGGGACTAGACAAGTAATTGCTTCTCGCTTTTACAATAAAGCCGTCTATAAATCAATCAATCAGTCCGTTGTCGTCCATTGCTGGACATAGGGCTCTCACAAGGCACGCCAGTTCCGTCTGTCCTCGACCATCCTCATCCAGTTACTGCTAGCAATAGCCGGCAAAGCCGTCCACCATCATCATCAGCCCACCTCTGCCCACTGCTGGGTGGCTGCCTTTTCTCCATTCAGCCATGTTTCGCAGTCTCTCGCCATTTGCATCCACGGGCCCTTTGACGACCGCCGGGCTGTTGGTCGAAGCCGTCCATATTGTGTGAGAAAGAGGCAAATGGTTATTCAATCATAATACTTAACTAATAAATCATCATCATGATGATAAATAATCGCGATTAAATCCGTCGTAGAACTAAATGGTTATCTAGTCCCTTTCTTATACTAATAATGCTATACATAGTTATACATTTAAGGCTGCTGTTACGTCTGAAACGTCGTCTTGCTTGAACATACTAACATTTTTAATTATTGTAAAAAAATTGTATCATCATCAGCCATTTAACGGCCACTGCAGGACATAGGCCTCCGTCGTGGTTTTTATAACCATGACGGGTTTTGCCATAATCGCCACGCTTGGCAGGCGGGTTGTCGCCAGTCGCAGTATGCGATTGTATACTTTTGATGAATATGGTCTTGAGACCTTGCCTTTTTTGCAACAATTTTCCATGGCAAAAGCACTAAATAGTCCAAAAATGGACTAGTCATCATCATCATCATCATCATCAGCATATGCTTGTCCACTGCTGGACATAGGCCTCTCCTATAGCACGCCACTGAGCACGGTCCTCGGCTACTCTCATCCAGCTCTTGCCAGCCGCCCTGCGAACTAGTGGACTAGTGTTGAGGCAATTTCTCGGCTGCTATGGCTGCATATAAAGGCCGTATCATCCGCGAATGTTCCTGTAGCGAGTTCTGTTGTTACGAGGTCTGTCGTGAAGATGATGAAGAGAACTGGTCTAATTACATAACTTGTGGAATTCCTAAGTGAATTGGATAAAAGTCTGACAGTTCGTCGCTGTTTCTCACTTGAAAGCATCCTTCAAAGAGTCCAAAACAGTAAGAACGGTGTGGAGAAGTAAGTTCTTTAGTCTGTACTTGAGTCCATTATGCCATACCTTGTCAAACCCCTGTGTTATGTCAAGAAAGGCGGCTGAACAATATAGCTTTTTGTCTAAAGCAGTTGCAATTTCGTTGACCAGTCATGTACTGCTCAACTGTTGCGTGTTTTTCGTGAAAACCAATCTGGTGATTAGGAACTATTTCAAATAGGTGTGGTTTGTTCGTGCAATCAGAACGTTTTCGAAAACCTTCGTTCGTATTGGCAAGAGGCTGATTGGCCGATGAGATGTAGTTTCGTGCGGGTCCGTAATTGTATTATCTTGAAGAGGCTCTGACCGTCATTATCAAAAGTATACTATTGTTTTACAATCATTAAAATGGTTAGAGTTTACGAGCGGCAGAGAATGCCAGATAAAGGGCCGTCCTTAAAGGGCTCCATGAGGTTCGCTAGCGTCAATGAAAAAAAAACGTTATAAAGTATTTCAAAAACTTCTTGTTCTTTCGAATCTTGTAAATAGTGATTTTTAGGACCTAGGACCGAAAACCTAAGGCGAAAAATCTATGACTACATAGCATTTCCTCTAAAAACGGCCGTTTTTTGGCATAAATGCTGTCTGGTACCAGGTCTTCGATCTTCGATGAAAATCATTATTTATATGATTGAGAGAATTAAAAGTCACTTTTTTGAAAGAACGCCGCTTGAAGTATTGGGCCCGTTTTTAAATGAATTCATCATAGTTTTTTGGTCAATTTTCTATCTGTGTTGAGGAAACTACACGGGGACCGATATTATCAACTAAATTATGTTCTAAATAGTTCAAACAAGATGAGATAGACAATATACATGAGCCTCTATATGAATTAATCTGTCTGGTGGATTATCTGTATTGGAAAAAATCTTACCTATACGTTACTTTATGAGGAGCTAAAGTCTGTCCTGAACGTGTATCTTGTATTTGGTTACGGTTGCGGATGTATTTGATATAAAAAGTGCCATATTATCATTATACGTATTATTTAATCGATGTTCGCCCAAGTATAAAAGCCATTGTTATATCGGAAAATCAAGCTTATTTGAACGAATTACAGTCGAATTTTCAATATTCGAAAAGCCATGGCTAGCATACAAAGGCGCACTCCGTGTGATTTGTTCTGTCAATGCAACATAGAAAGTAATTGTTAACAAATAAACTATATTTATACATTTGTACGAAATAATCTCTGTAGTTTTATTTCCGTAAGTTAGAAAGTATTTACAAGGGCGTAGCGTAATGTAGTTGCATGAATGAATGTACTGAGTAGTTAATTATAGGTATTTCATTTCATTTAGCATTTGGTCTACTTGAAAATAAACCTTGGAAGGACATCGTTAACGTAACATGGTTATAAGCGAATAGTTTAAAGTTAAACAACGATACAAATACAAATACAAAATCATTTATTTGTGGAATGTAGGTGGATATATAAGTTGGTAAATACATTTATGTACTCTACATTCTGCTAAAAAAAGCATACAAATATTTTCATTACTTATAGTCTAACATGCAATTCTAATAGTTAATCAAATTAATGTCTTTAACAAATTCAAGAGTCTCAATTGAAGTTTATCATATATGTTATAGAAAGTGGCTCAGTGGCTCTGTAAAGTTATTTGCAGAATTCCTTGTCATTTAAATATTCAACAATAGAGTAATAACACTTCTCAATCAATATGTATTTAAGCTTTAATTTAAAAGTATTAACATTAAGGCTTTTAATATTATTAGGAATTTTATTGTAAATTTTTGGAGCTAGTCCAATTACGCTTTTACTAAGTAGAGCCGTTTTTGAGGTTACATTTTGGAGCCTATGAGGATTTCTTAATCTATTAGTTTTCTATAGGTCTATAGGTTTTATTAACTTAAGTCCGGATTCACGTGTAATTTTTCCGGGTGAATCCGTTTAGGTATGAAATTCCGTCCAAGTCTAAGAGAAAAACCGTCAATATTTAAAATTAATCGCGACGGTCGTTTCACTTTAAGCACAATAGGGTTGTCGTTACATCAAAAATTTAATCGAGCGAGCTATTGTTCGACGACAAACTCGAGGAACATGACGTCATTCTTCACGTAATCAAACTTATCCAAACTGGTGTGTGGTATAAATACATATTGCCGCTTCAGCTGTATTACATTCTTGTCGAGTGCTTCGTTGGAGCGCCTCGTGCTAGCCTCGCCGCCGTCGTCGTAGTCGTGCCTCTTTGAGGAGGACTTGCGCCGGAGCTCTAGGCTCTTCATTATGTCCATTGCCTGAGAGAAGAGAGAGATCGGAATCATTAACTCACCTACCTCAACAGGCTCAACGAACCTTTCCTAGCACAAACTAACCTCACTAAACTCAACTGCTCTTTTAGATAAACATAAGTTAACCCAACTAAGCTTGGTACTATTAAAGCGTTTAGAATAATCTTACAATACCTAACCTAACTTAACTTTAAAAACCTATTTAGAGGCTAAAAATTCCATCTATGCCACCCACACTTGAACCCGCGACCTCTCCCAACTGAGCTAATGGGCAAGTGCAGGCAATCAGTGAAATTTCGAGCCTCTTTACAAACTTCTGTATTACGTACAGGCAGCGACATCTGGCCGAAGCTAATTACATCACTTGCAGCCCCGAGTAACCAACTTTGCAGTTAGGTTTTTACAGGTTTTAACTTACCAAGTTTTTAAGTAGTCCTTACCTAAACTTTGCCCAACAAACTGGGTTTGCCATTTAAGCGTTCGGAGTAATTCCACGGCAAACGCACCTTATACGACCTGTTATCTAAAGTAAAGTAAAAAAAAAGTAAAAAATTGTTTATTGCACTAAAAGTACATGCAGTAAGGTGTACATTATTTTGTTTATTAAACTGTGCTTCACTTGGTGTTTAAATGAGGTACCTACATTGTTTCAAGGGGTCCTTAAACTAGGCTGGGCCTGTATCTTAAGGAAACAGTTGAATTAATAGTTTAGAAATTACATATTGTAAACTTAAATTTAAAGCGGAATCTTAAAACAAATGTTTATTTATGAACTTACTTAAAACTAAAAAGCAGAAAAATCAAATCGAATTAAACTAGTGCGACTTGAGAAAATAGATCAGTTTATTGCTTGCATTAGGACCAGTTTCTGAACTGAGAATTTCGCTAAGTAAATAGTTAACTGTAGTGCTGTCTCTTCGAATTCCTCAGAAAAGAGCGTGACAGAACGTACTTAAGTATTTACTTAGTGAATTTCTCAATTCAGAAACCGGCCCTTAGTATCTTAAGCGAACTAGGTGGTAGTGCATTATGTTATTTGGAAGCTAAACCCGAGAAGAGTTGTTAGACTTACATCGAAAAAAAAACTTTCTAAGCTAAACTTTACGCTTACTAGCTGATAAAAGTTGCGTATTGCATAGAGTGTACTCCAACAATCACGCATAAACCTCTCAGGTTTTTGAGATTTTGATTGTTAATCATTTTTATTTCATTCTGAGTCATCATCATCATCCACAAGAAGTCCACTGCTGGACATAAGCCTCCAAATTTCTGTTTTAGTTCAATTTTTCATAAGAATATCTGTTTTGATCTGTAGAAACGCGTGCCACTTTAAACAAATAGAAAAGTAAATAGGAGTGTGTGATAAATAACAACAAATTAGGTATTTTATTAAAAAATATAAAGTATGCCTGAAATCTCAGTGCAATAAAGGTACCAAAAACAAAAGAGTTTGAAACTAAACACTTCAAAAAAATGGTCGTCGAACTGACGAATGGTTAGGTATTATGGGGTATGTGAGAAGGTTAGATGTCTAGCCTCCTAAGACCTAGTGTGCTAAATTTAGTACGGAAACAATTTGTATTTTCAAGGTCAGGACTGAGGATGCTAGGGTTAAGACGCTTACCTGGTGCCGATCGTTGGGCTGGTCCCGCAGCACGATGCTGATGCTGAGCGCGCAAGGCCACCGCAGCAGCGCGTCGTAGGGCCCGCCCACCAGCCGCACCGTGCTCGTTAAGTGACGCCCCTTCCATTTCCCAATACCGTTCAGGTTGAGTTCTGCCTGTTGGCATCGGGGAGGAAAGAATTAGGGAGGTGCTTCAGCCGCTGGATCGGCGATCCGAAGAGGGTAATTCACTAATTTATTCGTTATTAAAAACGAGGACAATTACATTCCTTACACTATCGTATTTTGATGCTTGCAGTGCGTATGTACATTCAAGGAAAGACGATGACATCTGAACTGGTGATAAACACTGTATCTCAGATGTTAACGCCCCCTGCCGCTAGATTTCAAATATACACTATAATGCATTTGTCGGCGGCGTTGAAATACTGGCAACACCGGATACCCGATGGTGTCAATCAGTCGGCCAATCAGAGACGAGCGCGCGCAAAGAAGCACCGCGTGCTAGCGAAACGTTGAAGAGTGGGGAGAACGGCGGTTTCCGGAACACGAGGGGCCGAGCGGAGCGCATTATTTAAATTAAAGTTAATTCAGTGATGAACTTTAATTTAAATAATTCTTGATTGTAATTTTTGATTCGATTAATGTTACAGAATAACTTGTGTGTGAACTGCTTCTTTCTATTGCTCGTACCCTCGTTTCCTTACCTGCTCACGCTGTCTGAAGATGCACAGCCAGGCCGTCCGCCGATACATTAATTAAATGAACGTACCAATCAATGTACATTACTTGGAAATGAAAAAATACAAAATAAATTACTAAATTTGGCATGTGGAGTGTGATATATAGTTAATGCATGGACGTATGCGAAGGAGCCGGGATTCACTTTTCATTACCTTTCAAAAAGCAACACAGGAAATCGAAGTCCTACGAAGACAGGATGTTAGAGATGCTTTCATTCATTTTCCCAACTATCTGTATAACTATTCACCAAACTGCTGGGCACTAGTTTTTTCGCAAGAACGTGACTAAGACTTCCTTGCTTTTTCACCTTTACACCAACCCTTGCCAATCACGTCCAGTGATTAGAACTCATTAAACGAATAGTTGTTACTATAAAAAGCTAGGGTAAAAGTTGGGGGGATGATTTCCTGATGAGAAACCGAAAAACAAAGAAATAAGGACAACGTCCTCGTTGCCAACACATCGGACTCTATTAGATTGAAAGTCTATGATATAGCAGAGCATAATTTATCTATCCTTTGCCATCTTCATTCATGCCACATTCTGTAATCTACTTTAGATTTAAATAGCAAATCCTGCATTGTTAGTTATCGTTTGTTATAGATGGAAATTGCCTTTGTCTTACCTACATCGAGTAACAATCTGTTCGTTCATTTATTCATTTAATATGTCTTACCTTAAGGGTATACCCGTATCTCCCCGTCCGGAATATCGGGCTTGAGAGTATGGTGTCGTTTTCCTTTGCGTCTTTCATTCGAGCCGCGAAGTTGTCTATCCGCCATATTAGACGACCTAAAAAAAGGCGAAGTTAAACTAACTTTATGACTAACATGAGCAGTAACTCGGTTTTAGGATTTTCACCGTAATGTGCCATGCATGTGTAATCATTTTCAATGATTGGATGTTTTGACATTCTATAACGGCTTGCACCAGTTGCACCTGAATTTCTGTGTGTTTTTTCCAAAGGTTTGCTGAAATAGAATGCTTCTAATTTCGAAACTACTTATGGAATTAGTGCAAAGATTTAATATAATATTTTTAGATCATAATGGGGTGGGGATTACGAAAGTAACATTACGAAAGTAACGAAGTTAAACGTACGAGAATCTAGAAAATCTTAGATGCCTTTTTAGTTATTTCTTTATTTCCTATGACATTCGCGCGAATACGACAAATAGATTTACATCTTATTTGTCAAAATCTGACCATCGGTTCAGTAGTTATGAGGGATCATAGGGAACGAGCCAATCACCGCCGCAGTCTGGTAAAAAGAGATGAGACTCTCGCCCAAACTCTCGGTTGGATCGCCCTATCTCGCCCTTGCCCCTAGCAAGACTCACCATCGTCGCTGCCCAGCTCGGGCCGGTCGAAGCTGATCCGCGTCTGGAAGTCCGCCAGCTCGCTCCGCATCTTCAGGTAGGACTTGGTGAGCGCGCGCAGGTCCCGCGCAAGCGCGTCCGCGCGCGCCGCGTGCGCTTCGGTCTCGGCGCGCGCGTCCGCCGTCGCCACCTCTAGCACGGCCAGCCTGTCGAGGGCCTGGGGTGCGGGGTAGTGGTGATTAGGTAATAAGTCCTTTGTTGCCGTCCACAAGCTAAAACGCCGTCATCTCCAGATATCAACTTTCGAGTTATGCGCAAAAAACCAGGCAAATAATAAATGATAAAATAATAAATACTTGGTATCAATTCAACAATAATCTTTTTGAGTACATTAAAATAGCTTTACTTTTAATTAGTAACGATAAATTCAGCTTAACAAAAATATATTTTTGGCGTTAATAAACACAATTTTTGTTAAATTATTTAATAATTAAACTAACATAACTCTGGCAGTGTAAAAGCTAGAAAAAATTGAATTGGAGAGATCGATAGAGATTTTTTCTGATTAAGATGTTATCAATAAGTCGAAATCGACTGGATGGTCGATAGGGGCATATTTTTAGCTTGTGGACGGCAGTTTGAAGGCCCTGAGAAGGGGGACTGAGGAATGACTATTCTGGAAATATTTCGCAAACAAATGAGAAATAATCTTACTACTAATTCCAAAGCCAAATAATATTACTACATCCTCACATTCTACAGGGTGACTTTGAATTCGTTCACCGTATTTTAAGGGGACATTCTTACCGTGATTTAGAAACATATGGTGCTAGTTCCAAAAAACAAAATACGCATGAAAAAAAATTTTTTTTACTCAAAATTACTTCAAACAATATCAGGATTAAAGGTAATAAATATGCAAACAAACTATGTTTCGAGCTTCTCATGGTCAACGCCGGCCAACTCAATTGTTTTTTTAATTGTTTACGCATATCGGACGTCAGGATCTTAAGCATTAACATATTATTGAAAAACATTTTTCAACGTTACGGTACTTCCTACCATTTCGAATTTGGATTCACAGTTTGGAGCCATAGGTCGGAAATCACGAATATTTGCAAATATGTTTTTCCATTACTGTTAAATCATTAACTGTTTTTCACGACGAAAAGAACATTCCCTCAAAATACGGTGAACGAATTCAAAGTCACCCTGTAGATGAATATAGCCCATGAAAGACGTCCACTGTTGTGTAAAGGCCTCTACACCGTCACCCCTACCTACCCGGTCCCCTGCTAATCTCGTCCATTGCCCTCTTACCGCTTCTTCATCGACCCAGCTTCGCTTTTAAATACCTACTCAACTTTTTTCGCCCGACTATTTATAGAAACAAACAAAGAAATGTGATTCACAAGCTGATTTACTTTTTGTAACGAGAATTGGTTGACCAAAAAGAGACCTCAAGGGAAAATAATTGATTTCGAGAAAATCGCGCTTGAAGTTTCGTGTATAAACAGGTTTCGATCACAAAACCTGGTGTACGCTGTGTGTAAGGTGTAATTTTTCCAAAACTGCCTCGGCTCACAAAAAAAAAACATGAAAAAATAACTACGGCACCTAAAAATATTCTGGTTAGACCAAAACAAAGCTAAAATACCACAGATAAAAAAAATCAAATAAAAAAATAACGGTTTCCAATCTCTCCAGGTTTTGCTTTTTGGTCAACTACTCACATAAAGATTTCAAGGTTATTGTTTAAAGAGTTCACTTCTGTGATTAGGTACCTACCGACTGTGCTAATACTGGTCTGCTAAATCAATGACTAAAACTTACCGGCCGCTCAGTGACAGCTCCCTGCAGCTGTGCCCTTAGCATGGACAGCTGGCTCAGCTGTTCGGACGATCGTCGAGCCTCGAGCAGTTCTGCTTCCAGAGCAGATCTGCTCTCTGCGTTGCGCTCGCGTTCTTCCTCAAGCGTCTGCTTGATGTACTCGATTACTTCTTCTGCCACATAGGATATTATACGTGGAATATTTGATGACAAAAGTTAGAGGGAATACTATCTCGCTGAGAGAAGGTCTGTGCCCTACAGTGGGACGTATATAGGCTGAATATAATACAAAATTATGATGACTCCTTTTTACGGTTCCATAATCAAAGGGGTAAGGGTCGCTATTACTAAGACTCCACTGTCCATCTGTCTGTCTGTCTGTCTGGCTGTCTGTTACCAGGCTGTAGCTCATGAACCGTGATAGCTAGACAGTTGATATTTTCATAGATGATGCATTTCTGTTACCGCTATAACAACAAATACTAAAAATAGAATAAAATAAATATTTGAGGGGGGCTCCCAAACAACAAACGTTGTTTAAAGACAGCGTTAGCCATCTAGCGGCCATCTATGTAACCTTCACAGCGCCGATGTCATGTCGTTAAATGTCAATGTTAAACGCTTCTTGTTGGTTTCTATAGATGGCGCTGTTCTCAAATTCGATCTTTGTCTAATGTTGTATAGATAATGGTACGGAACCCTTCGTGCGCGAGTCCAACTCGCACTCGCCGGTTCTTTTGTTTCTATGGGCAGCCTCGACAACTGTTCGATGTCCTCAATGTACCTAATCTATCTTGTCTCGATCTTTATCTAATGCTGTATACCTATAGATAATGGTACGGAACCCTTCGTGCGCGTCTCTGACTCGCACTTGGTCGGTTTTTTAAGGTTACGTAGTCCACAAGTTCGCCACATTCGTCCGTCTGTCTGTATTCTGTCCGCGGCCTAGCCGGTCAGAGACGATTAGTAACAGAAAGCTGAAATTTGGCATAGACACACATACCTATTATTCACGCAGACAAAACGGTCGAAAAAATGTTTAAAAAAAATTAGAGTACCTCCCCTGCATCTCAATTAGGGATGCAACTCGAACTGTGCTCTGGAGTCTCTTCGGCCTGTCACAATTAGAGCCTATCTATATATGTACTCACCAAGCCTATTCACGCTGCGGATCCTGTGGTCGTGCTGCGTCAGCGCTTGCTCCAGCAGCTCTCGCTCGTTCTGTTCATGCACCAGGCTGCTGACTGTGCTCTCGAGTCGCATGGCCGTCGACAACTGCTGGCTTTGGAGCTCCTGGAGTTTAGAGGACAATTATGTTACAGACAGAAAGAGCTAGTTCCTCCTACATTACATAAACTAACGATTGCATCACGCAGGGGTAGGCAGAGACCGATTCTTTCTAATAGATGTTAAGTTTAAGTGTAAACTTAACAAGAGGATTCGTTATCTACTCGTACCATTAATAACACTGTTATACCTAAATAAAAAAAATAAGCCAAGATGTTATCGCTTAGAAAGTTGCCAAAACAAGACAACGTGTAATTACCTCATAGCACACTGCTGAGATGGCTTACGGAAATATGGGAATGGGACGTTTTGATAACACGGGACGAATACATTTTGAAAACGATCCGAATGAGGTCACAAGGATACGTTGACACTTCCTCGTGCCGTGACTCAACCCGTAGGCAAGGAGATATAAAAAATTGTTTTCCTTTATTTTGACGCACCTCTTTTGTTGGACTCCATATCATATCAGTGTGCTGGTTTCAAGCACATATTTTGTTACATGGGAGTCCCTCAGGATCTACTTTGGGGCCGTGTCTATTTCCAATAAACATTTAGAAGAATAAGAAGAAGAAAGACATTTATTATACCAACAAGATACATCACAGAAACAAAAAATAATATGCACAACAACAGAAAGAAAACTAAATACACAACAGACAAAACGAATAAATAAAACAGGACCATAGATGTAGCCTGTGGTGTATCTAAGTGATCCCTCAGCGCTGAGGGATTTGCCCAGCCTAATGCGTCTCTATTCTATTGAAAAAAAGAAAATATATTTATAGTATCAGCAAGACACATCGCAAACGCCTACTTAAAATCAACAACGCACAGCCAATAAAGGAACATAGGCTTAGCTTGTGGTGTATCTAGGTTGCTAAAAAAAGGCAGCTCGTCCTGTTATCTCACTTGCAAAGCCAGCTGCACATTAGCAATATCGTGCATGAGCTGCGCGGAACTGTTGGCCGCCCGCGTGGCTTCAGCATCCAGGCTGGCTCGCAGCGTCAGCACCGACGACAACACGTGCTCACACTTCTCCTCTAACAGTGTGAACTTGGACTTCAACGTTTCTACCTCGCTGGTCTGGAGCTCGCGGTGATGCGCCTCCTCTGTAAGGACTAGCCTGTGGAGTTTTAAATACGTACACATGTATCCCGTAGAGGTAGGCAGACACCAAAGATTGCCACTTGCCACCATCGATAAACTTTTAATCAAAACCTGTAATTAATTATGTTAAGAAATTGTAGGGCATGAAAATATATTTGTATCCCAGACCTGAGAGGAGTGATTGGTTCGTTGGTATTCACTTAACTTTTTGATGTTTTTTATAAGTTTTAAACTTACGTCTATTTTATTTTTATCAAAACATTCTTTAGGATACCTAAAGGCCCGCTGATCAAGTGGGTTGCAACTCGAAGTGTGTGTGGTGGTGTGGTCCACGCGGAACCATTGTCCATTCGGAAGGCCTGAAATGCCCTAAGCATGATCATTGGCCTGCAGCCGCCCACTGCTGGGTACAGGCATGATCCACCATATGCCTCCTCTCACGGTCCTTCGCCAAAATAAATGTGGTGTAGAAGGCAAACAAATGTGGCAATCATTAATTCAGATAGATGACGTGCATGTGTCGACAACTAGGTGCTATCTGTTAGAGTGGCATCAAGAGAAGATTAGTCGATCACAACTTGATCCTATCCGATTTCCGTAATCCGTTTAATCTCTAAACGCGGTCCTGAACACCTACTTGATGGTAGCCACCTCCTTCTCCAAGAAGGTGACGCAGTCGTCAAGCGGCACAACGCGCGGTGACCAGGTATGGTTGGTTCGCCCCGGCATAGAGTTAGCAGGGTCGGGGGAGCTCGCGTGGGTCGGTGATGCCGTGGAGCGCTTGTCGAGACGAGGGCACTCAGTCACGTGGGTCTCCTTGTGTTTCCGCTGGATCCAGGCGCCGCAGCGCAGGGGGCACTGCTCCAGGATGCTGCCGCATTGCTTTAGGTGGTTCTGGTAAGATGGGAATCTGGTGTATAGTGTGATGGAATATCCAAGTGGGCTGGAGAGGAAAGAAGCCCAAAAGTGACACCAGCTCTTTAGGTAGGTACAGTATATCATTAAAATGTGAAAATTACTTTGCTAAATTCCGCCAAAGTCCCACAAGCACCATGCGGTTAGTTAATGCATCAACTAACCGCATGGTGCTTGTGGGATTTTGGCGGAATTTAGTAAAGTAGTTTTCACATTTTAATGCTATTATGGATTTCCGCAAAGTAACGCCTGATTCCAATACATGCACTTTAATCAGTTACGTTAAGGACGATTTTGTTACAAAAGTTGACCTGCTGCTGATTATGCTCCGGAAAAAGGGAGTGGCTGCAAGGGAGTCATGCCTCACAAAATTTATGTTAAAAGTCAATTATTATATTCTTTTCGTTGCACTAATTCGTGCTGAGGACAATTTTAAAAACCTATTTAGGGGCGCACAGTGTTTTAAATCACTTAAAAAAAATCCCGATGCTGTTTTCCACATTAATCGATCAAGGAATGCATTTGAAATGTAAGAGTAGAACACCCACGTGTCAATTCCTATTACTTTATTTTTAAAAAAATTAATAATATTTCGTGACCTTGGCTTAGAAAATTGTTTAATTAATTTTTGTAGGCGTAACGGTACAAGATGTCATTCTTTTATTAATAAGGTTTGATAAATGATTTTACAGCGCATATTTTCCAATTTTAAATTTTTGGAAATCACCTCGGGATATCGAGTAATTAATTTTTTTTCAGATTTTGGTTTTTATTTTTTTTCTTTAAAATACCTCAAAAGTGCGATCTGTAACTAGCACAGTTAAATTGCTCTTAATTAGGTTTATCACTGATAAAAAAATCACGTTGCACTTACGCGGCGTTTATGAGTTATTGAATTTTAAAATTTAGTGTTAGGGGTGTCACTCAACTTGACCTTTCAATTTAGTCAAAATCTATATATACTTTATTTTTTTTTTATTTTTTGATTAGTTGCAAAACTATATATTATTTAGACATACACTTAAAATATCTTCTAAATAGCTTCTTTCTCACATTATATAGACTAACATTTACATGCTTAAAACAATTTTAGTTTTGTTACCTGAAGTAGATTGCTTGGTTTTGTTTAAGTATTTACTTTAAGTAAGTACTTAGTTTTAGTTCAATTATGGTTAACATGTAGCGTAGGAAGGGGTCCACCCTCGTCAAGCTTACCTATGCTAAAACCCTATGCTTATACATGTTAACTTGAGAAACGAGGGCGAGGCAAACTGGAGCCGTTACAGACCCATGGCGCCACTTCGCCTCAGCAGGGCCTTACCAAACCTGCTGAGGGATGTCCATCCGGGCCCCGACCGGAGGACTTAGGACAAGGGGGGCATGAGGGCGCCAACCCTCATGTTGGTACACGAGTGGCAAGCGATGCTATGGATCACCCCATAGCCGGTACTTCTTATCAAACTCCAGAAGTAACCGCAAGTATGCAAGGATTTTATTCGCGACTACATATTTTTGAATGTTTTTACGCAGAGAGCAAAAAATATAAAAAGACTGGGTCTCCTGACGACCTAACACCATCGGATTTGATGACCGTACTTTTCAGAGAAATGGGCGAGCGACTTAAAGATCTCTCATCTAGCGAAAAAGATAGACTTATAAGCAACATTGCTTACCCATTTCTTAGAAAAGCCACTAGGTTTTATAAAAGTTGCAATCGGAACAAAAAGAGGTTCAGAGACAAGCATGCTGTTTTCTTGAACAAACTGTTGTCTGCCAGAAACTGTTCGGGTACTTCTGAAGCCGATTATTGTAGAAAACTTGCAATTCACAGCAGAAAATGGCGAAGATCCATCAATAGATGAATCTTCATCGTTAGACGATGAAAAAGATTCATCCAATTTTGATGACTGCCCTCTGGTACTAGAAACTGAAAATTATTCATACGAGCCATAAAATCCAGAAAATTTGAAAGCAATCTAACATGCGATAATATATTATAATAATATATTTTGAAGTAACTTTTCGTTAGTTGGTTTCCAATTTCCTGTATTTAATGACATAATTGTTATTAATTGGCAACATATTCAAAAGTCTTTTAAGTTTATTTTTCACTTTTTAATTTTAGTAGTAGGTTCACTATTTTTCGGAAAATTTCATCATCATCATTCAGCCACAAGAGGTCCACTGTTGGAAATAGGCCTCCTCCATGGATTTCCAAAAAGACCGGTTGGAAGCGGCCTGCATCCAGCGCCTTCCTGCCACTTGGATGAGGTCATCTGTCCATCTTGTGGCTGGTCGTCCTACGCTGCGCTTGCCGATATGTGGTCTCCATTCGAGAACTTTTCGGCCCCATCGGCCATCAGTTCTGCGTGCTATGTGCCCCACCCACTGCCACTTCAACTTACTAATCCGCTGGGCTATGTCGACGACTTTCGTTCGTCTACGGATCTCATCATTTCTGATTCGATTTCGTAGAGAAATTCCGAATAGCCCTTTCCATAGCTCGTTGCGTGACCTTGAGCCTTCTTATGAGGCCCATAGTGAGAGACCACGTTTCAGTGCCATAAGTCATCAGTCACTGGTAACACACTGGTTGTATAATTTTGTCTTGAGCGATTGAGATATATTAGACCGGAAAATTTATTTTAAATCTATTTTACTATTTCTCGTGTAAAATATTTATCGTCCCTGTAAATAAAATACCTAGCTTTTAAATTTTATTTGTAAAATATTTTATTTTTAGTGTAAAACATTTGTTAGTGTAACCTTATGCAGATAATTACAAAAAAAAATCCACTCTTCATACAAATACTAAAAGTCAGCTACCAATTTTTTATAGACAGTCGAAAAAAAAATCATTTTCGACACTTGGTTTCTTTGGGAAAGTTACTCAAAATCATGGTCTGAGTCCACCCCTGAATTATTTAAACCTTTTGTATATATACCCCGTATTGTTTTTTATTAGAGACAAAAAATAAACATTATATTTATTTGACCTTTAGAGACAACCCTAAAATGTGTCAGTTGACCTTTGTACGTAACTCCCAAAGGCCGCGATGGAGCAACGTGATCTTTTTATCAGTGATAAACCGAATTAAGAGCAATTTATCTGTGCTAGTTACAGATCGCACTTTTGAGGTATTTTAAAGAAAAAAAATAAAAACCAAAATCTGAAAAAAAATTAATTACTCGATATCCCGACGTGATTTCCAAAAATTTAAAATTGGAAAATATGCGCTGTAAAATCATTTATCAAACCTTATTAATAAAAGAATAACATCTTGATCCGTTACGCCTACAATAATTAATTAAACAATTTTCTAAGCCAAGGTCACGAAATATTATTATTTTTTTTTAAAATAAAGTAATAGAAATTGACACGTGGGTGTTCTACTCTTACATTTCAAATGCATTCCTTGATCGATTAATGTGGAAAACAGCATCGGGAAATTTTTTAAGTGATTTAAAACAGTGTGGGGCGGTTAGCCAGAGGTCGCGGGTTCAAGTCCCGGCATGGGTGGAACTTTTAGCCTCTAATTAGGTTTTTAAAGTAAATCATTTTACTGCGAACAGGCATAAACTCTTGCGCGCTCTACATGGAATAGATAAAGTTGTCATGGTTTGTTTATAGAATAGTATAGAATAGAATACTAGTTAAGGATTGCAATAGAGCTGTGGTAGCGGAGCGGTAGAACGCCAGCTTCTCATTCGGGAGGTCGTGCGTTCGAATCCCGGCATGTACCAATGACTTTGTTTTCTAAGTTATGTACATTTGTGAAGTTATAGTAGCAATACCACTCGCTAACGGTGAAGGAAAACATCGTTAGGAAACCCTAGTGTCTGAGGTATTTACATACCTCAACACTCGCTACGTACAACGGCCCAACTATAAGTCCGGAAATCTCCAGTCGAACTAGAACTAAGGATTGCAAAACAATCATTTTAGTTTACTACATCAAAGAGTGAATTACTTTTAAAATCCTTTCAGTCTTGTTATGAACAGAAGACTATCAAACTGCTACGACGTAGCTAGCACACTCACGAGGCACATAATGAATTGTAACTAATATCACGCAATATTGACAGCGTCCTTCAATACTTAGATTAGTGTACTTAGTTACCTTCAATACTTAGAATGGTGGCACTCCTTAATAATACTCAAATGGTTCCTTGCATCCGGTGATAATTTTAGATAATTCAGGTAAATTTTGATGTAGGCATTTGTTGAAATGTATTTATTTGGTTTGGAATCGTCAAGGATTTGCTGCGCGTAATATAGGAACTGATCAAGTCCTTACAACGGAATATTTGATTGCCTATTATATCTCAACAAAATTACCTGTAGCTGTCCCATCTCAAACAACTCATTGCAGAAGTAGCACGGACTGTTCCTGGCCTGTTGCCCCTTCTTGGAGCCCTCGGGCTCCGCCCCGTTGCGACCCAAACTCATATTGACACCAATATTCAATCACTAGTAAACCTTTTTTCTTAATGTGAGATAATGTTATCTTCAAATCAAAACCAGGGACTTAGATACTTTCAGTGTTAGATAAAACATTTTTTCAACACTGATTTATCATTAAATTTTCATGGCTTTAATAGACACTGGGACACACCTTTATGTTTTAAACAAACACTTCAGTACTATAAATAGCGAGAAAAATCTCCAAAACAGCGCTAATATCCTCGCCTCAAGCACATGTGTCATTCCCACCACATTACAGACTAATGATTCATGGGCAGCGTATCTCGCGGTATCACTGTTATCAGAGTACTGAAACACAATACCTGGGCGTTTGGGGATTACAACTTTACTGTGCTGATAACACCTAGGTTTTCAATAATAGAAGACCCAGTTTGATCACTCTCTATTACCTCTTCCTTATGAACTGTCTTCTAAATGGAAGGTTGGCAACTAGGCGGACGAAACTAGGAACTCGGTTACTCGGTTGAAACAACCGTGTTCTTAAAGATGATTTATTTCTTATTCTGTCTTCTAATTATTTTCGCAGTCGTAGATAGAAAGTTAGAGAACGCTTATACATACATACATAAACTCACGCCTGTATCCCAGGCAGTGACCAGGGACTGCCACTTGCCATGATCCTGACAGATCACTTTCGCATCCTCAACATTCATTATTCGTTGCATGCACGCACGCCTGTTTCGCTTATTACGCTTATAGAACACCAGAAATGTGATCTTGTTTATTGCAGAACTACCTATTTCTTTTACAAATTGAGAAATATCTTTTGGGCAACTTCTGTATCCTTCTACTCCACATCCTAAAGTAATAGGTATCTAATACAATTTCAGTTACCTCCAATTTCTAACCAACAGCGCGGACTTAGAGCTCACCAGTGAGCCACTCATTAACAATATATTGACGATATTGTTGTGATCGAATCGCAAAAAAATAGGTCAGCGTCCTTGGATAGCATATAAAGTATTTTCTTCATGTTCAAGATTGCATTTGATCACAATACAGCGCATTGGTAGAACCGCTTACCTCTCATGCGTGAGGTCGCATTCCGGCATGTAGGTACCAATCACTTTTTTTTCTATGTTACGTAGTTACATTTGTGAATTTGTAGTAACTAGCAATCTACCTATCTATCCAGCCCATGAATCAAGGACAGAGCGCACCAGGCCGAGTTCTGGCCCGCACTGTGTGCATCAAGGCGCAGGCCAAGTTCTCGGTCGGCCCACACTGCAATATTTACACGAACCCATTGGAGTCTGTAAAACTCTCACGTAGGACTCTTCCTAGCCGTAACATCACGGGACGAAGTAGCTAAAATGTTAGCCGACCTCTGACAGGAGGTGGCACCAAAAAAAATCTTCGACCCCTTCTATCTTTGAAGCCAGTTATCTCACAGGACTGAAAACTTACAGAGGGATTAAATATCACCGAAAAATCATTGCTCCAAAGTTCATTTAATGAACATACGAGTACCTTATCCTCCCTGAGTGTTGTCGTGAACTTCATGACTTACTATGACAATTCGACGTACCTATATTGCAAAGTCGATTAACCCTCAGATTAGTAGTAGTAGTAGTTTAGTAGATACATCATAAGCAGCCTATACGTCCCACTTTTGGGCGCAGGCCTTCTCTCAGATGTCAGTGAACTTAGCATATCATTTTCCAGCATATCAAAAATAAATGAGAGTTCTTGTCGCATGCAGCAGAGTTCTATAGTTCCTGATACTTTTCAGAAATAGTTCTGGCATTTTCACATAGAAAAAAATCAATTGAAAAAATGATATGCTATCTTCCCGTAGCATATCACTTCTCAGAAAATCGAAAAAAAAAGTAAGTTCTTATAGCATGCAGCTGAGTTCTACAGTTCCTGATACTTTTTAGAAATAGTTCTGGCGATTTTACCCCAAAAAAATCAGTTGCCAAAATGATATGCTAACTTCCCGTAGCATATCATTTCGCAGCAAATCGAAAACTTATGTAAGTTCTCATCGCACACACCTATGCTATACAGTTCCTGATACTTTTCAGGAATAGTTCTGCCTTTAAATTCAAATAACAGCAGATCCCGTACAAAACTTTAAAAAGTCGAAAAATACCACATTCATCAATTAAAATTATTTTGACGAACTCAGGACACAGAACTGTTTCGTTTTTGATGGTTCTGTATCAAAATTGAAACCTTAAACTAAATTAAGAACTAGAACTCACGTAAAAGTGTCAGCATATCACGTCAGAATGGTAGAAATTTCAAAAATAAAACAATATTTTTAAATAAATTAAGCAGGCTTATAACACAGAACTCTTTTGTTTGTCATAGATCTGTGTCAGATCTGCACCACACATTTCAATTTAGAACTAGAACTCACGTAAAAGTGTCAGCATATCACGTTAGAATGGTTGAAAATTCAAAAATAAAATAATAATATTTTTAAATAGGTAATTTTAGCAGGCTTATAACACAGAACTCTTTCGTTTTTCATAGATCTGTATTAGATCTGCACTAAACATCTCAATTTAGAACTAGAACTCACGTAATAGTGCCAGCATATCACGTCAGTATGGTAGAAAATTCAAAAATAAAACAATAATATTTTTAAATAAATTTGGCAGGCTTATAACACAGAACTCTTTTGTTTGTCATAGATCTGTATCAGATCTGCACTACACATCTCAATTTAGAACTAGAACTCACGTAAAAGTGTCAGCATATCACGTTAGAATGGTTGAACATTCAAAAATAAAATAAGAATATTTTTAAATAAATTTAGCAGGCTTATAACACAGAACTCTTTTGTTTGTCATAAATCTGTGTCAGATCTGCACCGTACATTTCAATTTAGAACTAGAACTCACGTAAAAGTTTCAGCATATCACGTTAGAATGGTTGAAAATTCAAAAATAAAATAATAATATTTTTAAATAACTTTAGCGGGCTTATAACACAGAACTCTTTCGTTTTTCATAGAACTGTATCAGATCTGCACTAAACATCTCAATTTAGAACTAGAACTCACGTAAAAGTGTCAGCATATCACGTTAGAATGGTTGAAAATTCAAAAATAAAATAAGAATATTTTTAAATAAATTTAGCAGGCTTATAACACAGAACTCTTTTGTTTATCATAGATCTGTGTCAGATCTGCACCATACATTTCAATTTAGATCTAGAACTCACGTAAAAGTTTCAGCATATCACGTTAGAATGGTTGAAAATTCAAAAATAAAATAATAATATTTTTAAATAATTTTAGCAGGCTTATAACACAGAACTCTTCCGTTTTTCATAGATATGTATTAGATCTGCACTAAACATCTCAATTTAGAACTAGAACTCACGTAATAGTGACAGCATATCACGTCAGTATGGTAGAAAATTCAAAAATAAAACAATAATATTTTTAAATAAATTTAGCAGGCTTATAACACAGAACTCTTTTGTTTGTCATAGATCTGTATCAGATCTGCACTAAACATCTCAATTTAGAACTAGAACTCACGTAAAAGTGTCAGCATATCACGTTAGAATGGTTGAAAATTCAAAAATTAAATAAGAATATTTTTAAATGAATTTAGCAGGCTTATAACACAGAACTCTTTCGTTTTTCATGGATCTGTATCAGATCTGAACTAAATATCTCAATTTAGAACTAGAACTCACGTAAAAGTGTCAGCATATCACGTTAGAATGGTTGAAAATTCAAAAATTAAATAAGAATATTTTTAAATGAATTCAGCAGGCTTATAACACAGAACTCTTTCGTTTTTCATAGATCTGTATTAGATCTGCACTAAACATCTCAATTTAGAACTAGAACTCACGTAATAGTGCCAGCATATCACGTCAGTATGGTAGAAAATTCAAAAATAAAACAATAATATTTTTAAATAAATTTGGCAGACTTATAACACAGAACTCTTTTGTTTTTCATAGATCTGTATCAGATTTGCACTAAACATCTCAATTTAGAACTAGAACTCACGTAAAAGTGTCAGCATATCACGTTAGAATGGTTGAAAATTCAAAAATAAAATAATAATATTTTTAAATAAATTTAGCAGGCTTATAACACAGAACTCTTTTGTTTGTCATAGACCTGTATCAGATCTGCACTAAACATCTCAATTTAGAACTAGAACTCACGTAAAAGTGTCAGCATATCACGTTAGAATGGTTGAAAATTCAAAAATTAAATAAGAATATTTTTAAATGAATTTAGCAGGCTTATAACACAGAACTCTTTCGGTTTTCATAGATCTGTATCAGATCTGCACTAAACATCTCAATTTAGAACTAGAACTCACGTAAAAGTGTCAGCATATCACGTTAGAATGGTTGAAAATTCAAAAATAAAATAATAATATTTTTAAATAATTTTAGCAGGCTTATAACACAGAACTCTTTTGTTTGACATAGATCTGTGTCAGATCTGCACCACACATTTAATTTAGAACTAGAACTCACGTAAAAGTGTCAGCATATCACGTTAGAATGGTTGAAAATTCAAAAATTAAATAAGAATATTTTTAAATAAATTTAGTAGGCTTATAACAAAGAACTCTTTTGTTTGTCATAGATCTGTGTCAGACCTGCACCATACATTTCAATTTAGAACTAGAACTCACGTAAAAGTTTCAGCATATCACGTTAGAATGGTTGAAAATTCAAAAATAAAATAATAATATTTTTAAATAATTTTAGCAGGCTTATAGCACAGAACTCTTTCGTTTTTCATAGATCTGTATTAGATCTGCACTAAACATCTCAATTTAGAACTAGAACTCACGTAATAGTGCCAGCATATCACGTCAGTATGGTAGAAAATTCAAAAATAAAACAATAATATTTTTAAATAAATTTGGCAGGCTTATAACACAGAACTCTTTTGTTTGTCATAGATCTGTATCAGATCTGCACCAAACATCACAATTTAGAACTAGAACTCACGTAATAGTGCCAGCATATCACGTCAGCATGGTTGAAAATTCAAAAATAAAATAAGAATATTTTTAAATAAATTTAGCAGGTTTATAACACAGAACTCTTTTGTTTGTCATAGATCTGTATCAGATCTGCACTAAACATCTCAATTTAGAACTAGAACTCACGTAAAAGTGTCAGCATATCACGTTAGAATGGTTGAAAATTCAAAAATAAAATAATAATATTTTTAAATAAATTTAGCAGGCTTATAACACAGAACTCTTTTGTTTGTCATAGATCTGTGTCAGATCTGTACCATACATTTCAATTTAGAACTAGAACTCACGTAATAGTGCCAGCATATCACGTCAGAATGGTAGAAAATTCAAAAATAAAACAATAATATTTTTAAATAAATTTGGCAGGCTAATAACACAGAACTCTTTTGTTTGTCATAGATCTGTATCAGATCTGCACCAAACATCACAATTTAGAACTAGAACTCACGTAATAGTGCCAGCATATCACGTCAGCATGGTTGAAAATTCAAAAATAAAATAAGAATATTTTTAAATAAATTTAGCAGGTTTATAACACAGAACTCTTTTGTTTGTCATAGATCTGTATCAGATCTGCACTAAAAATCTCAATTTAGAACTAGAACTCACGTAAAAGTGTCAGCATATCACGTTAGAATGGTTGAAAATTCAAAATTAAAATAAGAATATATTTAAATAAATTTAGCAGGCTTATAACACAGAACTCTTTTGTTTGTCATAGATCTGTGTCAGATCTGCACCATACATTTCAATTTAGAACTAGACGTCACGTAAAAGTGTCAGCATATCACGTTAGAATGGTTGAAAATTCAAAAATAAAATAATAATATTTTTAAATAGGTAATTTTAGCAGGCTTATAACACAGAACTCTTTCGTTTTTCATAGATCTGTATTAGATCTGCACTAAACATCTCAATTTAGAACTAGAACTCACGTAAAAGTGTCAGCATATCACGTCAGAATGGTAGAAATTTCAAAAATAAAACAATAATATTTTTAAATAAATTAAGCAGGCTTATAACACAGAACTCTTTTGTTTTTCATAGATCTGTATCAGATCTGCACTAAACATCTCAATTTAGAACTAGAACTCACGTAATAGTGCCAGCATATCACGTCAGCATGTTTGAAAATTCAAAAATAAAATAAGAATATTTTTAAATAAATTTAGCAGGTTTATAACACAGAACTCTTTTGTTTGTCATAGATCTGTATCAGATCTGCACTAAACATCTCAATTTAGAACTAGAACTCACGTAAAAGTGTCAGCATATCACGTTAGAATGGTTGAAAATTCAAAAATAAAATAATAATATTTTTAAATAAATTTAGCAGGCTTATAACACAGAACTCTTTTGTTTGTCATAGATCTGTGTCAGATCTGCACCATACATTTCAATTTAGAACTAGAACTCACGTAATAGTGCCAGCATATCACGTCAGAATGGTAGAAAATTCAAAAATAAAACAATAATATTTTAAAATAAATTTAGCAGTCTTATAACACAGAACTCTTTTGTTTGTCATAGATCTGTATCAGATCTGCACTAAACATCTCAATTTAGAACTAGAACTCAAGTAAAAGTGTCAGCATATCACGTCAGAATGGTAGAAAATTCAAAAATAAAACAATTATATTTTTAAATACATTAAGCAGGCTTATAACACATAACTCTTTCGTTTTTCATAGATCTGTATTAGATCTGCACTAAACATCTCAATTTAGAACTAGAACTTACGTAATAGTGCCAGCATATCACGTCAGCATGGTTGAAAATTAGAAAATAAACCAATATTTTTTTTTATAATTTAGCAGTCTTATAACACAGAACTCTTTCGTTTTTCATAGATCTGTATCAGATCTGCTTTAAAAATCTCAATTTAGAACTAGAACTCTCGCAAAAGTGTCAGCATATCACGTTAGAATGGTTGAAAATTCAAAATTAAAATAAGAATATTTTTAAATAAATTTAGCAGGCTTATAACACAGAACTCTTTTGTTTGTCATAGATCTGTGTCAGATCTGCACCATACATTTCAATTTAGAACTAGAACTCACGTAAAAGTTTCAGCATATCACGTTAGAATGGTAGAAATTTCGAAAATAAAACAATAATATTTTTAAATAAATTAAGCGGGCTTATAACACAGAACTCTTTCGTTTTTCATAAATCTGTATCAGATTTGCACTAAACATCTCAATTTAGAACTAGAACTCACGTAAAAGTGTCAGCATATCACGTCAGTATGGTAGAAAGTTCAAAAATAAAACAATAATATTTTTAAATAAATTTAGCAGGCTTATAACACAGAACTCTTTTGTTTGTCATAGATCTGTATCAGATCTGCACTAAACATCTCAATTTAGAACTAGAACTTACGTAAAAGTGTCAGCATATCACGTCAGAATGGTAGAAATTTCGAAAATAAAACAATAATATTTTTAAATAAATTAAGTGGGCTTATAACACAGAACTCTTTCGTTTTTCATAAATCTGTATCAGATTTGCACTAAACATCTCAATTTAGAACTAGAACTCACGTAAAAGTGTCAGCATATCACGTTAGAACGGTTGAAAATTAAAAAATAAAATAATAATATTTTTAAATAAATTTAGCAGGCTTATAACACAGAACTCTTTTGTTTGTCATAGATCTGTGTCAGATCTGCACCATACATTTCAATTTAGAACTAGAACTCACGTAAAAGTGTCAGCATATCACGTTAGAATGGTTGAAAATTCAAAAATAAAATAATAATATTTTAAAATAATTTAAGCAGGCTTATAACACAGAACTCTTTCGTTTTTCATAGATCTGTATTAGATCTGCACTAAACATCTCAATTTAGAACTAGAACTCACGTAATAGTGCCAGCATATCACGTCAGTATGGTAGAAAATTCAAAAATAAAACAATAATATTTTTAAATAAATTTGGCAGGCTTATAACACAGAACTCTTTTGTTTGTCATAGACCTGTATCAGATCTGCACTAAACATCTCAATTTAGAACTAGAACTCACTTAAAAGTGTCAGCATATCACGTTAGAATGGTTGAAAATTCAAAAATAAAATAATAATATTTTTAAATAGGTAATTTTAGCAGGCTTATAACACAGAACTCTTTCGGTTTTCATAGATCTGTATCAGATCTGCACTAAACATCTCAATTTAGAACTAGAACTCACGTAAAAGTGTCAGCATATCACGTTAGAATGGTTGAAAATTCAAAAATAAAATAATAATATTTTTAAATAACTTTAGCGGGCTTATAACACAGAACTCTTTCGTTTTTCATAGAACTGTATCAGATCTGCACTAAACATCTCAATTTAGAACTAGAACTCACGTAAAAGTGTCAGCATATCACGTTAGAATGGTTGAAAATTCAAAAATTAAATAAGAATATTTTTAAATAAATTTAGTAGGCTTATAACAAAGAACTCTTTTGTTTTTCATAGATCTGTATTAGATCTGCACTAAACATCTCAATTTAGAACTAGAACTCACGTAATAGTGCCAGCATATCACGTCAGTATGGTAGAAAATTCAAAAATAAAACAATAATATTTTTAAATAAATTTGGCAGGCTTATAACACAGAACTCTTTTGTTTGTCATAGATCTGTATCAGATCTGCACCAAACATCACAATTTAGAACTAGAACTCACGTAATAGTGCCAGCATATCACGTCAGCATGGTTGAAAATTCAAAAATAAAATAAGAATATTTTTAAATAAATTTAGCAGGTTTATAACACAGAACTCTTTTGTTTGTCATAGATCTGTATCAGATCTGCACTAAACATCTCAATTTAGAACTAGAACTCACGTAAAAGTGTCAGCATATCACGTTAGAATGGTTGAAAATTCAAAAATAAAATAATAAAATTTTTAAATAAATTTAGCAGGCTTATAACACAGAACTCTTTTGTTTGTCATAGATCTGTGTCAGATCTGCACCATACATTTCAATTTAGAACTAGAACTCACGTAATAGTGCCAGCATATCACGTCAGAATGGTAGAAAATTCAAAAATAAAACAATAATATTTTTAAATAAATTTGGCAGGCTAATAACACAGAACTCTTTTGTTTGTCATAGATCTGTATCAGATCTGCACCAAACATCACAATTTAGAACTAGAACTCACGTAATAGTGCCAGCATATCACGTCAGCATGGTTGAAAATTCAAAAATAAAATAAGAATATTTTTAAATAAATTTAGCAGGTTTATAACACAGAACTCTTTTGTTTGTCATAGATCTGTATCAGATCTGCACTAAAAATCTCAATTTAGAACTAGAACTCACGTAAAAGTGTCAGCATATCACGTTAGAATGGTTGAAAATTCAAAATTAAAATAAGAATATATTTAAATAAATTTAGCAGGCTTATAACACAGAACTCTTTTGTTTGTCATAGATCTGTGTCAGATCTGCACCATACATTTCAATTTAGAACTAGACGTCACGTAAAAGTGTCAGCATATCACGTTAGAATGGTTGAAAATTCAAAAATAAAATAATAATATTTTTAAATAGGTAATTTTAGCAGGCTTATAACACAGAACTCTTTCGTTTTTCATAGATCTGTATTAGATCTGCACTAAACATCTCAATTTAGAACTAGAACTCACGTAAAAGTGTCAGCATATCACGTCAGAATGGTAGAAATTTCAAAAATAAAACAATAATATTTTTAAATAAATTAAGCAGGCTTATAACACAGAACTCTTTTGTTTTTCATAGATCTGTATCAGATCTGCACTAAACATCTCAATTTAGAACTAGAACTCACGTAATAGTGCCAGCATATCACGTCAGCATGTTTGAAAATTCAAAAATAAAATAAGAATATTTTTAAATAAATTTAGCAGGTTTATAACACAGAACTCTTTTGTTTGTCATAGATCTGTATCAGATCTGCACTAAACATCTCAATTTAGAACTAGAACTCACGTAAAAGTGTCAGCATATCACGTTAGAATGGTTGAAAATTCAAAAATAAAATAATAATATTTTTAAATAAATTTAGCAGGCTTATAACACAGAACTCTTTTGTTTGTCATAGATCTGTGTCAGATCTGCACCATACATTTCAATTTAGAACTAGAACTCACGTAATAGTGCCAGCATATCACGTCAGAATGGTAGAAAATTCAAAAATAAAACAATAATATTTTAAAATAAATTTAGCAGTCTTATAACACAGAACTCTTTTGTTTGTCATAGATCTGTATCAGATCTGCACTAAACATCTCAATTTAGAACTAGAACTCAAGTAAAAGTGTCAGCATATCACGTCAGAATGGTAGAAAATTCAAAAATAAAACAATTATATTTTTAAATACATTAAGCAGGCTTATAACACATAACTCTTTCGTTTTTCATAGATCTGTATTAGATCTGCACTAAACATCTCAATTTAGAACTAGAACTTACGTAATAGTGCCAGCATATCACGTCAGCATGGTTGAAAATTAGAAAATAAACCAATATTTTTTTTTATAATTTAGCAGTCTTATAACACAGAACTCTTTCGTTTTTCATAGATCTGTATCAGATCTGCTTTAAAAATCTCAATTTAGAACTAGAACTCTCGCAAAAGTGTCAGCATATCACGTTAGAATGGTTGAAAATTCAAAATTAAAATAAGAATATTTTTAAATAAATTTAGCAGGCTTATAACACAGAACTCTTTTGTTTGTCATAGATCTGTGTCAGATCTGCACCATACATTTCAATTTAGAACTAGAACTCACGTAAAAGTTTCAGCATATCACGTTAGAATGGTAGAAATTTCGAAAATAAAACAATAATATTTTTAAATAAATTAAGCGGGCTTATAACACAGAACTCTTTCGTTTTTCATAAATCTGTATCAGATTTGCACTAAACATCTCAATTTAGAACTAGAACTCACGTAAAAGTGTCAGCATATCACGTCAGTATGGTAGAAAGTTCAAAAATAAAACAATAATATTTTTAAATAAATTTAGCAGGCTTATAACACAGAACTCTTTTGTTTGTCATAGATCTGTATCAGATCTGCACTAAACATCTCAATTTAGAACTAGAACTTACGTAAAAGTGTCAGCATATCACGTCAGAATGGTAGAAATTTCGAAAATAAAACAATAATATTTTTAAATAAATTAAGTGGGCTTATAACACAGAACTCTTTCGTTTTTCATAAATCTGTATCAGATTTGCACTAAACATCTCAATTTAGAACTAGAACTCACGTAAAAGTGTCAGCATATCACGTTAGAACGGTTGAAAATTAAAAAATAAAATAATAATATTTTTAAATAAATTTAGCAGGCTTATAACACAGAACTCTTTTGTTTGTCATAGATCTGTGTCAGATCTGCACCATACATTTCAATTTAGAACTAGAACTCACGTAAAAGTGTCAGCATATCACGTTAGAATGGTTGAAAATTCAAAAATAAAATAATAATATTTTAAAATAATTTAAGCAGGCTTATAACACAGAACTCTTTCGTTTTTCATAGATCTGTATTAGATCTGCACTAAACATCTCAATTTAGAACTAGAACTCACGTAATAGTGCCAGCATATCACGTCAGTATGGTAGAAAATTCAAAAATAAAACAATAATATTTTTAAATAAATTTGGCAGGCTTATAACACAGAACTCTTTTGTTTGTCATAGACCTGTATCAGATCTGCACTAAACATCTCAATTTAGAACTAGAACTCACTTAAAAGTGTCAGCATATCACGTTAGAATGGTTGAAAATTCAAAAATTAAATAAGAATATTTTTAAATGAATTTAGCAGGCTTATAACACAGAACTCTTTCGTTTTTCATAGATCTGTATCAGATCTGCACTAAACATCTCAATTTAGAACTAGAACTCACGTAAAAGTGTCAGCATATCACGTTAGAATGGTTGAAAATTCAAAAATAAAATAATAATATTTTTAAATAATTTTAGCAGGCTTATAACACAGAACTCTTTTGTTTGTCATAGATCTGTGTCAGATCTGTACCATACATTTCAATTTAGAACTAGAACTCACGTAATAGTGCCAGCATATCACGTCAGAATGGTAGAAAATTCAAAAATAAAACAATAATATTTTAAAATAAATTTAGCAGTCTTATAACACAGAACTCTTTTGTTTGTCATAGATCTGTATCAGATCTGCACTAAACATCTCAATTTAGAACTAGAACTCACGTAATAGTGCCAGCATATCACGTCAGCATGGTTGAAAATTCAAAAATAAAATAAGAATATTTTTAAATAAATTTAGCAGGTTTATAACACAGAACTCTTTTGTTTGTCATAGATCTGTATCAGATCTGCACTAAAAATCTCAATTTAGAACTAGAACTCACGTAAAAGTGTCAGCATATCACGTTAGAATGGTTGAAAATTCAAAATTAAAATAAGAATATATTTAAATAAATTTAGCAGGCTTATAACACAGAACTCTTTTGTTTGTCATAGATCTGTGTCAGATCTGCACCATACATTTCAATTTAGAACTAGACGTCACGTAAAAGTGTCAGCATATCACGTTAGAATGGTTGAAAATTCAAAAATAAAATAATAATATTTTTAAATAGGTAATTTTAGCAGGCTTATAACACAGAACTCTTTCGTTTTTCATAGATCTGTATTAGATCTGCACTAAACATCTCAATTTAGAACTAGAACTCACGTAAAAGTGTCAGCATATCACGTCAGAATGGTAGAAATTTCAAAAATAAAACAATAATATTTTTAAATAAATTAAGCAGGCTTATAACACAGAACTCTTTTGTTTGTCATAGATCTGTGTCAGATCTGCACCATACATTTCAATTTAGAACTAGAACTCACGTAATAGTGCCAGCATATCACGTCAGAATGGTAGAAAATTAAAAAATAAAACAATAATATTTTAAAATAAATTTAGCAGTCTTATAACACAGAACTCTTTTGTTTGTCATAGATCTGTATCAGATCTGCACTAAACATCTCAATTTAGAACTAGATCTCAAGTAAAAGTGTCAGCATATCACGTCAGAATGGTAGAAAATTCAAAAATAAAACAATTATATTTTTAAATACATTAAGCAGGCTTATAACACAGAACTCTTTCGTTTTTCATAGATCTGTATTAGATCTGCACTAAACATCTCAATTTAGAACTAAAACTCACGTAATAGTGCCAGCATATCACATCAGCATGGTTGAAAATTAGAAAATAAACCAATATTTTTTTTTAATAATTTAGCAGTCTTATAACACAGAACTCTTTCGTTTTTCATAGATCTGTATCAGATCTGCTTTAAAAATCTCAATTTAGAACTAGAACTCTCGCAAAAGTGTCAGCATATCACGTTAGAATGGTTGAAAATTCAAAATTAAAATAAGAATATTTTTAAATAAATTTAGCAGGCTTATAACACAGAACTCTTTTGTTTGTCATAGATCTGTGTCAGATCTGCATCATACATTTCAATTTAGAACTAGACCTCACGTAAAAGTGTCAGCATATCACGTTAGAATGGTTGAAAATTCAAAAATAAAATAATAATATTTTTAAATAGGTAATTTTAGCAGGCTTATAACACAGAACTCTTTCGTTTTTCATAGATCTGTATTAGATCTGCACTAAACATCTCAATTTAGAACTAGAACTCACGTAAAAGTGTCAGAATATCACGTTAGAATGGTTGAAAATTCAAAATTAAAATAAGAATATTTTTAAATAAATTAAGCAGGCTTATAACACAGAACTCTTTTGTTTTTCATAGATCTGTATCAGATCTGCACTAAACATCTCAATTTAGAACTAGAACTCACGTAATAGTGCCAGCATATCACGTCAGCCTGGTTGAAAATTCAAAAATAAAATAAGAATAGTTTTAAATAAATTTAGCAGGCTTATAACACAGAACTCTTTTGTTTGTCATAGATTTGTATCAGATCTGCACTTAACATCTCAATTTAGAACTAGAACTCACGTAAAAGTGTCAGCATATCACGTTAAAATGGTTGAAAATTCAAAAATAAAATAATAATATTTTTAAATAAATTTAGCAGGCTTATAACACAGAACTCTTTTGTTTGTCATAGATCTGTGTCAGATCCTTACTTACTTACGACTACGTTTACGATGCCTTCGTCTCCCGTGCGTGGAGGAAGTGGGCCTGATGCTGCCCCTGGTGGGGCGGCTTCGGGTGGGTCTGGGGCTGCCCTTGTCAGGGCGACTCCAAGCGAGTCTGAGGCTGCCCTTGTCAGGGCGGCCTCGGGCGGGTCTGGGGCTGCCCTTGTCAGGGCGGCACCGGACGGGTCTGGGGCTGCCCTTGTCAGGGCGGCTCCGGACGGGCCTGATGCTGCCCTTGTCAGGGCGGCGTCGGGCGGGTCTGGGGCTGCCCTTGTCAGGGCGGCCTCGGGCGGGTCTGGGGCTGCCCTTGTCAGGGCGGCCCCGGGCGGGTCTGGTGCCGCCCTTCGCGGGGCGACATCGGACGGTGGGTCCGGCTCTGCCCTTCAGGCTAAGTTGGACGGCGTTTTTGTGAGACCCGGAGGCCCATTTCCGGTCCTCAGAGAGGTGTCGGTTCGTCTGCCGCACATCGACCTTGAGAGGGCTGCCCGTGAGCTGTCGGAATCCGACGGCAGCACGGGCACCCTCATGGAGGTGAGCTCGCGCTCCCCCACGTCCTCGCCTAGTCGGTTCTGGCGCAAGCGCCTTGCCGAGTCTGACGCCGAGAGCGAGGGCTCGGTGGGGCGGTGTGGGAGACCGGCTACGAGCAAGCGTGGTCGCGGCCGTCCCCCGACGACCGGCAAATATGTCGGCCTCGCCAAGGCGAAGGCCGACTTGAAAAAGGCGGAAGAGCGGGAGCTGGAGCTCCAGGCCGAGGAGGAGATGGCCGAGGAGCTCCGGCAACAGGAGAAGAGGAGAATCTCCTTTTTGCGAGATCCTCCCCTTCCCTGAGCAGCTGCTGTGACGTCGGTGCCGTCGTCAGCTGCTCATGACCTACGGGCTGAGCAGCTGACCAACTCCATCGAGGCGGCCGTGGAGACGATCCGGACGATCGCCCAGAAATCGTCGAGGCTCAAGGGCTAATACGTACAGGGCCTGCGAGCTGCCGCAAACTCCATCTTGGAGAACGCGCGGGAGCTCAAAGCCCGCACGGAGTCGGACGAAGTCGTCCGACTCCAAGGCGAGCTAAGAGCCCTGCGTGCGGAAATGGAGGGGCTGAAGAAGCTGCAGGCGAGCGCAGCGCCAGCCATGACGAGGGATGAGATCCTCTTCATGGTGGACGCTCGCCTGGACGGGATTGCGGACCGCCTCCTGCCGGAGCCGCGATTGCGTCCGCCGCTTGCGGCCGACGCACGCGGCACCACCGTCCGCCCCGCCGGCCCCTCCGTCCGCCCGGCGGGCCGTCGTTCGCACGAGCGGGCCTCCTTCCGTTCACTCCCCGACCGCTCGTCCCGCCGTGGCCACTCCTGCCTCCGGCTCCGCCGTGCCCCCGGCCGACGCCAACGGCGCGGGCGGGAGCGCTGGGGCGGGAAGGAGGCGAGGGAGGAGGAGCGCTGCGGCGGCGGAGGCGCGGGCCTCCCGGCAGGGGTGCCCCCCGCGAGGGTGCCCACCGACCTCCTCCCCCTCCTCTCCGCCTCAACAAACGGAGGCGTGGAATGTGGTGGCTGGTCGTCCTAAAAGGACACCAGCCCCACCAAAGGTGACGCCGGCCCCCTCACAGGCCGCCCGCGGGAAGAAGAGCGCAAAGAAGCTCCGCGCCCCCCGCACCGCTGCTGTGGTCCTCACTCTGCAGAGTGAGGCGGTGGAGAGGGGGGCGACGTACGCGGCCGTCCTGACCGAGGCTGAAAGGTCAATCGACCTAAAAGGCCTCGGGATTGACGGCCTGCGATTCCGCACGGCGGCCACGGGCGGAAAAATCCTGGAGGTGGCTGGCGCCGAGAGGGGCCGGAAAGCGGATGCCCTCGCCGAGAGGCTGAGGGAGGCCCTAGGGGACGGGGTACGCGTCGCCAGGCCGGAAAGGTGCGTGGAGTTGCGCATCACCGGCCTGAGCGACGCGGTCACGCCGGAAAGGGTGGCGGCGATGGTGGCGGAGGTCGGAGACTGCGCCGCCGCCAACGTAAAGGTGGGGGCGGTCTTCCGGCCACCTGGGCGCGAGGGCGCCGTGTGGGTAAAGTGTCCCATCGCGGCTGCACGGAGGGTGACGGATGGCCGTCGCCTCACCGTGGGGTGGACTCAGGTCCGAGCCACCCTCCTCGCGCCCAGGCCGCAGCGGTGCTTCCGCTGCCTCGAGCCGGGCCATGTGGGGGCAAAGTGCGCGTGCACTGCGGATCGCAGCGGACTGTGTTTCCGCTGCGGTCAGTCCGGCCACAAGTCCGCAGTGTGTGCGGCTGACCCCCACTGCCCTTCCTGTGCGGTGAAAGGGGTGGCGGCTGCCCACCGCATAGGCACGAAGGGATGCCCGGCTGGACCCCAGAAGGGGGGTGGCCGAGGCCGCGCAAGGAAAACGGGTGGCGGCAATGGCCTGCCACCTGTGACACCTCAAGTGCCACAGGAGGAGATGGACACCGCCCAAGCGTAGATGGCCAACACCAGCATACTGCAGGCCAACGTCAACCACTGTGCAGCGGCTCAGGACTTATTGCTCCAGACCGCGGCGCAGTGGCAGGCGACACTGGCCGTTGTCGCTGAACCGTACTGCGTTCGCGCCCGGGACGACTGGGTCGGCGATCGCGACGGTTCGGTGGCAATTGTCTCCCAGTGCGGCGCTCTGTGTCACAACAGAGTGCTCAGAGGACACGGCTGTGTCCTCGTCGTGCTGGGAGACATTGCAGTGTGTGGGGTGTACTTTTCACCCAACAGAAGCCTCGCCGACTTCGAGCAATGGCTCATGGAAGTCGGGGCAATGTTGGCTGATGTGCACCCCACCCCCGTGGTGGTTGCCGGGGATTTCAACGCCAAATCCAGGGCGTGGGGAAATCCGGCAACTGACCCGCGGGGAGAGGTGTTGGAGGAGTGGGCGGTGTCCACTGGGCTGGTGCTCAAGATTGACAGAATGTGCGTTCTATAATATGTTTTATGATCTGTACCTATATTTATGTATGTACTTCCACATTCTAGCAAATAAATGAATTGAATTGAATTGAATTGAATTTGAATTTTCTACCATACTGACGTGATATGCTGGCACTACTACGTGAGTTCTAGTTCTAAATTGAGATGTTTAGTGCAGATCTAATACAGATCTATGAAAAACGAAAGAGTTCTGTGTTATAAGCCTGCTAAAATTATTTAAAAATATTATTATTTTATTTTTGAATTTTCAACCATTCTAACGTGATATGCTGAAACTTTTACGTGAGTTCTAGTTCTAAATTGAAATGTATGGTGCAGATCTCACACAGATCTATGACAAACAAAAGAGTTCTGTGTTATAAGCCTGCTAAATTTATTTAAAAATATTATTATTTTATTTTTGAATTTTCAACCGTTCTAACGTGATATGCTGGCACTATTACGTGAGTTCTAGTTCTAAATTGAGATGTTTAGTGCAGATCTGATACAAATCTATGAAAAACGAAAGAGTTCTGTGTTATAAGCCTGTTAAAATTATTTAAAAATATTATTGTTTTATTTTTGAATTTTCAACCATTCTAACGTGATATGCTGAAACTTTTACGTGAGTTCTAGTTCTAAATTGAAATGTATGGTGCAGATCTCACACAGATCTATGACAAACAAAAGAGTTCTGTGTTATAAGCCTGCTAAATTTATTTAAAAATATTATTATTTTATTTTTGAATTTTCAACCGTTCTAACGTGATATGCTGACACTTTTACGTGAGTTCTAGTTCTAAATTGAGATGTTTAGTGCAGATCTGATACAAATCTATGAAAAACGAAAGAGTTCTGTGTTATAAGCCTGTTAAAATTATTTAAAAATATTATTGTTTTATTTTTGAATTTTCAACCGTTCTAACGTGATATGCTGACACTTTTACGTGAGTTCTAGTTCTAAATTGAGATGTTTAGTGCAGATCTGATACAAATCTATAAAAAACGAAAGAGTTCTGTGTTATAAGCCTGCTAAATTTATTTAAAAATATTATTGTTTTATTTTTGAATTTTCTACCATACTGACGTGATATGCTGGCACTATTACGTGAGTTCTAGTTCTAAATTGAGATGATTAGTGCAGATCTAATACAGATCTATGAAAAACGAAAGAGTTCTGTGTTATAAGCTTGCTAAAATTATTTAAAAATATTATTATTTTATTTTTGAATTTTCAACCATTCTAACGTGATATGCTGAAACTTTTACGTGAGTTCTAGTTCTAAATTGAAATGTATGGTGCAGATCTGATACAGATCTATGACAAACAAAAGAGTTCTGTGTTATAAGCCTGCTAAATTCATTTAAAAATATTCTTATTTAATTTTTGAATTTTCAACCATTCTAACGTGATATGCTGACACTTTTACGTGAGTTCTAGTTCTAAATTGACATGTTTAGTGCAGATCTGATACAGATCTATGACAAACAAAAGAGTTCTGTGTTATAAGCCTGCTAAATTTAATTAAAAATATTCTTATTTTATTTTTGAATTTTCAACCATTCTAACGTGATATGCTGAAACTTTTACGTGAGTTCTAGTTCTAAATTGAAACGTGTGGTGCAGATCTGACACAGATCTATGACAAACAAAAGAGTTCTGTGTTATAAGCCAGCTAAATTTATTAAAAATATTCTTATTTAACCCCTTGATGCGATGACAGATGTCAAGTGTAAATGTCTTTGATTCACCCCCCAATATGGCGACAAAGGTGAAAATTTGCCGATGGTCAAAGAAATTGCGATTACTCAACAATGACAGATTGAATTGGCTTGAAATAAAAAGTGAATGAATGAGCGATAATGCACCCTTTGTTTTATTACGACATTTGGAAGGATACATATTTTATCACATTGATATTGCTATCTAAAAGAAAAAAAGAAAATAAGAGTAAAATAATCGCATACTTTTTATGACAAAAGGTTACTTTGGAATAGAAAGTAATTGTAGTTATAATCTTGTGTATATACCTGATAACCCTACATAGTTAGTTTTTTAGGTTCCATATAAGATTTATTGAAAAACGTAATTCAAATATCATAGTAATTTTCTATCAGTTACCAAGCGAGTGCGAGTTTGTGGTCGGAATAAATATGCAATCATCGTATATTTTAGAATGAAAACTGGCTAACTATGGAAGAAATATACTTACCTTACCGTAATTTATAATCAATTACTGAAATACGCACGATGATGTGATAAAAATAAATAAATATAAAATATTGCCACATCGGGCCGAAGTATTGTTTTTCTCCTAATATAAATACTAAAGGGGTGAAATAAAAGAAGGTAAATAGTTCAGTAAGGGTTTATTATTTTACTCCCGATGCCATTTTCAATGCAAATCATATAATAATCTAAAGTAAATCACCATAAAAAACTTCGAATATTTTCATAGAACAAAGGTGCTCAACCTAGTGTTGTACCACTTTTTTTTATCGATTTTTTTTTTGTCGATAAATTACCATGTATGTTATTTTATACCAAGTCATTTATTTAGTTTACATATAAATATAGCTAAACAACAAATTACTACCTAGGTGTATCCACCGTCACGATAGCTATAAAATTTACAAGGTAGTAATTTTGAGTTCTGGCAATAAGGAGAACTAGCTGAAACTATGAATTTATTGGAAAACTGTCTAACGGAGATTCCCTGTTTTCATTTATAGCATTATGCAACGATTATGTTTCTAATATCTCTCTCTCTCCGACAGGAGGTTTGCTGCAGTAGTACGTTTATTTGCTACATAAAAAAACTTATGAATAATTGTTTTTATGATACGATCACAACTTCATGCTAGAAAAAAAGTGTCAAACAAGGTGGTGGTGGTTCCGTTCCCGAAGGTTGTAAAGAGGACCGTCCGTCACTTATAATAAATCATAGCAAAAAACACTGCAGAAATACTGCATAGCAAAAAAACGCTATGACCAAACATAAGTCTTGCTGAATAGTTTAAAATAAACAACACATTATTAGATACTACCAGAGACCACATTGAAAAATGAATAATTCACAACAGTTGCAAACACAATACCACAACCGTAACATAGAGGTGATAAAACAAGCATCAAGGATGCCACAACCGTAACATAGAGGTGATAAAACAAGCATCAAGGGTTAGAAATACATACACAACAAAATAAAAACAGAGGTTATAAAATAAGCATTAAGGGTATGAAATACAGACACCAGAAAATAAAAGACCACCCTTGAAATGAGGCTGGGGCTAAGGTAAGCTCTCATACAATAGGAAAAATACGACAGTCAAACCAGAGGTGATAAAACAAGCATCAAGGGTATGAAATACAGACAGCACAAAATAAAAACAGTTACGAGTATGAAATACAGACACCAAAAAATAAACAACACCCTTGGAACGAGGCTGGGGCCAAGGAAGGCTCTCTCATATCCTCTTGCTTTCATCTTACGTGCACACACACACACACACACACACAAACCTATCAATCCTACTTTCACTCATTCACTGTTGGACCGTGTGGTACATTTTAAAGCACCCACGGTCCAAACAAAGCGCCACGTTACAGTCCGGACACTCATACACTGTCCTACTGTTGCGCCTACCTTGCTGCGAACAGAACACGCACTGTCGGCGCCCTTGGTTGGTGCGGTGTTGACTGTTCATGTCGACAGTGATGGGTATTCGGCTTATAAAGTGGCGCCCTGTGAATCGTTCATTCAATGGGGCAGCAGGTTGCTCCCTACGTTCATGCGATCGTACCGGCACATTCTTCAAATGTTTATCCATCATATCTTGCACCAGAGACAGCCGAAAACTCAATACGCTGACTCTGGCATTAGTAGATCTCTCTACTAATATCCGTGAGTTTTGTATTGAGATATTCAGCAGTCTCTTAAACAACTTCTTCGTCCACTTCTTACACTGCTTTCGCTCAACCAGATACGGCTCTAACATTTGATCAAGCCGATCCACGCCGCCCATCCCACGATTGTAGTCGGCAATAAGCTGCAACCTGAACTGGGATGGTCTCCCAGGCTTAGCAGCAGATTGCACTTGTGACATATCGTGGAATGTCGAGATGCACGACAGCCGCCTTCTATCCTGGAGGGAAACTACAGCGACGTCTCCCGAATGTCGGGCTATGTACTCCCCTTCCACCAGCGGGGCCTTTTGGAGTTCAAGCGGCATATGTTTTCTGCTAGACCTCACAGTGCCCACACAATCCGTGCGCTTTCTCTTCAGGTACCTCGCCAGGGCAGGGGAGTTAAACCAGTTGTCCATAAAGACAACGTGGCCCAAGTTTAAGATAGGTCGCAGCAGTCGGAGGACTGTCGAAACACTCGACGGCATGGACCTAGCACCCCTCTCACGACCTACATACACAAAAAACGACCACAAATAACCCGTGGACGACTCGCACAGCTCATACGTCTTTATGCCCCACCTTGCAGCCTTCGTCTTTATGTACTGCATGAACTTAAGAGCGCCTTTCCACAAAGTCAATGATTCGTCGATCGAGATTTCTTGCTCCAAGCGATAAGCATGCTTGAACCTGAAGTTCAAGTGATCAATTATCGGGCCCATCGGATACAAAACGTTGTCCGGATTGGCCAAATCTCTGGACCCATTGGCTAAATGGAAGGCTCTATTAAGGTTCCAGTATCTACTTTCAGTCATGAGGTGGCGGAAGATGCCAGTCTTCAAAATCGGCAATTTACAAAAGCACGATTTTATAGACGGCATTTTGATGATGCCGAGCATCATCCAGAAACAAAACAACATGAGTATTTCGTCGACGTTGGTGGCATACCAACTCCGACGAAAACTCTCGCTTCGTATCCCCTCGGCATACCGATTAGTTTCCGCTGCTATATGGGACAATATATTATCATCCCAATAAAAACGGAACGCCTCGTAGGCGGAATTAAAAACCTCGGTAGGCCCAGAGGATTGCGGCACGAATGTTTCTTTCACACCATTCCAATCATCCATCGACTTCCACTCAAATGCTTCGCAGTCATGGAATTCTTCCGCCTCCTCATGTCCCTCGCTCTCTTCACCACTCACAACCTCCTCTATCATAGCTTGTCCACGGGCTTCTCTCCTTACTCTCCTATCTCTTCCAGCCAACGTCTGCCGTATACTCTCTTGCAAGCTGACAGGGAGCTCATCGTCGGTCACAAAACGCGCCACCAATGGCTCCCCGCGCGTCCATCCACCTCTTCCTCTTCCACCCCTAGATCCTCTCCCACCCCTTGACCCTCGACCTCGTCCCCGGGTTGATACGCCTCCGCGCCCCAGCACGGAAGTCGGCGAAACGTTGATAACGAACCTTGGCGTAGGCGATCTGAAAAAAGAATACATATTATTATATAAAACATATTTAGAGGCTAAATGTACGTAATACAGAGAAATTTGTAAAGAGGATCGAAATTTCGCCGATGCTTACACTTGCCCATTAGCTCAGTTGGGAGAGCGCTGGCATGGTTAGCCAGAGGTCGCGGTGGCGACCTCCCGGCATGGGTGGAATTTTTAGTATCTAAATAGGTTTTCTAAATATACAAAATATATTTAGTCTTCTGTGGCTCACTGTGGTACGTGTACAGCAAGCTAATATTCGACCCGTAGAGTAGAAAATATCGTAAAAAAAGCCATTTTTGGTAAAAATGTACTTTGAATGCAGTCTTACTAAGTTTTTTAAGCTTTTTCAATCCGTATATTTTGTTTCCTCAAATTCGCAAAAAAATGCTTTTAGTACCTTGATTTTTCACAGGCTTCACAGTTTTTTTTAATAAAATATGCTATAAAAGACACTGGTGCTACATAATTTTTATAGTATGTAGTGAATTTTCTTATGGCTTATACTGCTATTATTTTATTGGTTGCAATCTAACTTATTAGTACCATTGGATGCAGGTTTTTTTTCTAGTATAAGCCATGCTAACTTCTAAACTGACAAAGATATTGAATGTAAAGTTAAATGTAAATATAAAGCATTTTCATTATTTTTATTTGTTGTTTTCGCTCTCCTGTAAAATTCGTAAAATGGCTTTTACTACATTTCTTACCCAAAGTTAGCTAAATCAGATAAAATTTTTACTAAAAAAATATTTTACTTACATAGGACTCACTGCTCTCATGACTTCATCATGCGCCTGCTGCCAGTCTGCATCATCATCACTGGACCTATACATAATAATAAAGTGAATTATTTATCTAGTACCAATTACTACGCAAATCCTATTTTGACCCTTACGCCCGATTTCTGCATACATACATACATAAACTCACGCCTGTATCCCAAAGGGGTAGGCAGAGACCAGGGACTGTCACTTGCCACGATCCTGACAGATCACTTTCACTTCCTCAACATTCATGAGTCGTTGCATGCACGCCCGATTTATGATTTGAATAATTACAGTCGATTTAGGTGATATTATTAATACTCACGAAACGGTTCCAGCTTCGCCATGTACGTCAGATGCAGCTGGTGCAGGCGCTAACGTCCCGTCATCCTACAACAATAAACACTAGTGTTAAAAAACCGGCCAAGTGCGAGCTGCAGTCGCGCACGAAGAGTTCCTTACCATTACCTATACAACATTTGAATATTTCAAGCGTCTACGTGTTGCCGTTATTAATATCGAGCAAAAAACGGCAAAAAATCACGTTTTTTGTATGGGAGCCCCCCTTAAATATTAATTTTATTTTTATTTCATTATTTATTTTTAAAGTCAATATATAACTAAGTATTCTGTAAATATTTCTAGCGTCTATTGCCAAAAAAATCGTGTTTCAAATATAATTAAAAATAAAATACCTCTACGAAGAAGTCCTCCACATTTTCACCCTCCCACAATCCTTCGTCTTCATCGTCCACCTCGTCTACCTCATCATTGAGGAGCTCCTCAAAAAACTCGGGATATGCCTCCGACATCTGAAAAGTTTAAAATGTTAGTTAGTTCATACATATACTCAGAACCAAAAAAACAACGCCAAACGATCTGTCCCATAAAGAAAATATTTTCCTTACTAATGGAAGTAGGTACCTAAAATAACTACAATGTTTCACACATATATTGTAATGTTTCATAAAAAAACACAAGCATCTCAAATTATTACTAAAAGGCTAAGCTTGCGTTTCATTGCATTACATTATGAAAGTATCGATACATCGAAAAATTTATCGACTCCTACCCCAGCATGTCACAAAAATGAATAACAATGGCGAAAGCAAAGACGGTTGCGATTTGAATTGAATTTGCATTTCTGGCATATTTTGCAAACATAAGATGGCTATTACATAAATTTTATAATTATAAATGAAAATAAAACAATTTCCCAACAAATGCGAACAATCATAATCCATTTGTACAGTTTCCCAGCAAATTACGGAAGATTTCTAATTTCGAAAGACTGATCACTTTTGTTTTGGAGTTTCGAAATCACGATACTACTGAAGTTTTTATTATTTACATCACCTAATAGTGAACTATAATAAATATCGCACTGATTTACTTACCGTTTTCAAACAAATTCTCTTGAAATCCCAAAAAAAACGTCTTCTGCGCAACAAATTTTCACGTCAAAATTTTTGAATTTTCAACCATTCTAACGTGATATGCTGACACTTTTACGTGAGTTCTAGTTCTAAATTGAGATGTGTAGTGCAGATCTGATACAGATCTATGACAAACAAAAGAGTTCTGTGTTATAAGCCTGCTAAATTTATTTAAAAATATTCTTATTTTATTTTTGAATTTTCAACCATTCTAACGTGATATGCTGACACTTTTACGTGAGTTCTAGTTCTAAATTGAGATGTTTAGTGCAGATCTGATACAGATCTATGAAAAACGAAAGAGTTCTGTGTTATAAGCCCGCAAAAATTATTTAAAAATATTATTATTTTAGTTTTGAATTTTCAACCGTTCTAACGTGATATGCTGAAACTTTTACGTGAGTTCTAGTTCTAAATTGAAATGGACGGTGCAGATCTGACACATATCTATGACAAACAAAAGAGTTCTGTGTTATAAGCCTGCTAAATTTATTAAAAAATATTCTTATTTAATTTTAGAATTTTCAACAATTCTAACGTGATATGCTGACACTTTTACGTGAGTTCTAGTTCTAAATTGAGATGTTTAGTGCAGATCTGATACAGATCTATGACAAACAAAAGAGTTCTGTGTTATAAGCCTGCTAAATTTATTTAAAAATATTATTGTTTTATTTTTGAATTTTCTACCATACTGACGTGATATGCTGGCACTATTACGTGAGTTCTAGTTCTAAATTGAGATGTTTAGTAAAGATCTAATACAGATCTATGAAAAACGGAAGAGTTCTGTGTTATAAGCCTGCTAAAATTATTTAAAAATATTATTATTTTATTTTTGAATTTTCAACCATTCTAACGTGATATGCTGAAACTTTTACGTGAGTTCTAGTTCTAAATTGAAATGTATGGTGCAGATCTGACACAGATCTATGACAAACAAAAGAGTTCTGTGTTATAAGCCTGCTAAATTCATTTAAAAATATTATTATTTTATTTTTGAATTTTCAACCATTCTAACGTGATATGCTGACACTTTTACGTGAGTTCTAGTTCTAAATTGAGATGTGTAGTGCAGATCTGATATAGATCTATGACAAACAAAAGAGTTCTGTGTTATAAGCCTGCTAAATTTATTTAAAAATATTCTTATTTTATTTTTGAATTTTCAACCATGCTGACGTGATATGCTGGCACTATAACGTGAGAACGTGAGTTCTAGTTCTAAATTGAGATGTTTAGTGCAGATCTAATACAGATCTATGAAAAACGAAAGAGTTCTGTGTTATAAGCCTGCTAAAATTATTTAAAAATATTATTATTTTATTTTTGAATTTTCAACCATTCTAACGTGATATGCTGAAACTTTTACGTGAGTTCTAGTTCTAAATTGAAATGTATGGTGCAGATCTCACACAGATCTATGACAAACAAAAGAGTTCTGTGTTATAAGCCTGCTAAATTTATTTAAAAATATTCTTATTTTATTTTTGAATTTTCAACCATTCTGACGTGATATGCTGACACTTTTACGTGAGTTCTAGTTCTAAATTGGGATGTTTAGTTCAAATCTGATACAGATCTATGCCAAACAAAAGAGTTCTGTGTTATAAGTCTGCCAAATTTATTTAAAAATATTATTGTTTTATTTTTGAATTTTCTACCATACTGACGTGATATGCTGGCACTATTACGTGAGTTCTAGTTCTAAATTGAGATGTTTAGTGCAGATCTGATACAGATCTATGAAAAACAAAAGAGTTCTGTGTTATAAGCCTGCTAAATTTATTTTAAAATATTATTGTTTTATTTTTAATTTTCTACCATTCTGACGTGATATGCTGGCACTATTACGTGAGTTCTAGTTCTAAATTGAAATGTGTGGTGCAGATCTGACACACATCTATGACAAACAAAAGAGTTCTGTGTTATAAGCCTGCTAAATTTATTTAAAAATATTCTTATTTAATTTTTGAATTTTCAACCATTCTAACGTGATATGCTGACACTTTTACGTGAGTTCTAGTTCTAAATTGAGATGTTTAGTGCAGATCTGATACAGATCTATGAAAAACGAAAGAGTTCTGTGTTATAAGCCTGCTAAAATTATTTAAAAATATTATTATTTTAGTTTTGAATTTTCAACCGTTCTAACGTGATATGCTGAAACTTTTACGTGAGTTCTAGTTCTAAGTTGAAATGTACGGTGCAGATCTGACACAGATCTATGACAAACAAAAGAGTTCTGTGTTATAAGCCTGCTAAATTTATTTAAAAATATTCTTATTTAATTTTTGAATTTTCAACCGTTCTAACGTGATATGCTGGCACTATTACGTGAGTTCTAGTTCTAAATTGAGATGTTTAGTGCAGATCTGATACAAATCTATGAAAAACGAAAGAGTTCTGTGTTATAAGCCTGTTAAAATTATTTAAAAATATTATTGTTTTATTTTTGAATTTTCAACCATTCTAACGTGATATGCTGAAACTTTTACGTGAGTTCTAGTTCTAAATTGAAATGTATGGTGCAGATCTCACACAGATCTATGACAAACAAAAGAGTTCTGTGTTATAAGCCTGCTAAATTTATTTAAAAATATTATTATTTTATTTTTGAATTTTCAACCGTTCTAACGTGATATGCTGACACTTTTACGTGAGTTCTAGTTCTAAATTGAGATGTTTAGTGCAGATCTGATACAAATCTATGAAAAACGAAAGAGTTCTGTGTTATAAGCCTGTTAAAATTATTTAAAAATATTATTGTTTTATTTTTGAATTTTCAACCGTTCTAACGTGATATGCTGACACTTTTACGTGAGTTCTAGTTCTAAATTGAGATGTTTAGTGCAGATCTGATACAAATCTATGAAAAACGAAAGAGTTCTGTGTTATAAGCCTGCTAAATTTATTTAAAAATATTATTGTTTTATTTTTGAATTTTCTACCATACTGACGTGATATGCTGGCACTATTACGTGAGTTCTAGTTCTAAATTGAGATGATTAGTGCAGATCTAATACAGATCTATGAAAAACGAAAGAGTTCTGTGTTATAAGCTTGCTAAAATTATTTAAAAATATTATTATTTTATTTTTGAATTTTCAACCATTCTAACGTGATATGCTGAAACTTTTACGTGAGTTCTAGTTCTAAGTTGAAATGTACGGTGCAGATCTGACACAGATCTATGACAAACAAAAGAGTTCTGTGTTATAAGCCTGCTAAATTTATTTAAAAATATTCTTATTTTATTTTTGAATTTTCAACCATTCTAACGTGATATGCTGAAACTTTTACGTGAGTTCTAGTTCTAAATTGAAACGTGTGGTGCAGATCTGACACAGATCTATGACAAACAAAAGAGTTCTGTGTTATAAGCCAGCTAAATTTATTAAAAATATTCTTATTTAATTTTTGAATTTTCAACCATTCTAACGTGATATGCTGACACTTTTACGTGAGTTCTAGTTCTAAATTGAGATGTGTAGTGCAGATCTGATACAGATCTATGACAAACAAAAGAGTTCTGTGTTATAAGCCTGCTAAATTTATTTAAAAATATTCTTATTTTATTTTTGAATTTTCAACCATTCTAACGTGATATGCTGACACTTTTACGTGAGTTCTAGTTCTAAATTGAGATGTTTAGTGCAGATCTGATACAGATCTATGAAAACCGATAGAGTTCTGTGTTATAAGCCCGCAAAAATTATTTAAAAATATTATTATTTTAGTTTTGAATTTTCAACCGTTCTAACGTGATATGCTGAAACTTTTACGTGAGTTCTAGTTCTAAGTTGAAATGGACGGTGCAGATCTGACACATATCTATGACAAACAAAAGAGTTCTGTGTTATAAGCCTGCTAAATTTATTAAAAAATATTCTTATTTAATTTTTGAATTTTCAACAATTCTAACGTGATATGCTGACACTTTTACGTGAGTTCTAGTTCTAAATTGAGATGTTTAGTGCAGATCTGATACAGATCTATGACAAACAAAAGAGTTCTGTGTTATAAGCCTGCTAAATTTATTTAAAAATATTATTGTTTTATTTTTGAATTTTCTACCATACTGACGTGATATGCTGGCACTATTACGTGAGTTCTAGTTCTAAATTGAGATGTTTAGTGCAGATCTGATACAGATCTATGAAAAACAAAAGAGTTCTGTGTTATAAGCCTGCTAAATTTATTTTAAAATATTATTGTTTTATTTTTAATTTTCTACCATTCTGACGTGATATGCTGGCACTATTACGTGAGTTCTAGTTCTAAATTGAAATGTGTGGTGCAGATCTGACACACATCTATGACAAACAAAAGAGTTCTGTGTTATAAGCCTGCTAAATTTATTTAAAAATATTCTTATTTAATTTTTGAATTTTCAACCATTCTAACGTGATATGCTGACACTTTTACGTGAGTTCTAGTTCTAAATTGAGATGTTTAGTGCAGATCTGATACAGATCTATGAAAAACGAAAGAGTTCTGTGTTATAAGCCTGCTAAAATTATTTAAAAATATTATTATTTTAGTTTTGAATTTTCAACCGTTCTAACGTGATATGCTGAAACTTTTACGTGAGTTCTAGTTCTAAGTTGAAATGTACGGTGCAGATCTGACACAGATCTATGACAAACAAAAGAGTTCTGTGTTATAAGCCTGCTAAATTTATTTAAAAATATTCTTATTTAATTTTTGAATTTTCAACCGTTCTAACGTGATATGCTGGCACTATTACGTGAGTTCTAGTTCTAAATTGAGATGTTTAGTGCAGATCTGATACAAATCTATGAAAAACGAAAGAGTTCTGTGTTATAAGCCTGTTAAAATTATTTAAAAATATTATTGTTTTATTTTTGAATTTTCAACCATTCTAACGTGATATGCTGAAACTTTTACGTGAGTTCTAGTTCTAAATTGAAATGTATGGTGCAGATCTCACACAGATCTATGACAAACAAAAGAGTTCTGTGTTATAAGCCTGCTAAATTTATTTAAAAATATTATTATTTTATTTTTGAATTTTCAACCGTTCTAACGTGATATGCTGACACTTTTACGTGAGTTCTAGTTCTAAATTGAGATGTTTAGTGCAGATCTGATACAAATCTATGAAAAACGAAAGAGTTCTGTGTTATAAGCCTGTTAAAATTATTTAAAAATATTATTGTTTTATTTTTGAATTTTCAACCGTTCTAACGTGATATGCTGACACTTTTACGTGAGTTCTAGTTCTAAATTGAGATGTTTAGTGCAGATCTGATACAAATCTATGAAAAACGAAAGAGTTCTGTGTTATAAGCCTGCTAAATTTATTTAAAAATATTATTGTTTTATTTTTGAATTTTCTACCATACTGACGTGATATGCTGGCACTATTACGTGAGTTCTAGTTCTAAATTGAGATGATTAGTGCAGATCTAATACAGATCTATGAAAAACGAAAGAGTTCTGTGTTATAAGCTTGCTAAAATTATTTAAAAATATTATTATTTTATTTTTGAATTTTCAACCATTCTAACGTGATATGCTGAAACTTTTACGTGAGTTCTAGTTCTAAGTTGAAATGTACGGTGCAGATCTGACACAGATCTATGACAAACAAAAGAGTTCTGTGTTATAAGCCTGCTAAATTTATTTAAAAATATTCTTATTTTATTTTTGAATTTTCAACCATTCTAACGTGATATGCTGAAACTTTTACGTGAGTTCTAGTTCTAAATTGAAACGTGTGGTGCAGATCTGACACAGATCTATGACAAACAAAAGAGTTCTGTGTTATAAGCCAGCTAAATTTATTAAAAATATTCTTATTTAATTTTTGAATTTTCAACCATTCTAACGTGATATGCTGACACTTTTACGTGAGTTCTAGTTCTAAATTGAGATGTGTAGTGCAGATCTGATACAGATCTATGACAAACAAAAGAGTTCTGTGTTATAAGCCTGCTAAATTTATTTAAAAATATTCTTATTTTATTTTTGAATTTTCAACCATTCTAACGTGATATGCTGACACTTTTACGTGAGTTCTAGTTCTAAATTGAGATGTTTAGTGCAGATCTGATACAGATCTATGAAAACCGATAGAGTTCTGTGTTATAAGCCCGCAAAAATTATTTAAAAATATTATTATTTTAGTTTTGAATTTTCAACCGTTCTAACGTGATATGCTGAAACTTTTACGTGAGTTCTAGTTCTAAGTTGAAATGGACGGTGCAGATCTGACACATATCTATGACAAACAAAAGAGTTCTGTGTTATAAGCCTGCTAAATTTATTAAAAAATATTCTTATTTAATTTTTGAATTTTCAACAATTCTAACGTGATATGCTGACACTTTTACGTGAGTTCTAGTTCTAAATTGAGATGTTTAGTGCAGATCTGATACAGATCTATGACAAACAAAAGAGTTCTGTGTTATAAGCCTGCTAAATTTATTTAAAAATATTATTGTTTTATTTTTGAATTTTCTACCATACTGACGTGATATGCTGGCACTATTACGTGAGTTCTAGTTCTAAATTGAGATGTTTAGTAAAGATCTAATACAGATCTATGAAAAACGGAAGAGTTCTGTGTTATAAGCCTGCTAAAATTATTTAAAAATATTATTATTTTATTTTTGAATTTTCAACCATTCTAACGTGATATGCTGAAACTTTTACGTGAGTTCTAGTTCTAAATTGAAATGTATGGTGCAGATCTGACACAGATCTATGACAAACAAAAGAGTTCTGTGTTATAAGCCTGCTAAATTCATTTAAAAATATTATTATTTTATTTTTGAATTTTCAACCATTCTAACGTGATATGCTGACACTTTTACGTGAGTTCTAGTTCTAAATTGAGATGTGTAGTGCAGATCTGATATAGATCTATGACAAACAAAAGAGTTCTGTGTTATAAGCCTGCTAAATTTATTTAAAAATATTCTTATTTTATTTTTGAATTTTCAACCATGCTGACGTGATATGCTGGCACTATAACGTGAGAACGTGAGTTCTTGTTCTAAATTGAGATGTTTAGTGCAGATCTAATACAGATCTATGTAAAACGAAAGAGTTCTGTGTTATAAGCCTGCTAAAATTATTTAAAAATATTATTATTTTATTTTTGAATTTTCAACCATTCTAACGTGATATGCTGAAACTTTTACGTGAGTTCTAGTTCTAAATTGAAATGTATGGTGCAGATTTCACACAGATCTATGACAAACAAAAGAGTTCTGTGTTATAAGCCTGCTAAATTTATTTAAAAATATTCTTATTTTATTTTTGAATTTTCAACCATTCTGACGTGATATGCTGACACTTTTACGTGAGTTCTAGTTCTAAATTGGGATGTTTAGTTCAAATCTGATACAGATCTATGCCAAACAAAAGAGTTCTGTGTTATAAGTCTGCCAAATTTATTTAAAAATATTATTGTTTTATTTTTGAATTTTCTACCATACTGACGTGATATGCTGGCACTATTACGTGAGTTCTAGTTCTAAATTGAGATGTTTAGTGCAGATCTGATACAGATCTATGAAAAACAAAAGAGTTCTGTGTTATAAGCCTGCTAAATTTATTTTAAAATATTATTGTTTTATTTTTAATTTTCTACCATTCTGACGTGATATGCTGGCACTATTACGTGAGTTCTAGTTCTAAATTGAAATGTGTGGTGCAGATCTGACACACATCTATGACAAACAAAAGAGTTCTGTGTTATAAGCCTGCTAAATTTATTTAAAAATATTCTTATTTAATTTTTGAATTTTCAACCATTCTAACGTGATATGCTGACACTTTTACGTGAGTTCTAGTTCTAAATTGAGATGTTTAGTGCAGATCTGATACAGATATATGAAAAACGAAAGAGTTATGTGTTATAAGCCTGCTAAAATTATTTAAAAATATTATTATTTCATTTTTGAATTTTCAACCGTTCTAACGTGATATGCTGAAACTTTTACGTGAGTTCTAGTTCTAAGTTGAAATGTACGGTGCAGATCTGACACAAATCTATTACAAACAAAAGAGTTCTGTGTTATAAGCCTGCTAAATTTATTTAAAAATATTCTTATTTAATTTTTGAATTTTCAACCATTCTAACGTGATATGCTGACACTTTTACGTGAGTTCTAGTTCTAAATTGAGATGTTTAGTGCAGATCTGATACAGATCTATGACAAACAAAAGAGTTCTGTGTTATAAGCCTGCTAAATTTATTTAAAAATATTATTGTTTTATTTTTGAATTTTCTACCATACTGACGTGATATGCTGGCACTATTACGTGAGTTCTAGTTCTAAATTGAGATGTTTAGTGCAGATCTAATACAGATCTATGACAAACAAAAGAGTTCTGTGTTATAAGCCTGCTAAATTTATTTAAAAATATTCTTATTTTATTTTTGAATTTTCAACCATTCTAACGTGATATCCTGAAACTTTTACGTGAGTTCTAGTTCTAAATTGAAATGTGTGGTGCAGATCTGACACAGATCTATGACAAACAAAAGAGTTCTGTGTTATAAGCCAGCTAAATTTATTAAAAATATTCTTATTTAATTTTTGAATTTTCAACCATTCTAACGTGATATGCTGACACTTTTACGTGAGTTCTAGTTCTAAATTGAGATGTGTAGTGCAGATCTGATACAGATCTATGACAAACAAAAGAGTTCTGTGTTATAAGCCTGCTAAATTTATTTAAAAATATTCTTATTTAATTTTTGAATTTTCAACCATTCTAACGTGATATGCTGACACTTTTACGTGAGTTCTAGTTCTAAATTGACATGTTTAGTGCAGATCTGATACAGATCTATGACAAACAAAAGAGTTCTGTGTTATAAGCCTGTTAAATTTATTTAAAAATATTCTTATTTTATTTTTGAATTTTCAACTATTCTAACGTGATATGCTGAAACTTTTACGTGAGTTCTAGTTCTAAATTGAAATGTGTGGTGCAGATCTGACACAGATCTATGACAAACAAAAGAGTTCTGTGTTATAAGCCAGCTAAATTTATTAAAAATATTCTTATTTAATTTTTAAATTTTCAAACATTCTAACGTGATATGCTGACACTTTTACGTGAGTTCTAGTTCTAAATTGAGATGTTTAGTGCAGATCTAATACAGATCTATGAAAAACGAAAGAGTTCTGTGTTATAAGCCTGCTAAAATTATTTAAAAATATTATTATTTAATTTTTGAATTTTCAACCATTCTAACGTGATATGCTGACACTTTTACGTGAGTTCTAGTTCTAAATTGACATGTTTAGTGCAGATCTGATACAGATCTATGACAAACAAAAGAGTTCTGTGTTATAAGCCTGCTAAATTTATTTAAAAATATTCTTATTTTATTTTTGAATTTTCAACCATTCTAACGTGATATGCTGAAACTTTTACGTGAGTTCTAGTTCTAAATTGAAACGTGTGGTGCAGATCTGACACAGATCTATGACAAACAAAAGAGTTCTGTGTTATAAGCCAGCTAAATTTATTAAAAATATTCTTATTTAATTTTTGAATTTTCAACCATTCTAACGTGATATGCTGACACTTTTACGTGAGTTCTAGTTCTAAATTGAAATGTGTAGTGCAGATCTGACACAGATCTATGACAAACAAAAGAGTTCTGTGTTATAAGCCAGCTAAATTTATTAAAAATATTCTTATTTAATTTTTGAATTTTCAACCATTCTAACGTGATATGCTGACACTTTTACGTGAGTTCTAGTTCTAAATTGAGATGTGTAGTGCAGATCTGATACAGATCTATGACAAACAAAAGAGTTCTGTGTTATAAGCCTGCTAAATTTATTTTAAAATATTATTGTTTTATTTTTGAATTTTCTACCATACTGACGTGATATGCTGGCACTATTACGTGAGTTCTAGTTCTCAATTGAGATGTTTAGTGCAGATCTAATACAGATCTATGAAAAACGCAAGAGTTCTGTGTTATAAGCTTGCTAAAATTATTTAAAAATATTATTATGTTATTTTTGAATTTTCAACCATTCTAACGTGATATGCTGAAACTTTTACGTGAGTTCTAGTTCTAAATTGAAATGTATGGTGCAGATCTCACACAGATCTATGACAAACAAAAGAGTTCTGTGTTATAAGCCTGCTAAATTTATTTAAAAATATTATTGTTTTATTTTTGAAATTTCTACCATTCTGACGTGATATGCTGACACTTTTACGTGAGTTCTAGTTCTTAATTTAGTTTAAGGTTTCAGTTTTGATACAGAACCATCAAAAACGAAACAGTTCTGTGTCCTGAGTTCGTCAAAATAAATTTAATTGATGAATGTGGTATTTTTCGACTTTTTAAAGTTTTGTACGGGATCTGCTGTTATTTGAATTTAAAGGCAGAACTATTCTTGAAAAGTATCAGGAACTGTATAGCATAGGTGTATGCGATGAGAACTTACATAAGTTTTCGATTTGCTGCGAAATGATATGCTACGGGAAGTTAGCATATCATTTTGTCAACTGATTTTTTTGGGGTAAAATCGCCAGAACTATTTCTAAAAAGTATCAGGAACTGTAGAACTCAGCTGCATGCTATAAGAACTTACTTTTTTTTCGATTTTCTGAGAAGTGATATGCTACGGGAAGATAGCATATCATTTTTTCAATTGTTTTTTTTCTATGTGAAAACGCCAGAACTATTTCTGAAAAGTATCAGGAACTATAGAACTCTGCTGCATGCGACAAGAACTCTCATTTATTTTTGATATGCTGGAAAATGATATGCTAAGTTCACTGACATTTCTCTCAGAGACACAACATCACCACGCGTGCCCACAGCGGATTGGCGATTTCAAGCGCTGAGGTATATGAATAGCTCAGACACTCAGGTTTCCTCGCGATGTTTTCCTTCACGGTTAGCGAGTGGTATTGCTACTATAACTTCACAAATGTACATAACTTAGAAAACAAAGTCATAGGTACATGCCCGCACTGGGAATAAAACCTGGGTCTCTCGCTTCCGAGCCCAATGTTCTACCCACTAGGCTACCACCGCGAACAGTATCATCGAATTGTCATAATAAACTATGATCTGTAGTTTTATGAAACGCGGCCCTGCCTTTCTATTACGTAACGTGCACTATTGGGTTAACCATTTTGATTGCAAAGTGTCGTAATATGTTTGTATTTCGCAGTTCGGAGTAGGATAAACTAAGTACAGTAGAGAACTTACATAGAAGCGCCCCAAATGGGGTAAACAGCGACAAAAATTAATTTAAATTCAACTCCTTACTGTTTATAATAAACTCAAGTTAACTACCTCTTTAATTTATGCACATCGATTAATACAAGTCCACCTTAGCCAATTCTGTGTATCAGGCGCCCGCGTCGCGTCTCCAAGAGTTACAGATCTCGCAATCGAGTCATTTGTGAACTCGAAGTCTCGAAGTGTCAGCTTCAGCAGTGCATGCTTACGCCGCTGCGCGGGCGCACGTATTTTTACCGCCTTTCCTATATACGCGATCAGTGGCTAACATTGCGGTTATTACATCGCGTTCGTTGAAACAAAGGTTTTATATATTTCGTCTGTGAATTGTGTGCAGTGTTCGTTTGTCTTGTTATCCAAAAGGGCCGTGGATTTACCCGAATTTTTACGGTGTAAGTATAACTTGTTTGCTATTAGTTTGTACCCCCAATTTTGAGTTGCAAAGGTGTTATTATGGTTCGCCTAGTCCTAAGGAATCTCGAAATTGTACTGGAATTGGAAATCATTACATAAATTACGGTATTTAATATTGACATTTCGAACGACAACGTTCGTATTTAAAATTACCTAATACTTTAAAATTTTCGAAATTAATTTAGATATGATTTGTTTTTTTACCCCATGAACGTTTAAAACTGCTTACAAACCTCTTGTGGACTACATTACTTTAAAATATACCACTTAGAAAAATATATAAATTAGCATAAACAGTTAAAGCGCTTCACACACGGCAGCTGTAATGTATATTAATGTAAGTACATGACATCCCGGGATGTAGGTATAGCTGTAAATTATTTTAAAGTATCCCACACACAACAGGTAATGTAATGTCATTCCTTCCCTTCCCTTCATTCCTTTGATATACGTCTCAATTTCTAGCTGTTAAGGCGCTTACTACCAAGGCAGAGGTCGTGGGTTCGATTCCCACTGGTGCCGCCGTACATTTGTACAAATGGCCTTAGTCTGGGTGTATTTTCATGTTTTTCATGTCCTTGCCTGGTTACCATAGCACAGGGTATCCTAGTTTGGGATCAGATGAAGTGATTGTGTTGTGTGGGAGTTATCATAATATTATTAATATTTTTGTATCGCTCTGTATTATAGCTGTCGTGTGTGGTCTCCTAACGATTTCTAAGGAAATATGTAATGAGATGTATCGTGCTATAATATATATCTTTACATTATAGCTGGCGTGTGTGAAGGCCTTAATTGACAATTTTATACTTCTTGAACCTTTTTTTCTGGCACAAGGCCTTCGTCCTGTGCGCCACTAGTGTTCCTGGATTTAATTTACCCGAATATACTGGACTCAAATAAGTAGATGTCGAAACTCGCAGGGTAGATGCGCCGACCTGATGCGTAGGTGGATGTTCGGTGCAGACTATGTGTCACATTACTGACTACTGACCTCTATGGTCAATAAAAGGAAGCATTCGGAAAATTCACGAAGCGACTAAGGAAATCAATTGCAAGGAGACTGATGGCCAGCAGCGTCTTCCTGAGATTCCAACTGCATACCTACTGCGATCGCCAACCCGCCTGACAAGCGTGGCGATTATGAAAACCGCGAAGGAGGCCTATGTCCTGCAGTGAGCGTCAAATGGCTGATGATGATGATGATGATGATAACGAGGAAGTGACCGACTGAGCTGACCTTTCGTATACTATACGCAAAATAAATAAATAATTGTGAGCTTAGACATGTATTACACGTTTAGCAGTAACAGTTGCTATTTAAAATGTTGTTGCTATTTTAATTTTCTTTATTTTTTCTAAGTTGCTATTTTACACCATTGGAGTTTAGCAGTCAGCAATTTTACCTACATCGACTGCATCGCTTTAAATGTGTCGTCTTGAATCCGGTTTCTCCTTGCAGGAGGTAGACGCCAAATTTTTTTGAAATCAGCAATCAAAAAAATATTTCCACGTATAGAACCTACATTTTGTCTGTTAAATGTCAATGTACAATGTTAGCCGCAGCCTTTGGATGGAATTTGTGGTGGAGGAAAAGACAGCGAAGAAAAACTCCACTCTGACCACTTTTTCTCAAATTATCTTAAACATAACATCACCTGCATGATAATATGCCGTTATTGCCATCAATAGCTTGAAATGCCAAAACATTGCTTGCTTTTCTTACAAAACTTCTTCCAGGCCTCTCCGTTTTGGGTCAAATCGTTGATGTTAGGACATGTTTATTTATGCCAGTTGCCTCTGTTTGGACTGTCATGTCAGTTTCGATCAAATTAACCTTCCTGAGCCACCTTCAGATACACTAATTAAATTTCCTCTGTTGAAAGTGCTCCATACATTCTTAGCACGAGACAATTGTATAAGGATTTAATTTACCATAAGGTAACTTACAGATATCATCAAGAAAATTTAAATAAAAAAAGTGCGATGACGTCTACCAATACAAATTAATTTTCTATCACTGAATGGCATCGTAAAAATATGTAACAAGTACCTACGTGACGACATAACGTTCGTCCGTCAAGGAAGAGACTTATTTTCTTAAAATTTTTGTTTTGCTTCATCAAAATTTGCAATTTGTTAAAAATCGTAGTAAGAATCCAGTTTCTTCTACAATAATTATTGCATCCAATGAAAGTTTTTAGGGTTCCGTAACCAAAGGGGACCCTATTACTAAGACTCCGCTGTCCGTCTGTCTGTTACCAGACTGTACATCATAAACCGTGACAGCTAGACTGTTGAAATTTTCATAGATGATGTATTTCTGTTGCATCATCTGTGAAAATTTCGCAGATGATGGAATAAATTAAAAACAGAATAAAATAAACATTTAAGGGGGCTCCCATACAAGAAACGTGAATTTTTTGCCGTTTTTAGGGTTCCGTACCTCAAAAGGAAAAAACGGAACCCTTATAGGATCACTTTGTTGTCCGTCTGTCCGTCCGTCCGTCCGTCTGTCAAGACCCTTTTTCTCAGGAACGCGTGGAGGTATGAAGCTGAAATTTATATCAATTACTCAGGTCTACTGTCCCTTGAAGCTGTGAAAAAATCAAACTTCTAAGCCAACGCAATCAAAAGATACAGCCGTTTATGCCGCAAATTTTCGACACTTGCAAGGGAATCAAAACCTACAGGGTGCTTCCCGTGAACTCAGAATCTTGAAATTTGGTACGAAGCAACGTCTTATAGCATAGATAAAGGAAAAATTACGAAAACCATAAATTTTTAGTTACATCACATAATATATTTTTTTTAATAATTTTAAACTTACTACCCATTTCCTCATAAACGCGTAGAGGTATTAAATTGAAATTCATAGCAAATACTCAGGTCTATAATACCTTTAAGCTGTAACAAAATCTAACTTCTATGTCAACGCAATCAAAAGAAACAGCAATTTAAGCTGCATATTTTGAAACTCGCAAGTACTCGCAAGGGAATCAAAACCTAAAGGGTACTTCCAGTCGACCTAGAATCTTGAAATTTGGCATGAAGCAACGTTTTATAGTACACATAAAGGAAAAATTCCGAAAACCTTAAATTTTTAGTTACATTACAAAATATATATTTTTTAATAAATATAAACTTATTAATTTTTTCCTCATGAACGCGTAGAGCTATCAAGTTGAAATTCATATAAAAATATCATAGTTATGACTCGATTGTCGTAATGAACGAACTTTGTAAACCTTGCAGGTTTGTACGGAACCCTCGGTGCGCGAGTCCGACTCGCACTTGGCCGGTTTTTTGCTTGATATTAATAACGGCAACAGGTAGACGCTTGAAATTTTCAAATGTTGTATAGATAATGGTACAGTGCGCGAGTCCGACTCGCACTTGGCCTTTTTATTATACTTTTTTTTTTTAAATAGGTACCTTTCGTCATTGTAGTTTAGCAGTCTGCGTAAGTACTAGCATCGTTAGCAACTCTTAGCCATTTTCTCAAAATTCTTAGCACCATTTAGACTATATTATTATATAATGTAAGTATAAGAAGTCTTAGTATAATATATTCATTTATTTATCTTACTTACTAATCCTATACTATTATATACGCAGTTTCTGTTAGTACCCCACTATGTCACTAGAGTTGAGTAAGTATGTCTGATTAAATTGTAAAATGTAACAAAACTAACATTAACGGTAAGCGCCTAGTAATCATAATGTCAAACCTTCACCTCGTTACCACCGCAGAAAAACACATTCTTTATAGGATTACTCTGTATCGGTAGGATAACTTTGTTTGTCCGTCTGTCCGTATCACGTCAAAATTAGTACTAATTACAGAGAACAACAATTTCTTGAACGTGCTAAGAATTCAAGCTTCCATGTTAACGCAATCAAAAGATACGACCATTGTCAAATTTTTCCACAGAATATTCTGTTCTAAACATCCTTACTAATATTATAAACGCGAAAGTTTGTATGTATGTATGGATGTTTGTTACTCTTTCACGCAAAAACGGCTGAACGGATCCGGATGAACACAGAGATAGATTATAGTCTGGATTAGCACATAGGCTATTTTTTATCCCGGAAAGATACACATCAAAAATACCACGCGAACGAAGTCGCGGGCAACAGCTACTTTGTAATATTTGAAAACTGTCTGTCAAAACCGACAAGGCATCCCGTTGAAAATACATCAAAAAATTAGTAACTCAAGTCCGGATAGTTTGCTTGTTGTAGAAGTTTCTTTCGAAAATCGTTAATTTTTAGTTTTGTGTCAAATAAAAAATGTTTTTTTTTGCGTTTACCAACATTTCTTTGCTATTGGGATAGATAGATAGAGAACGCTTTATTGCACAACCCGAAAAAAGGGAATTAAATTTCATGAGTTTTATGTATCACAGAATTTATCATATTATATGTAGGTCCATGTGGGATTTATCTTCTCGAATTGGAACACGGGCGCGAGTGCTCCTCGCATTTTTCCAATTTTTGTGGTGTAATTACCTCCCCATGATTGCAAGTCAGCAATTAGCTTTTTGCATAATTCTATATTTAAGGCTCCGTACACAAAACTGCGACTCGGTGCAATGCGAATTCGCACCACATAAAACTGCGACACGAATTGCTGCGATGCGATTTCGTGCGGCAAGGTATCTCCCTTCCAGGATTCGAGTGACCATTCCTTCGACGACCGTCAACCGTACTGAACGTATTTTGTTAACTAGGTCGTGACATGGATCGTAAAAAGACGTGTTCACTTCTGTTATTGCTAAGAAATACAGAAAAAAGAAACAAAGATTTTGGGTTCATCCATTTATTACTATGATGAAGCCCGATGCGAATCGATTCGCAAGTTCCTGCGATGCGTCGCGCGAGCTCGCAGATTGTTACGATGCGACGTCGCATCGCAGTTTCGTGTACGGGCCCTAAATCAATTCGTAACAATTACACTTCTACAATGTTTTACATAAGCTGACCATTCAAATGATGATCTTACAACCACACGTTCGATTGGTGACTCTGAGGCAACGACCTATAGGCTCTTTGAACGCATTATTTCATAACCGGTATTCACGCAATGAGTTGTTGACAATCTTTCGTCAGTATCTACCTACCTAACCGGCAACATCTAAAGGGCACCTCATCTCATAGTCTAACTAAAAGTAAAGTGACAATAACAAATAAAGGTCAAAGTCAAAATGGTTTTATTCAAAGTAGCGCCGAAACTGCGACTTGATGAACGTTACAAGTAAAACATACGCGTCCATTTCAAGTTCTAGATCGTTTTAGAGGTAAAAGGTTTTCTGTGAAATGGCTTCAAATACTACTATCCTACTAATATTATAAATGTGAAAGTTTATGAAAATCTTTGTTACTCAATGACGCAATAACGGTTCAACGGATTTAGATAAAATTTGGTATGGAGATAGTTTGAGTCCCGGGGAAGGACTTAATCCCGGAAATTACTCATTCCATGCGGACGAAATCGCGGGCCAAAGCTACTAATTAACATAAAAAAACGTAACGTCACATAGAAAGAAAAAAAAAGTTCCGTGCCGTGTTTATCAAACTTAACACGTCGACTTCATGAAACGCAGATGGAAAATCAATTAGATGAGAGGCACATCACAATACCTAAACTCACGCCTGCATGCCGGAGGGGTAGGCAGAGACCAGGGTTGGCCACTTGCCAGGATCCTGACAGACCTCTTTGACTTCATCAAAATTAGTTGATACAAGCACGCACGTCGGTTTCGGGTACTTTTTATCCTTTTTAGCCTTAGGGTCTAGCAACTATAGATACTTAGTTGGTATGGTTGGTGAAATATATTCATTGCAGAATGGTTGAATGGTTGAAAATAAAAAAAAATGTAGTCCAGCTGGCTCCATGATTTCTTATCAACTAATATAGGCAAAACCCCTCATGGTTATGAAAACCTGCAGTGGATGTCAAGGGGCTGATGATCATCATCATCATCACCCTCAGCCATTTGACGCCCACTGCAGGACATAGGCCTCCTTCGTGGTTCTCATAACCATGAGGGGTTTTGCCATAATCGCCACGCTTGGCAGGCGGGTTGGCGATCGCAGTAGGAATCTCAGGAAGACGCTGCTGTCCGTCTCCTGGTAATTGATGATGAAATAAATCGGGGTTTTCGGGATCACAAAAAATGCGAAAAATAAAGGTACTCTAATAATAAAAAACTTATTATAGTTAGTCGTTTCATTCAATTCTAAACGTTTTCTTATAAGTAGAGATTCCTTAATAGATTTCTTTGAAGAAACTAACATCCTGACATTAGCTACTCAGTATATCTATGAAAATATTATGTAGGTTAGGAAAAATATCAGTAACTTTAAAACTGTAGGTAGTCAACACAATGTAAATACTAGAAATAGACATAAACTTTCGTTCCCAAAATTTAGGCTGGCAAAGGTTAATATATCCTATTCAGGGCATTGTATACGTTTCTACAATAAGATTCCTGAGGATATGATGAGCTTCCCAGAAACGCAGTTCAAAAAAAATGCGACAAGCACACTTCGTGCCAAAAGGGCTACTTTAACATTAAAGATTAATGACATGACATTGAAATCTGGAATTAAAGCCAGTTCAATGCATGAGTCCGAGGTTTTAGAATATTTATATAAACTCTGTTAATTAAGGACTTGAAAAGACTAAGTTTGGAGTTTTTTTGTCCATTTCTCCAACATGATCTAGATTTGGAAATGGACACCTTGTTTAACTTGTAACGTTAATTAAATCGCAGTTTCTGTGCTACTTTGAATACAACATTTTTTGATTTGATTTAAGCAATTTGTATGGCGCGTTTTTGTTCCACGTGACTATATTAGCTTTTCGACAGGTTATATTATGAAAAGTATAAGCCGCAGAGAGAGAAAAATACCATGTTTATTTATCTATTAACATAGTCTCTCCGATTATATTGAAGTATCATTATTGCGAGTTCTCCATTGAATTGTAGGTCATTTGGTTGGACTTTCCCGATGACTTCACTGTAATTACTTACGTTGCATTTGTAATCAGTGTCCAATTAATCACATAAAGATTCTATTACTTTTCCAGGGTAAATCCGCCCAATTAGGTTTATCCCCAAAAACAAGTTTCGCTCAGAGCCACAACAAAACCCTGCCATTTGAATAATAATTGTGTTTTTAATTGTGTGATCGATGATGAAGGAGATTTAAAAAAAGGCGCAATTCGAGTAACGATGACCTCGTGGCGCAGCGGCGAGAGGTCCCGGGGTCGAATCCCGGCTGGGGACAAAAAAAAAATAACCCCAGGTCTTGGATGTTTACATGTTTGTGATGTCGCTGTTTCTGGTTCCCACGACACAGGGTATCCTAGTGTGGGGCCAGAACCGATGTATGTGCCTGTAAGTAAATGTTTTTTTCTGTGGTCAATTTTTACCCTTGTAATCTCCACCATAAACTGTTTATGCGGCGTTAATGGAGTATTTTAAGGAATCGCGTTTTTATAGCTAACATTGGACGAGCTAGTCCATAAAATGATAACAGACAGTTTCAATTTAACAACTGCCTTTAATTAACGTATTGTTACAACGATCTTCGAATAATAATTTCTTTTCACGACATCTTCGTTCTTGCTTTTATTTGCAAGTTGCGGTAGGTGGGGCGACGTCGGGCCCCTTTCCTCTACTTCCTCCTTGCTTCGCCCGACGGCAAGTACAGCGTTCATACCGTGTGAACAAACACCGTGATTATTTTCGTAAAAAGTTGTACTCGTATCAAATTGTGTGGCGCCGTGCCAAACCAGTTTTTAGACTTATAACAGGTCGTGGGAATCTAAAAGCAATAGCACAATTAAGTAAATATCTACCATAGGCCTTTTTAATGACTCGCGATTTTATATTAGATAAACGGTGTTTCGGCAACGTTGCCGTTAGTTGAGGTAAGATGTCGCGATTAGACCCGTTAACTAGCTAGTTTATAACTAGCAAACGTACTGCCAGCGCCTGATTTGGCCCCGAGTCGCCAAGTGGAAAGGTTTTTAGCAAGGCGCAATTGGGTTTTAATGCTGTTCATAAGTGGTTAAATTCCAACTTGTTGACACTTCATAAGCAGCCTATATACGTCCCACTGTAGGCCACAGGCCTTCTCTCAGAGAGAGAGTATGGGCTTAATCACCACGCGTGCCAACCGTGGATTGGTGATTTCATGCGCAGAGGTATGTGAATAGCTCAGACACCCACATTTCCTCACGATGTTTTCCTTCACCGTTAGCGAGTGATATTGCTACTATAACTTCACAAATGTACATAACTTAGAAAGAAAAGTCATAGGTACATGCCCGCACTGGGAATCGAACCTGGGTCTCCCGCTTCAGAGTCCAATGTTTTACCCACTAGGCTACCACCGCGTGTTGACGCCACTCGTCTGCCGCGACACAGATCTGTGTCCGACTTAGTATGGGCCACCTATCCGTTCCATTCCGCGAGGGCAGTTCTGGAGTACGAAAGTTAATATACGTATTTAAAAACGTAAGACATGTGTTAGAACCTATCAAACTTAAGCATGTGTACAGCTTTATGTCAATCTTAAATAGTCAATATCTAATTAAGTTGTTGGGGTGGTGCACCCAAAACCTCTCTAAAAAGGCTGGAGGTTGCACAGAGAGCTATTTTAAAGGTCTGTATATTTAAACCATTTCGCTTTCTACTCTACCACCAATGTGATGTTCTTACAGTTAGGCAATTGTTTATTCTCCACTTATTGTTGGTGCAGCACTCAAATCATAACATGCAGTTATTAGCTACAAATAAACGATTATCTCACAGAGTGTGTCAATACGATAGGCATTTTAGAACTCAGTTTAGTCAAAGATTTCTACCTTTTCTTGGACCCTATATGTATAATAAAATAAATAAGTCAGTCGAAATTTACAACTTAAATCGAACCATATGTAAAAAGATAACAAATTTTCTACGCAATCTAACTTACGACCAAACTGAAGATCTGTTGACTATACAAAAATAAATGAAATATAATGGAAATGTCAATAATCATGACACCAGGCGCTAAGGATTTAAACATTGTCCTAATACGGCTCCCCTCTCTATTTTTCAATTACTTAAAATTTAAATTATTACTATAAATTGTAACAACAAACTCGGGCTGTAGGTACGGACCACATTTATACACCCTCTCTCTCACACGCACGCAAACACACACGCACACGCACACACACACACACGCACGCACGGACGCACGCACGCACGCACGCACGCACGCACACACACGCACGCACACACACACACACAAACACACACACACACACACTCACAGAGAGGACTCACAAATATATTGTTATTTATTTTAACCTTAACCTTGCATCTACTTAAATTTCTTCTAAATTATTTCTTTGTTAAACGTTATATTTATTAGAATACTTTACCTTGGCATATTCCGTGGGAGTTGGCGCTGGATGCCGTAATACAGGCTTTATGCCTAGCTCGGCAACAGAGGCTATACTATAAGTTTAAGTCATCTCATGTAACTACTCTTAGTTGTAGATCCTTGTAATATTATTGGTCAATAAACTATTACTATTACTAAGTGATTCGCCGGCAAATATTGCGTATTTGGCAAATGTTAACCATCTATTGGTGGGTTTTCTGATGAATCTTTAGCACTGTTTTTTTGTGAAAGCTGCCATTTATTATAAATCGATGCTAATACGAATAGCCAGCATATGATGAATTGATGATGATAAAGGAAGAAAGATTAACGATAGAAATAGTTCGAGCGAATGTGGGCGGAAGGACCGGTAAGGGACGTCTCAGACGGACATACTTCGACCAAATAGGGGATGTATTGGCGAAGAGCAAGATGAAAAGTACCCTAAACTGGCGTAAGTGCGTGCAGGGCAGCGACTTATTCACGCCAAAGAACCCTGGTATCTGCCGGATACAGGCGTGAGTTTATGTGATGTGAGAGTAAAGCAAAATTGCACATAGGAAGATAAACTGTTTAGCGCGGCGTCATGCCGCAAACCTGCGTCGGAGCCATTATCTCTTAGGAGACTTCGAATAGAAGGAAGAGGTCAGAAAAAAACATCACGATTAATCCATGCAGGTAATGACGATCACGCATTTGATGCTATAGGTGGAAAAAATCTCAATTCCGAAAATAATAAAAATATTTCTTATTATAATTGACCACAGCATAATGATAGATAATAACATTATCGAGAATCTATTTAATTCCTACGTGGAAACATACATCGCGTTTCCTCAAGTTTCTGCAGCTCCTTACGTTATTTTAACGTTACTAGGTACTCCTTAGCGTATTGATGGCAAATGAGGTTCAGCATACATACCATATCACTCGCTAACGAAAGCTGAAGAAAAACATTGTGAGGAAGCCTGAGTGCCTGAAGTGTCCACATACCTCAGCGTTTGAAATTGCCAATCCGCGGTGGGCATGCGTGGTGATTAAGCCCATAATTTCCCTTGCACTCTCTCCTCTCTTTGAGAGAAGGCCTGTGCCCTGCAGTTGGACATGGCCTTGTTTCGTAGTAAAATTTTTCAAACATAGATATTTAATTACGCGCCATTGCGACAGAACACAAGTAAAAACCTTCTATGATTGAAAAAACAAAAGAGCATCAAACTTTTTTTATTTTTATTATGTTCACATATACGTGGGATATGCCTGCCAGTATTTTCTATTTCTGTATCGAAGAAGTTTGTACATCATTCTCACCACTCTTATTGAACACCCCTCGTATCACGGCACCATTCCACCCGGGCGTTCTTCTGAGTATCGGTGAGGCTGTGCAGCACCCAGCGTGAAACTAACCTCCTCACGCGAAGTTGCACGTGTAGAGTCTCGTGAAGGCTTCCCGATCCAATCTGCAGTATGTGCTGACTCCTGATACGTAACTCGCCTATTGCCTTGGATTAAAATTTTCTCTGGTAGCACTGGGTAGCAGGTTTTCTTCCGTAAACCGACCTTTTCTTTCTTCATCTCCCAAAGTTAGTCGACTGCGCTTGAATTCGTTATACCAACGATACACGGTTGCCTTGGAAGGGCCTTCATATATGAATGCCGTTTGAAGTCTATCGTACAATTCGTCTGGTTTCAGGCAACACTTGAAATCGTAAAAAATCATAGCGCGAAATTGTTTTTGGCGCAGATCTATCTTTCAATATATGAGCAGCCTATATACGTCCCACTGTAGGGCACAGGCCTTCTCTCAGGGAGAGAGTATGGGCTTAATCACCACGCGTGCCCACCTCGGATTGGCGATTTCAAGCGCTGAGGTATGTGAATAGCTCAGACACTTAGGTTTCCTCACGATGTTTTCCTTCACCGTTAGCGAGTAGTATTGCTACTATAACTTCACAAATGTACATAACTTAGAAAACCAAGTCATAGGTACATGCCCGCACTGGGGATCGAACCTGGGTCTCCCACTTCCGAGTCCGAGGTTCTACCCACTAGGCTACCACCGCTACCACATCTTTTAATGAGACACTATAATAAAATTGGCTCGCGAAAAAGTGGAGGGAAATTTTGAAATTGGAACGTACCTATTTTTACCTATAAATAATCGTATTTTCAAAATAGATTGGCCAGTCTCTCATACACAAAAACTTTTTTTCTCAAAACGAGTGTCGTGTCTCCGCCTACCCCTCTTTGATACAGGCGTGAGTTTATGTATGTGTGTATGTTTCTGACGACCTGGTTACGGTGGCGGGGAGTCGCTGGATGCGGGTGGCACAACACCGGGAAGCTTGGAAAACCATGAGGGAGGCCTATGTCCTGCAGTGGGCGTGAAATGGCTGATGATGATGATGTTTTTGAGTGTCCCACGTGTGGAGGCTTGTTATGCTTCAATTAATCAGCCCGTACTTGTCCAGTGCCTCATCCAGCCGCGTCCAGCGGGCTGGTGGGCGTCCTACGCTGCCCTTGCCGTTTGCCTCTCTATCTCTCTTTGAAAGAACGTCTGTACCATGTCCAAATGGACATATGTAGGCTAATTATGCTCGTATTTCATTAATTGAAGTGACCCATTACCTGTCGTTGTCTAGTAGGCTTCACAACCCAATGATAAGCCGGCACGAATTTGTCAAATTCGCTTTGCTTTAAACCTATCTCACATGCTCAGTCTCTGCTGCTGCTGTTTGCTGTGTTTTCTGGTGGCCCCATCTGTAGGTCCGTTTGTTTGACAACCAGTCAGCCATAACGGGCATCGCTTTAGCTCAGTTAGTAGCAAATACAACGTGTAATTGAAATAACGCTATGGGGATGAGCAGGGGTCTGTTTCATAGAACTACAATTCATATGATAGTTTATTATATCTTTAAAATTGCTCCAATAACTTTAAAAAATATGAGATTAACTTTAAAATGAATCCGGGACCAAACCCGGATCTTCCGTGTCACTAGCTTGACTCAATACCACTGAGCTATCAGGACACGAGACTTTGGCGAATTTATACAACACATTTTAAGGTCACTTTCTCGTGTTGAAATTTACAAAGCACGATGAAGCTTTATTTTCTAGTGGAATTCATATATTTTAAAGCTTCTTCTTATCGTGTTGGTGATAAACTATTTGCGCTATCTACACGCGCGCTCCATCTACCAAGGCCTCTCGCAAATCCTCTTTTAAGGCTGGTTATTAATTTATTGTGACGGGTGATTAATTTTATTACAGTGTAAAATTTGTTTCGTACTGCAAAGTAGCATTATTTATGGTACCTAGTAAATATTTTTTACAAAACAAAAAAAGAGTACAAAGAGTTATTAAAAATGCTTTTCAAGCATAGTGTTATTTTAGTAACACGTTGCATAAGCGTGTGAACCTACACAATACAAACACATAAGGTACGGACAATGGTATTGAATGAGCATTGAATAATTCACTGGAAAAACGGCAGCCGAATCAGCATGGACCTCGCTGTAACAGTAGCCGGCACGTTTTGAATATCAAGTAATCTTAAGGTGGCGACTGACCTGCCTACTCTCTATCACGCTAATAAGGTAAGATAAAGATAAAAATGTATTTATTCAGATAGCCACAAATTGAATATGAATAGCTCAGATACTCAGGTTTCCTCACGATGTTTTCCTTCACGGTTAGCGAGCTTAATCACCACGCGTGCCCACCGCAGATTGGCGATTTCAAGCGCTGAGGTATGTGAATAGCTCAGAGCCTAGTGGGTAGAACATTGGACTCGGAAGCGGGAGACCCAGGTTTGATTCCTAGTGCGGGCATATACCTATGACTTGGTTTTCTAAGTTATGTACATTTGTGAAGTTATAGTAGCAATACCACTCGCTAACGGTGAAGGAAAACATCGTGAGGAAACCTGAGTGTCTGAGCTATTTAAATACCTCAGCGCTTGAAATCGCCAATCCGCGGTGGGCACGCGTGGTGATTAAGCCCATACTCTCTCTCTGAGAGAAGACCTGTGCCCTACGGTGGGACGTATATAGGCTGCTTATGATTAAAAAATCTAGGGCCAGGTCAGGCGTCACCTTAATATCTTTCACTCTTACGTGAATAGTCTGATCGACTCAGGGGCATTCCCGCGATAGTCTTCTATGACAAACATCGCAAGGTTACAATGGAAAGCTATTTTCGAAATTGGTTGAACAGCTGTTGCGGAATGCTAAGTTTTCGTTATCGTTTTCTTCACACCTCAGTACTCATTTTGATACTTTTCATGTTTGAAGACCGAAAAATGCAATCTGAAGTCAAATCAGAATCTTTGCCATACATTAGATATCAACGCAGGGCTGGAACATGTAGAGGTAATAGTCAATCCTACTAGAAGAAGAAGAAAGACTTTATACCAACCAGATACATCACAGAAACAAAATAAGCAGATAAGTAACATAATATGCACAACAACAGAAAGAAAACTAAATACACAACAGACAAAACGAATAAATAAAACAGGACCATAGATGTAGCCTGTGGTGTCATACCTACTTAATATTGTCAATGTGAAAGTTTGTAAAGATGTTCGGATGTTTGTTACTCAATCACGCAATAACGCCTAAGCGGAATTACATGAAACTTTGTATACATGGCAAAACCCCTCATGGTTTAAAAAACCACGAAGGAGGCCTATGTCCTGCAGTGGGCGTCAAAGGGCTCTTATATATAGACAAAGATCTAAATTGAGACATAGGATACTTCATATCCCGGTAATGCGTTCCCGTGGGATAATATTTTATTGTTACCGTAACCCTTTTTCATCGCTCATGAATCGCTCGTAGCCCCGGCTGCCTGAGTGATCTTAAACGATCACGAAGGTTAAGCAACACAGGGCGCGTTCAGTGCATGGATGGGTCGCCGTCTATGCCTAACGCTAGTGGCATTTTTCCGAGCGGTTTCGTGCTTCGCAAGGCACGTTAAGCTGTTGGTGCCGGCTGCCGTCGATAGATGGCAGTCGTTAAGCCAAGTCAGAGGCCTTAGGGCGGCTTGACAACTTCTGACAGTAGACGAGCCACTAGTCTACAAGCCTCCACCAATCCGGACTTGGCCCCCGTGGTGGAGTATGGCCTATACCTTCCTCAGGGAAGAGACCCGTGCCTCTCGGTGGGGACATAATGGGTTGATGATGAACCCTTTTTCAAACCAAACTATAGTACATTACGATACTAGTGCGAAAAGTAGGAAATTCGCAACGAGTGGCGATAAATTAAAACACGACCGAAGGGAGTGTTTTATATCGACACGAGTTACGAATTACCTATTCGCACGTGTATCGTACAACGTTTTATTATAGTACATATGGCCCTTTGAAGTTTCGACATAGGCACGTAAAGTGCTCATTATCGCACTAGTGCGGTAATGTAGCACCATATGTACTATAAAGATTTTTATTTATTGCGTTGCCATGGTAACAAGTATCGTATAAACGGATTCTGTGGCGGTACGAAGTTAATAACAAATAAATTAATGAATAAAGTAGGTATAAAAAGAATAGGTACTTGCTTATAGTGAAGGAAAATATTGCAAGGAAACCGGTGTTTTTGAGGTGTTGAAATCGCCACCGCGATTCGAGGTGTTAAATTGAAATTGATTTTAGCGCTTAAAATCGCCGCCCCGTTAGGCATGCTTGGTGTTGTTACCATTTGTATACCAGAAAATTGGATATTCTCTTTAAGAGAAGTTAGCTTTTAGCGAGTCATTCATAACGACTCACTCGTTCTTGATTTTTTTTTAAGTTTTTTATTCTATCGCATGTTGGCAACCAATTTGGCTGTCTTGCTTTTCGAGGCTGCTTATACAAACACAACATTGCTACACAACTTGAGACCGTGTTTGAACAGAATAGTAATCTTGTAATACTTATAATGCCTATATCTCTCTTAGAGATAAGTTCGCCTTTGTAACAATGCTATGTAATTAGTTTTCTAAGTTATGATTTGCAATAAAGAATATATATCCGTCCCACTGCAGGGCACAGGCCACTCTCAGAGAGAGAGAGCATGGGATTAACCACAACGCGTGTCCACCGCGGATTAGCGATTTCAAGCTCTGAGGTTTCCGCACGACGTTTTCCTACACGCTAGCGAGGGATATTGCTACTGCAAATTCACAAATGTACCTACGTAACTTAGAAAACAAATTCATAGGTACAAGCGCCAGGGTTCGAACCCAAGACTTGAATGTGAGGTACGCGTTCTACCGACCGACTGCGCTACCACCGCATACTCTTTTGACGTGAAACTTCTTTCAATTAGGTAGTAGGGGGTCACTTCTGGTCGTCGCCTCAGCGAGGGCTTTAACTCTGTAACTACGTGTCGTGTGCTTTTTATTTATATATCGTTGACTAGAGCAAAGTAGCCATCACTCAGATCCTCTTGATTCGTGCCGCTAGATGGCGCCAGTGCCGCGTAACACATTGCGCGGTTTGACCTAAAAATTAACGCTTATAGACGTTTTACGTTAAACCAACGGCCCCACCCGCTTTTTACCGCGTAGTAGACGTGCGCGCCGCCGCGGCGCGCCGCCGCCATAAGGAGGCAGCGCGCCGCCGCCGCCGCCGGTAGTTTAAAATTCGCGCCGAGACAAAACCCGCAAGATCATCTTGTCCTACTGGCAAACCAGACAATCTGCCTACCCGCGTTTATCATCGTTAGCACAGGCTCTGTTATGCATTCCAGCAACCAGCACTCCGAGCGAAAGAGTGTTTTCGGTTGCTGGATTGGTTTTAACAGCCAAAAGGTCCCGGCTGAGTCCATTTAGGGTAAACAAAATAATTTTTGTGCACGACAACTATAAAAGTTGCAAACAATTTCTGTCAAGAAATTTCTGTCAAGAAAAGTGACTATCATCTTTTTAATAAAGTTCTTTTGTTTAAGCGTGGTTTTTCATTATACGTTTACGTTTATTGCAAAGTCGAAAAATCCCACGCCGCCGGCGTTACGCCGCCGCCGTGGATTTTTTCGCGGCGCGCCGCCGCCCGATTTTTTTCGACCGGCGCGCACGTCTACCGCGTAGTACTTTTCATGAATCCCACTGACTCATAAATTCCAAGAGATTTAAAGAGTGATAATTAGCAATAGCTTAGTGTAAGCACGCACACCTACTACTTTTGGTTTGTGGTTACGCATTGAAAAATAAAAATCAGATTCATTACATTATCTGGCTACTTGGAGGCAACGCCAAATTCATCATTTGCTCGGCTACACACAGTTGTAAATATATATACTTACGTAATAAAACTCACGCATAAGTCCCGGAGGCCGGGGTAGACAGAGACAAGGTTTGATTATGACAAACCTTTTTTGTTCCATCAACATTTACTAGTCGCCGCGTCAACGTCCGCAGGAAAAAATACAATATAAAAATAATTAATTAGCCATTGTTACCGGGAAATAAAATACAGCATCGGAATTTCGCGTTAACTTTATTCGCGGTAAAGCTCCCGCGGAGCCTTCAGCTTATGAATTTTCTTGGAACTCGTCATGAACTTTTGCATCTCATTTTATTTTTATAACGAGGTAAAACAAAGATAGACAGCTAATTTTAACTGTGAAGGAAAATATCTGGAAGAAACCTGAGTGTCTGAGATGTTCAAATACATACCTCAGGCTTGAAATTGCCAATCTGCAATTTCTATCTGATTTCTATTTCTCCTTCGCATGTCCGACAGTTAAACAAATTTTCAGACAACAAGCAACGTAATGAAAGTGTTATTGCGCTGCTATTTATTATTTACTACAAATACTTTTATGTACACGCATGTTTCACAAATAAATTTATTTGTAAATTTATTCGTAGCAAGTGGCGGTCCCTGGTCTATGCCTACCCCTCTGGGATGCAGGCGTGAGTTTATGTTATGTTATGTTATTTCTTTGTATTTGTGTATAACTCTACATTCCAAACAAAAATGTTTCACAAACCTAACATCACACAAAGTGATTCTTTCTTATAATGTCATTTGGCAACAGAACTTAACTTTTTGTGCATAAAAAAAGGCCAAGTACGAGTCGGGCCACACGCCCTGAGACAAAAATTTGTGCTTTAAAGCTTAATATTTCGCAAACGGAACCCTAAATCAAAAATGTATCTTCCCTACACCCACAATATTTTTAAAGGACCAATCGTTAGGTTATCGCTCCCCACACTGTGGTGTAAAGAAATGGTGCAATTTTTTTTCTCACCTTTATGGTGTAAAGGTGAAAAAAAGAATTGCATCCCTAATCTAGGTTGAAGGAGGCGAAGCCTAAAAAATTTTTTTTTTCTATGATTTCTTTAGCTTTCTCGTACTAGTCGTCTCTAAGCTAGGCCGCGGACAGACAGACAGACGGACGGACATGGCGAAACTATAAGGGTTTCTTGACCACTTAGAAACCCTAAAAAAGTAGCAATAATTTATTTTTTACCTTTCTAAAAAAAGTCATTACTTTCTTTTTGACAGTCATTTACACTCTCATGAACTTGTAATCCATTTTCACCGAACCCTAAATACAAATATTCGCAATATCAAATAGTAGCAATATCACTCGTTAACTTCGAAGGAAAACATAGTGAGGAAACCCGAGTGTCTGAGGTGTTCACATACCTCAGCGCATACTAACTCGCGGTGGGCACGCGTGGTGAATAAGCCCATAGTCTCTCTCTGAGAGAAGGCCTGTGCCCTGCAGTGGGATACAAAAAATTTAAGGTACGCTTAAATAAATGAATTTATGCAGTTTTGTCGCGTTGCGTTTCCGTTGCTGCAAAAGGAAGCTGACTCAGCATTTTCCTGAGGACGTGAGCTGTCAGCGCTGGTTTTCAGTTAGTGCCTATAAAAAGAGATTCACCGAGAGTTACCATTTTCATTTCCACCATTGTTTATGAGCTCTTGGTCCAACTGTACTGTAGAAACCGCGCCCATCGAACAACACTGCTGTTTGTTCAGCTGTTAGGTAGGTACCGATCGTTCAGCAATACAGCCTGCATTCTCTCCGCTGTGGAAACACGGCTCTATCACGTAACTGTTACGCACTAACCGATTGAAATCATTGTGCTTTTAATTCGTTTATTTCAGTCGTGAAACGGGAACGTGCATGCTTAGGGCTCGTTTACATTAACATTGATCATCACTGACACTTCAGGGTTCGACTGCCCCGTTGGTCTAGCCGTTAAGGCGCTTAGCTACCTAAACAGAGGTCGTGGGTTCGATTCCCACTGGGGGTCGCCGTACATATGTACAAATGGCCTCAGTCTGGGTGTATTTTCATGCATGTTTGTGGATAACCATGGGGAGGCCTATAAGATAGATAAGATAGGATAAGATTTATTCATAAAATCGTAGGTATTAAGTGTACGTATATAGCCTATGTCCTGCAGTATGCGTCAAATGGCTGATGATGATGAAACATAGGTATTATGCTTACGATAAATATTCTAGACAGCCTCATTGATCTAACGGTAATGCGCTTGACCACCCAAACAGATGTCGTGGATTCGGTTCTCGGTGGAGGCCACCATACGAGTGACTTGAGGGTAGACCACCGACCCTCACTACAATAATTGACTGTACTCGCCACTTCAGTCTACCCGTGACCGCGGCAGCTGCAACGTTGCCGAAACATCGGGAATTAAGGCACCTAATTAAGGTTATAGGCTATGTAATTTATTTATTTTTATTTAAATGGAGATGTTACAGAAACATGCCACTTATTATAAACTTAGATGATAAAAATAATGTATTGGGCATGCATCCAAAAATATATCTCACTAAATAACTTATTTCCAAAAAGTCCAGTAAGAAGCGGCTTGCATCCAGCGTCTTCCTGCCACTTGGATGAGGTCATCTGTCCATCTTGTGGCTGGTCGTCGTAAGGTGCCGCTTGCCGATATGTGGTCTCCATTCGAGAACTTTTCGGCCCCATCGACCATCAGTTACCCCGCCCACTGCCAATTCAACTTACTAATCCGCTGGGTCGTGTCGATGACTTTCGTTCGTCAACGGATCTCATCATTTCTGATTCGATCTCGTAGAGAAATTCCAAATATAGAGGAGGCCTATGTCCAGCAGTCGACTTCGTGCGGCCCAGGGATGATGATGATGAAGTACTTTATTATCAGTAAGTTAAAGGTGAGGGCGGGTATTGAGTAATTTATGAAGAGTACACGAATTATTTTACAGTTATAATATGTGACAAAAGTTATGGTAACTAAATTGAAACTTAATGAATGTTCATGTGGGGTCCTGAAGTGACTGCATAACATAAAACAGTCCCATTTATTTTTATAAGTTTTTACTCGACTCCACCAAAACAGTCCCAAGACGGCTTGTAAGCGGAAGTCCTGCGATAAACCGTCCCTAACTCCGCCCCAAGAGTGCTCCAGCGACGTTGTCGTTCCACAAATGAAACCGTAGGTATAGGTATATTTTTGACAGAAAAATGCACATAATATGTGGTAATCTCCCCGTTTCTCCCATCTTCATCAGCCATTTGACGCCCACTGCAGGACATAGGCCTCCTTTGTGCTTTTCATAACCATAAGGGGTTTCGCCATAATCGTCACGCTTGGCAGACGGGTCGGCAATCGCAGTATGCTGTTGGAATCTCAGAAAGACGCTGCTGCGCGTCTCCTGGCAATTGATTTCCTTAGTCGCCTTCTACGACATCCACGGAAGGAAATGGAGTGACGCTTTTCTTAATCCGGCGCCATACGGAGAGTTTTCTCCCGTACCAACAAATACGTTTACGTAAATAATTTGTTTTATTTTACTGCGTATTTAATAAATGGTTTCTTTCTTTCTCTATTTAAATTTTTTCGAAGTCGGTTTTATTTTATTCATTTAGAAGCGTAGGCAGGATCAGACAAATAAAGTACTAAATTTGACGACCTCGTGGCGGAGCGGTAGTGCATCTGCATACCATGCGAGAGGTCCCGGGTTCGAATCCCGGCTGGGAAAAAAAAAAACAGGTCTTGGATGTTTACATGTTTGTGATGTCGTTGTTTCTGGTTCCCACGACACAGGGTATCCTAGTGTGGGGCCAGTAGCAATGTATGTGCCTGTATGTAAATGTTATGTTATGTTAAATTAAAGTTTTACGTAACATGTCTGCTGTGCACCCAAAGAAATGAATGTTTTATTCACATTAATTTCTTTTTCCACCGTAACACGGCCTTAAAGCAACAAATTCGACATCATCCTGCACAATTGATGGCGCGGCTCTTCTGCATACATTTCATATATAACATAATAACCAAACAACTGCGCGCCACAATGCCGGGCAAATGAATCGTGTGATTTTAAAACAACACAAGTCACATGTGTTTTTAAAATAACACTTGCCCATTTTTTTTATTAAATTATTTACACCTACTTATTGATTTACATTAGAAAAAAAATTGTAGTTTATTCATACAGAAATCAATATAATATGCTAAAATATTGCTGTTGTAGATATTAGTATTTGAATAAAACTGTTTTTTTCTATTTCCTGCAAAGTTGTAATGAAAGGACATGTGTCGTTTTAAAATCACACGATTCAAATGTGTTTACCTACATTTGAGCCGGATAATGAGACGCTTTGGCGCCCAGTTTTATTCTGCAGGTCTTTTATTCGATAATTTTTTTCTCAAATCTAATGAAGGTGTCATTGTCGTAGGGTATATTTACTTCAAAACCTTGAATATTTTATATGCAATAGTTTATTTACTTTACAAATAGCTCACGTTAGTCGTTGCATGCACGCAAGCCGGTTTCGAGTACTTCAGGATCGTGAAAAGTGGCAGTCCCTGGTTTCTGCCGGCCCGTCTGGGATACAGGCGTGAGTTTATGTATGTATGTGGCTTACATTAAAATCCACTCATCACAATCCCTTCTCCTTATACCAAACTAGGATGTAGGGTCTTTGGTACCCCACATCCTAGCCTATTTTTAGCCTCTAAATAGGTTTTTAAAATTGTCCTCAGCACGGGTTAGTGCAACAAAAAGAATATAATCATGTAGGTACAGCGATATCATTCCGATGTAAAAACCTAACTTCAAAATGGGTTACTCGGGGCTGCCAGATGTCGCTGTCTTTACGTAATACAGAGGCATTTTTTTATGTAGCCTATTACGTCTCACTGCAGGGCACAGGCCTTCTCTCCGAGAGAGAGAGAAGGCCTGTGCCTTCTCCACCCGTGCCACGCGTGCCCACTGCGGATATCAATTTCAAGCGCTGAGGTGTGTGAACACCTGGGACACTTAGGTTTCGTCACGATATTTTCCTTCCAAGTTAACGAGTGGTCTTACTACTATAATTTCACAAATGTACGTAACTAAGAAAACAAAGGTTTAAAGGGTATATCAGAAACCGGTTTCGTATTTTAAAACCAAGACATTATGCCGGCTTTAATAAGTGCAGTGATAGTGCAACGCTTGCACAGTGCACTCGTTTTCCTATACGTAAGAGACGCAAAACCGTAAGCCTTATTACCTCTCACCTTAAGATCAAATTACAGCCTCTCACTTTTAATATAAACCATTATGCATTGACGTCACTGTTATGAGGAAAAACAAGATAATAGTGTCAATCACGGACGCAGTGGCTCCCTTCTTCGAGCGCCCATCATCTCAGGCAACTGCGTGGAATTAAATACATTGAATCGAAAATATTTATTTCAAACTTAGGTACTTAGTTAACATAGGCAAATTCATAGATTTTTAGTAAATTTAAAACCTTAAGCTATCATCATCGTCCATGAATTTCCAAAAAGACCGGTTGGAAGCGGCCTGCATCCAGCGTCTTCCTGCCACCTGGATGAGGTCATCTGTCCATCTTGTGGCTGGTCGTCCTACGCTGCGCTTGCCGATATGTGGTCTCCATTCGAGAACTTTTCGGCCCCATCGGCCATAACTTAACCTATAGTCATAGATAATTAAATTTATTGTAAGGGTAGACATGAATGGATGCCCAATGCTTGAGAATTGGGCTATCCACCCTGTCCCCGATCACCACGAGAAGAGTACTGCCACCGCCGCTTACTCTAGACATCAGGGAGGCCACTCGCTTACGCACGACAGCGTGGAAGCCATGTGTGCTCGAATCGTCCGATCATCACTACAGGGACGCGGCAACCCCAGCATCCCCCCTGAAGGCGTTATATTGTACTGGATATAAACATAAACATTTACATACAGGCACATACATTGCTTCTGGCCCCACACTAGGATACCCTGTGTCGTGGGAACCAGAAACAACGACATCACAAACATGTAAACATCCAAGACCTGGGGTTTTTTTTTTTGTCCCCAGCCGGGATTCGAACCCGGGACCTCTCGCATGGTATGCAGATGCACTACCGCTGCGCTACGAGGTCGTGATGTCGAGGTCGAGGCACGAGGAGATGCAGGGCATTATAGGCTTTTTTGGTATAGCTGCTCCGCAGGTTACGGGTGTATAAAGCTTGGCAGTAGTTTTTGATTAAAGCTATGTCTGCATCGTGCAAACCTGCGTGCAAGCATGTCCTGCGCTCTCTTTCCGAGTGATTTCTTGGACGTTTTATTTTGCCACATTGCAAGGTACCTATCCCAGTTTAGGACCAGGGCAAGTTATTGTGTTACGTGGAGGTTCATGATATAATACAGTACAACCCAACTCGGGACGGTAAAATTAAATGCTTTAACTAGGTTTTGCAAACAGCTTTGACAGCTTTGACATCGACCTGCCCTTTTTAGGGTTCTGCAGCCGAAGGGTAAGGGACTGTTACTGTTACTAAGAGTGCGCTGTCCGTCCGTCCGCCCGTCCGTCTGTCACCATCGTCTCATCGTCGTCTGTCTCATGAACCGTGATTGTTAGACAGTGAAAATTTTCACAGATGATGTATTCCTATTGCCGCTATAACAACAAATACTAAAAACAGAATAAAATAAGTAAAAAATAAGTAGGATTTTTTGCGGTTTTTTGCTCGATTTAACAACGGCAACAGGTAGACGCTTGAAATATTCAAATCTTGTATAGATAATGGTACGGAACCCTTCGTGCGCGAGTCTAACTCGCACTTGGCCGGTTTTTACATAATAGTGACAAAGTGCATCTATTGTCTGGCGACAATAAATCAAGTGTACGCGTCGTAAAGTAGTTGTAAATACAAGATGAGCCAACTACTGTATTAGATGTGGTCTCTGTCGTGGACCAAAATTCTAATTTGGACCGATCGGTTTCTTAAATTGAGGTGGGGCCAGGGCATAACAGGAGGATGCCGCATTCATGCTTAATACAAAATATCGAACCAATGTAGTGATTTTTAATTTTATTCATACACACGCACGCACGCACGCACGCACACACACACACGCACACACACACGCACCTATGCAATGAGGAATATTCGTACATACATAAAACTATGTTGATTGAAAATAGACCCTTCCTCGGCAGAGAGCAAAGTTAGCCACTTGCTAGGATCCTGACATTAGATACGAGTTTCGTTCATTACAGCATTTGCAGCAACACAGTTGTTAATAAAACAAATGTAAAAAGTCACCCAAAACAGTTTGCAAGTAGTATCATACGCGGCCGCTGACCGGTTGCGCAGGAGTCGATCCGTTGCCCAACTTGGTCGTTACGTCACTCGGAGTCTGTCCATCTGTCTGTCTGCCGCTGGTGAGGTAGTGACCGACGGCGTAAAGCGCATAATAGCTATAAACCTACATTTACATACCTTTTCGAATTCTATTGCGGGGCACTGGGCTTCTTTAGGGTTCCGTAGTCAACAAGGAACCCTTAAGAGTTTCGCCATTTCCGTCTGTTGGTCTGTCCGACAGTCCGTGGCATATTTCAGGAACGATAGTTCTTTCTCTTCACCTAAATTAGGGATTTTTTTTTCTCGTACACACCATAGCACAGAGGGAAACGATAGTGTGGGATATTGTTGGATTGTTTATACGAAAAAGTGTATTTTTTTTTCTTTATTTATTTGTTTGGTATAAATTATAAATTTGGTATATTTACTTTTACTTAAAAAACTACGCAGACATAGAAAGCTAGAAAAAGAAATTAAAATTTTTCTAAAAGAGCAGTTGACTGACTAACAAAAATTTTAATACATCAATCAAACAATCAATCAAATTTTTTTCATTCAAAATAGCACAAAAACTGCGGCTTAATGAACGTTACAAGTTAAACTAGGTGTCCATTTTAAAATATAGATCATTTTGAAGAAAAAATGGACAAAAAAACTCCAAACTTAGTGTTTTCAAGTCCTTAGTTAACAGAGTTTATATAAATATTCTAAAACCTAACTCATCCATTGAACTGGCTTTAATTCCAGACATCATTGTCATCTAAATAATCTTTAATGTTATAGTAGCTTTTTTGGCACAAAGTGTGCTTTACACATTTTTTGAACCGCGTTTCTGGCAAGCTTATTATATCTTCAGGAATCTTATTGTAGAAACGTATACAATGCCCCCACATAAAGAATGTATTACCCTTGGCCAGCTTAAATTTTAGGAACGGAAGTTTATTTCTATTTTGAGTATTTATATTGTGTTGGCTACCTACAGTTTTAAAGTTACTAATATTTTTCCTAACATACATAATATTTTCATAGATGTACTTACTAGCAACTGTTAGGATGTTAGTTTCTTTAAAGAAATCTCTTAACGAATCTTTTACAGTGTACAACGTTTTCAACAGAGCCATTCTTTCTCAGTGACATAGTTTAATCTGCGGAGACCTTTGAACTATCGGCCGATTTTCACTCGTGATGTTCACATAGAATTTTCTTTGATGATTTCCTCTTATCCCTTATCAGGGACATAGGGCTCGTAGAAGGGATCTCCATTTCTCGCGGTCTTGTGCTTTTACTTTGGTCAGCAGAATAAATAAAGGAACAGCAACACGTGGCCAGAAAATAGTACTATTATTTAGAAATCAAAAATTTATTTCAACGTGAGGAATTTACGTTCTGTTTGTTTAATTGTTATCCGCTGACTTTTTGTCGAGTTGTAGTGGAGAAATAAAACGGCTTAGGCGGCAACTCGCCCTCAACTAAACTCACCCTGCGGGTGAGTTGTCACCTTGTGAATTTTTGGAGTGGTAGATTCACCCAGTGTCCTAACCGAGCGTAAGTGAGTTGCCAACTGCGAAATTCGATCTCACATTCTCTCACATTTCAGAAATCCTCCCAAGTACATCGATTCGCGTTTTTATCAACCCAAACAGTAATTTTCAGTCAGCTTGTATTTAATTAATTTGTAGATTTGAAAGTGGGCTGAGTTAACCACCTCGTGCAGCGCGACCAGTCCAATACAAATAGTGCGCTCGAAGAACCTGGCCTTACATGATTCGTCTAAAGTCTACGTGAAGAATTCGTCTAAAAGAGAAACAAATTTTGCCCTAATCATCAGGCCGGCTAACCTGCAATTACATGCTACAAGCAATACGGAATAATTTCCGACTCCACGGCATCAACTGTGGTTACTAAAACCAGCTATTCCAGCGTAGCCTCATTACAGATACCAGGGCAAGCGATTATCGCCCTAAATATCACCAAGGACCAAAGTCCTTGGTCCTATTATTGCACTACCGAACTTCACTTTCACTTTCCCTATTATTGCAATTATACTGTGCGTGCCAGCCGTGGTATTGTTAAAGAAGGTTTTCTCATCCAATGTGTCACTCTTCACTAAAGAAGTGTCACTTAAATTATGTTGAGTCAAAAGCTGATAACCATTAAATTTTCTTTACGAATGTTAAGCGGTGGTAGCGGAGCGGTAGAACGCCGGCCTCACATGCGGGAGGTCGTGGGTTCGAATCCCGGCATGTACCGATGGCTTTGTTTTCTACGTTACGTCTATCTGTGAAGTTGTAGTAGCAATACCACTCGCTAACGGTAAAGAAAAATATCGTGAGGAAACCTGAGTGTCTGAGGTGTCCACATACCTCAGCGCTTCAAATTGCCAATCCGCGCTGGGCATGCGTGGTAATTAAGCCAAACCCATACTCTCTTTCTCTCTCGCTGAGAAAGTACAGATGGCGGCCTTATCACTCTTAAGTTAAGAAATATCTGTGTTATTTCTGTTTTTATGTGCAATGAAGTGTTCTCTATCTATCTATCTATCTATCTCTAACTTTAATGTAGGTTCAGGTGACTCAGATTCGTGGTGATTTAGTCTCGTACAATGTCAACTGTAAAGTTCCTCACCAGAGAATGCTCCAGATGTCTATACCGGCGGCAATGTCGCCACCGCCACGGCAGTATCGAGCCTCTTTCCCACCTTGTGTTCACACACAAATCACGATCCGACTACATAACCGCACCATGCGCAATGCATATACGCTAATTGTCTAGTGCAGACAGGGCCGGATTGACCATGCCGAGGCCCCTAGGCAATCCACGTCTCAGCCCCCTTCATCATCATCATCAGCCTATGCTTGTCCACTGCTGGACATAGGCCTCTCCTATTGCACGCCACTGAGCACGCTCCTCGGCTACTCTCATCCAGCTCTTGCCATCCACGTCTCAGCCCCCTTAAAAGGTAGAAAAAAGTTATACAGTTCACAAATTACGAATAAATATAGAGTTTAAGACAATATGCCTTTTGAGGCGCTGTTTACACTTTCTACCGCAACGTAATTTTGTAATTTCGTAATTACGTGTTTTTTTTCACTGCATTACAAAACTATGGCCCCGTTTAAATATAATACTCGGATTAGTGTACTCATCAATGAATTTGAAATGTACATAAATATACCGAAATGTACTGAAATATGTCAATATGATGTAGCATAAAAAATTTACGCAAAAATATCGTGAGGTCTTCTTGTACTATCAATTTAATAAGCTATAGAATGTTTGTACATGATTTGCGTTTGCTGTTGGTGCACTTTATACTCGTAAGAATAAATAAACAAGTCTTCCAATTTTCACTAGAAGAAACAATTTTGTCTGGCTGATCGGGGCCTCTAGGCAGTTGCTGCAGTGTAATAGATGATAATCCGGCCCTGAGTGTATACTGTCCGTGTGTTATCGCACCTCTTGCGTTCGGTGATTAAGTAAATTGGGACCTTACATTTCGTAAACTCATGCCTGTAGCCCGGAGAGGTAGGCACAGACCAGGGTCTGCCGCTCGCCACGGTCCTAACTAAACTCTTTCGCTTCATCAACATTCATTAGTCGTTGCATGCATGCACGCCAGTTCCACGTACTTTTTATCTTGCCCTTCGCTAATAATTAAATATTATGCTACAATTTAAATTACTATAATTATCTTTACAATGACATTTATTTGATTACAATCCAATCTATGTATTTACTCAATATAATATTACATACACACATAATAATATAATGCAATAATAATTTAATTTATGCTTATTTTGACATTGAAATACCAAATTACTGCCAATTTATTCGTTTTTCCGAGTGCTGCACGTCGGTACACTACCGGCTACTGACGGAAGACCAGCGCTGGAGTGGTCTGCCTCTCCAGCATATGCTGAGTCAGAGCCCCTTTGCTTTTACCACACCCACAAAATGCTCTCTCGTATTGTCTATTGATTTGTGTTTGCTTATTTCTTTTACTCTTTTTGTGTGCCTACTTGCTGTACGATTTTGCTTTGCTTTGTAATTTTCTTTATTTGTTCTGTACCTATGTGTGTGTGTGGAAATGCAAATAAATGGTTTTATCTATCTATCTATCTAATACGTATATTCACTATTTGGGAACTTACCTTTTATAAATCTGAATTCACAACTTCACCTTTTCTGAGCGGAGAACTCAGATTTATAAAAAAAAAACATGTAGGTAAGGCCCGTTTGCACCAACGCTATCTGACAACACTAGGTATGTGTTTATCCAGAGGTAAGCTCTATCTGCTGAATAAGTCCGAAAACGTCTGGCACCATCACATTTACAGAACTATCCTTATATACCTAAACTGACAATCGGCTATTTATTCGTTTATCCTTGGATAAGTATTTATCTATTTACTTACCTACTTATCCAGTCATAGCTGGGTACAACATTGGACTCGGAATCGAGAGACCCAGATTCGATTCCCAGTGCGAGCATTTGTGAAGTTACAGTAGCAATACCATTCGCTAACTGTGAAGGAAAACGTCGTGAGGAAACCGGAGTGCCTGAGATATCCACATACCGCAGCGCTTGAAATCGCCAATCCGCGGTGGGCACGCGTGGTGATTGAGTCCATACTCTCTCCCTGAGAGGCCTGTGCCATACAGTGGGACGTATATAGGCTCCATATGTATGTATGTTATCCAGTGATTTGACGCAAGTCGCCCAGAACCGACAGATTGGAGGTCTAGGCAATGTCAAAAGCTAAGTCTGTGTTCCTACGAAAATAGTTTTATTGACGTATTAACGTTGTAAAACTGTAAGAAACTGTTAACAAATTAGCAGACGTGCTAAAAGTAATGCATTTTATTGCTTTTAACTTGTTGCACAGTAAAATTAAGAAACCTTGATGTGTTCATTGGTCAGCTAAGGTCCTTTGTAACACCTAACCAAGCATTGAAATCGCGAAATAGATCGCGAATCACTTGATTCATTTAGGAGGATATTTTTCACGCGAATTTAAATGACCGCATCTTTTTGGTTTTTAACCGACTTCAAAAAAGGAGGAGGTTATCAATTCGACGCGTATATATATTTTTTGGCTATGTTCCTCCATACTTTTTGTTCGAACAGGTATAACGTCCCATTGGTCCCATTTTAATTTGGTGAAGATCTGATGGAGACTTTCAGAGATGGCGAACGGAACTCTTCAATGGACAGCAGTGAATAAGCCCTAATAGGGTCCATCCTTTAGTAATGTTTATTAATATCCGTGGTATGTTTCATAAAATACCGTAAAAGTAGTCCCAAGTTAATTTGGTGATGTTCTGGTGAAGACTTTCGGAGATGGAAATTTAGAACATCAAATGTTAAAGCAACGAATTAAGTTGGGTAAATTATGGTTATAAAGGGACTTATTTATTTTTCTCTCGCTCCCCCACTAAAAATTGGAAAATAAAAATTTTAAAATAAAAATGTATAGTTTGTAGAAGTATAATTTGTAGTCGGTGCCCAGTTTCAAGACCAGCACATATATTTTGGGCACCGGCTCCAAATTATACTTCTACAATACCAACATGTATAAATACTTCTAATTATTTAAATTATTTCTAACTTTTTTGTGATGTAGTGTTTCGAAGTCGGTTTTTATTTTTTATTTATTTAAGACTGTATCCCACTGCTGGGAAAGGCCGCCCCTTTAGATTTCCACTCCTTCTTGTCTTTGGCCAACTCTTCCACCCAGGTAACTATTTGGTCAGGTCATCACACCATCTCCGCCTCGGTCTGCCAAGTCGTCGGTAGCTATCGCACGGCACCCAATAGGTGACGAATTTTGCCCAACGTTCCTGGTCCATACATCTGACGTGGCCAGCCCAGCTCTAACCAATTTTTAAATAATAGGGGTTAAAGTATGAAATTGCCGTTTTATTGCAATAGGTTCTTTGAATTGACATAGAATCTTCATGGTTTGAGGTTTTCGAATGAAACTTTTTTCAAATGGTTTCTGTGATGTTCTTTTTTTTAAAAATGTGAAACATTTGAATATCGACTTTCAATTGTTTTTGTTATTCAATTTAGACAAGAAAGATGAATACTGCGAAAATTCGAGTGATTTTTGAATACGAGTTCCGACGCGGAACTAACGCGGCAGAAACAGCCCGCAATATCAATGCTGCGTTTGGAGAGGGGTCTACTAATGAACGCACCGTGCGATTTTGGTTTAAACGCTTTCGTGATGGAATTTTCGACTTAAAGAACGAGCCACGAGGAAGACCGCCCACACAGGTGAATAACGATGAATTAAGAGAGATAGTGGAAGCCGACCCTAGTCAAACTACCCAGGAATTAGCGGCATGGTTTAACGTTACCTTACCCACAATATTGACTTACTTGCGTCAAATCAATAAAATAAAAAAACACGAAAAATGGGTGCCTCATAATCACTCGAATTTTCGCAGTATCCATCTTTCTTGTCTACATTGAATAACAAAAACAATTGAAAGTCGATATTCAAATGTTTCACATTTTTTAAAAAAAGAACATCATAGAAACCATTTGAAAAAAGTTTCATTCGAAAACCTCAAACCATGAAGATTCTATGTCAATTCAAAGAACCTATTGCAATAAAACGGCAATTTCATACTTTAACCCCTAATATTATTATGCCACGCTCCGCGTGAATGTTGCCTCGACTGCTTCGTTGGATTGGACTAGCGGTATCACGTCTGATTACCATGCCGAAGGTCGTGGATTCGATTCCCACTGGGGGCCGCCAGACATTTGTACGAATGTCCTCTGGCTCTGGGTGTATTTCCATGTTTGTGATGTCCTTGCCTGGTTACCATAGCACAGGGTATCCTAGTTTGGGACCAGGGCAATTGATTGTGTTGTGTGGAAGTTATTTATTATTTTTCCACTCCAATCCGTCAGCCTATATTTGTTCACTGCTGGTCAAAGTCCTCACCCAAGGCACGCCACTTCATCCTCGGCGATCCTCGTCCAGCCGTTTCGTTTGTTTCCCATCCATTTTATTTTGTTTGGAATAATATAGGTATAGAGATCACGAAAGATAACGTCAAGACAGTGACAGAAGCATGTCAAAAAATAACAAGATAGTGACAGAGCCATCATCCCCATCTGGTACAGGCGTCAGCTTACATATCCATGAAGTCATTCTATCTACATTAATTTAATTTAGTTGTATTGTTGTAATTTATTTTGTGCTGTGACATTTCTAATTAATTTGACGTCATTAAAATAAATTACTTACATTTAATATAATATCTAATGCTCGTAGCATTAAGTCCCCCGCATTGCCATTGCAATATTTACTTATGTGCAATAAACGTATTAATAATAATCTAAAATATTTCTAATATATAAAAATCTCCGGTCTCAGTGTTTGTTATCGAACTCCTCCGAAACGGCTTCACCGATTTTTGTGATTTTTTTTTTGTGTATACCTACCAAAGGTCTGCGAATAGGTCGTAGGCTAATTAATATGGCAAAACAACGTTTGCCGGGTCAGCTAGCAATAATAAAAAATAAAAATCGTTTATTTACTTTGCTAATTGTTTACAGTAACATAGTCGGGCAAGAACTTCCTTTTGAGTATGAAATATCTGTAGCAGGAAGCTCCGCTCTTTCACACATAGAACACGTGATGATGTTGGTCTCATTTCTTTGACATTACCTAAAGCTAATTAAATACTAATTAACTTAATCTTCTAGGTAAGTATTAGCTTATCTGTGTATGTATGCATAAAAATTTCACCCATGCCGGGACTTGAACCCGCGACCTCTGGCTAACCGTGCCAGCGCTCTCCCAACTGAGCTAATGGGCAAGTGCAAGCGTCGGCGAAATTTCGAGCCTCTTTACAAACTTCTCTGTATTACGTACAGGCAGCGACATCTGGCCGAAGCAATTTACATCACTTGCAGCCCTGAGTAACCCACTTTTCAGTTAGGTTTTGACATTGGAATGATATCGCTGGATTATATTCTTTTTGTTGCACTAACCCGTGCTGAGGACAATTTTAAAAACCTATTTAGAGGCTAAAAAATCCACCCATGCCGGGACTTGAACCCGCGACCTCTGGCTAACCGTGCCAGCGCTCTCCCAACTGAGCTAATGGGCAAGTGCAAGCGTCGGCGAAATTTCGAGCCTCTTTAGGTACAAACTTCTTATTACGTATTTTTTAAATTGTCCTCAGCAAGGGTTAGTGCAACAAAAAGAATACGAGTATAATACAATGTTTTTGTTTCTTTTTTTCTTATTATATTATAACATTATTGTTGTTTGTCTCATATTTATTATGTGTGTTATTGGTATAGCAAATAAACTTGTTATCTATCTATTTAAATAAAGACCTTTACATACGTGCATTCTAATCGGTGTGCACAAGACGGCTATGCAACAAACCTGTAAATGTTGACCTGCGGTAGACTGTACATACATCCTTAAGGATTCGTTCACGACGGTTCCCGTAAATTATGAGGCTTTTAATCCGCCGATGTTATTCTTTATTTTCTTCGAGTCCCTTGAGTTATGACCGTGGACGTTAGCACGACAAGAATATGTCGTCTTATTAGTAATAATAATAGTGACTTCCACACAACACGATCACGTCGGCTGTCCCAAAAATAAACACAGCGAGGGACATTTTTTTCAAAAGCCGAGATATTTCCGCTATGGGTTACTGAAACCAACTAGTAATCAATAGGGGTATTTCTCGGTTTTGAAAAAGAAAATGTGCCTTCCTGTGTTTATTTTTGGGACAGCCGACGTGTCCTGGACCCAAACTAGGATACCCTGTGCTACGGTAACCAGGCAAGGACAATACAAACATTAATAAACCCCCAGACTGAGGCCGTTACACAGTTATTTACCTTTCGAGTAATAATAATACATAAGATAATAATATTCTTTATAGTACATATGGTGCTACATTACCGCACTAGTGCGATAATGAGCACTTTACGTGCCTATGTCGAAACTTCAAAGGGCCATATGTACTATAAAACGTTGTACGATACACGTGCGAATAGGTAATTCGTAACTCGTGTCGATATAAAACACTCCCTTCGGTCGTGTTTTAATTTATCGCCACTCGTTGCGAATTTCCTACTTTTCGCACTAGTATCGTAATGTACTATTATTGTACACCGGAAAAAACTACAAACACAAAGTATTCACAAATAGTATAATACATACATACTTAGCTCGTTCTTTTTTAGACGGATGACAACTTGTGGTTTTGGCCGAATAAAAACCGGCCAAGTGCGCGTCGGACTCGTGTATGAAGAGTTCCGTACCATTATCTATACAACATTTATAATAAATATATAATAAATTACCTACTTATTCACCGTTGTAAGTGGGTTGAAATTCAACGGCAAAAAACAATCACAAATCTAGTAATCGTTTCTGGGCCCCCACGATACAGGCTCGGCCATAGTTACATCAAAATTGTTAACAGCCAATATGTTGCAATCATGTAAGTTCCTCTTTTGTTATGTAAACAGTATTTTTGTAAACTTTATTTTGTGCAACATGATTTTAATAAACTATTCTATTCTAAAAAAACTATTCTATTCTATTTTAATATTTCAAGCGGCTACCTGTTGCCGCCAAAAAATGACGTTTGTTGTATGGGAGCACCCCTTAAATATTTATTTTATTCTGTTTTTTTTTTGTTATTTTGTTATACCGGCATTAGAAATACATCATCTGTGAAAATTTCAACTGTCTAACTATCACGTTTCATGACATTCAGCCTGGTGATAGACGAATGGACGGACGTACAGTGGAGTCTTAGTAATAGGGGACCCTACCCTTTGGGTACGGAACCCTAAAAAGGGCTAAAGAGACGAATGGATGTTTTTTATTTGGCCTTACTGATGACGCTAAAAAAATGTGTTTTTTAGGGTTCCGTACACGACGGGTGCCAAACGGGACCCTATTCCTAAGACTTCAATGTCCGTCTGTCTGTCTATCTCTGTCTGTCTGTCACCAGGCTGTATCTCGTGAACCGTGATAGCTAGGCAGATGAAATTTTCACGGATGATGTATTTCTGTTGCCGCAATAACTACAAATACTAAAAACAGAATAAAATAAATATTCAAGGGGGGCTCAAGTACGTTGTATGCTCGATATTAATAAGGGCAAAAGGTAGACGCTTGAAATATTCACAGAATATTTAGTTCTATATTCACTTCAGAAATAAATAATTAATTTAAAATAAAAAAATAAATATTTAAATTGGCTCCCATACAACAAAGGTGATTTTTGCCGTTTTTTCTCGATCTTTGTGTCTAATGTTGTATAGATAATGGCATGGAACCCTACGTGCATGAGTTTGACTCGCACTTGGCCTTTTTTATAAAAACATAAAACATACTTTTGATACTTATACAACCCATGGAGTCCTCTGGTAGAAGCAAGCGTCGATTCAAAGAACTGGTTTAAAATACCAGCCAAGTGCGTGTCGGGCCACGCGCAGTGTGGGGTGCCTTAGAAAGAGGGGGTTTTATCTGCTTTACAGAACTAACAACTCCACCAAAGTAAATGGATTTTGTACGAAGTTTTCCTTTAATAAGTTGGCCGCGTCACTCCATTTGCTTCCGTGGATGTCGTAGAAGGCGACTAAGGAAATCAATTACCAGGAGACGGGCAGCGGCGTTTTCCTGAGATTCCAACCGCATACTGCGGTCGCCAACCCGCCTGCCAAGCGTGGCGATCATGGCAAAACCTTTCATGGTTATGAAAACCACGAAGGAGACCTATGTCCTGTAGTGGGCGTCAAATGGCTGATGATGATGAAGTTGGCCGCGTATTACTCTTTAACTTGTAAAGCCTTCTTAACCGCGATAGTTTTACTTTTAATTTCATTATATATGCTAATGCCCTTTACTTTTTCACGTTTCTACAAGCCGACAGAGGGATGGGGGGGACGCTCTACTCGGACAAAAATTTCCGCATTAAAGCTTAATATTTCGCAAACGGAACCCTAAATCGGAAAATGGTTTTCCTACACCCATAATATTTTTAAAAGACCAATCCAACGATACCCCATCTATAGTGTAGGCGAGAAAAAATTGCATACCTAATTTAGAGTTTTTGATACCTAATTTAAATTGCACACCTAATGTCTTCTACCGTTTTGTCGGCAAAATAAATCTATACCAAAATTCAGCTCTCTAGTACTTATTATCTCGGTGCTAAGCCGTGGACAGACAGACGGACAGACGGACAGACGGACAGACGGACAGACGGACAGACAGACAGATAGACTGACGGACGGACAACTATAAGGGTTCCTTGTCAACTACGGAACCCTAAAAAGTTCTACAGTTTATTCAACGGAAACCAAAAACAGTAAAAAAATCGAATTATAAATATTAGTTTAAATCGATGATACTGAAGAAACATCTTTTAGTTTAGTTCATTAACACGGTGTATATCGAAATCTTATAACTGTATTGTAATTTCATCACAGTCAGACTCGTTTGTTTGATGTAAGTATGATATCATTCGTAAACAAGTTTTTTTATCACAGAGTAATACTTATCGGTTATGTATGTCTCATTATGACTTTAGGACGAATTGCGCCAAGTCAATGGATAAGTAACAATGTTAAACTAAAATAAAGTGCTACTAGATTGGTTAAAAAATCTGGGCTACTATAATACAGAAAAAATAATACAATGAAACAAACACTATCTACCAAAATTATACTAAACCATCACACAAACATTTACGCCACACACACACACACACACACCCACACACACACACACGCACGCACGCACGCACGCACGCACGCACTATGGGTGACCAATACTAACTTTCATCTAATTTCATTTCAAGTAAGCAAAGAGATAAATTCGTATCCAGGGATAAACTAATAAATTTGACAGGATCTGATTCACAGGGTTGCCAGACATACAATTATCCACTGTTCACCTTACCGCTGGATAAACAGATAGATATTTCTATCAGATAGTGTTGGTGCAAGCCGGCCTAAGCTGTAGGTCAGAGTTGAAAAAAAAGACATCAAAAGGCTTTGAGGCCCTTTGAGGTTGTCCTGATTCTGTAACGATTTGGTGTTTACTGTTAAATTCTCTTCGATATAGTTGGTTGGATGACAAAAACTCTCGGGAGAACTAATTCTTCCATTAAATATTTAAATACTGTTCTTACATATCAAAGAGGATGTGATAGCTACTTACACAACAAGCTCTACTTATTATTCCAGTGGTAGCCAAACCTTTTCCGTTCAGGGGCACTTACCGGTCTGTGGTCATATTTATAAAAACAAGATTCCTCTCTAAAACACTCCTCAGAGGCAGTTTAGATAGTCTGTGTTTGCGTCTTTCCCTTTATCATAGATTGTTTTAAGGAATTATGTTTTTGTAAATAAATAAATTACCAGGAAATGGGCAGCAGCGTCTCCCTGAGATTCCAACCGCATACTGCGATCGCCAATCCGCCTGCGAAGCGTGGCGATTATGGCAAACCCCTTCATGATTAGAAAACCATGAGGGAGGCCTATGTCCTGGAGTGGACGTCAAATGGCTGATGATGATGATGATGTTTTTATATAAGTTCGTTAGAATTTGGTCAAGACGCCCTAGTCGAAATACTCTGCAATGACACTAGGCACAAAAATGAAAACAATATATTTAAGTACTTTAGTTTCCGGTGAAAAAAGTATTGATAAAGAGGTTTTTTTTCGTCTCACAAGTCAAAGCAGTGCTGCAATCAATTATTCATCAAACAATTTTTAAACTCTTGAGCTGTAACAAGTTTGTTCTGTTTCTTTTTTTTTGTGTTATATTTTTGTGAGAGAAGACCTGCGCTCTGCAGTGAGACGTTCATAGGTTCCTTATGTTTGTTGATTTTTTTTTATTTCATGTGCACATTAACGTATCAGTTACAAAAGCAGTTACTTCGTTTTCACTTTTTAAAAGACAACATAAACTCACGCCTGTATCCCAGAGGAGTAGGCAGAGACCAGGGACTGCCACTTGCTACGATCCTGACAGATCACTTTGGCTTCCTCAACATTCATTAGTCGTCGCATGCACACACGCCGGTTTCGGGTACTTTTTATCTTGCCCTTTGCTAATACATCCCCTATTTGGTCGAAGTATGTCCGTCTGGGTCGTCCCGGTCCGGTACCGGTCCTTCCAGCCACATTCGCTCGATATATTTGTTTGGTCAATCTTTCTTCCTTCATCCTCTCCACATGTCCAAACCAACGCAACATTCCTTTCTCAATTCTATTCACTAAATCCTCTTTCAGTCCACAACGTTCTCTAATCACACTATTGCGTATCCTGTCATTCAAAGTAACACCAGACATACTTCTCAAGGACCTCATTTCTACTGCATTCATCCTACTTTCTTGCTTCTTTTGCCATGCCCAAGTTTCGCTAGCATACATAAGTGTTGGGACCAGCACTCCATTATGGATAGCCAATCTACGAGTAGCTCTTTTGGAGATGTTTTGGCCACTCACAAAGCGTGCAATGCACCGTTTACACAATTTCCTGCTTTTACTCTTCTTTCTATATCACCTTCACACTTTCCATCCCTGGTAAAGAGGCTCCCCAAATAGGCAAATTCCTTCACTTGTTCCACCCTTTCACCTCTAATTCTTATCTTGCACTAAGTCATTTCATCATCTTTTTCGAGCACCATTACTTTTGTCTTACTCACATTTATTACTTCGTTTTTACTTATATTTCCAGCGACAAGTATCTAATTATGTACTATTGCCGTTTTAGAACTTAATCACGTAGAGGATCGCGACTTTTATTTGTGATATTAAGATTTCCTATCTTTGGGAAATATTGAGGAGTTGGCAAGATGTACTTTAGTTCTTCTATTATGTTTTTTCTTTTATGTTGTCAAGTCCTTACATAAATAAAAAATTGTACCGGGAGGCATCACGGCGCTCTTGCTCCCTCTAAGAGCGCCACCGTACACTTTGGGAACACCTGCCTTACTCTATAATGTAGATAAATATACAAACAGAAGATGATCCGATGATGACCTGTCAAACCGTAAAGATGTATAATTTTGCCGTTGTGTATAAAAAACATGACGGTGCATTTTACACGTTTGAAACAATAGGAATGTATGCATAATAGGGGCTTCTTTCCATGATGCTTACAAAATAAGTACTCACATGGGCTCTTTCGTGTTATAGAAATAGCAAGTGGTCAGAGATCACCAGAGTGACATTATTTTGTTGAAACCGTAATCACATAGTACGCAAGAGGGTCGTCAGGCTAAAATACCGGTCGATTGCCAGTCTAATTCATGCATTGAAGGTCTCGTGCCATCACAATATGTACTTATTATTTTACATATTTATTTCTTAACTTAATTGCGGAATTAATTACTTGAATAATAATTTTTGTCGGAAGAGTTTAACCCGGTTTAGCTCTCATAGTCGGAATCTTCCGACAAATATTCAAGTAATACCGTAATTAAGTCAATAATATTTATTTCTTATTTACGCATTCATGTTGTTACGTATTTACAAAACATTAGTGTTCATTTATTAAGCTCGTAACCCTTAGTGGGAGTCCTCTTCTCCTGATTTTATGATTTGTCAATAAGGGCTGCACTATAATGACACCAAGTTTCACGCTCGTATGTATTGCCATTTTAACGATAGGAAATTTATTAAATTAGATACAAATCTTTTTAATAAGACAACGAACCGGACCGGACGACCCAGCGTGCGAAGGCCCCCCACCAGATGGTCTGACGACCCGGTCACGGTGGCGGGGCGTCGCTGGATGCGGCCGGCATGACACCGGGAAGCTTGGAAAACCACGAGGGAGGCTTATGGCCAAATGAAGACAAACCGCACATAAAACAAAAACAACGTAGTTTTTGTTTTTATTTTGCATTTTCTTAGTGATTGTTTATTATGTAGGCATTAAGAAATCTGCCGTAATATTTTGTGAAAATTTCAGCACGCTATGCCTATTTCGATCAAACAGTTGCAGACGGACAGACAGTGTAAGGTTATTTTCCAACTAAAACTTTCATAAGCACTAAACATCCGAAACCTGGTCCGACCAAAAAATCAAGTAAATCCGGAACTAAGCTAATACAGTGTATCTAAATAAACTTATTCACTCACACGGTCCCGTTGCCTTGGCTGCGGAACCTTAAAAACTAGGAAACACGCGTTACCGCTTCGCGCCTGCAAAGTTAATATGTGGTGATGTCCCTATAATATAAGTTAATTCTATTGCCGTCAGCATAATATAATAAGTGTCATCAGACCCTTTATGCTCATTATTTTTATTAATTATTTATTGCACGAAGCAAAATGTTCAGGGCGGAGTTAATGCTAGTTACGTTTTCTCATCACGCAAGGATTAATTTATTTTCCATTGCCAATTAGGATAAAGTATCGAAACTTATAATATAATTTTAATCTCGTTAGAGTAATCGCTCTTTCCTATTTTAAGACGAGAAATACGCTATTAGACCCTTTTTTATTTGCTGTAATTTTCATCCCCTTGCATTTCCCGTGATACGTTTACGTTCTTACCGTGCTACTTGCTAAGTTCTGCTTCTAGCCCCGAAGATGCTGAGTTTGTGAGAGAGTGTCAGTCAGAAATCAGGAATCAAAGATGAATTTCAACGTAAAGAATTTACATTATGTTTGTTGAATGTCAATCTTAAGTATAATACATTGTTACAAGGACCTATCTAACAAGATTCCATGAGTGCAATCGACAACATGCAATAATAAAGAATAATTCCGAAAATCTTTTTATGTTTGCACAGTCACTTTTTGCAGTGGGTTTTAAGAAAAAGATTTATTACGACTGCAAAGTTACATTTAAAATCGTTCGTTCGGAACCCTTAGGGCGCGAGTCCCACTTGCACTTGCCCGGTTTGTTTGACGCAAAACGTCTTTCAGTTCGGTAGTAGGTGGTCTCTTGCTAAAAGCGCATGCAACGATAACATGTCGCCTCAGCGAGGGCCGTAACTCTGTAACTGCATGTGCAATTGCATTTATATATCGTGGGGTAGAGCAAAGTAGACACAGCCCCACCCGCTTTTTAATTCCAAATGCAGTAGTAACCCCTCAAGCCTCGCACTGGCACTATACTTGAGCCGTGTTTACGTGGCACACGTGCTGTTGAGAGACTTGCATTAGCGAGAACTGAACGTGATTGCCATGTCAGCTTGCAGCCGCGAGCGTGGACGGGCACTGGTCTGCTAACTGACGTAATTTTACTAAATGCAGTCGTCAGGATGGGATCCTGCCTTTTCGCAGAAAATTGTTACGCTGATTATCACTTGCCAACCAACATTTCACCTATTTTTCACTTTGACAACAAACGATTTACAAATTTTTGTATGGCAACGTTTCATTTGGTAGAATTGTTGTTAAGCTGATTATTATAATGAAACAAAACGTTTTGGGTATTTATTATTTTTCAAATCTTTTACTAGGCCAAACAACTATTAGATGAATAACGTTTCGTCTGTGAAACAGTTCCCTTAGGTTTTCCTAACCTTTAGGTTAATTTTTTTTTTTTTGCAAACCTATAGGTTAGGTTAGGTTAGAACTGTGACCAACACACGCACGAGCCGAGCGAGCGAAGCGAGCGTGCCGCGGCAGCGGCCGGCGAGTGCTAGGAAAATTCTATCCATTTTACTAGGTTTTCCTAACCTTTAGGTTAATTTTTTTTTTTTTTTGCAAACCTATAGGTTAGGTTAGAACTGTGACCAACACACGCACGAGCCGAGCGAGCGAAGCGAGCGTGCCGCGGCAGCGGCCGGCGAGTGCTAGGAAAATTCTATCCATTTTACTAGGTTTTCCTAACCTTTAGGTTATGTGGCGCTTACCCACATAAGTTACTTAACGAAACTTAATGCAACATTTGGTATACAATAAACAACTGAATGAATATTACGCTAAGTAAAACATACGCTACTTAAAAGTTGGCATTTTGAAAAAATGTCATTATAAAAAGCAAACCAAACAAACAGTTGGCAACTGCGAGGTTGGGAAATAAAAAAAAATAATAAGAAAAGTTGGCAAATGATTATTCCGCAAAATAATATTCTTCGAAACGTTAGTTGCCAAATGAAAATCGGCCAAAAATGTTTCTGCAAAAAGGCAGAGAACCCGTCAGGATTCTGTTTGTGTGAAAATAGCTTGTGTGTGTCGAAATTACTCATGAAATAGTGACATTACTGCTGTTAGCAATAAGGCCGCCCATTGTACTTTTTCATTGTAACTTTCATATTTTATGTCTCGCTTCTTGTGTGCAATAAAGAATATTCTTATCTTGTCTTATCTTATCTTGCGATAGACGTTATGTAGTTGAAGAATAAATGCTACGAATGAAGGACTTCAGTTTGTAAAACAACACATTCATGAATTCAATACATAGCTTAATTTCTCTTTCTTTCTTTTCTCCTTTTACCTTCCCTTTCACACTAATACATCATCCTTCACATATCGTTATTAGAGCACGCGAGTAATTTATCAACTTGATTTGTACAAATCGAAGTACGGCCGCCTGCGAGAATAGAACACACGACTTCTGTCTTGGCAGTCAAACGTTTCACTACCATCTACCGTTACACCAACGAGGCACTCTTACCCCCGGTTTCTCGTACGCTAACAATCTGTTAATCCGCTGTTGACATCTGTCGGCTGGTTTTTTTTTATGCGCTTTGCCTAACCCGACACAATATACGAGAAACCGGGGCTATTAGCTAACTACAAACAAAGAGTTGATCGATAATGTCACTTTCATGATTTAGCAGAATTGTAGGCGTATTGATGCGCGTGCGGCGGTAACAAGGCACGTCTCGTTTGCGTCACTATCAATCATTTCGCTCGGATCTGTAACTTTGTAAATCTTCTGAATAATAGGTTCTGCGCCACGTATCTTTTGATCTAAACGTCAAATCCATGTAGGTACAGCCGATAACAGGGGCCTGTTTCATGGAACTACGTACATGAACTAATTCATGATTGCTATGACAATTCGATGAACATTGCAAAGTCAATTAACGCACAGGTCAACACGGGGTCCTCATATAGACAAATAGGCTTGACGGACGTCGCAACTGCTAGGCTTCTTTATTTTTGTTACTTCCATAGTATTATGTCCTATGGTATACCCACTACTGTGGGGTCGAGCAGCAGACATTGAGACCATCTTCGTCTTGCAAAAGCGAGCCATCAAATTCATTTATAAGCTAGGCAGTAGGGATTACTAACATCCTGAAATTTGTTACTCAGTATATCTATGAGAATATTATGTACGTCAGGAAAAATATCAGTGACTTTAAAACTGTAGGTAGCCAACACATGGTAAATATTATGTACTAGAAATAAACATAAACTTTCGTTCCCAAGATATAGGCTGGCAAAGGTTAATACGTGCTTTTTGGGGCATTGTATACGTTTCTACGACAAGATTCCTGAAGATAACCATAAGCTTGCCAGAAACGCGGTCCAAATAGTGTGTAAAGCGCACTTTGTGCCAAAATGGGTACATACTCGTACTATGGTATACAACAGTAAAGATTATTTAGATGACAAAGATGTCTGGAATTAAAGCCAGTTCGATGCATTAGTAGGTACTAGGTTGTAGAATAATTATGTAAACTCTGTCAATGAAGGAACATATTTGAAAAGACTAAGTTTGGAGAATAATTGTTCAATATAATTTACAACAAAAAAAAAATTTAACAGTACCACAGCTTCTGCCTGGAAATGTGTTAATAAACTTACTACGAACCGTTGTTATATGAAACCTTTACATTTTTGTTAACGGTGACTGATTAGAACACAGGTACGTAAAAGTTTATGTGATGACTAGAGACCGGATTATATGCAAAAGCATATGCAATATGCATATGCAATATGCATATGCAATATGCATATGCAATATGCATATGCAATATGCATATGCAATATGCATTTGCATATTTTGTACCTTTTCATCGTTAGTTGCATATTTTAGAAAAAAAATGTATATTGCATATTTACGCTCGATCTCGCTCATCGTTCAATGCTTTTCATAGTAGGACAGGACGTCCGATCGCTAAGCACGCGGCTAGCGGACTGACTGGGTTTGAACCCTTGTGTGAAATTGATAGTTTCATCAACGGGATGGGTGAAATTTTGCCCGGCACAGTCAGTAAGCCCAAACATTGCACCCAAATTTAAATTCTGCCCAGTTACCTCAGTAGACGTAGAACGCTCTTTTTCCGCTTACAAAAATTTAATAAGCGATCGTAGACACAATTTGTGTACAGAACATTTAGAACAGTACGTACTTAGTAGTACATAATTTTAAAGGTAAATTTTAAATTTCATTGTTACCTAAGTAGGTATATCTTGTAACAGTTTTTTTCACAAATACGATTGTCCGTACAAGCCTTTATAAGATAAAATAAAATATTAAAAAATATGACTTTTTATTTTTTCCTGTTTAATTGTATGCATATTTTGGCCCTTTTTAAGGATTTTCGTGCATATTTTTGCTATTTTACTTGCATATTTGCAGGCATATTTTGGGCATTTTTTGGTGCATATAATCCGGTCTCTAGTGATGACTAATAAATGTTGATGAAGCAAAAGAGGTGAAAAGACAAGTGGCAAACCCTGGGCTCTGCCTACCCCTTCGGGATACCGGCGTGACTGTTTGTAATGTAACGTTGAATAGTGGCCCTCCGTGATTAGGAAATAATGTCCGTTATGAAGACATCCTGAAGCTTGGCTCCTCTGCGGCGGGCGGCGTCGGCACAAAAACAGTAATTACGTAGATCTCTAGCGGATAAAGAGATGCCACTGACGAGGCCAACTACTGCTGAGATTTATGGCAAAAAAACACGGGCGTATTATTTTTTGCATTACATTTTGTAACATAAACTCTCGCCTGTATCCCGGTGGGGTAGGCAGAGTATCAGGGTTTGCCACTAACCACTATCCTTACAAACTGCTCAATCTTCTTCTTTGTAATTTTTTTGTTTAAGGGATTTCGATGTTTTCAGACTTACTCTACAGCGTGATTTTAAAATCTTAAGCAATGTTTGAAGAGTTATTTCTTGGAAAGTTACTGCAAGGAACGGAACGTCACATTATCATTTAATTATTTTACTTGGATTAAACTTTGGGATCATAAAACAAAACGTACATAATGTCCTTTTTGAAATTAAATAACAAGGAAAACAAAAAAAAAACAATTTTTCAAGGTTTTTCAACGTCAGCGATTTGTGTGTGGTGCGTTCCGATTTGCCCATGATCGCTCACGGTTAGTAACGTAGTCAGTTCAGCGCCATCTACAGAGATCTTGGGAACTAAATTTTGTTTAATAGTCAAACGAATACCTCCATTAAGGTGACATTAAGAAGGTGGCAGAAGGACAATGGACGAGATTGGCAGTTGACCGGCGAGGTTGGCGGTGAGGAGGCCTATGGCCAACAGTGTTCGTCTTTTATGGGCTGTATCTCCTTAACCCCTGGAGGTGAAAATTACTCAGAATCTTCTGAAGCTACTCAGGCAATTATTTAAAAAATCAAACATATTGTCCGAAAAAATATGAAAAAATAAATATTGGATCAGTAGCACTTCCTACTTGCGTCTGAACTATGAATGTTATAGGTGATTTCCTGCTTATAGGACGCCAGGGCTTAGGGGGAATTTCGTAAGCCCTTCTATGCATAGGACATCACCTATCTTAATTCACACAATGTTCTTAATGTAGGAAATCTGAAAAACATTACTGTTCTAATTTAAATAATATCTTAATAATTTTTTTTGAACAATTTTTTTTAATAGCTGCGTTGATTTAGATGATTTGGAGTATTTTTTACCTGCAGGGCTTAAGAGGTTAAAGATCGATATAGATCTAATCGATGGGTCTAATTCAGCTCGCCAACCCGTTTCTTACGTAATGTAATAGATACTGGTTGTTGCCGACCGACCAACCAACCTTTTTTATGTTTTTACTTCTTTTATACTTTTTCTATATTATTATGTCTAATATTTTAAAAATTGAAAAAGGACTACGTCAAGGACAAATACGAATAAAACAGATTTCAAAAAAGTTACTCTCGCGTTTTCTTAAATATTTACGTGCATGCGTTTCACTGGTCTTGCAACGAGTTGGCCTTAGTTTTCCCTTTTCCACCAACATTAAATTTAAAATTCAATCACCAAAGCAAACGTTGACTCTGCAGGGACGTACCTATAAAGAGAGTGAATGGGCCCTGTGCTATGGTAACCAGGCAAGGAAATCACGAACATGGAAATACACCCGGACTGAGGCCGTTTACTACAAACGTACGGCGGGCCCCAATAGGAACCGAACCCACGGCCTCCGGCATAGTAATCAGACGTGATACCGCTAGACCAACGAGACAGTCTTTAAAAAAGAACTGATCTGGGTATTTGTTTTTAACCCG